>JAPQWV010000012.1:21200000-22400000 GCA_027422505.1 Craterostigma plantagineum
GGATGTATGTAATAGACAAGTACGTATTATTATTGTAGAAAATTCGAGTCTCCCACAAATAAATATCAATACGAAGTAGTCTTTAGGCAAATCAAGACTTTCCATCACCGAACAAAGCTCTCCAACTGTCTTAGTCGTCTCATTTAACCATTTTAACCATTGCCGAGCGAAGCAGTGCACCTCGGCGAAAACCTCAAAGATTCATGGTAAGAACAATCAATGGAAAGCCAAGATACAAACTTCTTTACTTTTTTATTTTAAAGATCTTTTTTTTATCGTGTGGGCTGTTGGTTGTAATGGTTCTTCTCTTTCTTCTTCGCAGCAGCAGCGATCTTCGCATTCCTAGCAGCAGCTTCCTGGGCAGCTGCTCGGGCAGCAGCATCCATCTCTTTGCTCGACTTTTTCTTCTTCGAAGATGCCATTTTTTTGAGTCGCTCCTTCACATCGATGGCTGAAGCAGACGCAGATGAATTCCCCTCTGCTTCGGCTTCAGCACCTTCACCATTGGTAACCTCCGAGCTGTTGTTGGGCCGTTCTTGAGTTTCCTTTGCTTCTTTTGACGCCTTCTTCTTCTTCTTCTTTGCACTTTTCGATTCAGCATCGTTCTCCTTCTTCTCTGAGCTCTCATCGACTTCAACTTCTTTGCCGCTATCTACAACTTCAGATAGGAAGTAGCATAATCTCATGAGAAAGTAGCAGAACAGAGAAGGGTGAAATCGAACGAATCCCAGAAGAAGCAAACCAGACTATAAGAAACGAGATGTACTGTTTTAGTTCCCATATTAAGGAGATGACGTTTACCATATGGCTGATCTTCGGGTTTTACTTTTGGGTTGACTCCCAAATCGGCTAAAAGTGCATCAAGATCGGCGAGCTCCTTCTTCCTTCTCTCTTTCTTGGAGAGCTGTCTCTCTGTTTCTTTAGCAGCTTGTGAAACTGCTGCTTGTTGCTCTACTTGTGGCTCGGATGGTTGTTGTTCCGCCTCTGGCTCGTGGTCGTTTTCCTCTTCCACGTCGTCGGCGAAGTGGTCGAGAAGTTCATCTTCGCTTTCACTTTCCTGCGTATGAGTAGACATACAACCACGGGAATTAATATATATAAGAGTTCGGATGCTCTTAATCAAGCACAACTCAAATGTAAAACAATTGGCCCAAGTTTATGTTATCACAAACCATTATATGACTGAAACGACAAATTGTACAAACAACTCAGCAAGGAATTATGTCAAGAAATAACTACTATGCAAATGTATCAGCTCATCAGGCATATCGTTTAACCGAACAGCAAACATACAGTCAATTAAGAGTTAAGACCAACGAAACGAACATTCTAATGACAGAAGCAAATACTAAATTCAATAAAAACAGGAAAGTAAATCAAAGCAAGGCAAAATAACAACTCAGCATAACCAATCACAGCCAACAAAATAGATAATGCACATACGATACAAATGAATGCAATTCATACTCAACTCATTCCCAATCCCACCCCAATTTACCTCGACGTGCTCATCGTCTTTGCCTTTCTCTTCCTCTCCCGAGCCGCCCCACATTGCCTTCGGCGGAGCAGTAGTAGCGTAGTAATCATCATCGTCCTCATCATCCACATCTGCCCACGACTTCGCCGTCAACGGCGCAGGTGCCCAAAAGACCTTCTTTTCCTCCTCCCCAGCGCCAGCCCTTGATTTTCCACCCTTCGACGAAGCACCTTTTGAAGAAACCTTATCCTTGTCCGACTTTTTCTTCTTCCTCAGACTGTCCAATGCAGCGAACACATTAGTGTTGTTCCCACCTCCAGCCATCTCTCTTTCTTTCCTTTTTCCCAAATAAGCTGAATCACAGAAAAAAAAACCCTAGAAGGCACAATTGAATATCTCACAGATATTCCCAGAAGTTTAAATCAGCCTTAATTGAGAAGATATCCAATCACAAAACAGGATAACAGCAGAATTTCAGGAAACAAGAAACAAATCAGCATAAGAGTCGATAAGGAGCAATCGATCGAACGATTCTAAGTTAAAGATTATCTCTGCGATTGCTTTCTATAAACACCTCCGCTATATCTGCGAACTCCGATTAGCGAATAACTTACTTTGTGGCAAAAATTATTAACTTTAAGACTGAAAAGAGACTAAGATTGGTAAATCAGCTGCTAGAGCACAGATGTAATAAGATTTTGTTACGTCTTTATGCGTTTGTGTATCTGTGTGTGTTCTTGTGTGCGTCTGTGTGTAAGGAATCTGTTAATTAAACAAGTGATTGATTGTGGATATAAATATGAGGGTTTGTCTCTGTACGTGGACAATCCTTTTTACAATTCTCACGCAAGTATATGCAAAAAATATGTAATAAAATAAAAGTATTAAGGTAAAATCGTAATTAACCATTATTAAACTAACAAGACAAATTTAAGTTTTTATTTGATAGACGCTTTACAAAAGAGTATAGATATTTAAACAACTGTATTAAAAAAATAAATTCTATTTATGTGAATACAAATGCATGATATTATCATATCTATACTCTTTTATTAAGGCTCAGGGTGCAGTAAACATACTAGTCGAAATAAAAATGCTCGTTGCGGCCATTGATATTTGAAATCTGCCAAATGTTGCTAGTTACGATCATTAGACATGTGTATGGAGAAGGGAATTCAAGTGCAGATTCGGAAATCGGTTATGTTTCATTACAGTATTATTTGAGTCGCGCCTAGGCGGTGAACGAGGTGAGGCGGCCGCCCATCGCCTCTAAGTGCTTAGAGGCGTCCTCCTTTGCGGAGGCGCATCTGAGGCGCCGCCTTGGTGAAGAATGGCTGAGTAGCTGACAACTGCTTGAAGAAGATGATGAAGAACCCTAAGTAGTGGATTAAATGGGCTGTGGGTCTTTCTAATTTATTTGAAAAAGAATACTTCACATATATTAAATTCTTAGAAAGACCCAATTGAATTTAATTTATGGGACAATATATATATATATATACATATGTGTGTGTGTGATCGATTATATATTATATAGTATAAGTGGGAATGGGGTTAATGAACATGGATTTTTGGAGTTAATTACAAATGTAGGCACTTTTTCAAACTTAAATTTAAAAAATAGGCACTATGTGTATTGTATTTCGAAAATAGGCATTCTTTTATATTATTTTCCTTTTGTGAATTAATTTATTATTTGCAGAAATTTGCTACAAAAATAGGCATCCTTTTACACAATTAAAAAAGATAATACGATCGAAACTATGATTCATAAAATGAAGAAAGATAAACATGCGATTCACGCAAATAAATGAAATATAGTGCACAACTGGGCAAAGAAAAGCAACATTAGTAATCACCACCAATTTTCCTCCATTTTGAAATTTTTCTCAAGTATTTTTTGTCAACACGAAATCCGATTAAAATTAAAGTTTTTGTCATGAACAGGTAAAACCTGCACAGAACCAACTAAAAAACAAATCGGCGAAGCGAAAAAAATTGCATATCGATGTGCTTCCAAAATATTGCTTGCTAATTAAAAAAATATGTTTATATTATTTATTTAGTCATAAATATATTCCTATGTAAACTAATAATAAAAAAAGTTCATTTCGGCTAATTGAGAAAATTATGTTATAAAAAAAATAAAAACCATACCGAATTGAAAATTCTGAATTCGCAATCGAGATAAACGATATCTAGTTCGGTTTAATTCAATTTGTTAATCGAACGATGAAGAACATATCAAATTTAAGTAAAAAAAATAAATCAGAAAAATAAAAAAGTTATAAAAACAAATCATAAAATAACAACCCATAGCTAAAGACCTGAGAGCTTGGCGATTTGGCGATTTGGCGATTGGCAACGCTGATTGACTTTCCGGCGACCGTTCTCTTCTTCTCGGCGTTTGCCAGCTATGGCGAAGAAGAAGAGAGTGTTGAAACGGGGGAATGTTTCTTCCCCTACACCCTCTCCTCAATGCCAAATCCCTGCGAACACTAATGGAACAGTAACTGATAATAATCGGGCTCATAGCCCTAAAACTAATGAACGATCGGGTAGAAAATCTCGGGTGATTGATCCAGAGGATAAATCGATGTCTGTCTCGCATTTTGAAAGGAGTGTGCCGACCAATACAACAGTGA
The DNA here is from genome assembly GCA_027422505.1 of Craterostigma plantagineum. Lineage (NCBI taxonomy): Eukaryota > Viridiplantae > Streptophyta > Magnoliopsida > Lamiales > Linderniaceae > Craterostigma > Craterostigma plantagineum. Next base: position 21,204,123 of record JAPQWV010000012.1, read on the forward strand.
ATCATAAACCTAACAATGTTTGGGACTCGTTTGACATCTCGAAACTCAGAAACTCAGGACATAAGCTGGAATTTGTTGAACCTGCTATGGCCCGGGATATTATTGTGGGTAAAATTGATGTGGAGGAGTTGCAGGACGAGATGGAGTATTGGAACTCAGCTCTCCTATGTTGTGTTGGGAGCTAATCCTCCCTATACTGTTATGAGTGGATTCATGTCCAGGCTTTGGAAAGATTTTGGTCTCCAACTGATCTTGCAAGTTAGGAAAGGCCTATTTCTGGTGAAATTTGATTCGGTTGAGGCCCGGGATGACATACTGCAATTAGGTGTGCTTCAGTTTGATGGGAAACCGGTTATAGTTTCCCCCTGGACTGCTGAGACTCAGTTTAGCAAGATTGATGTGGATCGTGCCCCAATTTGGATCCAGTTCCCGCAGTTGGATTTGAAGTATTGGGGAGCAAAGATTTTGAGTAGAATGGCTAGCCTCCTTGGTACCCCGATCATGGCTGATAGGTGTACTATGCAGAAGGATCGAGTTCAGTTTGCTCGTGTGCTGTTGAGGTTGAACTCAGTAAGGGGATGAAGGATGTTATCCACTTTGTTAATGAGTATGACATAGTGGTGGAGCAGAGTGTTGTGTATGAATGGAAGCCGGTTAAGTGCTCGGCGTGTGGAATGTTTGGGCATGAGAAGGACAACTGTAAAAAAAAAGGAAGGGGTAAAACAAGTGCAATCCAAACCAGGATGGCAGAAAAGAAAACCTGCAAAGAATGATACTGAGACTACTGAGGTGGTTCAGACAACTGAGACATCTGAGGTGATTTTGGATGAACCTGATCCAGGAGTTAATACCAGGGAGGAGGTTCCAAATGCTGAGGAGTGGCTTACTGTGGGGAACAAAAAGCATGGTCAGAAGGTGTCTGATGGCATCCAACACCCTTCCAAGCAGAGGGGGATCAGGATTGCCCCATGGATAAGGCTGCTTTATGGAATGTCAGGGGCCTTAACAGGCCTAATAAGCAGAAGGAGGTTGCTCTTTTCTGCAGGAAGTTCTCTTTAGAGTTGTTTTGTCTTGTGGAAACTAAAATAAAACAAGAAAAGTTACAGAACTGTATGAGGTCTATGTTTGAGGGTTGGGAAGTTGTGACAAATCTTGCCTGTGATCCTAATGGGAGAATGGTCTTGGTATGGAAGAGTGCTAGCTATGATGTGGGTGTTGTGCACATGACTAACCAGCTTATCCATACTGAAGTTAGCTACAAGGGGGAGAGGTTCTACATGACCTGTGTGTATGCTAGGAATTCTCTTAGGGAAAGGGTCCAATTGTTGTAGGATCTATGTTCTCTACATCCTACTGTTACCTCCCTTGGATTGTGTGGGGGGATTTTAACAGCATTCTTAGGTTGGATGATCGAATTGGGGGAAACCAAGTGCAATTGAGGGAGGTAGAGGACTTCAAAGCCTGTGTGGACTTCTGTGCTCTTGAGAGTATGAGGTGGCAAGGGTGTAGATATACTTGGTCTAATAAGCAACAAGAGGGTGCTAGGGTATGGAGCAAACTTGACTGGGTGTTCATTAATAGTGCTTGGATTCAAAAACATGTGGAGGTGGAAGCAAACTTTCTCATGGAGGGGATGTCTGATCACTCTCCTATACTTATATCCAATAGGCTTGGGACTCCTCGTGCTAACGCTTTTAAATTTTTTAACATGTGGGCTTTGGCTCCTCAGTTTTTAGGGATTGTTAAGGAGCATTGGGATCATCCTTTTGAGGGCTCCAAGATGTGGTGTGTATCTCAGAAGCTTCATTTGCTTAGGAGGCATTTGCTGCTCCTAAACAAAAGTGTGTTCCCTGACATTGTAAATAGGGCTGAGCAACAAAGGATCAAACTTGCATAAATCCAAGGGAGAGTACATGATGACCCTTTAAATGCTGCACTTTTTAGAGAGGAGCATGAGGCTTCACAGGAATTTGAGTTCCTGAGTGCGGCCTCCTCCAAGTACCTTGCCCAAAAAGCTAAGGCTGTATGGCTTGAGCATGGGGATCATAACTCCAAGTTTTTCCATGCGGCTATAAAGCACAGAATATACAGAAATAGGATCACATCCTTACAGGCTGTGGACTCTGGGATGGTGATTGATAATCCTGGTGCTGTTATTGACCAGTTTCTGGAGCATTACCATTGGATACTTGGTCAGAGTTGTTCCTTGTCTGAGCAGGTGCAGGATGAAGTTGTTCAGCTTGGTCCTTGATTGACTGTTGAGGAGCAATTTGGGTTGCTTCGACCTTTCACTGGTAAGGATGTTAAAGATGCCATGTGGTCTATGAATGAGCATAAAGCCCCTGGCCCGGATGGATATAGCAGTGGGTTTTTCAAGAGTGCATGGCCAGTGGTTGGGGAGGAGGTCACTGCAGCTATCCTTGATTTTTTTTCAAAGTGGCCGCATGCTCAAGCAACTCAATAGTACCATACTTGCTATGGTGCCAAAGAAGGATCATCCCTCCACTGTCATTGATTTTAGGACAATTGCTTGTTGCAACATTTTGTACAAATGTATCTCCAAGATGCTTTGCTCGAGATTGAAAGAGGTGCTCCCTACTCTAGTGCATGAGAATCAGAGTGCTTTTTGTTCAAGGCCGCTCCATCATCCATAATATATTGGTTAGTCAAGAATTGATAAGACATTATAAGAGGAAAAACACTTCACCTAGGTGTGTGATGAAGATTGATTTGAGAAAAGCTTATGACTCGGTTAGTTGGACCTTCTTGGAGATTTTGCTTCATAAATTACATTTTCCTCCCAAGTTCCTTGGATGGATTATGCAATGTGTAACCACTCCTAGCTTTGCTATCTCTCTAAATGGGGGCACTCATGGGAGAATTATAGGCAAGAGGGGTTTAAGGCAAGGGGACCCCCTCTCACCTCTCCTTTTTGTGCTTGTGATGGAGTATCTCACCAGGAGTTTGCACCTGGCCTCTAGCTCTGACTGCTTTAGGTTCCATCCTATGTGTAAGAGTTTGAAGCTTGTCAATTTGTGTTTTGTAGATGACTTATTGATATTTTTGCAAAGCCACAATGGGTTCTGTCCAAGCTGTGATGAGGGCATTGTCCCATTTCTCTGCTGTGTCTGGTCTGTGCGCCAACACAAATAAGTCTAACCTGTATGTTGCTGGGATTTAAGATGCACAGGAGTTGGAGCTGCAAAGGCTGACCGGGTTTGTGATTGGTGAGTATCCCATGAGGTATTTGGGGGTTCCCATTTCTCCTTCCAAGTGGAGTAAGATTGATTGTCAAATGCTTGTGGATAAAATAGTGGCGAAGGAGTTGGACTGCTCGGGCTTTATCATATGCTGGGAGGATTACTCTCATTAATGTTGTGTTGTCTTCTATGTATAATTACTGGGGAACCATATTCTTTCTTCCCAAAGGAGTGATCAAAGAGGTGGACAAGGTGTGCAAGGAATTTCTTTGGGGAGAGACTGAAAAGGGCAAAGCTTTGCCTTTGGTTAATTGGGAGAAAGTCTGTCTATCAAAGACTCATGGTGGGCTGAGTATTAAAAACTGCTATGTATGGAACCTTGCAAGCATTGGTAAGCAAATATGGCACTTGGCTTTGAAAACAGATGTTCTTTGGGTGAAGTGGCTGCATGAAATCTATATGAAAGATGAATTCTTCTGGGATTATGTACCACCCGTGGACCGTAGTTGGCATTGGAGGAAGCTACATAAGTATAAGGAGATGTTTAAAGATGGATATGTGGGGAATATGCGGAGGTTTTCTGCAGATGGCTGCTACACCCTTGCTTCAGGGTACTGTTTTCTCACTGCTGCTGCTCCTAGATGCCGTGTGAGCTCGGCTGTTTGGAATCGATATAATGTTCCAAAGCACAGCTTTATCCTCTGGTTGGTGGCTCAAAAACGGGTACTTACCAGGGATAGGATCTTGGCCTGGGGAGTTCAGGTGCTTAACCGGGAGTGTGTGCTGTGTGAATGTGAGGTGCAATCTGTAGAGCATTTGTTCTTTGACTGCTCTTTTAGCAGGAATGTTCTGAGGTTGGTGGAGCTTTGGTTGGAGATTGGTATGCTACCGAAACAGTTTGGTGAGTGGCGAAGTTGGATGATCTGCTTGGGGAAGAGAAAGCATATGCGGGATAGGCTTTTGTTAGCTTGGAACGCGGCGGTGGTGTATTATATTTGGGCGGAGAGGAATGGTCGGATGCATAGAGGGCCCAAGCTGGATGCTGAGGGGGTGTTTCGAAGGCTTGCTAGTGTGATGCGTGTGAGACTCTCAGTCTGTTGCCGTGCGAGGGTCAATAGTTCGGCGAGTGTTCTTTATCATCATTCTACACGTTTTAGAGCGTAGCGTTTGATGGTTTGGTGGGAATGGTGTGGTGTTGTGTCAAAAAACTTGTTTGTGTGGTAATGAATCTTATTCGTACCAAAAAAAAATTCATAAAATAAACTGTGCCTATTTATGTAATGGTTAACACATAGTGCCTATATTTGTAAATGACTATTAAAAAAGTGCCTATAAATGTAAAACACCCGGATTTTCGTCGTCGTAATCTACGAATAGCATAATGACTACTTATAAACCTATGTACACATAACAGGCTCGTATTGCCATTATGTATTTTAGTAAATATTATTTTGATCAAAGAGTAAACAACTGTGTATATATAGAGCATCATCTGCTTCCTTCAGACTATAATTATTTTTATGTTATTTATAATATATATTGTGTCTGAATTCCACGTGCCTTGTCCCCAATATGAAAAAAAAAATTATTTGTAGGATATATATTGTCGATACAGCAAAAAGTTTAGATATCTTTTAACCAAATATTAGTGTAAGATACTTATTTTCTTTTAAGCGCATATTAGTGGAAGATTATTTATTTTTAACTTAACCACATATTGTAACATATTAATAAAATATGTAATATAGGATTAATCGTAATTATTAAGGAAATTTGGATTTGTATAGCTTACATATCAATTATAATTTAGGTTTATTAACAACATCAAACTGTTGTAGGTATTGAATATGATGTGTGTCTAATGCGAGAACGAGTTTTTAACATGTTATCAGCCCATAAAATCGAATGTATACAAAGTCAAAGTGATAACGTGATTGAATCCATATAGTAACAATAGAATAATCTTCCATTGTTAGAGCGCAACATTGATAACATTATAAACCATTGAAAACTGTTGTGTCCGAATCAAAATTTAGATAAATCTACAAAACAGACCCGATCACAAAAATCAACTGAAACACGCAACTAGGACAGTGCCACAACAATGATGTTTGTGGCCTAGGTAATGTCTATCATTGAATTTTTTTTGTCTTTTGATTTACTTTCTAAATTAACTTTTACAATTATTATTTTGTTGAATTATATAATATGTGATGTGAATTGTAATTATTAAATAATAAACTGACAAAAATAATATGCTAATAGAAGACAACATTGGCATTTATCGTCGCGCCTTGTGCGCGGCTCCGCTGCATGCGTTTTGTGGTTTATGCATGTTCATTTTGAATTCTCTTACCAATCCTCATCGTCATCAATGTAGTAATATCCCCTACTTACTTACCAATGACCTTAAGATCGATAAAATATGTTATAGACAACCTTCCATCGTACATTTGTCGAAAAGCGCATAACACTTCGTACAAAATGTAATAATTGACTCCCAGCGATTTACCAAACACTTTCGATTCCTTTACATTTATAATCAAGATTCAAGATACTCAATATATTACATCGAAATGTGGGTTTTCCTTTACATGTATATATAATATGAATAGAATGAAACCCCTCAATCCTCTTACAACAAAAATGGACAAGTATGCCCGTATATGAATTGTGTTAATCCTTACCTAAAGTACCTAAAATAATAAGGGGGTGTTTGTTTTGAGGTGATCCTTCAAAATATCATCGTGATCTTCACATCAACTCATCATCACTGTTTTTGTTTTCGTAGGTGATGAGTCATCACCGTAGGATCACCTGGGTGATCAAAGTGGGGTGTTATTCCAACTTTTAGATCATCCACAAAAAGCTAGATGATCCAACATTGCGGCCATAAGGCGATGTTTGGAATTTTTATTTGGACAATATGACCTATGATATTTTAACATTTATTCCTTATATACCCTTTCATATTTTAAATTATATAACTAACTATTTTAAATCTTAAAATCATATTTAATAATTAAAAATATAAAATAATATTGAGAATTATATAATAGACTTATAATTAATGCTTAAAAAATTTTAAACTCGATACTGAAACATTGATCATTCAGCATAAACATATTAACTCACATTACTTAAATAATACGGGTTAAATATGTCATTTACGTAATCACCCCCACATCATCGTGATTAATCAAACATAATATTCCAGTATCACCTTGATATGCGAAATGAAATATCATCCCAAAACAAACAGAATGATGATATATCACCTTGATCCACATCACAGTGATATTCACATTACGGTGATGGGGGTATCACCGTGATTCTGGATCACCAGAAAAAAACACATCATAAGGGGGTGTTTGTTTTGGGGTGATCCTCCAAAACATCACCGTGGTCCTTCCATCGCTTCCTAATCACCGCGTTTGTGTAGGTGATGAACCATCACCGTGATGGAGGATCACCGAGGTGAGCTAACGGGGTGATATTCCAGATTTTGGATCACCCCCAAAAAGCAGGGTGATCCTCCATCACCGTGATGGGGTGATATTTTCAATTCTTTGGACAAAATTATCAATTATCTTTTAACATTCACGCCTTATATACCCTTACTCCTATTTTAAATTACATAATCAACATATTTAAATCTTAAAAAAATATATTTAATGCTTAAAAAATAAAAAGAATTATGTTGAAGGATTATAGAAAATACTTATAATCAATAATTGATTAATCTATTAAAGCTTAAATATAAAATAATTATATTGAAGAATTATATAAAATACTTATAATTAATAATTGGTTAAAAATCTATGTTTAAAGTCCAAAAATATAATAATTCGATTGATGAATTATATAGCATGCTTATAAGCTTAACAATAATACTTGATTTTTAAATATTAATAATTATCACGATAAATATTACCTCAAAAGAACATACTGAAATACTTTTACTATATAATATACATAAGGTTAAACATGACATTTACACAACATCACACCCGACATCACTGCGATTAAACAAACACAATATTCCAATATCGCATTGATATGCAAAATGAAATATCACCCCAAAACAAACACAGTGATGACATATCACCTTGATGTGCATCACGGTGATATTCACATCACGGTGATGTTGGATCACCGGAAACAAACACCCCCTAAGTGTTATAATCCTTATATAGTCTATAAATCGTGGTTCACGAATTGAACCTCGAATATAGGTTATTAGACCATCTCCAATCCCGGAAACAAACTCAAACTCATTTTGAAACTCAAAATACAGTAATTCCTCTATAACCGACAAACCAATCTCAAACTCAAAAGACCATTATTGTAATATTCTCTTCTACTCGATTTTTTATACTTCCTCCGTCCCAATAGTTTTTGTGCATTTTACTATATCGGGCATCCCGCTATCTTTTGTCATTTCCTTTTTTTATCAAAAAATCATCACAAACAATCAATATAATAATATTAAATATTCTTAAAAGACGTGTCAAAATATATATTTTTTTACCTTTTAATTGTACTATAATATTAAATATCCAGTTTCTTAATTTGTGCGTCAAATCCCAAATGTCCAAAAAGAATTGGGACAGAGGGAGTATTATCCATTAATCTACAACTGTACAAATTAGACCACACTATTATTTTAAATTCGATTGAAGAAGTAATTTCACAAAATTAATAATAAACTCAATATTTTTTTATATATTTTGTTTATTTTTTATTTGTTATATGAGTACTTAAATAATTAAAAGAACGGGTATCTATAGAAAAATACCCAATTGGAAAATTTTTTGACACATAACTACCCATGTCAGAAAATTTTATGGATAGGTATCCGATTTAATTTTACCAGTTTCTTTAGTCATATCGTACCTTCCTGTGTGTATATTGCGTACTATAACACGTTTATATAGGGTACCTAAATATAGGATACGTCGTACCTACGGGCATGCCTGTGTGTTACATAGGACGTACCTAAATATAACATACGTCGTACCATTTTCTGTTATATAGGGTACCCAAATTGTTGAGATAGGGTACCCAAATGTGTTGTTTGGTGTACTTTCGGGGATCGGGTACCTATGTGCAAAAATTTTATTCTGTTAGGTACCTACATATAAAAAAATCCTGACTGGGTACTAAATTACAAGTTTTTTTTCAAATAGGTACTTATGTGTAAAAACCCCTTAAAAGAAAAAGGGTATATATTTTTTTTAAAACATTACTCAATTTTTGGATATCTCTTCTTCAAAAGCATTGTGAGTTTGTATTATCGATTAGAGATGCTCTTACATTGCGTACGGCTTTACGCGAAGTTCGTAGATATCATTTTTAATTCTCTTACAAGAAACAAATGTGGATCAAATATGATAAGGGTTTAAGTATGTATCGAAATTCAGTATACATACTGTGAGCTTTAATTATACCTTCTTTCTAGTTTTTCTGTAGAACCTGACACTTTGAGATGATCTGTCGCATTAATAGTAAAAATCAACTCACAGCAATTAATAACCCTTCATGATTTTGTTTTTTTATTCCATAATAAAAGAAGGGTAAATATGTGTTCAGGCCTGTTATGATATTTTCAACATGTTTCAGGCCTTTTGTAGTTTCATTTAGGCCCAAGGACCTATTTACTGAAAATGTTAGTTTGAAGGACCAATCACATTGTAAATGACAATTTTATCCTTCACATTTGCCGAATTTACACCCATGTGCCATAGTCTCTTCCAAACGAAGAATGCACAAACCACGTTCAACGAATACCGGAATTTACGATCTAAAACCGGTTCAATCTCGACGTTAATGACCGAATAAGGTTAAATCGATGATAATTTTCCATGGGTGTCAATAATCAATGAAAATTTTGAAGTTTACAATGGAATAATGTATTAAAAGTAATTCGAAAATCTCGTTGAAACAAGGGAAAATCTGGACTTTAATGACCGAATAAGGTGAAATTGATCGTGGGTCTTAATTTTCAATGAAAATATTGATGTTAATCGCGAAGAAATTTGACGCGGCCCATGATTGAAGCTTTTGCTAATAAAACGCTCGCTAAGTAACAATATATGCATTCTGGGTAACAATTTATGAATTATGGGTAACACTTTATGCACTCCTGGTTACGCTTTATGCATTCTGGGTAACAGTTCATGCATTCTGGGTAACAATTTATGCATTCTGGGTAACAATATGCATCCGTCTCTTCCAAACGATGAATGCACAAACCACGTTCAACGAAGACCAAAATTTACGATCTAAACCGGCTCAATCTCGACGTTAATGACCGAATAAGGTTAAATCGATGGTAATTTCCCATGGGTGTCAATAATCAATGAAAATTTTTGAAGTTTATAATGGAATAGTGTATTAAAAGTAATTCGAAAATCTCGTTGAAACAAGGGAAAATCTGGACTTTAATGAATAAATAAGGTGAAATTGATCGTGTGTCTTAATAATCAATGAAAACATTGATGTTAATCGCGAAGAAATTTGACGCGGCCCATGATTGAAGCTTTTGCTAATAAAACGCTCGCTAAGTAACAATTTATGCATTCTGGGTAACAATTTATGCATTCCGAGTAACACTTTATGCATTCTGGGTAACAATTTATGCATTCTGAGTAATAGTTTATGCAGTCTGGGTAACAATTTATGCATTCTGGGTAACACTATGCATTCTGCATTGCTCAAAAATTGCAACCTGCACTATTTGGGGTATAACTTTCGATCTAGAATTCAAATGACCTTGATTCAAGCTCCCTTGATTAGCCAAGTTAATTATGTATAACTTTTTACGTTATTTCTGATTCGAAATCCATTGACCTAAGAAATGTGCCTGAAAAAGATTTACGGGTGCTTCGGGATGTTGTCCAAAAATGGCATTGCCTGAAAATGGCCACCTGCACCTTTTTTAGTATAACTTTCGATTTAGAATTCCAATGACTTTGATTCAAATTCCTGTGATTATCCAACTTAATTGTGTATAACTTTTATTTTTAAGTTCTTTTCGCTAATACCAAATCGGTAACCCCCAAATTAATCGAAGAAATCGAAGACGAGCAGCGACGACGATGATGTTACAATTTGGTGTTATGTGTATCTGATACTTATGTGTAGGATGTTTCTTTTGAACAAACTTCGCTTCTGTTGCTGAAAATGTATGTATGATTCTGGTAAAGCCCTATGTTATTTACTAATTTCCTGCAGTAACAGTTTAACACTGATCAGAAACAATTAAAGAGAAGAAAAAAACTGAAAATGATATGTAGGTAACAAGAAAACACAACACGAGTAACAGAATACATAGTCAAAATAACAATTTAATATGTACTTAGTTTACTTTATGATTTTCAAATTTTATATTGCAAACACGCTACATTCACTAAAATATATGAATTTTACGAAGTTTTAGATTAAATATACTAGTTTAGGTTGTGATTTTCGTGGATGTTATGTTGGAGTTGAAGAAGTTAGAGTATATAGTATGAAAAACAAGTACCACTCTTCTTCAAAGGATGATGATGCTTCTATGGAATTGATTCTACTTACTCAAAACTCGTGGATATGAACTATTAGTTGTTTATTACAATCCAGATGGTCGACCTAACATAAATGATTCAACAAAATTAGTGACACCTTCAATTAATCTTAAACGTAAATCATATGCCGTTTACTGATTTCCTGCAGTAACCGTTTAACAATGATCAGTAACATATCAAGATGAGAAAAGAACAGAAATGTCTACTACGGTAACAAGGAGCTACAATACGAGTAACAGAAAACATAATCACAATAACAATTTCATATGTTACTAATTTAGGTTATGATTTTCCAATTTAATATTTTAAAAACGCTATATTCACTAAAATATATGAATTTGAGAAGTTTTAAACTAAAATATATTAGTTTAGGTTGTGATTTTCGTGGAGGTTATATTGGAGTTGAAGAAGTTGGAGTACATAGTATGGAAACAAGTACCACTCTTCTTCTAAGGATGATAATGCTTCTACGAAATTGATTCTACATACTCAAAACTTGTGGATATGAACTATTATTGTTTATTACAATCCAGATGGTCGACCTAACATAAATGATTCAACAAAATTAATGACATCTTCAATTAATCTTAAACGTAAACCATATGTCATTTACTGATTTCCTGCAGTAACCGTTTAACAATGATCAGTAAAACACAAGACGAGGAAAGAACAGAAATGTATATTACGGTAACAAGGAGATACAATACGAGTAACAGAATACATAGTCACAATAACAATTTCATATATAACTAGTTTAGGTTATGATTTTCCAATTTTATACTGCAAACACGCTACATTCACTAGAATATATCAATTTACGAATTTTTAGATAAAAATATATTAGTTTAGGTTATGATTTTAATCACACCCTAATTCACAAACTATAATAATTCTGGTAACATATAAACATATAACTAGTAACAGTTTTACACATATCGGGTAACAGATAATCTATGCTTGATAAAATTTAGACTCCCGCCCAAAATTCATCTCATTCTGGTTTCCCGAACGAAATTTCACCTACAATTTAGTAACAAATTTAGGCAACATTGTAATAGAAACGCATATACTAGTAACAGATCCTGATAATGTTCATTTAGTAACAGTTGTTCATCACCTCAATCGACGAACGTCTGGATCATTGCATTAACATCTGAATTTCTGCTTAATGTCGATCTTTCATACCACATGCGTTACACCACTTACGGTTTGAGAGTTAACAATTGACATATAATTTCTAATATAATGGCATAGTAAAAATACCCAAATTATAGGGTCGATCGTACTCTCGCTTAAATGATGAACATCGGACGAACGACCAAACAATGTGCCACATCGAGCTGCCCATACTATTGGCACTTCGAATTTATACATATTACATGCAATCGTTGCCAAAAACGACATTGATTTCATCTTATTTTCGCAAATTAGAACCACATACATGGTAACAATTAATTACAGTTTAACAACGATTTGGATGCACCTAGTAACGTTTTTGGTACTTCGAGTAACAGATTTGAAATACCGAGTAGCAGTTTGACACAGTGAAAACATACCCAAATTATTGGGGTCGGTCGTATTTTCGCGAAATTTAAAGATGAAAATCGGACGAACGAGCAAACAATGTGCCTCACCTAGCTTCCCATACTATGGGTACTTCGAATTTATACATATTAAATGTAATCGTTGCCATAAACGGCTTTGATTTCATCTTATTTTCGCAAATTAGAACCCTACACATGGTAACAATTATCTATAGTTTAATAACGGTTTGATACGCCTAGTAACTGTTTTGATACTGCAAGTAACAGATTTCATACTCCGAGTAACAATTTTGACAGAGTCGAAATATACCCAAATAATTGGGGTCGGCCGTATTTTCGCGAAATTAAAAGATGAACGTTGGACGAACAAGCAAACAATGTACCGCACCGGGCTGCCCATACTATGGGCACTTCGAATTTATAGATATTAGATGTAATCGTTGCCAAAAACGGCTTTGATTTCATCTTATTTTCGCAAATTAGAATCCTAAATAGAAAGATAATTTCTTCATTACAATCTTACACCTTGCTTCGTCACTAGCACAATACATCCTACCTTACACGCCGAAATTGGCTAGTTAATGGGAATTCGAAATTTCGAGCTCGATTCACTGTAAAAACGAGATTCATAAAATAAACACACTGTCAATAACAATTTTCTGCATCATAGTAATAGCTGAGGGATGGATATTAACAGTTCACCAGACCTTTGTAACAATATAATCTAACAGCATAACAGAAAGTCGCCGGAACACTTAGTTCAGTATGTTAGGAAGGCTATTTTCGTCAATACATAGTATTAAGCCTTATCTCTGCAATTTTCGGAAAGTTGGTCCTTTAAACTAATAGGATTTCTGACAGGGACTGACCCATTTACAAACTTACTGACTAGGGACTGACTAGAAATTTCCCCATAAAAGAAAGGGAAAAGGCGAAGGCGTGGTACTTTCATTGTCGCTAATTTATACTCATTTCCTCATTATATATTGTCAAATTCAAGCCAAGGCAATTCAGCTACGAGCTCAGCTAAAGGTCTGATGGTTCGAAACTTACTTAATAAAGAAGCTGAAGAGGAAGAAGACTGGAACGCTTTCTTGAGAGCGGGTAATTTTTGAATCAGACGAGACTTATGAAGTCGTCAACACTGATGGCGTTATTATTAAAAAGGAAGTGAAGCGTTTGTTAGTATTTGGCGCCAATATAAATAACATGTATTTTCGGTACAAAATTATTCATTCGTTTTCTTCTGTGAATGTGTTCTTGAGTGCGTGAGGAATTTTCACTCTCTGTAAATTGCAAAGAACAAATCAATAAGAAATCTTGCTCCGTGGATGTAGGATCGAGTATCCGAACCACGTAAAACCGTGTTCTCAATCTCTTCAATTTCTTATGGTATCAGAGCGAATTATTGCTTCGTCGAGCTGCGAATTACTAGTTTCTTGATCGAGTCAGACATTGAAGAAGATTCGATCGCGCCACCATCGCCCTCTCCGCCCCTCGCTCCGGCGACAACAGATAGCTCCACCATACTTCTGTTACTTGAGCAATCCATATTTCTTGAACGCCGGGGATACTGGCTAATTGTTGGTTCATGAACCATTGACGGGCGACAATTATGCCACATGGGGCAGGGCGATGTTAGTTGCCCTAATTGGTCGAAATAAAGAGGAGTTTGTGAATGGGGACATTGTGTTAGCCATCGCGGCTGATCAAGCAACCATTGCTGCTTGGAAGCAGAACAATAATATTATGATATCTTGGATTCTCAACTCAATGTCGAAAGAGATATCAGCCAGCATTCTGTATAATTCGACAGCACGAGATGTGTGGGTTGACCTGCAAGAAAGATTTGGACAAACGAAAAACCCTGGGATTTTTCAGATCAAGAAAGAGTTGATAAATCTTACTCAAGGAACACTCAGTGTGGCTGCATATTTTACTAGACTCAAGACCCTGTTGGACGAGCTGATGAACTACAAGCCGGTTGGCCAATGCACATGTGGTGGATTGAACGAGTTAAGGACCTATCAGAATGAAGAATATGTCATGATGGTCTTGATGGTATTGAATGAATGCACAAGTGAGGGGCCGGATCCTTCTTATGGATCCCCTGCCCTTGATTAATAGGGTGTTTTCTTTGCTGGTGCAAGAGGAGAGACATAGTTCTATGATCCCTGGACATACACGAGTTGGGGAAGAACATCACAGTAGCATGGCCATGCTTGCAGCAAGAGGTGAGCAAGAATCTGTTAGGAAATTTTTCAGCAGTTCCAAGAAGGATTCAAACAGGGCTGTTTGTACCCACTGTAACAAGAAAAGGCATACCTCAGAGACCTGCTATCAACTCCATGGCTATCCTCCAAGCTTCAGACAAGGGGGAATGCTTGTCACAGAGGTAATCAATTGTCAGCACAAACAATGGCATGGGCTGCACAGCATACTCATGGGCCTAATTCTCCACCCACAGCAGTGGCAGACACCATGGTTCACCTACAACTGAATCCCTTTCAGCTACAAAATTTGAAGATTCTGCTCAATCAGCAAGGTGGAAGTCTGCAACAAAGCAACTCAGACATGACACAGCCGAATGAAAAAATAGCATGTACTTGCGTTTTTTCAATTTGCCTGTAGTGATTGACTTAAGGTGTTGGCTTTTAGATTCAGGTGCTACAAGGCACGTGTGTGGCAATGTTGATTTACTAAATGATCTGCATAACATAGAAGTGACTAAGGTTATCCTGCCTGACAATTCCATCATAAATGTGAACACAGCAGGGACTTTTAGATCAAATCAGTTCATTGAGCTGACTGATGTCTTGTATGTTCCTCAATTCCATTTCAATCTCATCTCAGTAAGTTGCTTGGCTAGAAACAGTGCTTGTAGGTTTTTTTTCGAGACTAGTGAATTTTTTATACATGATCTTTCACATCGAGTGATTGGCAAGGGTTATTAAATAGCAAGGCTATATTTGTTCAGGGCAAACCATGTTTCTAATTCTGTTTTCTTGAATAGTCTGTCTAGTGATCTATGGCATCGTAGGCTAGGACATCCTTCAGATAAGATCAGGAATGTTCTTAACATCATTGAAACATTCAGGTCAAGATGTTCACAGTTATTGTAAGATCTGCCCTATGGGAAAGCAAAAGAGAAATGTATTTCCTAATGATAATAAAATCGACCATGTTTGATCTTATACACTGTTAAACGTGGGGACCTTTCAATGTACCATCTCATTTGGGGCATCAATACTTTGTAACAATTGTAGATGATTATTCAAGATACACTTGGATCTTTTTAGTTAGACACAAGTCTGATGTGATTGATGTGATTCCCTTTTTCTTAGCCTTAGTTGAGACACGGAGTGTAAAGTCAAAACCATTAGAACAGATTATGCAAAGGAATTCAACCTATCTAGCTTGTATAAAACAAAGGGCATTATACATCATTGTTCTTGTGTACAAA
Source organism: Craterostigma plantagineum (assembly GCA_027422505.1). Lineage (NCBI taxonomy): Eukaryota > Viridiplantae > Streptophyta > Magnoliopsida > Lamiales > Linderniaceae > Craterostigma > Craterostigma plantagineum. The sequence continues at coordinate 21,219,898 of JAPQWV010000012.1, forward strand.
CACCACAACAGAATTATGCGGTTGAAAGGAAACATCAGCACCTGCTGAATGTAGCTCGAAATTTGTATTTTCAGTCTAAGATTCCAATAGAGTACTGGTCCGAGTGTGTCCTAACTGCAGCCTATGTCATTAATAGGACTCCTTCAGCCTCTATAGGAAATAGATGTCCTTCCCAGCTGTTATTTCAGCAACCAGGTAAATATGATTATCTTCGAGATTTTGGCTGCTTGTGTTTCTGTTCCACTCTTAGTGCATGTAGGAAGAAGTTTGACCCACGTTCTAAGGTGTGTGCCTTCATTGGGTACCCGAATTGGGTCAAAGGATACAAGGTGCTTGACTTAGTCACAAGAGAAGTTATAGTGTCCAGAGATGTCAAGTTCATAGAGACAAAATTTCCTTTACAGAACCAGTCTGCCTACCACCACGCCTATGTAGATCCATTCCCTTCACATATACTGCCTGAACCTTATGTCTCGAATGATGGGATGAATCAAGGCATGCTTCCCCACAACCAATTCAATCAGAAAGTCCTGAACATCCAACCTCTTCATCAACAGAAAATTTACCAGCAAATGATGCAACCTTGCACCAAGAGGTGTTGCCTAATTTTGATGCACACAGGTCCATTAGAGGAGGGCCCAGGAATTGAAACAGAGGCAGGGAACCAGGAACATGAGACACTCAGAAGGTCTGGGAGGCAGTCAAAAGGCCATGTACCTGAATGACTTCCATTGCAACAGCTTGAGGGACAGGAAAGTTCTATTTCCTATTATTAGTGTTCTTACCTACCAGAACTTCTCTAGTCAGTTCCAAGCCTTCATCAATGCTGTTAGCTTGGCAGAGGAACCCCAAATTTCATTCAAGCTTCGAAGTCAGAGAAATGGTTGCATGCAATGCATGATGAACTACAAGCACTAGAAGATAATGCTACATGGTTTACAGTTCCTCTACCTGCAGGGAAGAAAACAATAGGCAATCGATGGGTTTATAAACTCAAATTCAATTCAGCTGGAGAGATTGAAAAGCTTAAAGCAAGACTAGTGGCAAAGGGGTATGATCAGAGAGAGTGTATAGATTATATTGATAACTTTGCCCCCGTAGCCAAGCCAAATACCATTAAGATAATACTCTCCGTAGCAGCCAAGTTGAAGTGGAATTCTAATGCAGATGGATGTTAACAATGCTTCCCTCAATGGGGAGCTCACGGAGGAGGTCTACATGGACCTGCCACAAGGCTTTCATACCAAATATCAAAAGGATAAGCCTGAGTGAATGGTTTGTAGACTACACAGGTCACTTTATGAGTTTAAACAGTCTTCGAGGCAGTGGAACATCAAGTTCACAGATGCAGTTAAGGCCTATGGCTTCATGCAGACAGAGTGGTCACACTCTGTTTCTGAGGGGAATGAAGATCAATTAGTGGTATTGTTGGTTTATGTGGACGACATAATTCTGGTTGGGCCTTCACTCGAGCAGATTCAACAAGCCAAGACCTTTCCGACCAACTGTTTCAAGGTGAAAGACTTAGGTGAGCTGAGGTTCTTCCTTGGTATAGAAGTTGCTAGGCCTGAGACAGGCGTGTACCTTTCACAAAGACAATATACTTTGCAGTTGTAAGAAAACACAGGGTACATGAATGCCAAGCCATTATCCAAACCAATGAACCCCAGTCAGAAACTCACGTCAGGAGATGGTGACTTACTATCTGATCATTTTCTATACAGAAGGTTGGTGGGTCTATTGTTCTACCTACCTTTACAAGGCGTGACATATCTTATGCAGTTCACAAGCTGAGTCAATTCATGTCAACTCCCAGAACCTATCATTTGATGGCTGCATATCATCTATTAAGGTATCTTAAAGGCAGTCCAGGACAAGGGCTGCTCATGTCTTCAGATCAGAACCTCTCCCTTCGAGCTTTTTCAGATGCGGATTGGGCTGCGCGCAGAGATACTAGGAAGTTAGTAACAGGGTATTGCACGTTCTTGGGAGATTCACTAATTATCTGGAAAGCAAAGAAGCAAGCGACCGTGTCAAGACCTCCATACATGCTGAATACAGGGCCTTAGGCGCAGCTGTGAGCGAGGTTCTATTGATCAGACACTTGCTAGAAGAACTGAATTTGGACAAGTTAGATGCACCAGTGGTCTACTGCGACAATCTGTCGGCTTTAAGACTTGCTTCAAATCCAAAATTTCCGGAAAGATCGAAGCATATTTAGATTGATTGTCACTTCATACGACATCATGTCTTGAATGGCTCGATGAAACTTCTCCCTGTCCGAAATGAGTACCAATTAGCTGATATGTTTACTAAAGCCCTCACTGGACCACAACTTCAACATCTCATGCTTAAGATTCCATCATAGACTTATGCCGTCCATCTTGCGGGGGATGTTAAAATCAAGCCAAGGCAATTCAGCTACGAGCTCAGCAGGGGTGATGGTTAGAAACTTAATAAAGAAGCTGAAGAGGAAGAAGCGTGGAACGCTTTCTTGAGCGCGGGTAATTTTTGAATCAGACGAGACTTATGAAGTCGTCAACACTGATGATGTTTTTATTTGGAGCGAAGGGTTCGTTATCTTTGGTGCCAATATAAATAAGATGTATTTTCGATACAGAATTATTCATTCGTTTTCTTCTGTGAATGTGTTCTTGAGTGCGTGAGGAATTTTCACTCTCTGTAAATTGTAAAGATCGAATCAATAAGAAATCTTGCTCCGTGGACGTAGGATCAATTGTATCCGAACCACGTAAAATCATGTTCTCAATCTCTTCAATTTCTTATATATGTAAGTGGAGTTCTAACAACTGAACCCTGTGAATTTTTCAAAAGTGCATTGCTAAAACTCAAGAATTCCCAACATTGTTCTCAACGGCATTCTCTTCAGTTTTAAACTTCAAGAGTCGAAGACCATTCTACCTTGTATACATGATTAAGAAAATAAATAAAATCTTCGACACATATAAGATGGTAGAACTCCTTTAGAAAACACACATATACACACACATATATACATATCTATTATTGTTGAGATTTCGGCCGCCTTAGGTTCGCAATCCACACTTCTATCAAATTTGTGTGTGAATTGATCCAAGAAACACGTTCTTGAAGTTGATCGAATAGAAACCGGTTGTAAACGAAAACCAGAAAATAACAAAGACTTACGTGGTTCGACCCAACTTTGGTCTACGTCCACGGACCAATCAGAGCTTATTTTACTAATCGCGAAGAAGGGTTTACAAGAATCACATACGCTCTACAACTTTCTAGTTTACACCTCACAGAGATTCGCTCTCTATCGAAAGTTACAGGCCCTCAAAGTCACTCACTCGAAACTGAAGTTTTGATATTTATAGCAGAATGTCTCAGCTGTGTGCATCAACGGGATTGTACCAGCAGCTTCTGAATTTGTACAGTACGCGACTAGCTCAACTAATAAAAGCGTTTCAGCGATTTCTACTTTGAATCTCAGCCATCAGATCTTATCTTCGCGCCACCATCAATGGGCACATCTTCATGGCATACATGCACTCACACACTTGCGCATGCACATGTACATAAGATCATACTAGTGTTTTTTACCCGTGCATCATTCCACTGGCAATATAAAATCTATTATGTGTGAAGGTGGATAAAATTATTGTCAAGTTTATGAGATAGTTGGTAATTTTTAATGTTTTTTATATTTGTTTTTTCCTATGATTTATCACAATTATTGGACATGTGTCTAACATTCTAAGCAGCCTACATTTGTATAAATATATAAGATATCTCCTTCACATATTTTGACGATCATTCGAGCGGTTCGCGACGTCTAATTTGATATAACTTTTGTTGGGTTGATGCAGGAGGATTTGAGAAGCTTATTGCAGCGCTATAAGTAGACGGCAATTGAACGACTAAAGTGAGACGATTTTACTTGTAATATTAATTATAATAATTGTAATAAACAGTTATCTCACTACTCAGACATTACCAGCTATATAAGGTCGTTGATAGATAATAATTTGCACAATATTTAAGCTTATACTGGTTTCAACTTATAACATATATTGTGCTAATTATCTATTTTACTTGATGAAAGGTACCAATTATTTAAGACACGAGATGGAGCCAAAAATATCATTTTCATACCCAAAGAGAGCAAGGAAATTAATCGTAATAATGACTCGGAGCCAATGATAGATATTGAGCCACATATCATTTTAATTTACATTAAGGAAAATGACAAAAAATAAAAAAAAAACATACACGTGAGAAGAAAAAAAGGAAATAGAAACAAATCGATGTGGTTGCTCGGTATCTTTTTGACTGCTAAATTTCTGTAGCTTGTCGTCGAAAGAAGTAAGCCATCGTCATCTCAAGACATCCACAAGACAGCTTGTCGTTGAAAAGAAGGACCGTGAGACGGAGAAAAAAAGAAGAGTGGAGGTTTACGCTTGACAACTTCGGATCCACATTCCCACCTTCAAAGCAAAAACAACTGGTTCAAACTTTATGCTATAAAAGGAGACGAGCTGCTCTAATTGAGTTATCTCCCAAAATATCCAAAGGACGAAGGAGCTTACGAAAATCAGAAATTGGGGCAGTTTTGGGGAGCTAAGGCCACACTAATCTTAAGCAGGCAGCTTTCCTTTAACTCACCCCAAACACTCACCAAGCAACGTAGCTCACGAAAGAGGCGAAAGCCAACCAAAAGCTCAACAACTTGCTCAAGAATAAAGCTGCTCTGCGAGGCTAAAGACCTAACAAGACAGGTGCTGTTTTTGGGGCTGACTTCGACTCTTGACGTGGACATGAGCCACTCTTGAGGACGGGCTGCAACACTAACAACGCGCGGCAGATCTGAGCGACGAACGACAGCAACCGAAGGCACAACCACAGATCTAGATTGAGGCAGCACGGCACGGGGAGACGAGGCGACACGGGGCAGCGACGTTGGATAGTTTCGAGCTGTTTTTGATGAGTCGCTGGACACTTGAGGAAAGAAGCAGTAGTTGGGAGCTGCTGTAATAACGATGGTAAAGAGGCTTAATTAAGGATTTCCTTGTTGGGCTTGGGCTGATTTTCTTTGGACGGTTTGGGCTTAAATTGCTTGGTGTAGAGCTGCGAGATCGGGGCTGCAGTTCGGTAGCGTTCGAACGGTTGTTTTACCTATCTTTCTATGTTTTCGAATATTATGTTTCGTAGCTAAACGTATTATAGTTGAAGTATTATCAAAACCTTGGTTTATATTATTGTGAGATTATTGCGCATTTATTCGTGAACGCGTGAATATTCGTTTAAGCTTGAATTTATTTTAGCTGATGAACTTAGTTTGATTAAATAGTTGCAAATGTTTAATTAATCTAGGTGAGTCCATGGCTAATTAAAACGACAAATCCGTAATTGTTTGTTCGTTTTAATAAGTAGCGAACAATATTCAACTTCTCTACCCTAGGTAAGTGCAAGTTATATTGTAGTTTACGCGATTTGATTTTAACGGACCAGCGTCGTTTCTTGCGAGAGCGTCGTCCGAGCGAGTTAGTCAATAATCGGGTATCTTTCATTTTTAATGCTGTCGGAATCTTAAACCTTGCAGGGCGTCCCGGAGGTTATTTTTCGATTAGGGAAATAATTATAGAGTGTCTCTTAATTATCGAGAAATTAAGAAGAGATTGGTTGTTAGGCGTTCGTCGACAACTATAACCGATTATGCTTATGTGTACACGTTATTTAGGAATCTATGATCGATTATATAAATCAAGGTGGAGAACGATTACTTCAACTATTATTTTATAGTCATTAGTTTCTATATTTTCTTTCGTCTATTCTTAGTTTAATTTCGTTTCTATATCAGTCTATTTTCAAAAATATATTTTCGTTTATAATAGCTTTAATTTTTATTTCCGTTTGAAAAACTAAAAACCCCCTTTATTATTATTATCACTATTATTATTATTACTATAACTATTATTATTATTATTATCGATCGAATTTTGATATATAAGTAAATCAACCATCTTCCCTGTGGAGACGATCCTTACTTTCGCTATACTCATATTAGTAAGGTTGTAAATTTTATTTTTGGCCGTTTACGACACGACCAGTCGTACAAATAAAAGGACACTGTAAAAGTCCTAAAATCAGTTGATGGATGGATTGATGAAGTTGATGGAATATATGATGTGTGTTTTGTGTGTAGTTTAATGGGTTAAAAAGTAAATATAATGATTTAAATCGTAAAATCTGTTGGAATATAGAGTATAAAACTAAAACGATAAGGTTAATTTGAAAGTTAAATTTTCAGGTAAAGTTGTCCCTTGACATGGTATTAGGACCATGCCATGCAGATATCGGAAAATATAGAGAAGAAAATTTTACCTCTAAAAGTGAAATATAGGGAAAAGAGAGAGTCGCCAAGACATAAGAGTATATGAATTAAAAGAAGGTGAATCTATAGAAAAATACTCAACTGGATAAAATTTTCACACATAGGTTCCCATGTCAGGAAATTTTACAGATAGGTACCCAATTTAATTTTTACCAGTTTCTTTAGTCATGTTGTACCTTCCTGTGTGTATATTGCGTACCATAACACGTTGATATAGGGTACCTAAATATAGCATACGTCGTACCTACGGCATAGTGTTATATAGGGCGTACCTAAATATAGCATACGTCGTACCATTTTCTGTTATATAGGGTACCCAAATGTGTTGATATAGGGTACCCAAATGTGTTGTATGGTGTACTTTCGGGGATCGGGTACCTATGTGCAAAAAATTTATTCTTTATGTACCTACATATAAAAAAATCTTGACAGGGTACTAAAATTACAAGTTTTTATCCAAATAGGTACTTTTGTGTAAGACCCCTAAAGAATTAAATATTATTGAGTGAACGATCCATTTCCTTATGCTTTTCGAACTCACCATTTGCGTATACATTCGTTAGTCGTTATAGTGGAAACAGTGAGACTCAGAAACAGCAGAAGCAGAAAATAAATATCTTAATTCCTTGGAAAATGGTGATGCATTCAAAAACCAATATTAACACTATTTGTTCTTTTTCTTGTCCTAGTTATATAATATATATAATATATATATATATATGTGTGTGTAAGTATATAATTCTTGTGGAGGTTTAAATTTAAACAAGATATGATCTTAAGAAACAATGGAGCCTACAACGACTAATTAAAACACTACACAAATTATGAGATAATGGTGACGACGAAGATGATGAGAAAATAAAGTTTTTATTAAACCACGAATCGAAATTCAAATATCTAATATGGCTTTTTACCTTCTTTCTAGTATTGTTTAGAACTAGACACGTTGATATGATCTGTCATATGAATACGTAAAAATCCAATTCACAGCAATTAATAACCCTTCTTGAATTTATTTTTATTCAATTATAAACGAAAGGGAAAAGGCATAGGCGGCATGTGGCACTTCTATAGTCCGCTAATTCATATTCATTTCATCACACATTATATATGGAAGCGAAGTTCTAACAACCTTGTACAGTTTTTCCACACAGCGCACATTGCCAATTCGATGTCCTCAATGGCATTCTCTTCAGTTTGCGCCGCCACGCCTTTGTACTGTTTGGGACAAACCAAGCTTCAATTAAACACCAAGCTCTCTTCCATGGCGTTTCTTGAAATGTCTAACTGCAGAAAAAACCTCGGCTGTTCAAATTCAGGAATTTTCGGACATGGGTTCTCCTTTTTATCGTCGAATAATTCTGGTCTTTACGTAAAGAATCGATCTTTCGCCGCCATTCTTGCCAGAACTTCTACTGAGAAGTCTATTTACGACTTCACTGTGAAGGTGATTTTTGTGCTTTTATATTGACTATGATGAGAAAATATTATTTACTCCTTTTGGATCTTTTTTTTTTGTATGAATTTTGGATTGAATCTCTTTGGACTATGGGGATTTTCAAATAGGATGCTCTTGTCTTGCTTAATTTTTTGTTCAAGTAATGGAAACATGAACCCTATTTTTGGCAATTTAATCGATTCGATTGAAGTCCATTTCGAACACGAGTCGATTTTCTAACAGGATGCTTTTTGTCTTGCTTAATTTTTTGTTCAAGTAATCGAAAGATGAAGCCTAATTTAGGACTTTAATCGACTCTATGGAAGTAATTCGATGTCCTCCATTTTTAGCTATTCAAATCAAGATGAAAGACTGTTGAAGATGTAGTTTGTCTAACTATGAGAAAGTAAATTCTTGATCTTACATTGCCCCCGAAAACAGGACATTGATGGCAAGGACGTCTCGCTCGATAAGTTCAAAGGCAAGGTTCTTTTGGTCGTGAACGTCGCTTCGAAATGGTATTTTTCTGATCGATCGTTCGATTTTTAGAAACTATCGAAAAGGTTGCTCACAGTAATCGTGTTATTCGCTCGTTTTTTCGCCATTCAGTGGCTTCACGTCGTCGAACTACCCGGAGCTCGCCCAACTATACGATAAATACAAAGATCAAGGTATGCTTCGATCTATCGAAATCTATACAATCAATGTGCTTATCGAATTCTTGAATTTATCGATCTTCAAGCTTTTTCTTGCTTTTGTTTGTTTAGGTTTTGAGGTTTTAGCGTTTCCGTGCAACCAGTTCGGCAACCAGGAGCCGGGATCGAATCAAGAAATCAAGGAATTTGCGTCCACTAAGTTTAAGGCAGAGTTTCCGATCTTCGATAAGGTTGGGTACATATTTTTTTAGGCTTAAGTGTTTTTTTTTCTCCGTCCTATGAGATTAGGAGGGGTGCGCTCTCAGGACACACCCAACTTAGAGGTTGCAATTTAATGAAACTAACTGTCAAAATCGAAGCAATTTAAGGACAACAAGCGCTAACTGGACACATGTCGCCTCTTCTGAAAGTTAGGGTGTGTTTGGTATGCAGAATTCGATGTGGAAAATAAAGGAAGACGTGTGATTGTACGACACGCAAAAGCGTGATATACAATGATTCGATCGCATCATCACATTTTTCTTCCTCTTCCGCTTGGAATTCCGCATACCAAGTGGCCCCTTAGGCTGATCGTCCTGAAAGTGTCACACCTCTTAACTCGGGAAAAAAATAATTAAGCTGGCCTAATCGTGATTGATTTAGTTTCAATAGAGAAGAAAAAAATTAAAAGATTACACGTCTGTGTGAGCAGGTTGATGTTAACGGGCCGAACACGGCTCCAGTGTATCAGTTTCTCAAGTCGAGCTCGGGAGGACTCCTCGGCGACGGGATAAAGTGGAATTTCGAGAAATTTCTGGTCGATAAAAACGGTAAAGTCGTCCAAAGGTATCAACCAACAACTTCGCCTTTGAATATCGAGGTAATTAAATAATCCTTAGCCCACAAGCAACCTATATATAATACATATTTACGTATATAAGATCATATATCTCCCTGACAACATATAGTTGCCGTTTAACAAGACTAATTCTTGATGCAGAAGGATTTGCAGAAACTTCTTGCAGCATAAGAAGGAAAGTGAGATATATTTGTACTTAGGTTCACTGTAATAAGCAGTTGTCTCACTACTCAGATATCACCAGTTACATACAAATAAAAGGGAATGCTGTAACCTTCATATCTTGATGGATTTATGAAGCTATGGAATGGTGATGATGTGTGTAAATAAAATTAACAAATACAACATTACTACATAAACCAAGTAAGTAAAAATGTACTCAGTTAGCAATAAAAGTATACCTCCTTTGTTCTTGGGTGCTTAGAAGGATGTTCTTGCAAGCCCACCCTTGTCTGTATAATTCTTCGATCAACACGACGACGTCGTTTTGCAGAGTTCTCTTGCTACTTTCTACCAATGTAAGCCATTTTACCTCGACAATCCAATCCGAGGAGTCTAAATTGCGCTCGTCGGCGCCGTTCAGTAGCCCTTTACGAACATAGCACGCCTGTGAAAATCACAAAAATTCCCGTCGCAGAATCGTTACATTCGACGCGAAAAATGGAGACGATTAGTTCCTAACGAATCTTTCTTACCTGCATTAGACCCGCGATGACATCTGTAGTCGCCGCTCCTTCACGCAGAGAAATAAGTATTCCGTGCTGCAGTTTAAGGATCAATTATTGTTTCAACCTGTAACTAGGGAGGTGATATTATAGGGGAAACAAATTTTGGTGGTGGAACTATGACAATAACTTCCAAAAATAGAGCAATTTGGGACATTATACGCCGAACTCCAAATTCTAGAGTTTCGGCGCATAATCTATGGTTCCCATAAATTTAGGACGTGACATTACACATGCAATAACTTCAAAATTAAGCAATTTTCAAGCAGAATCTGGAATTTTAGCGTATAATGTTCCTATATTGTTTAATTTGAAAGTTATTGTCCGTATAATGCAACCCTAAATTCTCTATCCCTACGGGTGTGCTTGGTTTGTGGAAATTAGTAAGGGAAACTCGTTTGGTTGATCAAAGAATAGATAAGGAAAAGAAAAGAAAATCTAATTTAATTTTGACTCAAAACTAAGGAAAACTAATTTCCTCACCAAATCGTGAAAAAAAAATGAAAGAAACTTATGTAAATCATTTTCTCTTCCACCTTACTTTCCTCAAATCAACCACAGTCTACATGGTACCCCCAAAATTATAGGACTGACAAAAATAATTAACACACAGTTTGACGTCAATCAAGGGTGCATGGGCTGTGATGTAAGGCGGAAATTTCGTATTATAACCAAGAACGGAAAGTTCAGACAACTTACGTCTCTTACTATGGATCCTCCGCCATTAAGACTCTCCAAGCAGACAAAGTGTGCATCCTCTTCTTTGATGGATCTCAGTGTCTTTAGGGCGAGCTTCGGCGTTTTTCTCTCGGGATTTATGCATCCTATTCTTATTGGAAGCGCCTCCCCGCCGCCTAGGTGGAGAAATGAAAGCTTTTACTCGGACGATATGGGTCTTTGAATCGGGAAATTAAACTCTTTACCTTTGCTCCACCACAAGAAATCGATGCCTTCCCTTTGACTCACTTCAGCTGGGGACAGGACATATCCCGACCCAAGCCACGTGTCGATTATTAGGACGAGCCTATCCTGCCCAAGAAAGGCGTTTGTGTTGAATATGAGATTGAGGAGTCACTTCTTAATTCAAGGAAAAAGACTGAAAAAGAAGTGAATTGAAGGAAATTAGAGGCTAACCTTGGTTAGTGTTTGAAGATGAACTTGTTTTAGCCCTTGGTAGATACCGAGAAGATCGAGGCCGCAGAGGATTGGGTACAGAAAGAACGGTAAAACTGCCAGTAATCTTATCGCAGCGAACAACAAATGTAAGGAATTGCCAAGCCTTTTCCATATAAAAAGAAAAGATCAAACAATGAAAGTAACCTTTTATTGTTCCTCAAAAGAATGTTGATGGTGGCAGCAAGGAGAAGTCCAATATTATCGAAGCACACCGTTTGTATCTGAGAAAAATTCGGAGAACAAATAAACGATTATTATGTGAAAAAGACAAGGATGGGTTCGAAACGATCAACGCATTGGTCATACCTGGGACTTTGCAGAAACTTCACCAAGATTGTCTGAAATGGCAAAGCTTCTATGAACAGCTGTCTGACATCATACCCAATTGTGCTTTATACAGATCGGGAAAATTTAAAAAAGAAAATGATAAAAGATAGTGACTTTCGCATATAGATAAGAAGAAAGACATACACCAGTCGCCAAATAGCAAGCAAGGCTTATCTGCTTAGCAATGTTTGCTATCGTCGCAAGCAAAAGGAAATACTTGGGAAACAGAGGAGTCAACAATTCAACTCCTATGCTCAAGCTGAACAAAACCGACGTCGAGAACCTCACTCTCTTTACATTAAAAGAACCATGGTAAAGAAAAAGATGATATCAACGATTGTAATATATTTCTATCAAGATATATATCATAAAGTAGTCGAGGTCGTTTTACAACTGAAATTTTAACGTCGTTTGTACCTTTAGGTTGGTATCAAAAGCCGAAGCAAGATTAGCAGTGTATATGCACCTACATAGTCTCCCAAGCCCATCTTTCAAAACCCAATTCAAAGCAGCAGCTGACGGGAGAGACCGTGAATATCCAATTCCTATAGCACGAAACATTGCCTACATACATGTAGGCATTATTGTAAGTGCGGCATTTTATCGAACAGAAAAGGAGCCAACTCATAAAACGATTCCAACCCAATCAATGAAGTAAACCTAAACATGTGCACAGTAACCAAAACATGGAATGCTAAAAAGATGGCCCATTTACTACCTGAGTTGCAAGAACCTGTAGAGCAGAGCTGGAAACCCTATGCAAGAACTTCCATTTTACGTACGCTAAGTAATTATCGCTGACTTCTCTGGGCAGAAAAAGGTCCCTGGCGCCAATCCTAATACCTTCCCTAAAACTCCAAGGAAAATCCCACAACGAAAGCGCACTGTTCCCACAAATTGGGACCAATTTCAACTCTTCTCCATCCCACAAGTACCTCGAAACTGCTCCGGCGTGGTTCACAGCGACTGGGAGGCTGAAATTTTCTCGCTCTCCGCCGCAGTGGGGATGCAATTTCAGCTCTTTTCTGTCAAATGAAGCGTTCGATGGGCTCAGCGATGAAGAAAAAGGTCGCTTGAAGAGCTTAACGGAAGTGGGCAGCGCAAGGTGGTGCTGTTGTAGAGACCTTGTACGATGGTAATGCGAGCATGAAGGTGAGTGTGGATTTGTTACCTCCACGGAAGATAACGAGCCGAGCCGAGCAACAGCCATTGTTTGTTGGGCTCAAGCTCGACTGTAGCGCGAAACGCTTGCCTGAACTATTTCTGTTACTTTCTTCTTCGTCTTCTGAAAGAACTCCGATTTTGAGTGGAGGTGGTCCGTGGACAATAGTTGGGTTTTTCTGTTTATGGTCCGGGCCTGTATGTTGTGGGCTTCTATGTTTAATTTATGAGCCCACTTCTTATATTATTACAAGACTAGGCATAGATAGACAATATGCAAGTACTTTTGTTAACTGAAAATAGAGGGGCCCGTTTACTTTGCCACATGGGAAAAGGAAGTATATAAGAAAGCCCGTGTTAGAAAATGAGATAATAATCCCATCTAATCCTATTCAAATACAATGACTGTTCGTATTATGTTCACGATAAGTTAATTGATATCTTATTTCTATACATGTACAATGACAAATATACCCCTGCGACAATTTGCAAATTGAACCAAAACTGTTTCTGGAGTCCTCTATTTAGCGTTCTGATATATATTTCTTGACCATAATTATTTCAATAGCAGGACCATGCAACCGCACGAAACTTAATTCTTTGTCTTCATCACAAGCACTTAAGCATAGCATGCAATGAACTCGTTGTAAAGTTCATCAGAAATCAGTGGAGCCACCATGGCAAAAACATTCATGTTCCATCCAAATTGCAAACAAGCGCCGATCATATTTGTCCAAGGAATCAAATCGTGACATTGTATTTCGAACAAAAACATTGAAGGAACCCCCAAATCACCACCACGAGCATAAAAGTGAAAAAGTAGTTGAATTTACCTACTCTGCCTTGATCACACAAGCATGTAGTTGCAGCTGTCGACCAAGCTCAATGAATTATTCTGCTACACGATTTGGATAAGCATACATATGTCCGCGCATTGTGCTACGTCCCACGTCATTTCTTTCAAGCATATTATCGAATACCTTGAGAGCGACCTCCCGTCAGACTGTTAAAAACATACCCAGACCAGACGGTTCTTCGACACACACTACCGCATGTGCTTCTCGATCCCGTTAACCTCAAACAAATATAGCACTTTCGATATCTCACTTTTATTCAAAGCTGGCGGACAATTGGACTTCGAGGATCGATCTCGAGCTGTGAAACATAATTCTATTTCCAACACTCGACTATGGTGATTGGCTAAAAATTTATAGTGCAATTGTCGCCTCTGAGAATTTGTAACGTCTTGTGAACGGATGTCGTCGAGACTTCACGTCTGCATTTAGGTTATTTGAGGGTATTTTGGTAATCGTCGATTTAATATGGAGGGTTGAGTAAGTTAATAATCTCGGCCCAATCCGCTGCTGGATAAATAATCTTAAGAATGTGCTACTAATATCTCGGGCCAATTTTCTTAACGGGCTTATACTGAGTGCAAAACTGAAAACTGAACTTAATACTATATAAGTTGGACCTTCTCTTGACTTATCAGCCAAACTAAACGCAGCCGTGTAAAATATTAACTAACTTAAGGTAGATTGGTGATTTTTTTATTTTAAATTTTAATAAAACTAAATTTACCTATCAATCTTATGGCAGTTTATAGCCGGTTGGAGCTTCTCTATGTTGGCTGCGAAAGAATAGGGGTCTTCGGCACGTTTCTCATGGGGTTTTAATATATTAAAGTAGTAAGTAAAATAGACTTATTACTATCGTAATAAACATATATACAAATTTTATTTTATCTTTTCGTCTTCTCATGGCAATTGTAGTGAATCGATGGAGAAGATGTATCAATTAACGATTTTTTACGTACTTTTGCACATGCAACGTTGACTTTATTTTTGCATGGTCATGAGTGAAATTGTACTTACTATGGAGGCCATATTGAGTTAATATTATGCATATCTTATATATCTAAGGAAATGTAGGTTTACTAATATGTTGCCACATGTCCACTTAAAAGGGAAATTAATATGAAGGAAACTTCCAAGAGCACGTTCAGCACTAACGTAAAAGAACTGATTAACCATTGCCTCAGCAAGTGGAAAAACTGCTTCTCATAGTCTGTCTCTTTGTGAAAGCAGTTTTTACTTCAGTTTTTCTTAGTTATAGGTGCAATCTGCTATGACGTTTGGACGACCGAACAAAAAATGGATGCTGGTTTTTTAAATTTCGAACTTGAAGGTGCTGTTTCAATTAATATGTCAAATCGATTATGGATTATGAGTTGATGTAATGTTTAACGTTGCCTTTATTCTTCCACAATGGTTTATAGGGGAGAAGACTTGAAAAAGGAGGACAAAGCCAACAATGGTATAGCCGAATAAGTGGATTGGTGACAAGGTGAAGTTAAATCTAGACTAGACCACCAAGTTCAATTTGGATAGCGCATTCTGGGTTCAGAATTAGGATCATGGAAAGTTAAAGTGACGATGAAGTGGACTGAAAATGGATGGGTTTGTAATTTCGAATTGAGGGGTTCCAGAGGTAGATTCTCTCTTTTAGTTTGTTGGTATTATTAACTTATTTTGAGTGATTGTCGATATGTTGATGATTATCTATTTTTTTCTCACACGATGTGTTAATTTACAGGACGGTTTCCATCATCGAGATAAATGTCGTCAATCTTGTATCAACAGTGCAGCAACAAGCGGAAGGATACATTCAAATCCAGACATCTTTTCAATTTGGAATAAGTTTTATTATGCTTTCAGATACAACATGCACGTCATTCTCCGAGAATTAGTAGTAAATCAGGAATATAACATCAATAATATGCACATTGGGTTGGGAATACTTGCTTATTGGTGATCAAGCCGATGGTGTTTTCTCGCTCTGTATTGTTGCAAACTATCGAGCGAAACTCCATCACCCCCTTTTGCAATCAATGTGAATCATCATGTAGTTTTATATGAAAATATACAGTAAGGCTGAAGTTGGGGGTGCAGATGCTATTGTAATAAAGCCGGCGTTGAACGATTTTTCTATGGACCGGCTTCTTTTCCTGCGTCAATCAGCCAAGAAATGCACACGTTGGTGGGTCCCGTGGTGGTTACCTAGATCCAGAGGTGTCTTGACGAAGGTATCGAGTTCTACAAAGCAAGTAATGTCACCTACTTTTTCTGTGCATCGTTGGGGTGCTCAACTATTCAGAGCTTTCAATTTTTGGGGCTAAGCTTTTCGAGTTTCATAAGTTTTTTTTCGGAGTTATTGATTTCTGTTTGATATTTAATTTGAAAAGGTTTAAGGAGAGATATACCATGAGAAACATGCGACAAAGTTGATCACTTGGAACTTGGAGGGGGCATCTGTTGCGAAGACATGACAAGAAGCCGGATGAATTCTCTTCATTTAAGGTCAAATGAGTTCTCTTCAATTAACGATATGACAATGCCTATACTTTGGCATTTGCATCTACACGAGACAACGACGTATGTTGAGTGTGAGATAATAATTGTTGTCCTCCTGCCGGGATTGGATGATATTTGTTTTAGTTGTTGATTCTTGTTTCACTAATGACAAGCGATGTGAACTGTGAACGAGTGTTAGTTTATTCGTGATTGTTCGATGCTGGACGAAGCTTTGTCTGTTTTAACTGCTGGCGTTCTGGATTTGTTTGGTTTTTTTTATATATATTTTTAACCTGATCTAGACAGATACGTTCCTTTACCTGTCCGCCTAAAGAAGTTTTCATACAAAAGCTCAATTTCGTTTTCCGTATAACCCCAAGGTGTGTATATATAATAGACCTTCTGAAAAGCCTATTGCATATTTGAACGGTCACACAGGGGCAGCGAACTGTTAGATGGAATTGATTATTGAACCCAACGTATTATACAGGTTGATAGGAAATTCCTTATATCATTTTTTTATTCCTTTTCACTTGCGTACTACAGTGGTAAATAGAATAACAACTATAAATTTCAAATTTATATTGGAGCAATATATTTGAACTGTTTTGCGTAGTTATGCTAATTTATTCTGGTTTCCTTACGTGAATACGCAATTACCCTTGGTTTGTAAGAAACGTTTAAAACTTGTGAGATACAGCGCATAGCCCATATGACAAAGCGCCAATTTTGTCAAAACACAGTATTAGATGGATTCAAGATATATAGACCGGGCCGGGTTGTTAATGAGGATTTGGAGGATCTGCTGTCGCAATGGCATAGTTTCCCACCAATGAAGCAAAGGTGAGCGGCTTAAAGGAAGGAGCTACAAATGCATGCACATTCAGCCCATCACAGACATAGTTGCAGATCCGAAAATCCCACGTTGTTCATTGATTAATCTCTTGCTGATGAGATGTATACGAACCTCTCTTAAGGCAAGTATTTTCTTTGGCATGTTTCTATTTCTTTCTTCACATGAATGTAGCACAAGTAACTTCATTAAATTTGAACTGCTCATCTTTGTTTATCATTATTTAATATTTTATCAATTATAGATCCAAACATGTGAGTTCGATTTTCTCATAATCAGTTTTTATTAATTAGCCCACGATCTAGAGCCCGCTGATGTTCGCTTCTTTTATATTCTTCATGGTAATGCTTCTTTTGTAGTACTGCTGGTAGGCTTATTTATGTAGTTGCTCGATATATTCACATGATTATGAGGTTTTGAGCATTGGATCCATGTACGATGTATTGTGGCCAGATTCTTTAGTGCAAATAAACGAGGAATATTGATAATCTGATCATACGATCGAGAGATTAAGTTCAAATAGCTGCATTCGCTGGTCAAGTAATTATTCTGGCATTGTATGTCCCCTGACGTAAAATCAAATGCTCCATGTAACTTAGAGATATTACCTCAACATTGAAAACGTTTAATTGAAGATAGATTCCTTGATATTCTAATCTTATGTTCTTAGGTTGTTGATGTAGGTGTTCTCGAGTTAGAAAAGATA
Source organism: Craterostigma plantagineum (assembly GCA_027422505.1). Taxonomy (NCBI): domain Eukaryota; kingdom Viridiplantae; phylum Streptophyta; class Magnoliopsida; order Lamiales; family Linderniaceae; genus Craterostigma; species Craterostigma plantagineum. The sequence goes on from JAPQWV010000012.1 coordinate 21,237,507, forward strand.
TATTTTCGTTAAAATTCAGTATTTTAATTCCTTAATTTTCTTGAAAGTCAAGTTGAACAGATTTCTTTTCCCTTCAAGGTCAGGAGTTCTTTTCATAGCACATAATGCATCAGGTTTTAGATAATTCTTGGAATGTATATCATACATAAGAACACTCTCTCAGTTTGGTGGATAGGTCTATGAGTGGATCAAGTATTAATAATGGAGAATTGAAGATAATGCTCCACGGGTCCAGTTATTTTGCATGACAGTTTATATCTTTCACCATATTTCCTAAGTCGGAGGATTAGGGTCAGGTAGAGCAGATGACTTTCCGCCCGAATTTTAGTGTTACCTCTGCTTGTGGGAGGCACCGGGATACGGAAGACGCTGTTGTGATGCATCCATCATTTTGTGGCGATATGTCTGTTGGAATTCACTTCTTCAGATTTACGATCATTTTTTTTAATTGAGTAGTAGACAGAGAGTACAATATTAATTCAGTTTTATTCTCATAAAGTTTCAACATTTCCTTCATAAAAGAAGGCATTTGTGATCTATGATATGATGATGAATATTTTTTTGCCGGAATACTCGAACAATACATTAAAATTGTGAACCATGTTTCTTCTTGCATATTGTTTAGGTTCAATATATGGCGTGCCTTTGGCATTATACATTTTTAATAACCGTGCATCGCACGGGCAATAAACTAGTATTATGTATATGTATGTTTTTATGTTAATTTTGTCGGATAAATTTTGCTTTATTAATTAACACCAAGGCTACGTGTGGTTATAATCTATACTCTTTTATTAAGTGTCAGGTTGGTGTAAACGGCAAGTTTGGCATGTCAATTAAAATAAAAATAATATATTAAATTAAAAGAAAACCACCCACTATAATATTGTCATATTTATCCTTCTAGTAATTATTATATTTAATAAATACTTTTATTATATAACACACATGTATGAATATCAAAGGAGACTAGTACATAAGGCCCACCATAAGAAATTATAAATCATTTATATAAGGTAACGTGTTAAATTATCTAAAGCCCATTTCCCATCGGGGCTCTTAGTCTTAAAATGCAGACTTCGAATTATAACCAAACATTATTTATGGGCATCTTATATATATATTACTTGGGCTTATTAAGGAAACCAAACACCCAACGATGTGAACACAGATTGAAATTAGCCTTGCTCCTCCCCATCCCTATTAAGCCCATTCAAAAGTTTTATTTAGTAGATTATTCACTAGTTTATTGCCCGTGCGATGCACGGTTATTAAAAATGTATAATGCCAAAGGCACGCCATATATCGAACCTAAACAATATGCAAGAAGAAACATGGTTCACAATTTTAATGTATTGTTCGAGTATTCCGGCAGAAAAATATTCATCATCATATCATAGATCACAAATGTCTTCTTTTATGAAGGAAATGTTGAAACTTTATGAGAATAAAACTGAATTAATATTGTACTCTCTGTCTACTACTCAATTAAAAAAAATGATCGTAAATTTGAATAAGTGAATTCCAACAGACACATCGCCACAAAATGATGGATGCATCACAACAGCGTCTTCCGTATCCCGGCGCCTCCCACAAGCAGAGGTAACACTAAAATTCGGGCGGAAAGTCATCTGCTCTACCTGACCCTAATCCTCCGACTTAGGAAATATGGTGAAAGATATAAACTGTCATGCAAAATAACTGGACCCGTGGAGCATTATCTTCAATTCTCCATTATTAATACTTGATCCACTCACAGACCTATCCACCAAACTGAGAGAGTGTTCTTATGTATGATATACATTCCAAGAATTATCTAAAACCTGATGCATTATGTGCTATGAAAAGAATTCCTGACCTTGAAGGGAAAAAGAAATCTGTTCAACTTGACTTATACGCTCAAGAAGATTAAGGAATTAAAATACTGAAATTTAACGAAAATATATCTTTTCTAACTCAGGAACACCCAGTGACGGACCCAGCTTTCCAGAGCTGGGGGGTCAAAATTAAATAAGCCCAAACTGAGGGGTCAATCTTTAAATAAATGACTTAAGAAAAACAAAAAAAAGGGATTTTGGGTATTCGAACCCACGTAAATCGTTCGATGACTTTACCTACGTTGACCATTTCCACCAGACTAAACAATATTATCTGACTTTTGCTATATACCAGCTACTTATGGACATTTTGGCCGGGGGGTCAATGGCCCCCCCAAGCCCCAACGTAGGTCCGTCCCTGGGAACACCTGTAGCGTATTTTCTTTTATTGGAATACCAAATAATTCGAAAAATAATACAAATTAAACTTAATGAAATTTAACGGGCTCTATCTCTATTTGTTCCTCTGATTCTTCACTTGCATGACTTTTGAAAGACTTTGATCTTGATCTTCCTTGATTTGGGCCTTCATTGAGTTCCGTCGTGGACCTTTGGGCTTGATCACGAACTTAATACTTGGACTTAGAGGACGTTTGTTTAGCTTTGTAGGCTTTTGGGCTTGATCACGAATAATAGCGAATGTTTCTTCGTGGGCCTTTGGGCTTGATCACGAATAATAGCGAATGTTTCTTCGTGGGCCTTTGGGCTCGATCACGAATAATAGCGAACGTTTCTTCGTGGGCCTTTGGGCTTAATTACGAAGCTAACACTTGGGCTTGATATTTTCGAGAGGACGGGACTTGGGCCTCGAACCGTACACTTCCAAGAGACTAGCACGGGTCTTGAGTTTGAACCGCGCGCTTCCAAGAAACTCGCACGGGCTTTCCTCGTTGCAGCCGTACGATTATGAGAAACTCGCACGGGTCTTGAGCGTTGAACCGCGCGCTTCCAAGAAACTCGCACGGGCTTTCCTCGTTGCAGTCGTACGATTATGAGAAACTCGCACGGGTCTTGAGCGTTGAACCGCGCGCTTCCAAGAAACTCGCACGGGCTTTCCACGTTGCAACCGTACGATTATGAGAAACTCGCACGGGTCTTGATGAACGTCTTCGAATTTTAACTTGAACACGAAGAACTTCGTTGAGAGAATTTCGAAAGCTTTAAAAGTCTTATATCGTCTCTTGAAGCTCGTGTTTCCTTGAGTGTTTTTTGACTTGTCATTCTGAATTCTGAAGCCCCATATTTATAGGCGTAGAGAATTCACAATTACGGAAAGCGTAATCCTTTTGGGATGATTTCTTCCATATTTATGCGGATTTCATCCATATATGATTTGGTTTTGATTTGATTTGATTTATTCCATATTTGACATATTTGATTTGATCCCTTTACTTATTTAACAAATCCCTACACATATTTACCATGTACAGGATTTTGTATAAAAGGAATATATATTATCATATATGATATTAATTTATTAATTAAATAAACTATTTATTAACTTGAGATTAATTTATAGATCTCAATAAATAGCAATTTAATTAAATGACTTTATTTAATTTCTTGGAATTATTTCATTAAATCCCAATAATATAAATAGACAATTAATTTTTAATTGTCTACAACACCTACATCAACAACCTAAGAACATAAGATTAGAATATCAAGGAATCTGTCTTCAATTAAGCGTTTTCAATGTTGAGGTAATATCTCTAAGTTACATGGAGCATTTGATTTTACGTCAGGGGACATACAATGCCAGAATAATTACTTGACCAGCGAATGCAGCTATTTGAACTTAATCTCTCGATCGTATGATCAGATTATCAATATTCCACGTTTATTTGCACTAAAGAATCTGGCCACAATACATCGTACATGGACCCAATGCTCCAAACCTCATAATCATGTGAACATATCGAGCAACATACATACTTTAAAATAAGCCTACCAGCAGTACTACAAAAGAAGCATTACCATGAAGAATATAAAAGAAGCGAACACCGGCGGGCTCTAGATCGTGGGCTAATTAATAAAAACTGATTATGAGAAAATCGAACTCACATGTTTGGATCTATAATTAATAAAATATTAAATAATGATAAACAAAGATGAGCAGTTCCAATTTAATGAAGTTACTTGTGCTACATTCATGTGAAGAAAGAAATAGAAACATGCCAAAGAAAATACTTGCCTTAAGAGAGGTTCGTATACATCTCATTAGCAAGAGATTAATCAATGAACAACGTGGGATTTTCGGATCTGCAACTATGTCTGTGATGGGCTGAATGTGCATGCATTTGTAGCTCCTTCCTTTAAGCCGCTCACCTTTGCTTCATTGGTGCGAAACTATGCCATTGCGACAGCAGATCCTCCAAATCCTCATTAACAACCCGGCCGGGTCTATATATCTTGTATCCATCTAATACTGTGTTCTGACAAAATTGGCGCTTTGTCATATGGGCTATGCGCTGTATCTCCCAAGTATTAAACGTTTCTTACAAACCAAGGGTAATTGCGTATTCACGTAAGGAAACCAAAATAAATTAGCATAACTACGCAAAATAGTTCAAATATATTGCTCCAATATAATTTTGAAATTTATAGTTGTTATTCTATTTACCACTGTAGTACGCAAGTGAAAAGGAATAAAAAATGATATAAGGAATTTCCTATCAACCTGTATAATACGTTGGGTTCAATAATCAATTCCATCTAACAGTTCACTGCCCCTGTGTGACCCTTCAAATATGCAATAGGCTTTTCAGAAGGTCTATCATATATACACACCTTGGGGTTATATGGAAAACGAAATTGAGCTTTTGCATGAAAACCTTCTTTAGGCGGATAGGTAAAGGAACGTATCTGTCTAGATCAGGTTAGAAATATATATAAAAAACCAAACAAATTCAGAACGCCAGCAGTTAAAACAGACAAAGCTTCGTCCAACATCGAACAATCACGAATAAACTGACACTCGTTCACAGTTCACATCGCTTGTCATTAGTGAAACAGAGAATCAACAACTAAAACAAATATCATCCAATCCCGGCAGGAGGACAAACAATTATTATCTCACACTCAACATACGTTGTTGTCTCGTGTAGATGCAAATGCCAAAGTATAGGCATTGTCATATCGTTAATTGAAGAGAATTCATTTGACCTTAAATGAAGAGAATTCATCCGGCTTCTTGTCATATCTTCGCAACAGATGCCCCCTCCAAGTTCCAAGTGATCAACTTTGTCGCATGTTTCTCATGGTATATCTGTCCTTAAAACCTTTTCAAATTAAATATCAAACAGAAATCAATAACTCCGAAAAAAAAATTTATGAAACTCGAAAAGCTTAGCCCCAAAAATTGAAAGCTCTGAATAGTTGAGCACCCCAACGATGCACAGAAAAGGTAGGTGACATTACTTGCTTTGTAGAACTCGATACCTTCGTCAAGAAACCTCCGGATCTGGGTAACCCCCACGGGACCCACCAACGTGTGCATTTCTTTGCCGATTGACGCAGGAAAAGAAGCCGGTCCATAGAAAAATCGTTCAACGCCGGCTTTATTACAATAGCATCTGCACCCCCAACTCCAGCCTTACTGTATATTTTCATATAAAACTACATGATGATTCACATTGATTGCAAAAGGGGGTGATGGAGTTTCGCTCGATAGTTTGCAACAATACAGAGCGAGAAAACACCATCGGCTTGATCACCAATAAGCAAGTATTCCCAACCCAATGTGCATATTATTGATGTTATATTCCTGATTTACTACTAATTCTCGGAGAATGACGTGCATGTTGTATCTGAAAGCATAATAAAACTTATTACAAATTGAAAAGATGTCTGGATTTGAATGTATCCTTCCGCTTGTTGCTGCACTGTTGATACACGATTGACGACATTTATCTCGATGATGGAAACCATCCTGTAAATTAACACATCGTGTGAGAAAAAAATAGATAATCATCAACATATCGACAATCGCTCAAAATAAGTTAATAATACCAACAAACTAAAAGAGAGAATCTACCTCTGGAACCCCTCAATTCGAAATTACAAACCCATCCATTTTCAGTCCACTTCATCGTCACTTTAACTTTCCATGATCCTAATTCTGAACCCAGAATGCGCTATCCAAATTGAACTTGGTGGTCTAGTCTAGATTTAACTTCTCCTTGTCACCAATCCACTTATTCGGCTCTACCATTGTTGGCTTTGTCCTCCTTTTTCAAGTCTTCTCCCCTATAAACCATTGTGGAAGAATAAAGGCAACGTTAAACATTACATCAACTCATAATCCATAATCGATTTGACCTATTAATTGAAACAACACCTTCAAGTTCGAAATTTAAAAAACCAGCATCCATTTTTTGTTCGGTCGTCCAAACGTCATAGCAGATTGCACCTATAACTAAGAAAAACTGAAGTAAAAACTGCTTTCACAAAGAGACAGACTATGAAGCAGTTTTTCCACTTGCTGAGGCAATGGTTAATCAGTTCTTTTACGTTAGTGCTGAACGTGCTATTGGAAGTTTCCTTCATATTAATTTCCATTTTAAGTGGACACGTGGCAACATATTAGTAAACCTACATTTCCTTAGATATATAAGATTGGAAGTTTCCTTCATATTAATTTCCATTTTAAGTGGACACGTGGCAACATATTAGTAAACCTACATTTCCTTAGATATATAAGATATATCATGGATAAACATAGAGAATATAATTATAAGGAAGGTTAGAATATTGAACAACCATAATTTGAAAATCAATTTTCTTGTATAATACACATATTTTTACCATATACACACACAGGAGCCGATAACATTAACGTATGGTAAAAGTATTATTAACGATATTGAAAAAAGTAATTAATATTTATGAGAAAATATGTGGCTAATTATCGAAGTCGTACAAATACAAATATGTGGCACTTCATTGTTAAATAGTTACAGAACAATCCACGCACGCACGCCCTCACTGTAGATGCATGTGCCGGCGGATCCTAATTGGCTGCTACAATCTACGATTTTGGTATTGGCCTTCGCTCTAGGGTTTGTTTGCTTGGTCCGCAACACAGTGTTTCGGTACTTCACGGAGCTCGATTCCGAGTACGATCGACGGGGCATGACGGCGACGGCGTCGGCGACGAAGGCATCTCCGTCCGGGGGTGGAGATTCCTGCGCCGTCTGTAATCTCGCCACCAAAAAGCAGTGCTCGCGCTGCAAGATGGTTAAGTATTGGTGAGGAGGCTCTCTTTCAGCTTTTTCCATGTTATTTAATTGGGAGACTTAGTTGTACTATCGCTGTCGATTGCGAGATTTGTGTGAATCGTGAGGTGTTTTGTTGTCGCGAGGAATTATCTCCGTCGAGTGCGCTCTGTGAATTGGAGAGTAGGTGGGCATGGATTTGATAACCTATATGATTGTTTTGCTGTGGGAAATATAAATGGTTCTTGATTTTTATTTCAGATTATAAATGTATGTTGGAGTCATTATATATCAATTCTTTTAAGTTTGCGAGCTAACTATGATTCAGTAACCTTTATGCGGATGAAGTGTGGGGAATGTTGGATGAATGTAATGGAATTTGTCGAGTATTGGTTAAGTTAAGAACAGATCATGCTGTCATAGATCTGGTGTTATAGTTCCCTTGTGATGTTGACTGTCTTAGAATTGTTTATTCGCCCCTCCTCTCTCGGCAAGGTTACGTGTGGGCCTCACGACAAGCTGGTGTTTTTTTTTTTCAGGATGTCTTATAGAGTTGCATTATAGCCCTCTAATATTATTACAATTAATCTGCCTTCCTTTGTTTGGCCCTTTTAACATATCCAAGCAGCAGTAGATATATAGCACATTGCAACTACTTCGCTTGTGATGGTTTAGATGCGTCTTTTGATGGGTATTTGTATTTTTCAGGCATCACATTCACAAGTTCATTGAAATTATTGTTTTTAACAGTATTTACATATTTTCGGAAGCGTCTCTGTAGAAAAAATTTTTCTAACTAGAGGATTCGCTGTGTTTAAATTTTAGCTCCGACGCTTGTCAACGATCACACTGGAATTCTGACCATAAGGGGAAATGCAAAGATATTCGAACAGCTGAGAGAAGTCCTGCGTCGACCATGAGGCAAAGGAAAGCTTCATTGTCTCCTGCACTTGGTAGCCCAGTGTCTACCAAGCAGTTAAGCAAAGTATTTGATAATATACTACTTTGCACACTGTATGGTTTTTAGTTCAATATTTGGAAGGATTATTTGTTTTCAACTAATGTTTTTCCAGGTACTTTTCCCATACGACGAATTTGTGAACCTTTTCAATTGGGAGGCACCAGGTTTTCCTCCATGTGGGCTTCTAAATTGTGGAAACAGGTAAGTGGTACTATTTAATTTCAACAATTCAATGATTTTACCAGTAACGTCTTTTTCTCCTTGATTTTGCCCAGCTGCTTTGCTAATGTGGTTCTTCAGTGCCTCACATATACACGGCCGCTTGTCGCGTACCTGTTGAATACAGGCCACAAGAGAAAATGTATGAATTGATTAAACTCAATTGTTTAATATACTGATGTACTTAGATTAGTGATATTTGTTCATTTCGTTTCTGTCTTATCCTTACTTCTTTGTCGTTTATTCCCAGGTCGAAGAAATGCCTGGTGTTTTCTTTGTGAATTAGAAACTCACGTTGAACGTTCCACACGAAGTTCAGTACCATTTTCTCCGATCAACATTCTTTCACGATTGCCCAATATTGGCGGTACTCTTGGACATGGGCAACAGGAGGATGCCCATGAATTTATGAGGTAGTTTTTCATGATTGTATAACCTTTACTATATTTTCCAGACTTAATTGGTGTGTGGCTTATTCAGCCGAGAAATTTTATCTTTTGTAGGTTTGCCATTGACACAATGCAATCTGTGTGCCTTGATGAATTTGGGGGAGAGAAATCTGTACATCCAAAGTTTCAAGAGACGACTCTTATACAGCATATATTTGGTGGCTGCCTTCAGTCTCAGGTAGCCACGACAAGCTTGAGGTTTTAAATATTTTCTTATCTCTTGTGAGGCAGGTCCATTATGAGAATGGATTGAGTTGTTTGTGCTGATAGTTGTATCATGGATAAATGTTGACAGCATTATGTCCCGTTTGCATCCTATTTTCTTCACAAAATTTTTCTCTTAACTGCTTTTGATATTGATTTTTTTTCAGGTTACGTGCATTGAGTGCAATAATATCTCCAATCAATTCGAGAACATGATGGATTTAACCGTTGAAATCAATGGGGAAGCTGGGTCTCTGGAAGAATGTCTGGATCTGTTCACTGTGAAAGAGGGGCTTCATGGGGATAATATGTATAAATGTGATAGGTACCGTAACTTTTGCAGCATTTGTTTACTTACAGGTTTATTCTCTTTGGTTGGTGTTCCATTTATTGTCCTAGTTTCTGTTAATTTATCTGGCCTCAGACAAAATTGTTATTCAGCTGAATACCTGAAAATACGGTGAAAGTGATGTATTCATTCTAGTGCAAGACTATGGTCATTTCCTTATAGTACTGGCCTCATCGAATCCTATGGTTGTACTTCTGTAAGGATGCTTGATTAATTGAATCTTTGTGATCCTGTTGGCCTTCTTGTTTCATCATGATAGTCATGTGTATGCACCGGCTAGTTTAGACTCAGGCGTGTAGTTACGACTGGTATTTGTCAATGAATTTGTGTTTTTCGAACTGAGATGAAGCTATCTGCTTCTCATAGGCAAGTAGTTTTTCTAGTTTGTTCATGGATTATGGAGTTTGTTGTTGATAATCGCATCATCAGACTTGTCTGTGATAAATTAGAGTGAACTTTCATGCAGCTGTAATGCTTATGTTATGGCATGGAAGCGCCTTACCATCCATAGGCCTCCTAATATTCTCACAATTGCCTTGAAAAGATTCCAGGTTGGTTCCTTCCCTCTTATATACAATATATTTTCCGTATATATGTTAGTACACTGTTCAGTAGTTATCCAAGTCGAGCCTTAAGGTGGTCAAGATTGATGACTTCACTCGTATCATAGTTTATACAAATCAATGTTTCCTCTTTTTTTTTTAATATATTTGGCTTGATTTTGAATTGGGCATCTTTTCTAGACGAATAAATCCCCTTTCTTCTGTTACTTTATAGACAATAAACAAAATACTCTGATTCACATGCAGAGCGGCAGGTTCGGAAAACTCAATAAGAAAGTCACTTTTCCAGAGACTTTTGATCTCAGCCCTTATATGAGTGACGAAGAGGAGGGTCAAAACACGTACGAGCTGTATGCTGTGATTGTTCATATGGATATGCTCAATGCATCGTTCTTCGGGCATTACATCTGCTATGTGAAGGACTTCTCTGGTAACTGGTATAGGGTTGATGATTGTGAGGTACTAATCGCACTAGAAATATATATTTGGGGTATTTACAAAAGAATGTTACATTCAAGAAGTAGCATGACTTAATTTATGGCCCGATTCAGGTTGCTCGAACCGACGCAAGTGAGGTGCTATTACAAGGAGCTTATATGCTCATGTACAAGAGGTAATCTTCTCCTCCACCTAGCTAAATAATATGCATATACCAAAGTTTTCTTTCGACCCTCGCTCGTTTTGCTGATGCTTCTCTATCTTTGACATTTGGCAGGGTTTCTGCTCGTCCTACGAGTTTAGTGACTAGCGAATATTTATCGGGAGAGCAAAATGAAAAACCGAAGGTAGAAGGAACAAAAAGCTCCTTTATCCAAAACGCCAATGGCCCTTTTGCTATACCCACGATAGATGATACAAAGGTAGCAGTCTATTCTGAAGAAGCTTTGCCCATCTGTAATGGCGAGATTTCGGTACACAGAGAAGTTTCTTCTTCTGCCATCGAAGAACCTTCCCCTGATAATGATGAAAATGCAAGTCAGAGTACCTCAGATCCCTCTAAGGATTTTACGAGAACGACTGATTGCGAATATAGTGGTGTTGAGGAGAGCTGTATACTCGATGGGGCCATAGAAAACATCTACGAAGCTCCTTCTGAAGCTAAACATGAATCATCTGTGCCCAAAGTTTCCAATCTTGTGAATGGCTCGACATCAGTAGGCAATACCAGTAAAGAAAGGGTAAAGAAGTGTAACGGGGCCAAACAGAAGCCACTATTTGCATATGGATTCCTCGACAGGGGGAATCAGGGTAATAAGAACGGTCAGACGAATGCTCGTGGGAAATTGCCCGAGAATGGTCTGATCGCAGAAAGGTGAACGCTATGCGAGCGTTTCTTACGTTGATAGCTGAAAGGGAAGTAAATAAAAGAGACGGCGTCGTTTCTCTGCCTCGTTCGAAATCAAGTGATTATGATTATTTTCGGAAATGATTTGTAACCGAAGTTTGTTGGTTCGAAATGTTATAGGCGAACTTTCGAACTCTCCAGCAGTGAATCTTAGCAATTTTTTAGCTGCTGAGATTATTACAGGAATTTTCATGGACGTCATTGATTTTATATTTTTCTCAAATTTCAACTTTCCACCAGTCTGTATCTGGATTTAACTGCTTTCGACATAATCTGTAATTACCTCAAGCTGTTATCCAATGATCCGGACTTAAGCTTTCAAGCAGATGCGAAAATAGTAATGATTTTTGGAGAAATGCATGGTGACGATTATGACAAACAGAAGAGATATAATTAATATCTTAAATTCTAAGAAGATGAGAGCAGAGTTCTAATTCTAACTGAGAATTCAAACTCAATCAATCATTATTAACATGTAGCAAAAATCGATCTCTTTTGGCATAGAACTGATTCGAAAACAGCATGAAAAAGGGACAAAGACAAAGAACTACTTGTAAGTAGGTAGGTCTTAAAGAAATTTTCACACGCCATGGGAGAAACCGAGCGTCATTAATCGAGGATCTCCGATCATCATCTAGTTGTCGTAAAAACGCGAATTATAAGTCACCGAGCTGCAAGAAAACATGATAAAATACTTTAGAACATCAAAATCAAACATCCCCAAAAACAAAGTTTTGCCCTTGAGCTTTAACCCTGGATATAAGAATTCGCCAAACATTAATACCCGTGATTTGTTATCCCAAGAGGAGAATATTCGATCGAATCTAACCACAACATGCAATATAAGTGGAAACATAGGATTTAGAACCTAAGAACCAAGAAGATATCCAACATCTTTTTGCATCCTTAGCCACCATTCGAATCGAACAATGCTGCGTTTTGATAGAATCTTTCTCGAGTTGCAGAAATAATCATGCTAATAGAAGCAAAACATAATTCAAAATCTCTCTCAGACTCTCACTAAATTAGCCCAAAAAAACCATTTCCATGGAGAAAGATCGAAACGTCAAACAAACCCTAGCAATAAAACAGTAAAAAACGAGTGTGTAATAACTCACCTCTGTTGACCATTTCGTCCCCTCGAACGTCTCATGGCGCTAGAAAATCCCCCGTCGATCTCATCATCTCCAAACTCAGCAAACTCCGAAGAAGAAATGGAATCTCCATCGGGATTACCATAGCTCAATCGATGTGGGCCCAGCCCGACGTTATCGTTCATCGTCCTCTGCCTTCTCTTGTTCCTCGATCTCCTAAACCCTCGAAACAGCTTATAAAATATGCAAGAAGATATCCAGTTCCTCTTATTACCAGGAAAGTCATCGAACTCGTCGCCAGAGTTGCTACCATTCCCATATTCGATCACATAATCGCCTAAAATTACCCCATTGGGCATCTCAGAATGGATTGTGCTCAACACATCGATAATCTCAGTCGATTGCTGGAAGTTATCCCAATCAATCTGCCTAGCTGAATCGATCTTCGAAGGGCGAACGTGAGGGTGTAATAAAAGGGCGTGCTTTTGAAGCTCTGAATAAGTCCCAGAAAAGAGACACCTTTCGACTTCGCAATGCCTATGCTTTGCATCGAAATGGTTACGAGCTTTTTCAATCACTACCCATCCATTTACATCACCTCTACACAAAGGGCACGCTGGCTTAGCTTCATTCTTGGGCTTCAAACTCTCGGGATTTTCTTCGTCAGTTTTGGATGATTGAGGATCAGATAACTGCAGCATTCCATTTGCTTCTTTGAAACGGTCCAAACAGTTTGAGTGTAAGTAGTCGGTGTCACAAACGAACGGTCGACAGCCTTTTTCGTATGATGAGCATTGGAGGAGAACGCAGTTGTGAGGAGAGTCTAAGCATATGGGACAAATGATGGCTTCGTCCCTTTTCGTATATGAGAGAATATCTCCGTATTCGTCCTTTTTGGTCATTTTCTTCCTTGCGATTGATTCCGTTTGTTCGATCTCAAGTCTTCAACGGCGGAGATTGAAAGCCATGATTCTCTCTGTCGATGTGGAGCTGAGTACCTTCACACTAATCAAGAAATCGGCGATCATTATTACAGAATAGGCAGACATTCCATGAAAACCGTAGCAGATAATGAGAAAGTCTCGTGATTCGTAGATGTAGATAACGATTTACGCTGACGTACAGGTAAGTAGAAAAGATTCGAATGTCGAAAATGATACATTGGGCGGAAGAAAAAAAAATCACCTGCTGCAGCTAAACATTAATACACAAACAGCAAAACACGCATCATTTAAACAACTGCAAATGTTTCCTGTTCGAATCCCAGCTAAAAAATGTGAAAATCCCATAAAAAGAGATCCGGAGGTTCTTGAATATGATCATGGAATGATAGTAACAGTTAACACTGAATCAAATTAATCCATTGCATGTCGATTTTTGCATCAGATTTCAAAGCCAAAAATTATCACCTTGTGCATCAGACCGTCTACTAATACGATCTCAATACATAGCAACAACTCAAATAACAAGCAAATCAATCAGATGAAATCATCAAAATCTATATCCTTCACATGAAAATAACCCGTCTAGAATTTGATAAGAAACAAACAGAATCCACAGATTAAAAAACCCCATATCTTCTCACTGTTTCGCACCACTCACGAATAATAGCTGGTTAACTTTCACAAGCAAAAAGGCCCGTCTTTCATCATAAAACAAATAGCATCAGAAGCAGATTATTGAAGACTATTGATTGAATTCAAAATCGATGCAATCGAATGATAGAATCTACGCTTACCCACGAAAGTCAGCCAATCCATAGTTGACGGCTAATTGTTCGTACCTTTTGTGTGTTGAATTGAAAGAGGATGAACACAAGTGAAAGAAAAACTGTTCAACTCCGAGAAAAGGAAAAGTCGCCTCTTTGTTGTAATAATATTATAGCCATTTATTATTATTTTTGTTGATGTACTAAAATAACTTTTATGTTGGGGATGGAAAGAGTTGGTAAATGTAAATGATGATCGGGGTTTTTACACATAAGTACCTATTTGGAAAAAATCTTATAATTTAGTACCCAGTCAGGATTTTTTTATATGTAAGTACCTAACAGAATAAAGTTTTTGCACATAGGTACCCGATCCTCGAAAGTACACCAAACAACACATTTGGGTACCCTATCTCAACACATTTGGATACCCTATATAACAGAAAATGGTACGATGTATATTATATTTAGGTACGCCCTATGTAACACACAAGTATGCCCGTAGGTACGACGTATCCTATATTTAGGTACCCTATATAAACGTGTTATAGTACGCAATATACATACAGGAAGGTACGATATGACTAAAGAAACTGGTAAAATTAAATCGGGTACCTATCTATAAAATTTTCTGACATGGGTAGTTATGTGTAAAAAAATTTTCCAATTGGGTATTTTTCTACAGATTCACCATGATCTAATTATGTCTCATTTCATATCCCACCTTGTTAAAAATATTCTTATGATTATCAAAAAATATATAATATGCATATTAAATTGATCATCATAAACAAGGAATATATTTAAATGTGTTTATTTATTTTATCATATAAATCATATGAAATAACAATTTTATGATTTAGTGGTATGTAGCATTAGAAGAATTAATAAATAAAAAAGAAAATTTGTGACCACATGATTTAAAATTCAGTAATTTGATCTTTTAAGACCATCTCCAACCAATAATCGCATTCTCAAAGTCAAACGCATTCTCAAACTCAATAGACTATTTTGTAATATTCATTTCCACAGAACTTTTTACGAATTTCAATACTACCTACATATTTTAAAATTTTACAAATTAGACTACAAATATTATTTTAGATTTTAATATAAGCATATAAATATCATTAATTATAAGATAAAAGTTATATACGAAAATCAGTTAAATATTAAATTGAGATTAAAAATTAGAGACATATAAATATCATTGATTATAAGATTATGGCTAAATAATTTTGTGTGACTAACTTACTTTGACCGTGGAATACAAATAAAGGATGTGTATCATATAGTTGGTAATATAAATCTTACTTACAGCATGACTTTTGCAACATATGTGCTTAGAAGAACCCATGGTTGCCATAAATTAACTTCTATATGCATTGTGTGTTTTGTATTTCTCTCTCTACATATAATATGACTATATTTTTATTTGACTTTGCCACACAACTTCACGTGCCATAGTTTCGCGTGTTCCATTCCGAGTTTCAAAGAACATTATCAAGCATTCTGACAGCTCAAATTGCACCGTCTTCATCAGTCATTATCGTCAGCTTTTTCTGACAAAATATCAGAAATGAAAAATTCAGTACTTAAATGCAAACTAAAAGTTCAATCGCATAAGAACCGACACAAACGCAAAGATGCGTTTTTTGAGGAGAGAGAAATTAAAAATCCCATTTTGGGATTGGTTTTTGGTATCGGTTGGATGAATTTGTGAATTTTTTTTTTGATTTTGCAGTTCGGCCTGGAGATGCTCTAAGACATAGAGGGGACATAAGTTGTGGGACATATGATTTCGTGCGGGTTGGTAAAAGGGTCCTTTTGTGTCTTTTTCGTGTTGTCTTTCTTTTTCTTTTCTTTATTTATTTTTTATCCTGCCTGAATTCCACCGCTGAAATAACATGGTGAAAATGAAAACCAAGTTATTAATTACACTAGATTTGATTTATCATAATTTAATTTCTATATATTTTCTCCACTTTTCTACAATGAAATACTTCAATATGTCTCCCCAAGCAGGTGATTGGTCAATTAACAAGATCCAAAATAGCCCATTAAATAAAGGTAATCAAATTCTGTCCCAATTCTCGAAAGTCAAATCACATGTTAGTTCCACTATTAAATAAAAAAAAACTAACATTAGACAATCAATACTTTAGTAAGTGGGATGGACAATCATGACTTCATATATAAGCCATAAAATAACACACATGGTCGTTATTCAGATCATTACAAGTATCTGCCATGCATATAACCTATATATATCACATCAATAAATCATTCCAAGAGCCGATTAGAGAGAGAGAGAGAGAGAGAGAGAGAGATTTTTAAGCAGTGGATGTTTTGTCACCATGAGCAGTTCCTTGATCAGGCAACTCTAACTGTTACCCTCGGGTTTTTCACCCCACCGCGGCAAAATACTCGGTCGTGCCGAAGATAGGACAGCGTCCCGACTTCAGGGAAAGGCCCATTCCGGCATGGTATAATTCCATAGCATCCCGATCTGAGGAAATGTGCCCCAACCTGGAGATACCCCCAATCCTCTTCAGCATAGGATAATACCTCGACCTCGGGAAGACCACCTCGCCTTGCAGTAAACCCCGAGGTCCCGACTTGAGTAAGTCTTTGTCCGGCAGAGGCGCATCCGGGGAAACCCTTGGACCACAACCACGCCTAAGCGGCGACATGCCCAAGGCCGAGTTCAACCCCAATCACTACCGCACCCGAACTCGGCCCCAACTGCTACCATGCAAGTGGTCGCCTAAGATGCGCTATACGCGGAGGAAACCGCCACGATAAGCTAAGCGTGGGTAATAACTGCCTCAGGACAGTTCCACTCCGATCAAATCTATAAATACCGCCAGATGTCGTCTTAACGAGGTACGTTTTTTCACAAATGACACCGTTACTCTGCCACTTTTTACACTGCATTATTTTCCTTTGATTACACCACCTTAAACGGCACTACCCTCTTGACTAAGGCAAGAGGGCCAATAACCCCCCAAGATTCACCCTGTTTCAGCAGTCTTCGGCCACGACACACGGCGAAACTCAGACGGGAAAAAGGCCGCTACCCCATTTTCGCGGTTGGTCAATTTCGACGGAATCAATTTGGCGCCGTCTGTGGGAAACTATAGTTTCTCTCTAGTAGAAATTTAATATGGTGACTGTCGAAAACGACCAAGCACCGCCCAATGGTAACGGGCCGACCCTGTCCGAAATCGCTGGGGTGATGGTTGAAACGATGCAAGAAATGAGGAGGATAGCAACTGACGTGGGGATACTCATGGCGGAGAGGAATCGGGGAAATCGCCCACCTAGACAGAATGGAAGAGATAATCGCCCACCTGGACAGACTGGAAGAGAAAACCGCCCACCCGGACAAAACGGAGGAGAGAACCGCCCGCCTGGGCAAAAACGAGGAAGAGAATCACCAGCCAGGACCCAACGGAGAGCATGAAGCATCATCCAACGCAGTTGAGCAAGAAGACGAAAATCGAACATTGGCTTCAGAGTTCAGGGAGGTACGCGAGAATAAGAAGAGACGAGCTAGGCAACGAGAAGCCGAACTGGAAGACCTGAAGGAGGAGATCCGTAAGCTCAAGGACTTAGCAAATCCGCCAGAAGCGCCGCTAGTTCCCCGCGCCTCTCCATTTTCACCCGACGTCTTAACAGCCCCCTGCCAGGGCACTTCCGCACTTTCGAAATGGGGAAATACGACGGAACTGGGCCCCCGGAGGACCACCTCACCGCTTTCGAAGGGAACGCAGCATTATACCAACTAAGCGACGCTGTCAAATGCCGCCTTTTTGTCACGACGTTAACTAAAGGAGCCCAGCAATGGTTTGCGCTATTACCTCCAGGAGGGATTAAAAGTTTCCAAGATCTGACTAGCCTTTTCTTGAAGCATTTCTCGAGTAGCCGAAGGCGTCCATCCTCCGCCGTGAAACTGTTGAATATCAGGCAAATCGAGGGAGAAAGCCTGCGAGATTATCTTCGGCTGTTCAACCAGATAAAAATGGAGGTACCCAACGCTGCACCCGAACTGCTCATCAGGGCCTTCCATCACGGCCTTCGAGATGGGGAGCTGTTCAGATCCTTAGTCAAGAAGTACCCGACGACAGTGGAAGAACTGGTGACCCGAGTGGAAAAATACGTCCGAGTTGAAGAATCTCAAGCCAGAGAGCCTGAGTACAAAAAAAAGAAGAGCCCGCCTCGAGATCGTAGAAGGAGCCCGCCCAGGGATCATGGTCATAGGCCTCCTCCCCGAAGAGACGATCGCCCCGTCCCGATTCCAACTATGCCGCGGGCGGATTACCCTAGGATGCAAGTTAACAAAGTCCGAGCATTGGAAATATGTGATGAGTACGACTTCCTCCGCAGACCACCCTACATCGACGACAACCCCAAGAGACCAATATCTGACACCTATTGTAAGTACCATCATGAGTACGGGCACACGACGGAAGGCTGTTTCCAACTGGGTCGTGAGTTGGACAAATTGATCGCATCCAATCCCGAAGCACGGGCGAAGCTGACAGGAGGGGCGGATCCGGTGGGTTCGGGACCAAACCCAGATATCCAGGGGCCGGAAACCGCTTCAACCCCCGACCAAATAATCAAGCCCCCAACCGCAAAGAAAGACAAGGGAGGACGCCAGAGAGGGAGGAAAGAAGAGGTCAAAGGAGAGAAGAGGATGACGCCCGTGGACGCCAGGACAATCGGGAACAGCGAAAGTCCCCCGAACAGAGGTTACCACCCCGACAGGTTAACATAATCTCAGGAGGACCTATTGGGGGAGATTCTAACAGAGCGAGGAAGGCGGGGGTCAGACGTCTAGAGAATTACGAAGTTAAGTTGGGAAGCAAAAAGTCCGGACCAGTGATTAGCTTCGGACCAGAGGATTTTCACGGAGGGGAGGACTCCCATGAAGACGCCCTGGTAATCAGGGCCGAGGTCGCCAATCACGACGTCGGGAGAGTCTTCGTCGATAATGGAAGCTCTGTCAATATAATCTATAAAAGGGCGTTGGATCAAATGGACTTGGGATCTTACCCCATGGACAAAGTAGAGACCGCCCTCTTCGGTTTTACGGGACATTGTGTCGAAGCAGTGGGGATCTTACATCTCCCGCTCACCCTGTGCGAAGGGAAGTTGAGCAAGACAAGGATAGCGCCTTTCATGGTCATCAACGGATCTAGCCCTTACAACATTATCCTGGGAAGGCCCGCGTTGACCTCCTTCACTGCGGTCACCTCGGCACTACACCAGAAAATCAAATTCCCAGTAGGGGACCAGGTAGGAGAAGTGTTGGGAGACCGCATGATGGCTAGGAAGTGCTATGTTGAAGAAGTTCGAGTAGAAATTAAATCGTCGAAAGTAAGAAGTGGAGATTACTCGAAGGGAAGAGAAACCTTATACAATATTGGGACGACCCAACAGAAGACAACAGAGGAAGAAATGGAAGAAGTGGTGATCAGACCACCAGAAGGGAAGGTCAGAATCTCTAAGGACTTACCTCGGGACCTGAAGGAGGGCCTCATCAAGCTACTGAAAGGAAACTCGGATGTGTTCGCTTGGGCGACCAAGGATATGGTAGGGATCGACAGGGGAATAATCGAACACAAGCTCAATGTCTCTCGGACCACCCGACCTGTTTCTCAGAAAAGAAGGTATCTCAGTTCGGAGAAAGACGTCGAGGTCAAAAGGCAAGTGGAGGAACTGCTAGAGGAGGGGCATATTCGAGAGGTCCAATTCCCCACCTGGCTCTCGAACGTGGTTTCGTCCCAAAGTCCTCAGGCAAATGGCGCATGTGCGTGGATTTTAGGAATCTGAACGAGGCATGCCCGAAGGATTGCTACCCCTACCCCGAATCGACCAGCTGGTAGACTCCACCTCGGGACATGAGTTGCTTTGTTTCCTCGACGCTTTCCAAGGGTATAATCAGATCCTCTTAGCCAAAGAAGACCAAGAGAAGACAAGCTTCATCACGGCTCGGGGAACGTTTTGCTACACCGTCATGCCCTTCGGGTTAAAGAATGCCGGCGCTACATACCAAAGGCTAATGGACAAGATCTTTAAGGACCAGATAGGAAGGAACGTGGTACGTGGACGACATACTGATAAAATCCCGAGAACAAGGTTGTTTCGTGGCCGATGTGCAAGAAACCTTCTCGACCTCCCGAAGGTATAACCTCAAGATGAATCCCAGCAAGTGCACCTTTGGTGTCAAGTCGGGAAAGTTCCTGGGATACATGGTGACGAGGAGAGGAATTGAAGCCAATCCCGAGAGGTCAAGGCGTTGATGGAGATGACCTCCCCAAGAACCTGAACGAAGTGCAAAGATTGACGGGCCGCATAACCGCCCTTTCTCGCTTCATATCCCGATCCGCAGACCGAAGTTTGCCCTTCTTCAAAGTTCTGCGCAAAGTCCAAAACTTCGAATGGACGCCCGAATGCGAGAAAGCGTTTCAGGACCTAAAAGAATACTTGAAAGAACTCCCGACACTCAATAAGCCCTTACACGAAGAGGAATTGACGATCTACCTGGCGGCCACGCCCCGAGCTGTCAGTTCGGTATTGATCCGGGAAGAGGAAAGAGTGCAGAAGCCGATTTACTTTGTAAGCCACGTACTAAAAGGCGCCGAGACGAGGTACACCATTTGCGAGAAATTACTACTGGCCCTACTTGTCACCGCCCGGAAACTACGCCATATTTCCTGTCGCATCCCATAGTAGTGTTGACTAACCAACCAATCGGGAAGATAGCTACCCGACCTGACATATCGGGTAGGGCTGTAAAATGGGTAACGGAGCTAGGGGAGTTATGACATCCAATACAGACCTAGAACTGCGATCAAGGCTCCGGCACTGGCAGATTTCATGGTAGAACTAGTCGGAGATTTTCCAGATGAGATATGGAAAATGTTCGTGGACGGATCTTCGTGCAGCACAAGAAATGGGGTCGGGATACTGCTTATATCCCCATGGGGGGAGGAAACCAACCTAGCCCTCAGGCTAGATTTCAAGGCATCAAACAACGAAACAGAGTACGAAGCGTTACTCGCAGGACTTCGAGCAGCACGTCGGATGGGAATTACCCGCTTAACGGTACATTCAGACTCTCAACTCGTCGTTCAGCAACTTGGGGGAAACTTTGCAGTCCGGGGAGAAAACTTAGAAAAATATGTTAAGGCCTTCGAGGAAATCAAAGGTGGCTTCGAGGAACTCAAGATCGTTTACGTAACTCGAGCAGAAAATGAAAAGGCGGATCAGATGGCTAAATGGGCAAGTGCCATGGGGGTACCGGAGGAAATGGGAGAGACCCTGTCCATTTGGCAAATCGAAGATCAGATCATGCCCGACCCGGACATTCCCTCGGGGGATTGGAGATACGAGATATACCAATATCTGAGTTGCCAACTCTTACCCGAAGATAAAGCCTTAGCCCAAAAACTCTTGAGGAGGGTCCAACGCTTCACTCTGATGGATAAAATCTTGTTTAAAAGATCCTACGCCGGGCCACTGCTACGATGTATATCGAATGAGGAGGGCGAATATGTCCTTCAAGAGATTCATGAAGGTATCTGTGGGAGCCACATCGGGAGTAGGGCCCTGACAAGGAAAGCACTCCTCGCCGGTTTCTTCTGGGCGACGATGAAAGGAGACGCGGTAAAGGTAGTTTGGGGATGCATCAATTGCCAAAAGCACGCCAGTCTGCAGAGACTTCCCGCAGAGGCTATGAAGTCGGTAACTTCTCCCTGCCCTTTCGACCAGTGGGGTCTAGACATCGTCGGTCCCTTCTCGGGGAATGTAGCTCAAAAGAAATTCCTATTGGTAGCCGTGGATTACTTCTCGAAGTGGGTGGAAGCCGAAGCCATGACGAAAATCACCGAGGCAGCAATCATGGCTTTCATATGGAAAAACATAATCTGCCGATATGGGATTCCTAGAAGGCTAATCTCAGATAACGGAAGACAATTCAGTGGAAAGAAACTCAGGGAATGGTGCGAACAGCTCGCAATAGAACAAGTTTTCACCTCGGTAGCATACCCTCAGAGCAATGGCCAAGTGGAAGTCACCAATCGCACCATCGTCCAAGGACTGAAGACCCGATTGGAAGGCCTGGATAAATCTTGGTTCAACGAGCTCCAAAGCGTCCTTTGGTCGTATCGAACAACCCCTCGGAAGGGAACAGGCGAAACTCCCTTCAGCCTAGTTTACGGAAGCGAAGCGGTTCTGCCCGCCGAGATTGGAGGAGAGCGCAAGGATCCTGACATATCCCGAAGATAATACTCGACTTCGAGCTGAAGACCTCGATCTGGTCGAAGAAGGAAGGGAAAGGGCCACCCTGAGGATGGTCGCTTATCAGAGAAGAATGACTAAGTCCTATAATCGTCGAGTCCGGAGCAAAAGATATGAAGTTGGAGACCTAGTGATGAAAGAGATCCTTAACCAGGAAGGACGGAAGAAGTTGGAGCCGAAGTTCGAAGGCCCTTACCGCATTACCAAGAAGGCGGGAGAAGCCTCATATTATCTTGAAGACACCGAAGGGAAGCAACTCGACCGACCCTGGAACGCTCGCAAGCTTCGGAAATATTACCCTTAGAGGGGAGTACCCTCATTATGCATGCTTATATCTCTTTATTAAGTTTCTGGTATCGTTCATCCAAGATTGCTTCCTTATTACTTGGGTGTAAGTTAAGACATTACTGTTAATACAATTTCCCTTCTTCCTTTCCATACGAGGACCTTTCGGACGAAAACTTAGAACAATTAAAAGACACGAAGACCCGGGTAGAAGATTTATTCCCTAAGAGAAATAGCCCCTAGGGCTCGACTACGCCCTTCGAAAAAAAAACCGAACGCGCACACTGTATCCCTCTGCGAGAGGCTGAAATCTTCCCCAAGGGAAGAGAAGATATTGCGCACACTGAATCCCTCTGCGAGAGGCAGCTCACTGTTCCCCTTCGGGAACGTCGCGCACACTGTATCCCTCTGCGAGAGGCTGAAATCTTCCCCAAGGGAAGAGAAGATATTGCGCACACTGAATCCCTCTGCGAGAGGCAGCTCACTGTTCCCCTTCGGGAACGTCGCGCACACTGAATCCCTCTGCGAGAGGCAGCTCACAACCTGCCCAGGGTCCAGGGGGACGCCTCTGACCCCGGGCAAGGGACATTGCCATTGGTGTGAATCGAATTCTTAACGTTATCGAGGGGAACGATACCAAAAATGACACTGAATACGAGGAAGCAAACAAAATTGAGACCAGAGGGTATGAATCCCTTCTTATTCATAAATACGCCACGAATATCATCAAGGCCGACAGGACAGACAAGGAAGTGGGAAAATATAAAAACTCAAGCAAGACACCTAAAAAGCAATCAGGAAGCTAAAGACCCCGACGCAGCTAATCTTCCCCAGCGGGACCACTTTTATTTAAGAGGTCGCTGCCTTCGCCCAGCTCGAACTCGTCCCAGAGATCCTTTGCTTTTTCCGACTTTGGAGGTGAATGCCGAGGCGCCAAAGCCATGAACGCCGCCTCCGGATCCAGGAAGTCGAAAGGGTGGGCGTTCTCCGGAAAGCCATTAGCTCTGATTTGGGACAGGCATCCTTGGAACCCGAAATTGAAGTATAAATTGGCGGCCTCAGACACCTTCTCGACAGGGACCAATTTTTCATTACCGTGAAACTCCCGATGGCGGCGAATTTCCCTCTCCGAGTGAAGTTCTTGGCGGAGTTTGCCGACCTCGAACTGGGCCCTGGACAATAAATTCTTCAAGCGACCCACTTCTTGAGCTTCCTCACTAACCTTCATAGTCATCTCCACGTTGCAATTTCGAGCTGAATCCGTCATTCTCTGCTGAATGCGGTACCGTCGAGCTCCTTCGCAAGACAAGGAATACGCCTGTGGCCAAAGACAAATTATCATGAATGAATTCGCCTGGAACTAAAAATATATTTGTCATACCTGACTTAGGGCCAAAGCCCATTCCTTCCAAAAGCAACCATCGGATAAATCTTTAGCGAAACTCTTCTCCTCAGGGGTAAGGAAATTTAGCATATAAGACAGGGCAGAATCCCCATCCCTTTCTAATAAAAAGTGAGGACGGGGGGCAGGACCCATGGCCTGGAGAGGTGGAGAAGATGGTTTCACACGCTTGGACCGACCCATCTCAACAACTCTGGGGATGGGCGGCCCGCCTCGGGCGTCATCGTCTACCAGCCGACGGGAGGAGGAGCCCTCGCCAAGAGCCCGACTTCGAGTGCTCGGAGCCCGGGACATTACGATGGGGGTTGAATCCAGTTTGTCGCCTGCCCACAAAGGAAATCGATTAAGAACGAAAGGACCAACACCATAGTAAATGGATCAATGTACATGTGGCGCGAGAGAAGATAACCGCCTCTGGAGGAACACCCGACACTAACTCCTGCACGGAAAAGCGACGGTCCCCGACCTGAGCCAGAAATTGCCGCAGGAGACGGTTGGCATCGCTCCCTCCAACGCAACAGCGCAAATCGGCGGTCCCGATGCTGAGGTGAGGGGCGTATGAAAAAGAACTTGTTCATCCATCCCTTGGTGGCAGTGAAATTGTCGTAAAAGACCTCAGCGGAGGGCACGAAAGCCAGCTTGCCGGCATCTCTCTCACAGACACGGAAGAAGCTGACAAATAACTTAGTGGAAATAGGAAAGCCCACCCGCCTTGCAACCGCGGCTAAAGCTAGTAACAAACTACAAGAATTTGGGAATATTTGGCCAGGGGATATATCTAAAGCCTCACACTGATCCAGAAGAAAGGGGGGAACGGGGAATTTAAGGCCCATATCTATCTGGTCAGTATAAAAGGTAAGATAACCACAAGGAGGGGCCGAAGCCACTTGCAAAGGACCGGGCAGTAAGACTTCATAATAAGAAGGAACTCGGGCCTTTTCTAGATATTCCCCCAGGGACGAAGGGTTGAGGGTGGAAACCTTAGCCCGATGCCACGGAAGATTAGCCCTAGTGCGAACTTCCTCCGCCTCAGCGGACCATTTGGCTAGATCTCGACGGTAGTTCTTATCATCACCATCTCCGCTGGGAAGCGGAGTTTTCACTCCGATGGCGGGGTCTTGCTGAACGCTCGCACCATAGAAAGACTCGGGAGTAGCGTCTAGGTCGAAAAAGTTCCCCCCGGCCATTGACGAGGCCCCAACGACGTTTTTTCCCTTAGCAAACGAAGCCATAAGAATATCAAGGAAAGGAAGTGAGAGAATATCGGAGTAGGAAGAAATACGAAAACAGATGACTTTGAAGGGCTAAGAGACACCCCATATATATACATGAAGGGGATCCCTGGTGTAAGCGGAAAGTCAGGTAATTCGAATTAAAGGGACGTTATCGTAAACAGCGTTTAAGTTTGACTAAGTCTACGAAATTCTCGGACCTAAAGGAGACCGAAACTTAGATTGGCTGTTGCTAAATTCCCGGGCGACTAGAGAAAGGAAAACCTACAAGTTCGGACTATGATTGACTAACGCCCTCACCAACTCGGGGAAGGGACAAGCTACTCGGTCCAAAGTAATTTTGATAAGGGTAAGGCCCCGAATAGACGAAGCTTGGGATAAGAACAGGAGACATAAAAGAAATGTCTAAAGATTAAACATAAAGATATTATGCCCCGAAGGGCTATGTCCAATACACAAAAGAAAAGATAGATATGTATACATATATAATAAGGTCTTCAGACATCACAGGCAAGAAAAAAAGGAAAAATCTTCAATCGGCCGACACGGCCTGTTCGCCTTCCCCGCTGGTTTCCCCTTCGACATTCTTCCCGACCTCGCCCTCCTTCAGAGGCTCCCCGATGACGTCCTCAATCTCAACATCGCCCCTCGGGGTTCCAACGGCCTCAACATCCTCGTCGGCATCTTCACGGCCCTCCTTCTCCACATCATCCCTGGTCTCCTCAGCTTCGAGCTCCTCAGCCATTTCTTCCACACGAGGTGGAGTCGGTGCTTTGGGAAGAGGGGCCTCGACCCGGCGCTCAGGTTTATAACCGCCCTCGGGAGCGGTGTGTAGGGCGTGGCTGGCATCAAGGAAGTTGAAGGGGTGAGCAGAACGGTCATACCCATTTTCTCGAAGTTGGGAGAGGCATCCATAGAAGCCATATTTGAAGTATTGGCGCATCCCCTTCGCGAAGTCCTTCTTCGAGTAATGGTCCTCGACCATCTGCTTCTCCAAGGCTCGGCGGACTGCCTCCATGTCAGCGCGAAGCTCATCGGACCGTTTCTTCTCGTCCTCCGCTTTGGAAAGCTGTTGCCTCACCTCCTCCAATTGCTGCTGAAGAAGTTCCTCTCGGCGCTTGCCCGAAGCCTTTTCCTCTTCCATGGCTTCGACCTTTTTCTCCAAGGCCTCGCAGCCCCCGGAGAGGTACACCCAACGCTTCATGGCGTCGGAAACAAGTACGAGGCCCTGAATGTAAAAAGACATAGCAAAGTCATAAACGATAAGAATTACAGAAATAACAAATACACCAAAGCTTACCTGCCCGAGGGTGGCGGAAATAGCATCCCGTATTTCCGGGTTGGAAAGACTGCGGGAGCTTCGCTTATTCTCATCATTGGGGAACCCCTTCAGGAACTCCCAGCATTCACCAGAGCTGGTCTCACCAAAGAAGTGGGGCTGTTTGGGTCGGCCTAAGGCCACAAGTCCTCCCGAAGCTGGAGACGGAGACGATAGGGATGTTCTGGGCTTTTTGGATGAAGTACCCGCCAAAGTGGTTGTGTGCCTCTTGCCGGTAGCCTTCTTGGACTTTGAGGCAGGGGCGGGGGCCTTCCCTTTTCCTTGATATCGGGAAGAAGAAGCAGGAGGATTCTGAGAGATGACCCGAACCTCATTCTCCTCGTCCGAGGAGGCCAAGGCAGCAACAGTGGCGATATCCATTCGATGTGCTGCAAAACAAAGGAGAAGGACGATAAGACTGTGTATTATTACCTTATGATGGTTTCAGGCCTACTAGGGTCGGGGATGGTGTATACCTAAATTAGCAGGCGCCTCGGTCACCTTGGCACTAAATCCGAACAGAAATAGGAGGTCATCTTTTATAAGTTCAGAAACCCAAAAATGTCTTTCGCCAATTTGCGACAAGAAAGACTCGGCTCGCGCGGAATCTGACGGAAGGGGATGCTCAATGGACAAATTATCCCCCCAAGAAAAAGGAAGCAGCTGGTTTTCTGGGCTGCCTTTAGGAGAACGAAGGAAGAAATATTTACTCATCCACCCTTTGTGGGATGAAGGATGACCCTGAATTAGATCGGGATATCGAGGAGAAGGGGAAAAGAAGAATTTCCCCTCTTCCCTTTTGCTGATCCTCAAGAAGAAGTTAATCAGAGGGACAGAAGGGGAATAACCGAAGTTAGTCAAAAGAACGGCCAATGAAAGAAGGTGGCCGAAAGAGTTAGGAGCTAACTGACCAGGGGATATGCCATAATACCTAAAAACATCTACAAGAAATTGAGGAAGGGGGAATCAAAGCCCCCTGTCTATCTGATCCAAGAAATAGGTCCCGAAGCCTTCAGGAGGGTCACTCGCGACATCAGTCAAGGACGGCACCCTAACCTCGAACTGGCTAGACATGCCCGATTTTTCCCGCAAGCGGGGAATCTGGGCCTCAGTAAAGGAAGACACCTTGACCTCGTGCCACCGAAGGAACTCGTCCTCCTCTTCCTCACCATCCTTAACCTCCCTCTCCTTCGCAGCCTTCTCCCGAATTGACTCGGTATTCTTGATCCACTCCCTCACCGCGACACGATAAGAATTGGCATCGGGGAAGTCTTTTTCTAAGGGAGGGGGATCTAAGTTTAGGAGGGGACGACCTAAGGGAGCCGTCGGTTCGGGTTGGAGCACTATCTCCCTATTTCCCGAAGTGCCCTCGCCCCCGGCATTACCTTCGCTAATAGTCCTGCTCGAACTACCGCTCTCTGAACTACCCGAAGAGGAACTACCCGAGGAAGAACCACGGCTCCCAGAACTACCTTTGCTATTGTGGGAAGTCATATTGAATAAAGGAGAAAGGAGAAGAGAACTTACAAATATCTAAAGCTGAAGTAGAAAGCTATGGAGGACCGTGAGCTCGGGCAAGTTCGGAATGCAAAACAGCGTAAAGAAAGAAATGAAAGCGAAGTATGGGGTATATATAGGCCCCAGCAAATATATCCGGGCCCTTGGATCTGACCACGATCAACGGGCCACGATAGCCCTCGTCGATCCTGGGAAAAGGCGCCAGAACTCCCGCCCACACGTCCCATCGCGGCCGCTCAATGGCAAAGCGACACGTGGCAGCAAGAGTAAAACGAATCGCCAGCCAAAGAAAATTCCGCCTGAAGTCGGAAGGACTCCTCACTGAAGCTCGACCAGGACCCATCACCAACTCGAGCATTTTGCCGCCACTAGAACAACGTCCAAAATTCACATACTCTTTTGGACTACTCGAAGGGGGGACTATTGTTACCCTCGGGTTTTTCACCCCACCGCGGCAAAATACTCAGTCGTGCCGAAGATAGGACAGCGTCCCGACTTCAGGGAAGGCCCATTCCAGCATGGTATAATTCCATAGCATCCCGACCTGAGGAAATGTGCCCCAACCTGGAGATACCCCCAATCCTCTTCAGCATAGGATAATACCTCGACCTCGGGAAGACCACCTAGCCTTGCAGTAAACCCCGAGGTCCCGACTTGAGTAAGTCTTTGTCCGGCAGAGGCGCATCCGGGGAAACCCTTGGACCACAACCACGCCTAAGCGGCAACATGCCCAAGGCCGAGTTCAACCCCAATCACTACCGCACCCGAACTCGGCCCCAACCGCTACCATGCAAGTGGTCGCCTAAGATGCGCTATACGCGGAGGAAACCGCCACGATAAGCTAAGCGTGGGTAATAACTGCCTCAGGACAGTTCCACTCCGATCAAATCTATAAATACCGCCAGATGTCGTCTTAACGAGGTACGTTTTTTCACAAATGACACCGTTACTCAGCCACTTTTTACACTGCATTATTTTCCTTTGATTACACCACCTTAAACGGCACTACCCTCTTGACTAAGGCAAGAGGGCCAATAACCCCCCAAGATTCACCCTGTTTCAGCAGTCTTCGGCCACGACACACGGCGAAACTCAGACGGGAAAAAGGCCGCTACCCCATTTTCGCGGTTGGTCAATTTTCGATGACATCACTAACTCTTCCCTGAAGCTCACTGTCATCTTCTAGTAGTCCTTTATGTGGAGTTCTTTCCACTCCTAAAAGTTATCACCATATGTCAAGATAATAATTACAAGCCTTCCCAGAAAAATTTGAATTCCAAGTACAAAGAAAGCAATAGTTTGTTACTGCTGTGGTTCTTCATAGTTCAAATTCAAAAGGAAGGATATTAGATTTCATAATTCGTAGCATCAGAGTTAACAAAATGCTGAGATCACAAAATATCGTTTACTTCCCGAAAGTACGAACTAATTTACGAACCTCATAATCCCAAACTCCGTACAGGTCAGGATCGGTTTTATTCTCCCAGACGTATGTCTCTGCCTGGATATAATTTCTGATTTGTCCTAAGTAAATCATAAGAGTTAGTAGTTCCAATCAAATAATCTATCTCCTGAGAAACATTAATACACGTTTTCCTACGGTGAATCCTATCAGAATGCAGAAAATCAGAAATACCTCTAAAAAATGACGTTTACAGTTTTCCTCTCATATTCGTCGGCCTCAAACTCGTCAAGAATATGCAGTTCAGTAGGACTAATCCCTAGGAGAACCTGTGATTGATTGTCACAAAAAAATGACCAAAAAAGTAAGACTTGGCATGTAGATATATAACATCATCAAGCCTAAGATAATCACACTAGCAATCGTAAGTGCAAGAGTACCCGGAAATAATAATCCTCAGATCGATCTCGTAAAGGTGTCGAAATGAGCACATACATGTCAAATATGTTGTAAAAGGACAGTATAAAATAAAGGGGACACCAGGAATTTACGTGGAAAACCCCAAAGTCGGGGTGAAAAATCACGGGCAAGGTAAGGAAATTTTACTGTGGGTAATTTAGGAGTTACAACTCTCTACCGTAAGGAGACACTAGCTCTATCTCTCTTACAATAGGAGACTCACCAACTCTCTAAATATTTTTCCTAACAATACTTGTATCTACTAAATATAAGAAGAAGTTATTGTTTTCGATGATTTACAATGACTTAGAGCTAGCCTATTTATAGCTGAAGGTTTTAAGCTCGGACGAATCAGAAGTAGCCGTGTATCAGGACACGTGGACGAATCAGAACTTGGACGAACCAGAATCAGCCGTGTAGCTATATAAGTGGACGAACCAGAATCAGCCGTGTAGCTATATAAGTGGACGAACCAGAATCAGCCGTGTAGCTGTATACGTGGCTAAATCACAACCGTCCACGTAGCTACCTACGTGGACAAATCCTAGCCATACAACATTTCTCCCACTTGAAGATCTGATTGAAACTCAATCAATCTTCACTTATGATCGGTTAAACCACAGGAGGAACGACACCACATAAACTTGTCCACGTTGATTGATTTGTTCATGAAGTCAGCCAGATTATCCGCAGTGTGAACTTTTTGCATATCCACTGTTCCCTCTTCCACTTGTTCACGAACGAAGTGGTATTGGACCCGGATGTGTTTGGTTCTTGAATGAAATGCTGGATTCCTTGCAAGATGCAATGCACTCTAGCTATCACAATAGAGAACAATATTCTCTTGTTTGTGGCCGAGTTCTTCCAGCAATCTCTTCAACCATATCGCCTCTTTACTGGCTTGCGTAGCTGCTACATATTCTGCTTCCGTCGTTGACGTCACAACAATCGACTGCAGTTTTGAGACCCAGCTTACCGCACCGCCAGCAAGATTAAACACATATCCGGTTATGGATCTGCTTTTATCAAGTTCACCTGCATAATCAGCATCAACATAACCGTGGACAGTAAAATCTGTACCTCCATAACATAACGCATGATCAGAGGTTCCTTTTATGTATATGAGAATCCTCTTGACAGCACTCCAGTGCTCGCGACCGGGATTGGACATGTATCGGCTCACCACTCCCACTGCATGGGCAATGTCCGGTCTCGTACACACCATGGCAAACATCAAACTTCCAATCGCGGATGCATACGGCACTCGAGACATCTCCATTTTCTCATCTTCATTGGATGGACACATATCGGCAGATAACTTGAAGTTAGCAGCAAGAGGAGTGGATATTGACTTGCTTTCTTGCATGTTGAATCTTCGCAGGACTTTCTTCAAGTAGTTCTTTTGAGAAAGCCAAATCTTCCTATTGCTTCTGTCTCGAGAGATTTGTATGCCAAGAATTTTGTTTGCCTGTCCCAAGTCCTTCATTTCGAATTTACCAGCGAGTTGAGTCTTCAGATCATTGATACGACCTTTGTTGGGCCCTGCTACCAGCATATCGTCAACGTATAGCAGCAACATGATGTAATCTTCAGAGTGAAATCTCTTGAAATACGCGCAAGGATCTGAATATAATCTGGTGTATCCGAGACTCATTATGAATGAATCAAATCTCTTGTACCAGCATCGTGGTGTTTGCTTGAGCCCGTAAAGAGATCTGATTAGCTTGCAAACCAGATCTTCTTTCCCTTTTTCTTGAAAGCCTTCTGGTTGAAGCATATATATTTCTTCTTTCAGGTCGCCATGGAGAAAGGCCGTTTTGACGTCAAGTTGCTCAAGATGCAGGTCAAATGTGGCACACATTGACAAGACAACCCTGACTGTTGTAAGTCGAACCACCGGTGAGAATATCTCATTGAAGTCGATACCTTCTTTCTGAGCATATCCCTTTACAACCAGTCTTGCACGATATCGCTCTATCTGATCATCACCATTCTGCTTGATCTTGTACACCCATTTATTTCCAATAGGTCTCCTTCCTTGCAGTAATGGCACCAACTCCCATGTCTTATTTTTATTGAGAGCTTCCATTTCTTCTTGCATTGCTGAAATCCACTGACTCGCATCTGAACTCTTTAGTGCTTCTTGGAAAGTCGTTGGCTCTCCATCCTCAGTTAGAAAACAGTATGCAATGTTGCTCTCAGTATCATAATCTGAGTACCAAATAGGCGTCTTACGAATTCGTTTTGATCGCCCGAGGTTCGGTACTTCAGTTTCGACTGGGTTGAGCTCTTCGTGCGCTGGTTCGGCTTCAGAAGAATCATCTTGATCCAATTTTCTCTTTGCCGGTATTGGTGTAGTCTTTGTCATTTTGCCATCACGGTTGACTTGCTCCTGGTTGCTATCTTCGAGAAAATTAACATCTCTGCTGATAACACCTTTATGGTCAGTGAGATCCCACAAACGATAACCCTTTACTCCATCAGTGTACCCCATAAATAGACATCTTCTGGACTTTGGATCCAACTTCGTCGTTTCTTGATTGTGGTACATCACATATGCAGGGCTTCCAAATATATGGAGGTTTGAATAATCAGCAGGTTTGCCAGTCCACATTTCCATCGGTGTCCTCATCTCTATAGCAGTAGATGGGGACCGATTCACCACATAGCAGGCAGTGCAAACCGCTTCCGCCCAAAATTCCTTGTCTAGGCTTGCAGTTCTCAGCATAGCCCTCGTTCTTTCCAACAAGGTCCTATTCAGCCGCTCTGCCACCCCATTTTGTTGTGGAGTATATGCCGTTGTGAACTGTCTTTTAATACCCGCACCTTTGCAAATTCATTGAATTCCCTGCCAGTATATTTCTCCTCCATTGTCGGACCGCAGGCATTTGATCTTCTTACTGGATTCAAGTTCGACCCGCGCTTTGTATGTTTTGAAGGTAGGAAACACATCGTCCTTCTTCTTGATTGAATACACCCAGCATCTTCTGGAATAGTCGTCGATGAATGACACGAAGTAGTTTGCTCCCCCCAGGGGGATGTGACCGGTGCTTGCCAAACGTCAGAGTGCAGTAGTTCCAGAATTTCTTTACTTCTGAATTTTGACGGGCTGAACTTCGGGCGATGCTGCTACTTACAATGCAATTCTCACGAAATGGTAGTGACACGATTGTGAGACCAGGAAGTAGATTCTTTTGGACAAGAATTTTCATGCCTTACTCAGACATATGACCAAGCTTCTTGTGCCAAGTCATCGAAGACTTCTCGATTGAATTTGTAGTGGCCACAGAAGCTTGCCCTTCCTACAGAGTTTCCCCCTTCAGCATGTATAAGTTTGCAGCGATCTTTTCTCCCTTCATTATTATTTGTTCTCCTTGAAAGATTTCCATGACCTTGTTCTCCAGTTTAATTTTGAGACCAAGATCATCTAGCTGCCCCACAGACAATAGATTTTTCTTCAGACTCTCAACATCTCGCACAGCTTGAATGGTACGGATGGTGCCATCGTACATCTTTAATTTGATCGTACCAGTCCCGACGATCTTCAGAGGTTGATCATTACAGCTGTACACGAACCCTCCAGATGTAGGTTTGTACTGATGAAACCATTCCCTTCTTGAGGTCATGTGGAAAGTAGCTGCGGAGTCGAGAAGCCACATATCGTCAAATCTTCCTTTTTCTCCGATGGTGGATGCAGCTTCACATACTAGAACAAATCCGTTGTCTGGAGCGTTGGCCACGTTTCCTTGAGCATTGGGGTTTCTGTTTAGACCCCAACAATCTTTCTTCATATGACCCTTCTTCCCACAGTGATAACATTTGATAGCCTTCTTATTTTGCGGGACCAACTTTTCACTCCCACTAGGATCAAGTTCTTCATATCTGATCCGCTTTCGGCTCCCACTTGGACCACGTTCTCCAGATCTTGCCTTCGTCACAGTCAGCGCCTCTGCTTGATGGGGTGTAATCACCTTCTTCTCCGTGTTATTGCGCCGGTTTTCTTCTTCCAGAACAGCAGCAGCAACGTCATCATAGACAAGTTGCTCTGCAGTTTGGTTGTTGGTTAGACTGATGACGAGATGAGCATAAGAATCTGGCAGACTTGCGAGTAGGAGTTCAGCACGATCGCTTGACTCTATGTTGCAGTCCAAGTCTTTGAGTTGGCCAAATAGAGTAACCATTTTGTTGATGTGCTCTGTTGCTAAAGAAGATTCATCCATCTTTAGAGCATATAATTTCTTCTTCAAGAAAATCCGGCTATGAAGCGACTTGGCTTGATATAGCTTATCAAGGTGATCCCAGATTTCCGTTGCACTAGTTTTCTCCACGACGCTCGACAATATATCATCTGCTAATGCGAGATGAATATTGGCAGTAGTCTTTCCATCAATCTTCTTCCATTTGGCATCACTTGTAATTCTTTCCGGCCTGCCAGTGATAGCTTCCAGACAATTTTCTTTGAGCAAAATTGCTTTGACTTTTACCTTCCACAGGGAGTAATTTTTCCGTTGAATTTCTCAATCTCATGCTTAGCTGCCATTTTTTTTTTCCTCTCCCCCAGAAACTTTAATGGATGAATAATAATAATAATCTAACAAACTTTCTGATGTGGAGGATCCAATATTATTGGCAACCACAGAGCATACGGTAAGTAGATATTATAGACGCCCAGCCAAAGCTCTGATACCACTTGTTGTAAAAGGACAGTATAAAATAAAGGGGACACCGGGAATTTACGTGGAAAACCCCAAAGTCGGGGTGAAAAACCACGGGCAAGGTAAGGAAATTTTACTGTGGGTAATTTAGGAGTTACAACTCTCTACCGTAAGGAGAACACTAGCTCTATCTCTCTTACAATAGGAGACTCACCAACTCTCTAAATATTTTTCCTCACAATACTTGTATCTACTGAATAGAAGAAGAAGTTATTGTTTTCGATGATTTACAATGACTTAGAGCTAGCCTATTTTTAGCTGAAGGTTTTAAGCTCGGACGAATCAGAAGTAGCCGTGTATCAGGACACGTGGACGAATCATAACTTGGACGAACCAGAATCAGCCGTGTAGCTATATAAGTGGACGAACCAGAATCAGCCGTGTAGCTATATAAGTGGACGAACCAGAATAAGGTCTGTATTCCTACTTCATTCTTGTTAGTCAAGAATATCACAAACCAAGTAATTCTTGGTACTCCATTTCTTAGGAAAATATTTCCTATTAAAAATATTGATGAATATGGATTTAAAGGAAGCTTCGATAACAAAGAAGTATACTTTGAATTCATTACTGAACCTTTTTCTAGGATTCTTAATGAAATTAAGGATTCTATTGTTATCAAAGCGAAAGAAAATCAGGTAAATTATCTGAAACAAGAAATCAGTATACTTACGATTGAGGATAAACTCCAAAATCCTAAGTTACAAGAAAAAATAAAAGTACTACATAATGAATTTACGTTACAAATATGTAACGATTTACCTAATGCTTTTTGGAATAAGAAAAAGCATATTGTTACATTACCTTATGAGGAAGATTTTAGTGAGAAAAATATTCCCACTAAAGCTCGTCCTTGTCAGATGAATTCTGAATTATTAGAATTATGTAAAAAAGAAATAACTTCTCTTTTACAGAAAGGTTTAATAAAACCATCAAAATCTCCTTGGTCGTGTACTGCCTTTTATGTTAATAATCATGCAGAAAAGGAAAGGGGAGCACCAAGGTTAGTTATTAATTATAAACCTTTAAATAAAGTTTTAAAATGGATTAGGTATCCTATTCCTAATAAAAAAGATCTTTTAGATCGTTTATTTAATGCCATTATATTTTAATTTAAAATCAGGTTTTTGGCAAATTCAAATAGCCGAAGAAGATCGGTATAAAACTGCTTTTACTGTTCCAATTGGACAATTTGAGTGGAATGTTATGCCCTTTGGTTTAAAAAATGCTCCTTCTGAATCTCAAAATATTATGAATGATATTTTTATTCCTTATAGTAATTTTATCATCGTATATATTGATGATATTTTAGTTTTTTCCAAAGATATCGAGACTCATTTTAAACATCTTGATATCTTCAAGAAAATTGTTATTCAAAATGGTTTAGTTATATCCAGCCCAAAAATGGTTTTATTTCAAACTAAAGTTCGATTTTTGGGTCATACTATTGAAAAAGGGTAATGTTAACCCAATTAATAGAAGTATTGAGTTTGCGTCAAAATTTCCAGATCAAATTCTTGATAAAACTCAACTTCAAAGATTTTTAGGGAGTCTTAATTGTATTTCTCCTTATTATGAAAATCTTGCAATAGATACATCTATTTTATATGATAGATTAAAAAAGATTCCATGTCAGTGGACAAATAATCACACTGAAGCAATTAGGAAAATTAAGAATAAGGTTACGCATTTACCTTGTTTAATGCTTGCAAATCCTAATTGGCAAAAAAATTATTGAAACTGATGCTTCTGATTTAGGCTTCGGAGGAATCTTAAAACAAGTTTCTCCAGAAGATAAAGAAGAATATTTAGTTAGATTCCATTCGGGGAAATGGAATAATGCTCAGAAAAATTATGCTACTATTGCTAGAGAAGTTCTTCCTATAGTTAAATGTGTGCTTAAATTTCAAGATGATTTATACAATCAAAAGTTTTTAATAAAAACTGATTGTCAAGCTGCAAAGTTCATGTTCCAGAAAGATTTCAAACATGATGTCTCCAAACAAATGTTTGCGAGATGGCAGGCTCATTTAGCCCCATTCGATTTTGAAATCATTTACAAAAAAGGGAGTGATAATAGTCTTCCTGATTATCTTACTCGTGAATATTTAACATGAATTTTTTACAAATTGCAGCGATGTCCCAATATGGGAGAGGTTTCACCTCTAATAGAGGTGGACGTGGTCGTGGTCGTGTTATCGCCCAAATGGGTAACAAGAAACTTGTGAAAGAAAATCTTTCACAATTTTCTGCGTCTTCAAGCAATGCTTTGAATGAGGATGATCCAATTTACAAAGAGTTTCTTGAATACAAGAAACAAAAGGGGCAATCTCAAAATAAAGAAGGTACTTCCTATGCAAAAATTATTGCAGAAGACGACGAAGATGTCGATTATGAGAAAAAGAATCATACAGAGGTAATACTTCTGTTAGAATTTAAAGATCTAAAATGGTCCGACGAACCCTGGACAATAATGTCTAGATATTTAGAAAAAGCATCATTTGCTGCTCAATTTTATAAATCTCGTGATAATTACGAGAATATTTTGAAAGCTACTGGAACAGCTGACTTTGAGCATTTCAGTAGCTTTCAAAATATTCTCGTAATTATCACGAGATTTATAAAATTGAGCAGCAAATGATGCTTTTTTCTAAATATCTAGACATTATTGTCCAACGATTTAATTTGTCTAAATCTTGAGGAACATCATATTCCTCTTCAATACTGTTTTTAACAGTATCTTTTCTTCTCATCAAATTCATTTGAAAAAGACGTTAAACTACACCTTAACTTCTTAATACCCCCCATGGCTCTGATACCATACTTAGAGGATCTTTACAAAAGTTTAAAAATCAATATAAAAAGAAAGTGATGATCTGATACATGATCATAACAACTTATCGAACCTCGATAATGATACACGGACTTTGTTTAACCAGTTTAGTCCAATCGGACCTGAGGTAGTCAAGCCGTCATACCAAAAATCGAACTTTCGTTAGAAAGCTTTGTTCAAAAGTAGTTAAATCAAAATACCAAACATCAAAAAAGAAATTGGAAAAGGTACGTGGCGTTGTTAAACCTATTAGTCCAGTTATCAAGCTGTAAACAGTTTGATCCCGTTCGGACCCAAGGTATTCCAGCCTATATACCACAATTCCAAAACAAAATAAAAATTTATTTTTGTGATTATTAGAATTAAATCATCGGATACAAGGACTTTTACATGATAAAATTTTCATTTGACTTAATTCAATCGGTAACAGCCATGCCCTCAGACGCCTTACTTCGGCAACACGGGTTTTGCCAAGAGCCGACACAGAATTAATCAAAATCAAATATTTTCATAACCTTTATCTAAGATTTAATTCTTTTAATCGATTTTTTTAAATAAAATACATCATATTAATATATGTATAGAAATATGATATAAAACCATGATTAAAGTATTAAGGCATTTTGGTGTAGTTTAACTATGAATTTAGCCTTTCATTAAGGCTAAATAATAAAAGATAAATATAAATAAGAATAAAATAAAGACTTACTTTAAAGAGGGGAGTCGTACAGCAAACTTCAAATTTTATTCCTTAAAATATTTTACAGTAGAGGGAATTACAAGAGAGAAGGAAGAGAGAGAACCAGAGAATGTAAAATAAGGCACCCCTGAAGCTTATGAGCTTCGACACTATAAATAGAAGGAAAAAGTAAAGTACAATAATTAAAGTAAAGAAAATTTTTCTCCATGGCCACCCCACTTTGTCGAGGAATCTTGAAAGATGTGATGAATTTGGCCAAAAAGTCTTCGTCTTTATCTTTAGCTTTATTAAAGCTAATAGTAATCCATTTTCCATCGTTGATGTCGCCATCAACATTATTTGAGTCCATCAATAGCTTCTTTAATCTTTTGAGCCTCTTTAGCTCTAGACTCCTTGATTCCTCCACGAGTCTTGACAATTTGAGCCACTTTGTCTTTAATAATGGCAATTTCTTGTCCCATCAGGTCCATAGCATTATCTTCAATATCTTCAATAATAATATTATCCGGATCTTCCGGATCTTGTCCTTCACCAGCAAGGCAAAAGTCTTCATCTTCTTCAATTTTTGAAGATGTTTCCATTGAAATATCTCCGATGTCCATACCAAAATTTTTGGCAATATCCTTCTTCATTTCTTCGAGATAAACATCAATTATCTCATTCGGCTTCATTTTTATATAAGATATTATGTAAATATTCCGTCAACAGTTTTTTAGGCTCGGGAGCGAGCCTTGGAGGGTCAGTCGTTGGAGGTTGTGGGCGAGGCGGGGCAGGCCGGCATGCGTAAAATTAAAATATTAATTTTAAAAAATATATGGAGGAACCACTTGCATTAAAACTTTACATATTGAACTTGTATACTAAATTTTATTTTTTTATTTTAAAAATATATGATTCTTTAAACTTTTCGTTCATTTTTTTTGGCGGCCGAGCCAGGCCCATCGGTGGGGTGGGTCTCGACTTTTCGAGCCCACTATGTTGGCGGGACAGTCCGGCCTAAAGATCACCAAAATCCGGTCTAAAGATCACCAAAGTAGTGAGTAGAGTTTCGGTTTGAATTTGACAAATGTATACATGTGTTCATAACATTTTGAGCATTCATTGTTAATACAGAGATTATTTTGTAAATATACCATATATATAGGTACAATTTACAACTCTAACTTTAATAATTATTTGTTGAAATCTAAGATGTGTGAATCGATTTGTTAGATTATTAAGCAATATATTAACATGAAATAATATGTTAATAAAAGAAATATGGGCATCTACGCCGCGCCTTGCGCGCGGCTGCCAATTACTATATATATATATATATATATATACACGTAGAAAATAAAATCGAGGGTAGCCATTAGATGGCTCCGCCCATTAGATGGGCTATATATAAACTCATGGTTTAGATTAGGATGCAAACGAATCTAATCTTTTTGTTCGATTCAATATTTGAATTCGAATATTTCGAATATGAATCCCAATAAAAATAGTTTTCATGATTCGAATAATTTCCGAACAGGAATACAAATTCAAAGTGTATACCATTTGATTCAAATAATTCCACATATATTTAAATATAATATATCATTCGACGTATATTACTTATAGCATATTTTAATTCAAAAACTATCTTAAAGATTATATTTTGTTAAATCAAAAACTAAATATACGATGGGAAATTCTATAAGCACCACCAAAATTGCTATATAAACCCCTAACTAATTATAACAGTAAATTTATCACAAAAAAGTAAAATTTTCAATTTTCAATATCAACATATCTCGTTCTTTCAATCCAATCTTTATTACTGATAGTTACTAATTATTATGCCTGATTACTCCTCTCAATTTTTTATTAATTATCTGTAGATAATTTTGAAGGTTTTATAACTATTTATTAAATTTTTCACGCAATTAAGTTATCACCTTATAACCATTATTTAATTATAAACATTTATTTAAATAAATTTATGTCTAGGTTTTAATCTTGTTTTTATTTTACTTCAACGTATTTCGGTAGGT
The DNA here is from genome assembly GCA_027422505.1 of Craterostigma plantagineum. Taxonomy (NCBI): domain Eukaryota; kingdom Viridiplantae; phylum Streptophyta; class Magnoliopsida; order Lamiales; family Linderniaceae; genus Craterostigma; species Craterostigma plantagineum. Next base: position 21,277,684 of record JAPQWV010000012.1, read on the forward strand.
TAATAATATTTATCGTATAAGAAATATTTTAAAAATAAATCAAAGAATAATATTTATGAATTTAGAAGCTTTGTTTATTTCTAAGTCGTAAGAGTAGAATTAACTCCAACCATAAATTACAAAATTAACATTATTTAAAACTCTGTAAATAATTTCCGTTGAATAACTGCATTAATGAAATAAAATGTAATAAATTAAAACTTACATTATTATTGATGAAGAACAAAATTTTAAGAAAAATTGTACATTTCAAAGTTTTTTCCACCTTCTAAAGAGATTCCAATAGTAGCACTCATATATAATATATTTCAATTCAATATTTATATTTTAAAAATATATTTTAAATGTAATAATATTTCTATTTTTATAAAGATAAATACTCAAGCATAATTCAGATTCGAGTATTCGAATATTCGATTCAAATATTTTGGAATACGAATAAGAATCGAGTTTATGATTGGATTAAATATTCAAATATTCGTATTCGATTGTCATTCGAATACGAATAGAATATTGTGGTATTCGACTCAATTCGATTCGTTTGCAAAACTGTTTTAGATAAACTTACCAACCAAACACAATAATACTTTAAATCCACCTTTAAAAAACTTAAACACCCAAGAACCAAACAAGGACTAAACGAACTTGAGACATCTCGATCATATAACTTGTTAATTATTTATAAAAATTTTATAAATAAAATAAAAACCCCATTAATCAGCTCACGAGTTCGAAAATAGCACGAACAAGCTCAAGCTCGACAGTTACGAGCTCAAATTGAGCTCCAGTTTAGTCGACTCATCAAATTCTGAACTTACTTCACTTATCGTTGTACCATACTTTACATTATTTGGTAAATCATGCGTTGAGGTACAGATTCGATTCATACTGAACTTAGTCAGATTGTGAGGACTGCTGTGACGTTGCGTGAGGATACCTATTTGACCGAAAAAAATAAATTCATGCATCAGATCAAGATCAACCTTTTCTTTTTTCTTTGGCAAAATATGAAATTCAAGGTTGAAAAGGTTAATTTGTGAAGATGGGCTGAAAGCCCAATTTAGAAGCCCAATTCATCAAATCTCTTAGAGTGGGCTTATAGAATCTCTATAAGCCCACTCTACGCCACCGCCCAATGCATTCGTCTCGTCGGTGGTATAGATATACGTTGAAATATCTTCACAACACATCACTAAAAGTTTTCCCCAAATTGTTCGAAACCCTAAAATCACAAAACCATGTACAACGGCATCGGACTTCAGACAGCGCGAGGCTCAGGCACGAATGGGTACATCCAAACAAACAAGTTCTTCGTCAGGTCGAAGACGAACAAGGTCGTGAACGATTCGAGCAAGGGGTTCGGATCGGATCAGGGAACGGCTGGTTTGTCGCGGAAGGCGAATAAAGATATATTAGAGCATCCCGACCTGAGGAAATGTGCCCCAACCTGGAGATACCCCCAATCCTCTTCAGCATAGGATAATACCTCGACCTCGGGAAGACCACCTAGCCTTGCAGTAAACCCCGAGGTCCCGACTTGAGTAAGTCTTTGTCCGGCAGAGGCGCATCCGGGGAAACCCTTGGACCACAACCACGCCTAAGCGGCAACATGCCCAAGGCCGAGTTCAACCCCAATCACTACCGCACCCGAACTCGGCCCCAACCGCTACCATGCAAGTGGTCGCCTAAGATGCGCTATACGCGGAGGAAACCGCCACGATAAGCTAAGCGTGGGTAATAACTGCCTCAGGACAGTTCCACTCCGATCAAATCTATAAATACCGCCAGATGTCGTCTTAACGAGGTACGTTTTTTTCACAAATGACACCGTTACTCAGCCACTTTTTACACTGCATTATTTTCCTTTGATTACACCACCTTAAACGGCACTACCCTCTTGACTAAGGCAAGAGGGCCAATAACCCCCCAAGATTCACCCTGTTTCAGCAGTCTTCGGCCACGACACACGGCGAAACTCATACGGGAAAAAGGCCGCTACCCCATTTTCGCGGTTGGTCAATTTTCGATGACATCACTAACTCTTCCCTGAAGCTCACTGTCATCTTCTAGTAGTCCTTTATGTGGAGTTCTTTCCACTCCTAAAAGTTATCACCATATGTCAAGATAATAATTACAAGCCTTCCCAGAAAAATTTGAATTCCAAGTACAAAGAAAGCAATAGTTTGTTACTGCTGTGGTTCTTCATAGTTCAAATTCAAAAGGAAGGATATTAGATTTCATAATTCGTAGCATCAGAGTTAACAAAATGCTGAGATCACAAAATATCGTTTACTTCCCGAAAGTACGAACTAATTTACGAACCTCATAATCCCAAACTCCGTACAGGTCAGGATCGGTTTTATTCTCCCAGACGTATGTCTCTGCCTGGATATAATTTCTGATTTGTCCCAAGTAAATCATAAGAGTTAGTAGTTCCAATCAAATAATCTATCTCCTGAGAAACATTAATACACGTTTTCCTACGGTGAATCCTATCAGAATGCAGAAAATCAGAAATACCTCTAAAAAATGACGTTTACAGTTTTCCTCTCATATTCGTCGGCCTCAAACTCGTCAAGAATATGCAGTTCAGTAGGACTAATCCCTAGGAGAACCTGTGATTGATTGTCACAAAAAAATGACCAAAAAAGTAAGACTTGGCATGTAGATATATAACATCATCAAGCCTAAGATAATCACACTAGCAATCGTAAGTGCAAGAGTACCCGGAAATAATAATCCTCAGATCGATCTCGTAAAGGTGTCGAAATGAGCACATACATGTCAAATATGTTGTAAAAGGACAGTATAAAATAAAGGGGACACCAGGAATTTACGTGGAAAACCCCAAAGTCGGGGTGAAAAATCACGGGCAAGGTAAGGAAATTTTACTGTGGGTAATTTAGGAGTTACAACTCTCTACCGTAAGGAGACACTAGCTCTATCTCTCTTACAATAGGAGACTCACCAACTCTCTAAATATTTTTCCTAACAATACTTGTATCTACTAAATATAAGAAGAAGTTATTGTTTTCGATGATTTACAATGACTTAGAGCTAGCCTATTTATAGCTGAAGGTTTTAAGCTCGGACGAATCAGAAGTAGCCGTGTATCAGGACACGTGGACGAATCAGAACTTGGACGAACCAGAATCAGCCGTGTAGCTATATAAGTGGACGAACCAGAATCAGCCGTGTAGCTATATAAGTGGACGAACCAGAATCAGCCGTGTAGCTGTATACGTGGCTAAATCACAACCGTCCACGTAGCTACCTACGTGGACAAATCCTAGCCATACAACATTTCTCCCACTTGAAGATCTGATTGAAACTCAATCAATCTTCACTTATGATCGGTTAAACCACAGGAGGAACGACACCACATAAACTTGTCCACGTTGATTGATTTGTTCATGAAGTCAGCCAGATTATCCGCAGTGTGAACTTTTTGCATATCCACTGTTCCCTCTTCCACTTGTTCACGAACGAAGTGGTATTGGACCCGGATGTGTTTGGTTCTTGAATGAAATGCTGGATTCCTTGCAAGATGCAATGCACTCTAGCTATCACAATAGAGAACAATATTCTCTTGTTTGTGGCCGAGTTCTTCCAGCAATCTCTTCAACCATATCGCCTCTTTACTGGCTTGCGTAGCTGCTACATATTCTGCTTCCGTCGTTGACGTCACAACAATCGACTGCAGTTTTGAGACCCAGCTTACCGCACCGCCAGCAAGATTAAACACATATCCGGTTATGGATCTGCTTTTATCAAGTTCACCTGCATAATCAGCATCAACATAACCGTGGACAGTAAAATCTGTACCTCCATAACATAACGCATGATCAGAGGTTCCTTTTATGTATATGAGAATCCTCTTGACAGCACTCCAGTGCTCGCGACCGGGATTGGACATGTATCGGCTCACCACTCCCACTGCATGGGCAATGTCCGGTCTCGTACACACCATGGCAAACATCAAACTTCCAATCGCGGATGCATACGGCACTCGAGACATCTCCATTTTCTCATCTTCATTGGATGGACACATATCGGCAGATAACTTGAAGTTAGCAGCAAGAGGAGTGGATATTGACTTGCTTTCTTGCATGTTGAATCTTCGCAGGACTTTCTTCAAGTAGTTCTTTTGAGAAAGCCAAATCTTCCTATTGCTTCTGTCTCGAGAGATTTGTATGCCAAGAATTTTGTTTGCCTGTCCCAAGTCCTTCATTTCGAATTTACCAGCGAGTTGAGTCTTCAGATCATTGATACGACCTTTGTTGGGCCCTGCTACCAGCATATCGTCAACGTATAGCAGCAACATGATGTAATCTTCAGAGTGAAATCTCTTGAAATACGCGCAAGGATCTGAATATAATCTGGTGTATCCGAGACTCATTATGAATGAATCAAATCTCTTGTACCAGCATCGTGGTGTTTGCTTGAGCCCGTAAAGAGATCTGATTAGCTTGCAAACCAGATCTTCTTTCCCTTTTTCTTGAAAGCCTTCTGGTTGAAGCATATATATTTCTTCTTTCAGGTCGCCATGGAGAAAGGCCGTTTTGACGTCAAGTTGCTCAAGATGCAGGTCAAATGTGGCACACATTGACAAGACAACCCTGACTGTTGTAAGTCGAACCACCGGTGAGAATATCTCATTGAAGTCGATACCTTCTTTCTGAGCATATCCCTTTACAACCAGTCTTGCACGATATCGCTCTATCTGATCATCACCATTCTGCTTGATCTTGTACACCCATTTATTTCCAATAGGTCTCCTTCCTTGCAGTAATGGCACCAACTCCCATGTCTTATTTTTATTGAGAGCTTCCATTTCTTCTTGCATTGCTGAAATCCACTGACTCGCATCTGAACTCTTTAGTGCTTCTTGGAAAGTCGTTGGCTCTCCATCCTCAGTTAGAAAACAGTATGCAATGTTGCTCTCAGTATCATAATCTGAGTACCAAATAGGCGTCTTACGAATTCGTTTTGATCGCCCGAGGTTCGGTACTTCAGTTTCGACTGGGTTGAGCTCTTCGTGCGCTGGTTCGGCTTCAGAAGAATCATCTTGATCCAATTTTCTCTTTGCCGGTATTGGTGTAGTCTTTGTCATTTTGCCATCACGGTTGACTTGCTCCTGGTTGCTATCTTCGAGAAAATTAACATCTCTGCTGATAACACCTTTATGGTCAGTGAGATCCCACAAACGATAACCCTTTACTCCATCAGTGTACCCCATAAATAGACATCTTCTGGACTTTGGATCCAACTTCGTCGTTTCTTGATTGTGGTACATCACATATGCAGGGCTTCCAAATATATGGAGGTTTGAATAATCAGCAGGTTTGCCAGTCCACATTTCCATCGGTGTCCTCATCTCTATAGCAGTAGATGGGGACCGATTCACCACATAGCAGGCAGTGCAGACCGCTTCCGCCCAAAATTCCTTGTCTAGGCTTGCAGTTCTCAGCATAGCCCTCGTTCTTTCCAACAAGGTCCTATTCAGCCGCTCTGCCACCCCATTTTGTTGTGGAGTATATGCCGTTGTGAACTGTCTTTTAATACCCGCACCTTTGCAAATTCATTGAATTCCCTGCCAGTATATTTCTCCTCCATTGTCGGACCGCAGGCATTTGATCTTCTTACTGGATTCAAGTTCGACCCGCGCTTTGTATGTTTTGAAGGTAGGAAACACATCGTCCTTCTTCTTGATTGAATACACCTAGCATCTTCTGGAATAGTCGTCGATGAATGACACGAAGTAGTTTGCTCCCCCCAGGGGGATGTGACCGGTGCTTGCCAAACGTCAGAGTGCAGTAGTTCCAGAATTTCTTTACTTCTGAATTTTGACGGGCTGAACTTCGGGCGATGCTGCTACTTACAATGCAATTCTCACGAAATGGTAGTGACACGATTGTGAGACCAGGAAGTAGATTCTTTTGGACAAGAATTTTCATGCCTTACTCAGACATATGACCAAGCTTCTTGTGCCAAGTCATCGAAGACTTCTCGATTGAATTTGTAGTGGCCACAGAAGCTTGCCCTTCCTACAGAGTTTCCCCCTTCAGCATGTATAAGTTTGCAGCGATCTTTTCTCCCTTCATTATTATTTGCGCTCCTTGAAAGATTTCCATGACCTTGTTCTCCAGTTTAATTTTGAGACCAAGATCATCTAGCTGCCCCACAGACAATAGATTTTTCTTCAGACTCTCAACATCTCGCACAGCTTGAATGGTACGGATGGTGCCATCGTACATCTTTAATTTGATCGTACCAGTCCCGACGATCTTCAGAGGTTGATCATTACAGCTGTACACGAACCCTCCAGATGTAGGTTTGTACTGATGAAACCATTCCCTTCTTGAGGTCATGTGGAAAGTAGCTGCGGAGTCGAGAAGCCACATATCGTCAAATCTTCCTTTTTCTCCGATGGTGGATGCAGCTTCACATACTAGAACAAATCCGTTGTCTGGAGCGTTGGCCACGTTTCCTTGAGCATTGGGGTTTCTGTTTAGACCCCAACAATCTTTCTTCATATGACCCTTCTTCCCACAGTGATAACATTTGATAGCCTTCTTATTTTGCGGGACCAACTTTTCACTCCCACTAGGATCAAGTTCTTCATATCTGATCCGCTTTCGGCTCCCACTTGGACCACGTTCTCCAGATCTTGCCTTCGTCACAGTCAGCGCCTCTGCTTGATGGGGTGTAATCACCTTCTTCTCCGTGTTATTGCGCCGGTTTTCTTCTTCCAGAACAGCAGCAGCAACGTCATCATAGACAAGTTGCTCTGCAGTTTGGTTGTTGGTTAGACTGATGACGAGATGAGCATAAGAATCTGGCAGACTTGCGAGTAGGAGTTCAGCACGATCGCTTGACTCTATGTTGCAGTCCAAGTCTTTGAGTTGGCCAAATAGAGTAACCATTTTGTTGATGTGCTCTGTTGCTAAAGAAGATTCATCCATCTTTAGAGCATATAATTTCTTCTTCAAGAAAATCCGGCTATGAAGCGACTTGGCTTGATATAGCTTATCAAGGTGATCCCAGATTTCCGTTGCACTAGTTTTCTCCACGACGCTCGACCATATATCATCTGCTAATGCGAGATGAATATTGGCAGTAGTCTTTCCATCAATCTTCTTCCATTTGGCATCACTTGTAATTCTTTCCGGCCTGCCAGTGATAGCTTCCAGACAATTTTCTTTGAGCAAAATTGCTTTGACTTTTACCTTCCACAGGGAGTAATTTTTCCGTTGAATTTCTCAATCTCATGCTTAGCTGCCATTTTTTTTTTCCTCTCCCCCAGAAACTTTAATGGATGAATAATAATAATAATCTAACAAACTTTCTGATGTGGAGGATCCAATATTATTGGCAACCACAGAGCATACGGTAAGTAGATATTATAGACGCCCAGCCAAAGCTCTGATACCACTTGTTGTAAAAGGACAGTATAAAATAAAGGGGACACCGGGAATTTACGTGGAAAACCCAAAGTCGGGGTGAAAAACCACGGGCAAGGTAAGGAAATTTTACTGTGGGTAATTTAGGAGTTACAACTCTCTACCGTAAGGAGAACACTAGCTCTATCTCTCTTACAATAGGAGACTCACCAACTCTCTAAATATTTTTCCTCACAATACTTGTATCTACTGAATAGAAGAAGAAGTTATTGTTTTCGATGATTTACAATGACTTAGAGCTAGCCTATTTTTAGCTGAAGGTTTTAAGCTCGGACGAATCAGAAGTAGCCGTGTATCAGGACACGTGGACGAATCATAACTTGGACGAACCAGAATCAGCCGTGTAGCTATATAAGTGGACGAACCAGAATCAGCCGTGTAGCTATATAAGTGGACGAACCAGAATAAGGTCTGTATTCCTACTTCATTCTTGTTAGTCAAGAATATCACAAACCAAGTAATTCTTGGTACTCCATTTCTTAGGAAAATATTTCCTATTAAAAATATTGATGAATATGGATTTAAAGGAAGCTTCGATAACAAAGAAGTATACTTTGAATTCATTACTGAACCTTTTTCTAGGATTCTTAATGAAATTAAGGATTCTATTGTTATCAAAGCGAAAGAAAATCAGGTAAATTATCTGAAACAAGAAATCAGTATACTTACGATTGAGGATAAACTCCAAAATCCTAAGTTACAAGAAAAAATAAAAGTACTACATAATGAATTTACGTTACAAATATGTAACGATTTACCTAATGCTTTTTGGAATAAGAAAAAGCATATTGTTACATTACCTTATGAGGAAGATTTTAGTGAGAAAAATATTCCCACTAAAGCTCGTCCTTGTCAGATGAATTCTGAATTATTAGAATTATGTAAAAAAGAAATAACTTCTCTTTTACAGAAAGGTTTAATAAAACCATCAAAATCTCCTTGGTCGTGTACTGCCTTTTATGTTAATAATCATGCAGAAAAGGAAAGGGGAGCACCAAGGTTAGTTATTAATTATAAACCTTTAAATAAAGTTTTAAAATGGATTAGGTATCCTATTCCTAATAAAAAAGATCTTTTAGATCGTTTATTTAATGCCATTATATTTTAATTTAAAATCAGGTTTTTGGCAAATTCAAATAGCCGAAGAAGATCGGTATAAAACTGCTTTTACTGTTCCAATTGGACAATTTGAGTGGAATGTTATGCCCTTTGGTTTAAAAAATGCTCCTTCTGAATCTCAAAATATTATGAATGATATTTTTATTCCTTATAGTAATTTTATCATCGTATATATTGATGATATTTTAGTTTTTTCCAAAGATATCGAGACTCATTTTAAACATCTTGATATCTTCAAGAAAATTGTTATTCAAAATGGTTTAGTTATATCCAGCCCAAAAATGGTTTTATTTCAAACTAAAGTTCGATTTTTGGGTCATACTATTGAAAAAGGGTAATGTTAACCCAATTAATAGAAGTATTGAGTTTGCGTCAAAATTTCCAGATCAAATTCTTGATAAAACTCAACTTCAAAGATTTTTAGGGAGTCTTAATTGTATTTCTCCTTATTATGAAAATCTTGCAATAGATACATCTATTTTATATGATAGATTAAAAAAGATTCCATGTCAGTGGACAAATAATCACACTGAAGCAATTAGGAAAATTAAGAATAAGGTTACGCATTTACCTTGTTTAATGCTTGCAAATCCTAATTGGCAAAAAATTATTGAAACTGATGCTTCTGATTTAGGCTTCGGAGGAATCTTAAAACGAGTTTCTCCAGAAGATAAAGAAGAATATTTAGTTAGATTCCATTCGGGGAAATGGAATAATGCTCAGAAAAATTATGCTACTATTGCTAGAGAAGTTCTTGCTATAGTTAAATGTGTGCTTAAATTTCAAGATGATTTATACAATCAAAAGTTTTTAATAAAAACTGATTGTCAAGCTGCAAAGTTCATGTTCCAGAAAGATTTCAAACATGATGTCTCCAAACAAATGTTTGCGAGATGGCAGGCTCATTTAGCCCCATTCGATTTTGAAATCATTTACAAAAAAGGGAGTGATAATAGTCTTCCTGATTATCTTACTCGTGAATATTTAACATGAATTTTTTACAAATTGCAGCGATGTCCCAATATGGGAGAGGTTTCACCTCTAATAGAGGTGGACGTGGTCGTGGTCGTGTTATCGCCCAAATGGGTAACAAGAAACTTGTGAAAGAAAATCTTTCACAATTTTCTGCGTCTTCAAGCAATGCTTTGAATGAGGATGATCCAATTTACAAAGAGTTTCTTGAATACAAGAAACAAAAGGGGCAATCTCAAAATAAAGAAGGTACTTCCTATGCAAAAATTATTGCAGAAGACGACGAAGATGTCGATTATGAGAAAAAGAATCATACAGAGGTAATACTTCTGTTAGAATTTAAAGATCTAAAATGGTCCGACGAACCCTGGACAATAATGTCTAGATATTTAGAAAAAGCATCATTTGCTGCTCAATTTTATAAATCTCGTGATAATTACGAGAATATTTTGAAAGCTACTGAAATGCTCAAAGTCAGCTGTTCCAGTAGCTTTCAAAATATTCTCGTAATTATCACGAGATTTATAAAATTGAGCAGCAAATGATGCTTTTTTCTAAATATCTAGACATTATTGTCCAACGATTTAATTTGTCTAAATCTTGAGGAACATCATATTCCTCTTCAATACTGTTTTTAACAGTATCTTTTCTTCTCATCAAATTCATTTGAAAAAGACGTTAAACTACACCTTAACTTCTTAATACCCCCCATGGCTCTGATACCATACTTAGAGGATCTTTACAAAAGTTTAAAAATCAATATAAAAAGAAAGTGATGATCTGATACATGATCATAACAACTTATCGAACCTCGATAATGATACACGGACTTTGTTTAACCAGTTTAGTCCAATCGGACCTGAGGTAGTCAAGCCGTCATACCAAAAATCGAACTTTCGTTAGAAAGCTTTGTTCAAAAGTAGTTAAATCAAAATACCAAACATCAAAAAAGAAATTGGAAAAGGTACGTGGCGTTGTTAAACCTATTAGTCCAGTTATCAAGCTGTAAACAGTTTGATCCCGTTCGGACCCAAGGTATTCCAGCCTATATACCACAATTCCAAAACAAAATAAAAATTTATTTTTGTGATTATTAGAATTAAATCATCGGATACAAGGACTTTTACATGATAAAATTTTCATTTGACTTAATTCAATCGGTAACAGCCATGCCCTCAGACGCCTTACTTCGGCAACACGGGTTTTGCCAAGAGCCGACACAGAATTAATCAAAATCAAATATTTTCATAACCTTTATCTAAGATTTAATTCTTTTAATCGATTTTTTTTAAATAAAATACATCATATTAATATATGTATAGAAATATGATATAAAACCATGATTAAAGTATTAAGGCATTTTGGTGTAGTTTAACTATGAATTTAGCCTTTCATTAAGGCTAAATAATAAAAGATAAATATAAATAAGAATAAAATAAAGACTTACTTTAAAGAGGGGAGTCGTACAGCAAACTTCAAATTTTATTCCTTAAAATATTTTACAGTAGAGGGAATTACAAGAGAGAAGGAAGAGAGAGAACCAGAGAATGTAAAATAAGGCACCCCTGAAGCTTATGAGCTTCGACACTATAAATAGAAGGAAAAAGTAAAGTACAATAATTAAAGTAAAGAAAATTTTTCTCCATGGCCACCCCACTTTGTCGAGGAATCTTGAAAGATGTGATGAATTTGGCCAAAAAGTCTTCGTCTTTATCTTTAGCTTTATTAAAGCTAATAGTAATCCATTTTCCATCGTTGATGTCGCCATCAACATTATTTGAGTCCATCAATAGCTTCTTTAATCTTTTGAGCCTCTTTAGCTCTAGACTCCTTGATTCCTCCACGAGTCTTGACAATTTGAGCCACTTTGTCTTTAATAATGGCAATTTCTTGTCCCATCAGGTCCATAGCATTATCTTCAATATCTTCAATAATAATATTATCCGGATCTTCCGGATCTTGTCCTTCACCAGCAAGGCAAAAGTCTTCATCTTCTTCAATTTTTGAAGATGTTTCCATTGAAATATCTCCGATGTCCATACCAAAATTTTTGGCAATATCCTTCTTCATTTCTTCGAGATAAACATCAATTATCTCATTCGGCTTCATTTTTATATAAGATATTATGTAAATATTCCGTCAACAGTTTTTTAGGCTCGGGAGCGAGCCTTGGAGGGTCAGTCGTTGGAGGTTGTGGGCGAGGCGGGGCAGGCCGGCATGCGTAAAATTAAAATATTAATTTTAAAAAATATATGGAGGAACCACTTGCATTAAAACTTTACATATTGAACTTGTATACTAAATTTTATTTTTTTATTTTAAAAATATATGATTCTTTAAACTTTTCGTTCATTTTTTTTGGCGGCCGAGCCAGGCCCATCGGTGGGGTGGGTCTCGACTTTTTTCGAGCCCACTATGTTGGCGGGACAGTCCGGCCTAAAGATCACCAAAATCCGGTCTAAAGATCACCAAAGTAGTGAGTAGAGTTTCGGTTTGAAATTTGACAAATGTATACATGTGTTCATAACATTTTGAGCATTCATTGTTAATACAGAGATTATTTTGTAAATATACCATATATATAGGTACAATTTACAACTCTAACTTTAATAATTATTTGTTGAAATCTAAGATGTGTGAATCGATTTGTTAGATTATTAAGCAATATATTAACATGAAATAATATGATAATAAAAGAAATATGGGCATCTACGCCGCGCCTTGCGCGCGGCTGCCAATTACTATATATATATATATATATATATATATATATATATATACACGTAGAAAATAAAATCGAGGGTAGCCATTAGATGGCTCCGCCCATTAGATGGGCTATATATAAACTCATGGTTTAGATTAGGATGCAAACGAATCTAATCTTTTTGTTCGATTCAATATTTGAATTCGAATATTTCGAATATGAATCCCAATAAAAATAGTTTTCATGATTCGAATAATTTCCGAACAGGAATACAAATTCAAAGTGTATACCATTTGATTCAAATAATTCCACATATATTTAAATATAATATATCATTCGACGTATATTACTTATAGCATATTTTAATTCAAAAACTATCTTAAAGATTATATTTTGTTAAATCAAAAACTAAATATACGATGGGAAATTCTATAAGCACCACCAAAATTGCTATATAAACCCCTAACTAATTATAACAGTAAATTTATCACAAAAAAGTAAAATTTTCAATTTTCAATATCAACATATCTCGTTCTTTCAATCCAATCTTTATTACTGATAGTTACTAATTATTATGCCTGATTACTCCTCTCAATTTTTTATTAATTATCTGTAGATAATTTTGAAGGTTTTATAACTATTTATTAAATTTTTCACGCAATTAAGTTATCACCTTATAACCATTATTTAATTATAAACATTTATTTAAATAAATTTATGTCTAGGTTTTAATCTTGTTTTTATTTTACTTCAACGTATTTCGGTAGGTTAATAATATTTATCGTATAAGAAATATTTTAAAAATAAATCAAAGAATAATATTTATGAATTTAGAAGCTTTGTTTATTTCTAAGTCGTAAGAGTAGAATTAACTCCAACCATAAATTACAAAATTAACATTATTTAAAACTCTGTAAATAATTTCCGTTGAATAACTGCATTAATGAAATAAAATGTTATAAATTAAAACTTACATTATTATTGATGAAGAACAAAATTTTAAGAAAAATTGTACATTTCAAAGTTTTTTCCACCTTCTAAAGAGATTCCAATAGTAGCACTCATATATAATATATTTCAATTCAATATTTATATTTTAAAAATATATTTTAAATGTAATAATATTTCTATTTTTATAAAGATAAATACTCAAGCATAATTCAGATTCGAGTATTCGAATATTCGATTCAAATATTTTGGAATACGAATAAGAATCGAGTTTATGATTGGATTAAATATTCAAATATTCGTATTCGATTGTCATTCGAATACGAATAGAATATTGTGGTATTCGACTCAATTCGATTCGTTTGCAAAACTGTTTTAGATAAACTTACCAACCAAACACAATAATACTTTAAATCCACCTTTAAAAAACTTAAACACCCAAGAACCAAACAAGGACTAAACGAACTTGAGACATCTCGATCATATAACTTGTTAATTATTTATAAAAATTTTATAAATAAAATAAAAACCCCATTAATCAGCTCACGAGTTCGAAAATAGCACGAACAAGCTCAAGCTCGACAGTTACGAGCTCAAATTGAGCTCCAGTTTAGTCGACTCATCAAATTCTGAACTTACTTCACTTATCGTTGTACCATACTTTACATTATTTGGTAAATCATGCGTTGAGGTACAGATTCGATTCATACTGAACTTAGTCAGATTGTGAGGACTGCTGTGACGTTGCGTGAGGATACCTATTTGACCGAAAAAAATAAATTCATGCATCAGATCAAGATCAACCTTTTCTTTTTTCTTTGGCAAAATATGAAATTCAAGGTTGAAAAGGTTAATTTGTGAAGATGGGCTGAAAGCCCAATTTAGAAGCCCAATTCATCAAATCTCTTAGAGTGGGCTTATAGAATCTCTATAAGCCCACTCTACGCCACCGCCCAATGCATTCGTCTCGTCGGTGGTATAGATATACGTTGAAATATCTTCACAACACATCACTAAAAGTTTTCCCCAAATTGTTCGAAACCCTAAAATCACAAAACCATGTACAACGGCATCGGACTTCAGACAGCGCGAGGCTCAGGCACGAATGGGTACATCCAAACAAACAAGTTCTTCGTCAGGTCGAAGACGAACAAGGTCGTGAACGATTCGAGCAAGGGGTTCGGATCGGATCAGGGAACGGCTGGTTTGTCGCGGAAGGCGAATAAAGATATATTAGAGCACGATCGGAAGCGTCAGATTGAGCTGAAGCTTCTTGTCTTGGAGGAGAAATTGAGCGATCAGGGTTACACTGAGGCGGAGATTGCGGAGAAGATCGACGAGGCGAGGAAGGGGCTGGAGGCTAAGGATTTGGAGGGTGCTGAGGGCGGTGGCGGTGTAATGTCAGAGAAGTAAGTGTCTTTTGCTGTTTCCTCTTGTGGCTTGTTGAATTTTTTTTTTTTTGTTTCATTTGGATTAGCGGTGGTGATTTTAATGGTTGTCTTAATAGAATGTTCTGATTACATGAAATAATCAGACCGTCTGATTTTCCGTGTACAAAGAATGTGTTGTATTTTATGTCATTTTTGCTTTCGCGGACTGTTTCACGTGTAGAAAGAACTACTGGGCTTCATTTGTTTTTTTTTTTCAGAATTTGCTGACATGGTTCTTTTTTTCTTTCGAATTGGTGGTTGGGGGTATGCGACCTTTGATTCGATGCTTCATTGATTTTCTTTGAAGGGAGTTGAGTATATAAGCGTGCGCTTCTCAAGGGGGAGGTGGTTTTGTGACTTTTTAGTTTCTTAAGGAGGCTCATTTAGATGTTCAAATTTAGGTTTGGACAGGAGCTGAGGGTAATATGTGACGTTCAGACTTCAGTATAGTGTTTTCTGTGTAACACACTATCGTTTGGGTTGCATAAGTTTTCTTTTTTGTTACAAGAAATGTAGTGAACTAGTTGATATGCCTTTGTGCCTGTTCGTTATGAGTTTTTGTTGTTGTTTGAGAAGTTTCTTTAAAGTACTGATTTGTACCGATACGTAAGCTGGTTATTTGTGTTTTGCTGTTGTTAAGTTACGATAATTTACGCTTCCCAACAAATTCAGTTTGTTAATGGATATTTACTTGCCTTCAGAATTTCCGAGACACAGACCCACCAAATCGCTGCGTTAAAGGAAAAGCAGATGCAAAAGTTCAAAGCTGCTTTGGGAATAGAGTCTGAAGCTGAAAAAGAAAAAAAGCTTCGTGATGCTGAGGCAGCTATGGAAAAGAAACTCATGGAGGAAGAGCCTCGTAATTCCCGCAAGAGTGGTTCTGACGGTCGTAAGCAGCACGGGAAAGATGAAAAAAGTTACAAGAGTGGAAAGAGAAAGGAAGCTAATGAGACGCTTGATAGCGATGATTCGTTGGATTCCGGTGCCAGCGAGGAAAAGCCTTCTCGTAAGGGTAAGAAAGGCAAAAAAGTTTCTGATAGTGATGATGATACGGATATTGATGCCAAGAGGAGGAAAGCTTCATCCAAAAAGCACAAGAAAGTCGTTAAGTACGCCAGTAGTTCCTCGGAGTCAGAGTCTGAGTCTGACTCTGATTCTGATTCTTACTCGAGCTCCGAGTCTGATCATGGCAGAAAGCACGGTAAAACACGTAAGCGGTATGATTCAGACAGTGACATCAGTTCTGACCAAAGCCCTCGAAATAAAAAGAAAGAACATGATAGGACTAAGAAAAGCAAAAGAGATGATGCTGATGGTGATATGTCGCGAAGGGGTGGAAAGGCAAAGAGTAGGCGATACGATTCTGACGAAGAATACAAAAGTGGTAGACGTTCAGATGGTTATAGGAGTTCTGAACGAAGCCCAAGAAATAAGAAGAAAGAGATTGATAGGACTCAGAAAAGCAAAAGACACGACACTGATGATGATATTTCTGAAGATGATCGGTCCCCAAGGAGTGGAAAGGTGAATAGTAGAAAAGATGATTCTGATGATGAATACAAGGGTGGTAGACAGGATATATCCCGTGGAAGGTACGGCAAAAATGAGGATGCCTATGATTCTGGGAGAGGCAAACAAGACAGAACAAGTCAGAAAAACAAGAGACATGATTCTAGCGACGAGGAAGATCGAAGAAGCAGCGATTCCTTTGATGAAAGAAATCATGCCAAACGTGCTAAAGCTGACACGAGTGGGTTTGTTAAAAAGAAAAATAACGGTCACGATGGTGATGGTGGTTCTGCTAAGCATAGAGAGAGGGATTATTCATACAAAACTAGTGATAGGGGGAAACAGAGAAATGAGGGCGAAGGATTAGACACATTCAGCAAGTTGGAGCAATTGATGAAATCGACGGTTGACAAACATGGAGATGAAACCAAAGAGGAGATGAAAGGAAAAGAAAAAACTGAAGGCAAGTCGACACGAAGGCAAGAGTCAACCAAAGAGAGAACACGAGAGAAAACTGACGCTGAAACAGAGAGAGAAAATAGATCTTATAGGGACCGTAGGGATGATTCTGACGATTATGTGAGGACCGAAAGGAGAGAAAGGGACGGAGATGGACGTGGTGGAAGGAAGCATGAACGAGATGAGGAGCCTTATAGGAGGCATGAAATGGATCAGAGGCACCGTGAAGATCGTGGAAGAGAACGTGGGGAGGACTATGAGAGAAGAACATACGAAAAAGAGAGGGCAAGTGAACGCTCTCCAAAGAGGGCAAGGTATGATTACGATGGCGATGATCGCAAACGTTCTGGCGAAAGAAGACGCGATGGTGATGACAGAAGCGACAGGCGTTCTAGGTACAATTAGCCAAGTGAATGAATCGTGCGAAACTTCGAATGGTAAGTCAAAATTACAATATCAGGGTATAAATCATGCTTTCTTGTTCATCATGTGACCTTGGATCCTCATGTAGATTGTGTTCTTGTGTTGAAGATTTAGGATTTAGGGTTCTTGTGTTCTTATATTATTGTGTTCTTGCCACTGTTATTTATTCCATTTTATGTTGACTGTAATAATTTGACAAGCTGTTATCATATGCTGACAGGGAGTTTGCTCATCATAGTAAGAAAGCAGAGGTTGCAACAAGTATGGTGATTTGGCCGTGTTTGATTTATCCTTTATTTTCCCTTGTGCTTATATGTTTTTGGATTAATGATCGAACGCCTATTTTATTCCTGTTTTTTGTATGCTACGGTCAAATTGTGGTTGTGTTGTCTATGAGATTGTTTGTTTGTTCTCTATTTTTGCAGCTTTTGTTAAAGAAGAAAATCGATCATATGATCTCCCAACATTAGAAGAAATCAATTACCAACACCCAAATAAAGTATTATACCGTGATGAATTGAGCCTCAGCTAAAGAGGTGAATTATAGAATGAACATCTTTCTTCACATTACAAGTTCAAATCATAACATTAGCCGTTGGTCATATGATCTCTCAAAACACAATAAATATGTAAGAAGAAAAATCATTCCAATTAGCTGAACATATTAGGAAGCGGACGAACTGCCATAAAAGCGTCAACCACCTGCGCAAAAAAAAAATAAATAAAAAATCTCAAGTCGATGGATGTATAAACGAAGCAAGAACGAAGCAAACTAGCGTGTTACTATCCAGATTATATACACATTTCAAATAATTATTACAACCTAGATACTTGAAGCAGAAAGAGTAAAAGAGCCCAAGGCATACATACCTCTTCGGTTACGGAAGCTCTGGCCCTTCGGTGCCTTTCAACGAGCTCAGTTAAGACTTCGATGAGTCGCTTCTTCACTTCGCCTGTCAGCATATGGCCCGCGCCATAGTCCTATTCAAAGCATTCATTATCTTAGTGTTCCATAAAAAAATGTCTCAAACAAGCATCTTTAGTTTCGTACGAAATTACAGAACTTACCCTTCTAATTCGTTCGAGCTCATCATCATCCTCCAAGAAAAAGCCCAGATATTTAATCGGTATATCGACCTGCCCGAGGGAAGAAGAAGATGGGGAGTGAAAATGGACCCGATCAATGGTCCTTTTTCCACAACTTAGATGAAAGAAAATAAATTTTCAAACGATTTACAGCACCTCCAAGTTTGCTCCGTACTTCCTGTGGTTCTCTATTGAATCTTGCCCGCCAGAGAATGCATATCTATTAATCTGCACCGTATATTCAAATCAGAAAAATAAATCTAACTTAAGTTGCACAATTCTAAGAACGTATCATGGACTTATAGGGAAGTAAAAGGAAGAAGATTAAGGTGGTGGAGTGGAGAAAACAAAACCTTGTTCTTTATGTCCTTTGCAGAATCAGTGACATATATAGCAGAATTGGGATCACTTGCAGACATTTTCCCCGTCTCCCCCTGCAGATGATTCTCGGTAACTTAAGTTGCACAGACGAAAAATTAGTTAAAAATTCTGAAATCAGACATTAGTGTGGGCATGCTGCTCAGCCCATATTGAGTAGAACGCAAATACTCGTCTAATTTCGATACAAAATCTCGTGACGAGGTCGTAAAAAGGCCATTGAGAATTTCACATTAGATAAAGCTGAATAACAACAATGTGGTTCAACAGATTGAATAAATCAGAGCATAGAAGACGTTTCTTCCGAAAAGAATCTCTACAGGCAACGACAAAAATCTCTTACGGGTGATCATAATTTTCTGGGAAAATAATATATCATTCAAAGAACCATACTTCTCCATGTTCTTGTCAGACAACTGAGCATTGATAAATAAACATAAATTAACCTGAAGAGCAGGAAAGAATGAAGACTCGATTAATGCTGGCTTGTGATAGCCTATTCGTGGAGCAACATCCCGTGTCATTCGGAAATAAGGATCCTGACAAAAAAACATGATTATAACAAAGGCCAGAGAAAGTTGATACTGTTAAATGATCCCAAATTATTTCGTAACTTCAGCTTTATTTAGGATACATAAATAAGAAATCCAACACATTAATGAACAATATCTGCATGAGATTGAGAGTAGACCTGGTCAATCGCACAAGGGATCAAGCAACGGAGATTATCTTTATCAGAGAACAGATGTGGAAAAGAACTCGGAAAGGATGGAGCTGCCTGGAAACAAAGAAAATTGGCAACCGATATATTCGTATCATAAGGCCTATTTTAGACCAACGTCATGATCAGCATATCTCATGGTTTCCAACCAATCACCTAGTTAACACTATGGGATCCTGAAAATCATAACTTTCCAAGTAAGATGTGAAAGTTGAGACCTGCACAGGTGGAAAGCTGACTTTTCCAATGTGATCTTCACCACTGAACCCAAAAATACCAACCACCTGCAAATCCAATCAAATAAGTTTTCAGATTCAAATCTCAAGTTATATAATTGACATTCCCAGCTACAATTAGCAACAGATAAAGCCACTCCCGCCAAGTTAGTCCTCCTTCAAATGATTACCTTGTTATACGTGACACATTTTGCAATTTTGACCATGTTCTTGTAGAAGGAGCTGCGTATACAAATGCAAGTAAATCGGCATACAAAAATAATAAGGGGGACAGTCTAAGAAACCGGATAAAACCACATGCCATAAGCATCATTATCTGATTAGACATCAAGAGTCTTGTGGGGCTCTTGGAATAGTTCAGTATCTATGGTCAATTATTTAATTCATGCATTCAACAGCATTCAGATTAACAGGCAAAAAGTTCCTAAGTAAAAAGAGTTGTTACCCTCCAACGTAATCGAAATCTGAGAAAATAAATGTCCTCGACACGTCGAACCCACAAGCGATGATGTCTTTCGCATTTTCCCGTGCAAGCCTCTGGCTTTCCTCCACTGTCAAATTCTTCCACATGCACTTTTCGTCATCTGTCAATTGTATCACAAGTGGCACCTTGAATGCATCTTGAAGGTATCTAATCCAAAGAAGGATTACAATCACATGTAGTAATTCATAGAAAGCATAAAACTGCCTTAAGTAGCACAAGTGGCACAAAAACGACCACAAAAATCAATCAAAGCACTTGTATTTTATGCCCCATCAGTGCACTGCATCGCAGCCTCAGATTAACGCTATTAAAAAGTCTATATACGTAACGAAGCATAGTCCCAAAGCAATAGTACTTATTCGACTAAGTGAAGAAACGATTGGAAGCTACACATGCAAGGTTAAACATAACTTATGCATTCGATTGTAAGGACTGCACTCCTTCAATGTGATAAATCTAAGGCCCTTGAGTAAATTCACGAAACCCACAATAAAACAAACTCCGATTCAATGAACAAAAAGCAATAAACAGAGAAAGCTCATTACTTGGTAAACATAAAGGGAATCAAATGCCCCAAATGCAGCGCCTCGGACGACGGCCCACGACCAGTGTAGAGATAAAACTTGTCTCCCCTCTCATACGCATCGAGCAATTCCCCGAAGTCTCTGTGGGCGAAGAAAACACCTCGCCGGAGGAACACGTGAGGAGGGCGGCGCGTGAGACGGGCGATGCGGTCGATCAATGACTGGTCGAGCCTCTGACAGCCGAACTTGTCGATGAGCTTATCGTAGTCGATCTTTCCGCCTTTCTCGGCGGCTACCTCCCACGGCGTCACCGTTTGCTCCGTCTGGTCATTTGCTTCTTTGCGATCGCTGTTTTCCATTTCGGTGTAGGACTGAATCGACTGATCCGAGTGGATGTTTGAGGTTGAAGTCCTTTAGGGAGGAATGAAATAATAATAACAATAAATAATAATGATAATAATAATAAATAATAATAATAATAATAATAATAATAGTAAGAAGGGTTCTTTACACATAAGTACCTTTTTGGATAAAAACTTGTAATTTAGTACCATTTCAGGATTTTTTTATATGTAGGTACCTAACAAAATAATTTTTTTGCACATAGGTACCCAATCGTCGTACGTACACCATACAATACATTTGGGTACCCTATATAACAGAGACGTATGCTACATTTAGGTACGCCCTATGTAACACACAGCTATGCCGTAGGTACGCCGTACAAACACATTTAGGTACCCTATATCAACGTGTTATACGCAATATACACACAGGAAGCTACGACATGACTTAAGAAACTGGTAAAAATTAAATCGGGTACCTATCTGTAAAATTTTCTGATATGGGTACCTATTTGTAAAAATTTTATTCAATTGGGTATTTATGTGTAGATGTACCTAATAATAATAATAGGGTAATTCTAGATAAGGTACTACTATTGGCACCCCTTGGGGTGAAAATAACTTTGGTATCAGTAAAGTTATTAAATTTAACACTTATTTTATTACATTGTTGATACATACAGAAATTAGGCAGGCTAAATAAAGAAATTAAGGAAATAATTTTGATTAAGGTGATAGTTAGAAAGACTTGACAGTAGTTAGAGTTTTGGGAAAAATATGGAGATAAAAACATGAAATAAAGCTTTTAGGGACATCCGACATGTTTAAGGGGCCTCCAACAGACTTTAGGGAACTAACACCTGTGTTAGAAAAGTATTTTGGGATCTACCATTCTAAGCAGGTCCCGTCGTCCTAAAGAAACGTCTTGAGGAAGCCATGCTGAAGGCCTGAAAAGACGTCTGACTGCGCCTGACAACACTGAAAAAGCTGTTCTGACAGTGCCTGTGCCATCCGCCTGCTTTTTCTTACAGCAGAGCCAAGTCCCATCCTCCCGACAGACAGCTCAGACTGCACATTACGTTGTCCCAGAAGGTTCCATCTCCGGGAATCCTGGAATCTAGGCCGAGCTAGCCATTGGGAGCTCATACAAATACCCATACTTGGCCATTTTCACGATCATAACCATTCAAGACACACAAAACACATCATAACTCTCTCTCTTTACTGTGTGCAGCATTTTCCATTCAATACCTGTCATATTGAGTGAAAGTGAGTGATTCGAGTGTGTAATCTGTTAAGCAATAGTGAAATAGAGTTTTTGGAGCGCCCGTGGACGTAGGATCTATAAAGATCCGAACCACGTAATTCCTGGTATTATTTCGTTTACGTCCCAAGTACGTCCCAACACGTCCCAAACACGTCCCGACACGTCTCAAATATGTCCCTTTCAGTTCCCTTATTGATATGGGGCTATCCCAATCAAAGAGATTTATATGGTTCGGGGAAATGTATATAGCCGGTAAGTAAGATATCTCAAAGTTTTAGACGTGCATAAGGTGCTTATTATAAAGGAACTGAAATGGACATATTTGGGATCTTAGGACGTGTTTGTGATCTGTTCGGGACGTGTGAGGACGTGTGGGGACGTGTGGGGACGTATTGGGACGTGCTTGGGACGTAAACGAAATAACACCAGGAATTACGTGGTTCGGGTCTTTGGAGATCCTGTCCACGGGCGCTCCAAAAACTATGTTTCACTATTTCGTAACAGATTACACACTCGAATCACTCACTTTCGCTTGTAAATAATAAAGACTTGAAAGAAACTGTTTACTATGCTAAGAGGGAGAAAATATGAAGTGGTTTTCGTGGTTTTATGGTAGTTGTCGTGAAAATGGCCAAGTATTGATATTTCTAGGAGCTCCCAACGGCTAGATCGGCCTAGATTCCAGGATTCACGGAGATGGGACCTTCTGGGACAACGTAATGTGCAGTCTGGGCTGTCTGTCAGGAGGATGGGACTTGACTCTGCTGTCAGAAAAAGCAGGCGGCTGGCACAGGCACTGTCAAAACAGCTTTTTCAGTGTTGTCAGGCGCAGTCAGACGTCTTTTCAGGCCTTCAGCATGGCTTCCTCCAGACGTTTCTTTAGGACGACGGACCTGCTTAGAATGGTAGATCCCAAAATACTTCCCTAACACAGGTGTTAGTTCCCTAAAGTCTGTTGGAGGTCCCTTAAACCTGTCGGAGGTCCCTTAAAGCCTTATTTCATGTTTTAATCTCCCTATTTTCCCCAAAACTCTAATTACTATCAAGTCTTTCTAGTTATCACCTTAATCAAAATTATTTCCTTAATTTTAGCCTGCCTAATTTCTGCCTTATCAACCACTCCCCTATTCTAATTTGCATTTGGGACAAAGTGAACTAGAGTAAATTATTTTAAGGCAGGCGTTACCTCTTGCGATAAGGAGCTGATTCTTACCGTCCTCGGGAAGTTGCATCCTCTTAATAGCAACGGCTCTTCACCTTTGCTTCCTTCTCTGTCACTTTTGAAGCTTGCGACTCTATCCTTCACAATTTCTGCGATAGCTCCTCCTATGATTTGCGGGATTTTCTCGGTGCGTCACAACATTAGCCGTTGATCGTGGGTCCACGGTGGTTGGAACTTGGGCGGGTGGCTAGTCAGGGTCGAAGCTAATTGGGATGTGTGGTGGGATATGGCTTCCGCCGGAGTTTGTTCGGACATGAGGGCCGACTGAGTCGAGGCAGCTTGACACATGGGACATGCACGGCTTGGTATGGGCTTGGAAGGGACCTAGAGCGGACCTGAAAGGGACCTGACACAAACCGGGGCATTTTAAAGGTTAGGTTACTACCTACTTCTATGAAAGAGGTTGACCTCGTGCCCCCGGAGGTTATATAGACCGGAGTCTGGAGTAGCCGCGTCAAAATTTGTGTAGGACATGGGACGTGTGCGGCACGGCGGGAGCTGATGTTGAAGTCTCCTTGTATTTCTGTGATTTCTTTGAATGAGATCCCCGGGCTCCGAGACCCTTAACTTCTGCATCCCCTTGCGGAGAAACATGCATGGGTCTTGGCCCATGCTGACATTTATGATCTCCCCGAAGCCACCTCTAGTTCCTCAGGAAGGCCTGCCCTTTGATTGTTGTTTTTTTTTTTTTTGTTGGACGCAACGAACCTCTTTTTACTTTTGTCTTTCTTGTTTCGGACATCATAGGACCTGCAATGTTTTACGGGGGCTTAACTCCCCTATGTTCACTTGTCTCTATTGGCGGATTTTTCTCTAAGCTATGTACGCTTCGTATGTTGTATCTGCCGTCTTTGGGATCTGGAAGGGACCTGGCAGGGACCTGATGGCGGAGCTCCTCTTCGAGCCTTGCACTTTGAAAGAGATCCCCAAGTCCTACTGCACGTTCCTCCTAGCTCCTGGGACATCCTACTTGTATTTACCTCTCCTTTTTCATCATCGTGATAGCCTCTAAAAAATACTTTGTCACTTTTCCTTTCGGGACATAATGGTGTGGGGAGCTTAACTCCCCATGTTCGCATGTTTCACCGAAGTTCCATTTCTCCTGTATTTTTTTTGTGCTTTGCATCCTTTAGGGACCTGATGGATGTTCCTGGGAACATCATTGTTAGGATATTTAATTGATTGTGTCAATAGTTTAAGTCTTAGGATTTATTTTGTAATTATCATTTAGCTTAGGCTTAGGACTATAATGTAATTATTTTATTTTTAGTGATTGGGCCTTAATATACCTAGGGTTAATGTGGTATATAAGGTTTTACCAACTCACTTTTGAAAGTAATCAAAGATCAAAGGCTAAACCTAGTTTTTCACACAACACACACACTCAAAGGTGAGAATACTCCCTTTTCATTCCATCTAAGCCTCTTTGATTCCTTGTTTGGTGCATTCGGGACCAACAATCATTATCGTGGCATGGTTATAACGCCAGCTCGCTTAGATGCATGGTTATAGCGCCAGCTCACTTAGTAATTCGTAAGCCAAGTACGAATTCACGCTTGGGTTACAATGACCGTCGTCATTGTCCTCAGGTGTCATTTGCGCTAGGCTCTCTATATCCTTAGCGATTTCAGTATTTGTGTAGACACTTAGGTCTATAAAATATGGGGATCCCCTCATTGATTTACCCTGGTTATAGCGCCAGCTTCGCTTTGGTACCATTCACGTCGCAGGCTTACTGAGAGCCTTTGATGTCCTGTAGACCGCAGCCCGTCAGCGGCGGCATCTTGTACACCCTTATGGGCATCATTCGCATCGCAGATGGATTATCTTTGACGTCCTGTACACCGCAGGTCCGTCGACCTTTGGCATCATCACACCGCAGATATATCATCTTTGGCGTCCT
The DNA here is from genome assembly GCA_027422505.1 of Craterostigma plantagineum. Taxonomy (NCBI): domain Eukaryota; kingdom Viridiplantae; phylum Streptophyta; class Magnoliopsida; order Lamiales; family Linderniaceae; genus Craterostigma; species Craterostigma plantagineum. The sequence goes on from JAPQWV010000012.1 coordinate 21,302,876, forward strand.
ATACACCGCAGGTCCGTCGACCTTTGGCATCGATTATATTATACGGTGCACCGTTTATAATAAAATATTTATATTCCGATAAGGCGGTATTTTCTTAGGGACATCACTGGTTTACCCTGGTTATAGCGCCAGCTTCGCTTAAACGCGTGGGTATAGCGCTCACTCGCTTAAATGCGTGGTTATAGCGCCCGCTCGCTTAGATTCGTGGTTATAGCGCCCGCTCGCTTACATGCTTGGATATAGCGCCCGCTCGCTTAAATGCGTGGTTATAGCGCCCGCTCGCTCACATGCGTGGATATAGCGCCCGCTCGCTTAAATGCGTTAGCGCCAGCTCGCTTAAATGCGTCGTTATAGCGCTCGCTCGCTTACATGCGTGGATATAGCGCCCGCTCGCTTAAATGCGTGGATAGCGCCAGCTCGCTTAAATTGCACGGTTATAGCGCCAGCTCGCTTAGTATCCGGGCTCCTTGTTGGAGGCCTAAAACTTGAAGTAATGGCGAAATAGAGCTATTTTCTTCTCGGTTAACGATGAGGTCCCTGGCTCCAGATCTTCGGAAGTTCAGACCTTCGACCGCTCCTGTGTGCAATTTCGGGCTCTGGATTGGAAATAGGATAGAGCTCCTATTACGATAGGGACGCGAGCCTTAAATGGAGCTGGCCCTTAGAGGAGGCAGGGGTTGTCTGCCTTTAGTGGGCACAGATCCCCCGAGCTCCTTCTCGGCTACCTTCAGACCTCAGTCAGGGCCATGTTCAACGAACTTCCTTAGTAGGATGGGCCCTTCGGTTTCATCCTTCGAATGATAGTAATTGTTAGTACGATGTATGTATTTAATATGGTATCGATAATATAAATAAGAGTGAGATTTAGAGGGCCCCGGAATTCCGGCTAAGAGCCTCCTCATTATGAGATGTCTCCCGTGGATCTTCATGTTTATCTTCCACAGATCCTCAGGCTCGGAGTTGGGCTTTTTTCTCCCGCAGATCTTCGGACGTCGGCGAGGAGCTAGCTTCTAGGTTCCACGGACCTTCGCGTACCTTCATGCCAGCACGGAGCTGGATTTTTAGGTTCTGCGGTCCTTCATGCGCCAGCACGGAGCTGGGCATTGAGGTCCCTCTGACCTTTGTACACCATTGCGGAGCTGGGCCTCTGAGTCCTTCAAATGCTTAGGCGCATGATTTGGGCTCTGTTGGACATCGGAGTGCTCCTACTATGACAAGGACATGAGTCCTAGATGGAACTGGCCCCTATCTGGAGGAGGCGGACGTTGTCTGCCTTCAGTCGGCACAGTTCCTACGGACTCCTTTTCAGCTACCTTCGGACCTTGCTCGAGGTCCTGATCAATGAACTCCCTCAGATTCGCCGCTAGGATGAGTCCTTCGATTTTATCCTTCAAATGACAACAGTTGTTAGTATGGTGGTCATATTATCATGGTATCGATAATATAAATGAGAATGAAATTTAAAGGGTCCTGGAGTTCCGGCTAAGGGCCTTATCAACGTGGGATGCCTTTCGTGGATCTTCATGTGTCCGCATGGGACTGGGCTTTTATCTCCCACTAACTTCCGGCGCGGGGCTGACTTATAGGTCCCAGGATCTTCGTGTGCCCGCGCGGAGCTGGCTCCTGGGTCCCCAAGATCTTCATACGCCAGCGCAGAGCTGGCCTCTGGGTCCCAAAGATCTTCATGTGTCAGCGCGGCGCTTGGCTTGTATCTTCCGCGGCCTTCGGACGGCAGCAGCGAACTATCTTCTAGGTCCCACGGACCTTCATGTGCCGGCACGAAGCTTGGCTTGTATCTTCCACGGACCTTCGGAAGGTAGCGGGGAACTGTTTTCTAGGTCCCACGGACCTTCATATGCCGGCACGAAGCTTGGCTTGTATCTTCCGCGGACCTTCGGACGGTAGTTGGAATTGTCTTCTAGATCCTGCGGACCGTCATGTGCCAGCACGGAGCTGGGAGGTCCTGAAGGCGGAGCTTCAGGTCTTCGTACCAGCGTGGGCTGGGCTTTTAGGTCATGAAGGTGGAGCATCGGGTCTTCTTGCCAGCGTGGAGTTGGGCTTTAAGGTCCCGAGTGTGGAGATCCGGGTCTTCATCTTTTCCTCTTTCGGCCAAGGTGGTGTTCATGGTATTATGTCTCAGGAGCTTCAGTTGTGCTTTGGCAGCTCCTGTGTGTTATAGGTCCAAACTCTTCGGCAGAGAGGGTCTTCATCCCTCAGTTTTTGCGTCTTTCGTCTCGTCCCAGCAGAAATAAAGAGAAGAAAAAAGAAATAAAAAAAAAGATAAGCACAGCTTCGCACAATATAGGCAAAATTACTCACGCCTTCAACTCTGAATTTTCCCACAGACGGCGCCATTTGATATGGGGCTATCCCAATCAAAGAGATTTATATGGTTCGGGGAAATGTATATAGCCGGTAAGTAAGATATCTCAAAGTTTTAGACGTGCATAAGGTGCTTATTATAAAGGAACTGAAATGGACATATTTGGGATCTTCGGACGTGTTTGTGATCTATTCGGGCGTGTGAGGACGTGTGGGGACGTGTGGGACGTGTGGGGACGTATTGGGACATGCTTGGGACGTAAACGAAATAACACCAGGAATTACGTGGTTCGGATCTTTGCAGATCCTACGTCCACGGGCGCCCCAAAAACTATGTTTCACTATTTCGTAACAGATTACACACTCGAATCACTCACTTTCGCTTGTAAATAATAAATACTTGAAAGAAACTGTTTACTATGCTAAGAGGGAGAAAATATGAAGTGGTTTTCGTGGTTTTATTGTTGTTGTCGTGAAAATGGCCAAGTATTGATATTTATAGGAGCTCCCAACGGCTAGATCGGCCTAGATTCCAGGATTCACGGAGATGGGACCTTCTGGGACAACGTAATGTGCAGTCTGGGCTGTCTGTCAGGAGGATGGGACTTGACTCTGCTGTCAGAAAAAGCAGGCGGCTGGCACAGGTACTGTCAAAACAGCTTTTTCAGTGTTGTCAGGCGCAGTCAGACGTCTTTTCAGGCCTTCAGCATGGCTTCCTCCAGACGTTTCTTTAGGACGACGGACATGCTTAGAATGGTAGATCCCAAAATACTTCCCTAACACAGGTGTTAGTTCCCTAAAGTCTGTTGGAGGTCCCTTAAACCTGTCGGAGGTCCCTTAAAGCCTTATTTCATGTTTTAATCTCCCTATTTTCCCCAAAACTCTAATTACTATCAAGTCTTTCTAGTTATCACCTTAATCAAAATTATTTCCTTAATTTTAGCCTGCCTAATTTCTGTCCTTATCAACCACTCCCCTATTCTAATTTGCATTTGGGACAAAGTGAAATAGAGTAAATTATTTTAAGGCAGGCGTTACCTCCTGCGATAAGGAGCTGATTCTTACCGTCCTCGGGAAGTTGCATCCTCTTAATAGCAACGGCTCTTCAACTTTGCTTCCTTCTCTGTCACTTTTGAAGTTTGCGACTCTATCCTTCGGACGGCAGCAGCGAACTGTCTTCTAGGTCCCACGGACCTTCATGTGCCGGCACGAAGCTTGGCTTGTATCTTCCACGGACCTTCGGAAGGTAGCGGGGAACTGTTTTCTAGGTCCCACGGACCTTCATATGCCGGCACGGAGCTTGGCTTGTATCTTCCGCGGACCTTCGGACGGTAGTTGGAATTGTCTTCTAGATCCTGCGGACCTTCATGTGCCAGCACGGAGCTGGAAGGTCCTGAAGGCGGAGCTTCAGGTCTTGGTACCAGCGTGGGGCTGGGCTTTTAGGTCATAAAGGTGGAGCTTCGGGTCTTCTTGCCAGCGTGGAGTTGGGCTTTAAGGTCCCGAGTGTGGAGATCCGGGTCTTCATCTTTTCCTCTTTTGGCCAAGGTGGTGCTCATGGTATTATGTCTCAGGAGCTTCAGTTGTGCTTTGGCAGCTCCTGTGTGTTATAGGTCCAAACTCTTCGGCAGAGAGGGTCTTCATCCCTCAGTTTTTGCGTCTTTCGTCTCGTCCCAGCAGAAATAAAGAGAAGAAAAAAGAAATTAAAAAAAAAGATAAGCACAGCTTCGCACAATATAGGCAAAATTACTCACGCCTTCAACTCTGAATTTTCCCACAGACGGTGCCATTTGATATGGGGCTATCCCAATCAAAGAGATTTATATGGTTCGAGGAAATGTATATAGCCGGTAAGTAAGATATCTCAAAGTTTTAGACGTGCATAAGGTGCTTATTATAAAGGAACTGAAATTGACATATTTGGGATCTTATGACGTGTTTGTGATCTGTTCGGGACGTGTGAGGACGTGTGGGGACGTGTTGGGACGTGTGGGGACATATTGGGACGTGCTTGGGACGTAAACGAAATAACACCAGGAAATTACGTGGTTCGGATCTTTGCAGATCCTACGTCCACGGGCGCTCCAAAAACTATGTTTCACTATTTCGTAACAGATTACACACTCGAATCACTCACTTTCGCTTGTAAATAATAAAGACTTGAAAGAAACTGTTTACTATGCTAAGAGGGAGAAAATATGAAGTGGTTTTCGTGGTTTTATGGTTGTTGTCGTGAAAATGGCCAAGTATTGATATTTATAGGAGCTCCCAACGGCTAGATCGGCCTAGATTCCAGGATTCACGGAGATGGGACCTTCTGGGACAACGTAATGTGCAGTCTGGGCTGTCTGTCAGGAGGATGGGACTTGACTCTGCTGTCAGAAAAAGCAGGCGGCTGGCACAGGCACTGTCAAAACAGCTTTTTCAGTGTTGTCAGGCGCAGTCAGACGTCTTTTCAGGCCTTCAGCATGGCTTCCTCCAGACGTTTCTTTAGGACGACGGACCTGCTTAGAATGGTAGATCCCAAAATACTTCCCTAACACAGGTGTTAGTTCCCTAAAGTCTGTTGGAGGTCCCTTAAACCTGTCGGAGGTCCCTTAAAGCCTTATTTCATGTTTTAATCTCCCTATTTTCCCCAAAACTCTAATTACTATCAAGTCTTTCTAGTTATCACCTTAATCAAAATTATTTCCTTAATTTTAGCCTGCCTAATTTCTGTTCTTCATTTGAGTTTTTCGATCAAATTCAATTGTTTATCTAAACGATCGAATTACTATGAATTCTAGCCTAATATCGTAGAGTTGTTAATCGTAGGACCTAACAATTGGTATCAGAGCAGATTCATTCTGTTTTGAATCGAAAATTGTTAGAATTAGATCGAAAATCATTTTCTAGATATTGTCATCGAAGAACAGGTTTGGCGCGAAAACCTTTTTCGATCAAATAGCTTAATTCTGTGCTTAATTGACTTGAATTTGGTGTTTCTGTGCTTGTTTAAGTGTTAGATCATCATTGCGATCAGTTCTGTAGCAGTTTGAACTTCGATTTTTAGGATTGAATTGCTTCTGCGTGTTACTGTTTGCGAAGAACATGAAGAACACGTTCTGATTTTGATTAAATTCGATATATTTTGCTTCATAACGTGTTTAATTGCTTGTTCGTGCGTGATTAGTACTTGATTGCGAGCAATTACCTCAAACATCACTTCGATCAAGAAATTTTTCTCTACCGAATGATTTTGAGCAATTTATCTCGCTCGTAAAATATCACGCTGACAAAATTTCTCGCACGAGAACAGTACTCAGTATATTCTATCTCGACGGAATTAATTTCGATCAAACTTTAAAGATTGAATCGAAAATAATTGTCGATCTAATTTTCGAATCAAACGCTTAATTTTCGAATCAAACGCTACTAACGAATTTTGTCACTTGTGAAGCACATTACATCATCTTCAACCTTCAAAACAATTAACGAAGATCCTTCAACAACTCGACTACGATACAAACATGGATGCATACTCACTTGGAAATGACAACCGTCCGCCGATCTTCCAAAGAGGCGAATACACACTGTGGAGAAGCCGCTTTCTGAATTTCATCGCTCTAAAGGATCAAACCAAAAATCTACTGAAGTCCCTTGAAGAGGGACCGACACAGTTCTGGGTTCATGTACCAGGGGACGAAACAGCTACTCCAGCAATTCCAGCTTCTAGGCGACTAAAGGAGCCTAGAGAATACTCTCTGGAGGAAAGAGCTCGAGCTAAGGCTGATCTACTAGCCATGAATACCCTTATGCAGGGCATCCCCAACGATATATACAAACAAATCGACAGCCTTACATCGGCCAAAGGGATGTGGGATGAGCTGCATAGGATGATGCAAAGGACGGAAGTTGGCATAAAGGCCAAGAAGGCGAACATTCTCACTGCTTACGACTCATTCAAAGCAAAGCCGGAGGAGAGTCTAAACGAGATCTACCAACGATACCTCACTCTTCTCAATGAATGAGGAAGATAGAAATAACGAAGACAAACATGGAGACAAACATAAGATTTCTATCTTCTCTGCCCACGGAATGGAAGAAAATATCCACTCAAATACGACAAAATAAAGATCTAGAGGAGTTGGATGTCCATGCCGTGTTCGATAATCTCGCTCAGCATGAGGAGGATATCCGCGAGATTACCAAAGAGCAGAAAGGCAAACAAACCGATGACACGGTTGCCTTAGTCTCGGAGAAGAGGAGCACAAGATCAAGAAAGGAAAAGATCGTTAGGCCACCTTCATCATCAGAGTCGGAAGATGAATCGAACTCCGACATCGAGCCGAACATGAAAGCCCTTGGAAAACAGTTAGCTCTCATTGGACAAATGATGAGCAAGAAGTACTTCAAGAAGAAGTCTTCAACCTCAGCCAATAGACTTCGGACTACAAGCTCCAAGAACAAAGAACGTGCTCCGGAGAGTTCCGAGGTCAAGAATCCCAAAGAGACTAACAAATGCTTTAACTGTGGCAAAGCAGGTCACTTCGCCAGAGAGTGCACTCTCCCGAAGAAAAGAGATGCAAACTATAACTCCAGGAAGCTTCAATTGACAAAACAGAAAGAAGTTGGAGTAGCTCTCGTAGCCAAACAGGACCAATGGCTCGAGGACACGTCGAGCTCCGAAGAAGAGAACTTAGCCCTCATGGACCGTCTCGACAACGAATTGGACGCCGAAACATCCACTCGTACGGACGACGACAACGCATCCACGTCTTCAAATGAGGTAGTCACTCCCTCCACATTATTGACCATGTTAGAATCATATCAAAAGCAATATGCTAACATGAAACGTGAGCAGAAAAGTATAAAGGAAGTAGAGAACGAACTTGAGAGAGCTCAGGAGAAGATAGATAGTCTCGAACAAGAACTTAGGAGCTCTAGTGCAAAAATAGATGAACTTACTAAGAGTCTACAGTCTAGAGAGACTAGTCAACCTCAACTAGGACAACAGAGCGAGAAGATTAAGGAATTAGAAGATAGGCTAGCAAATAACTACAATTGCTTGGTTAGAAATCTCAACGAGAAAGCCATTTTAAATTGTAGGATAACCGAAGCTACCTCTAAGATCACTAACTTAGAAGCTCAATTAGAAACATCGAATGCTAAGATTAGTGAGCTTAATAAGGATTTCGATGCCTCTCAAGCCGCTAAACTAACCGTGGAAAATAATTATGCTCTCCTAGGTGAGGAACGCAAGAAACTATATGCCAAAGTAAAGAAATTAGACGATACAGTTACGCGTAGGGGACAATCCGAACAGACGATATTTTGAACAAGCCCAAGGATATGGAGTTCTATAATCCTATAGAAGGCATAGGTTTCACTAACCCGTGTGTTTTACAAAAGAAAGAAATATACGATGTTAAACACATGGGCTTAGGAATAACCTCTCTTAGAAATTTTACTGAATCGTCTTATGAAAATACTTTCGATTCATCCATTAGACAAGGTCCACATGGTCCAGAATCTCCTTTGACTACAAAGAACTAAATGAAAGGGACAAAAATAGGAAAGAAACTCTTACACTTGTCTGCAATTTAGTTCAAATTCTACCTCCTGACTCTCGAACACACCACGAGGAAGTTAAAACCATTAATTATAAAAATTCTCTCTACAAAACCCCTATCATAAAACAGATAGAGGAGTCACAGGCAAAGTTAGAAAAAGAACGAGAGAATTTCGAAGCTGAAAAGAAAAAATTCTTTAAGGAGATGGAAAATCTCAAGGCTTCCTCGTCCTCCCAAACTACCTCTCACGCTATTACAAAAAGCGTGAAAAATGAAAAATCGCCTTTGAAAGATAAATATTGTAAAAATAATTCTGTTAAAAGTGCTATGACTAATTTCACTTTACCTACGTCTACAGGGAGCGTAGCGTCAGCACGAAAAACAAAGGCGAGAGTGTATAGCACTAAGATAAAGAAGGAGCCATTAGATTTAAATGTTTCTGAGCATGCTACTCCTTCTGTTACAATAAAAGACACTCGTAGAAATGAAAGAGCTATTTCCAATTTTAAGATAGTTGCTTCTACTTATTCACTTCAGCCGATCACCTTTAGAAGCACCAACTTCGAAATAGGCTCTACGTCAAAAATTAATCATTCTGAAACAAATGCCACTAGGAAGACACGTAGGAAACAAGATCCAGCCATAAAGAAAGCTTATGGCGCCGTACATGAATGTACTCACCTAAGGTATCCCGTAGAAATTAAATCCCCCAATCACCTTAGGAGACTATCACAAGAAAAGATCTTTTCCTCAGTCAAACCCTCCAAAGCATTTGTACGTGCTGAAATTGACCTTCCGTGTAAGGTTCAACCCAAATGGGTTCCTAAATCTCCGCCTAGGACGACAAAAGCCAAAAGGGCCAAGTCTCCTATAGAGGCAAAACCCAAACCCACTTTTTCAAAAGTGCAATGGGTTATTAAGACTCTTCCAAAAATAGATTTAGGAGTCATATCTGAACCCAAAACTAAATCTGCTAATCCAAGATGACCCATGTTTAAGTGGGTACCTAAAGCTCTCTAAATTGTTTGAAGGCCTCCGCCAAAGATGACCATCAAAGATGTCTCATACGTCGAAGGCCTCCGCCATAACTTGTTCAGCATAGGCCATTCTGTGACAAAGGCTTCCAGGTGGTCTTCCATGCTGAATGGTGCAGAATTTTGGATAGTCAGGACACAGAACTCCTTCAAGGACTTCGGAGATCCAATCTTTACACGATCAACCTGACGTCTGTGCGGCCCTCGACAGCTGTATGTCTCATTTCTCAGACTGATTTACAGAGGAACAGCCTATGGCATCAACGACTGTCTGATCTAAACATGAAAGCTCTCCAACGTCTTTCTACGAAAAAGTTGGTTCACGGTCTTCCAACTATACAACTACAAAGGGAGCATCACTGTCCGGCATGTCAATTAGGAAAAATGAAGCGAGCATCTCATCACGTCAAGCAAATTGCGTCTACTTCTCGACCATTGGAACTAATTCACATGGATCTCTGTGGTCTGATGCAGACTCAGAGTATCAATGGAAGAAAGTATGTCCTAGTGATTGTAGATGACTATTCTCGCTATACGTGGACAAAGTTCCTCCGAACGAAAGATGAGACTGGTGACTTGATTATCAATTTTGTGAACACAACTCAAAATCTGCTGCAACAGACTATTCAAGTTGTTCGAACAGACAACGGCACTGAGTTCAAGAACAATCACCTCAGTGAGTTTTATCAGAAACTTGGAATAAGTCAACAATTTTCAGCCGCCAAAACACCTCAACAAATGGGGTCGTTGCAAGGAAAAATCGAACACTAGTGGAAGCCGCTCGTACAATGCTGATCCAATCAAGACTTCCACACTTTCTATGGGTTGAAGCAGTCAATACCGCTTGTTTTACTCAAAACAGGACGGTGGTTCACAAACGGTTCAACAAGACTCCGTACGAGATTGTGAATAATAGAGTGCCCAACATCTCTTTCCTTAAAGTCTTCGGGTGCAAGTGCTTTGTGGCGAACGACCGAGAGCAACGTGCAAAGTTCGACCCTAAAGCATTCGAAGCTACATTTGTCGGGTACTCTTCAACATCAAAAGCGTACCGAGTATACATCAAGTCCAACCGAACTGTTAAGGAAAGCTATAATGTCACTTTCCACGAAGTGGCAGAAATGGCTTCTGGTCAAGTCAGTCCAGGACCCATGCCTCACCCGTTGGTTCCTGCTCAATTCAGTTCAGGACCCGTTCTCAACCCGTTGGCTTCTGACGACAACATTTCAGAACCCGTAATCACTGGTGTGTTGGCACAAAACCAACAGAAGATGGCAACAACTTCAGGATCAGTGTCAGACGAAGCAACGAAACTTGCAATAGACGACTTGGATTCTCTCTTCGAACCGGTATATCGGTCATACACGACTACACCAACAATGGATTCTCTATCAAACGTGACCGACGTACCAAGTTCATCTCACACCTCTACCCCACCCGATTCAGAATTGCCACAGAACACCGAAGAACCTACAGTGGTCATCGAGTAAGTATCATCAGAGACAATCAATCCAAGTGCAGTATTGGAAATTCCTCAGACTAATGATCAATCGGAGACTATAGGCAATCTAGATCCACAGATGGCTGACGCATCGACTTCAGCCTTGCCTCATGAGCGCAAGTGGACGAGAGGCCACTCGGTTGATCAGATAATTGGCGATCCTGCGGTTGGTGTGAGGACACGTCGTCAACACAGTCTTTTCAGTTGCTTCCTGAGCCAAAACGAGCCTACCAAAGTAGCAGACGCACTTCGAGACCCGGATTGGACAATTGCAATGCAAGAAGAAATCAATCAATTCGAACGTCTTCAAGTGTGGACCTTGGTACCCCGTCCACATGGGAAAACAGTGGTCGGAACTAAATGGGTTTTCAAGAATAAGAAGAATGAAGATGGTGAAGTGATCCGGAACAAAGCAAGTCTAGTTGCTAAGGGATACAATCAACAGGAAGGCATCGACTACGACGAGACTTATGCTCCTGTTGCCCGTATCGAAGCTATCCGCCTCCTGCTAGCTTATGCGGCTCACAAAGACTTCAAAGTCTATCAGATCGATGTTAAAACCGCCTTTCTCAATGGCGTGTTAAAAGAAGAAGTCTACGTCGCTCAGCCGGAAGGTTTCGTTGATCAAGAACATCCCGATCGTGTATATCGCTTGGACAAAGCTCTCTATGGACTAAAACAAGCCCCACGTGCTTGGTACGATGCCCTGAGTGATCTCCTCGTGAAGTCTGGATTCATACGAGGAACGATAGACACAACCCTCTTCATTAAATGGCATGACAAAGATCTGATGGTCGTCCAAGTATACGTCGACGACATCATCTTCGGATCAACAAATCCTTGGCTCTGCAAGAAGTTTGGAGATCTCATGAAGAGCAAATTCGAGATGAGTCACATGTGAGAGATGCAATTTTTCTTAGGCCTTCAAGTCAAGCAGCTCAATGATGGAATTTTCATCAGTCAGACAAAATACATCAAGGATATTCTGAAGAAGTTTCATCAAGACCAGAGCAAGCCTCTCGGCACTCCTATGTCACCAAGCTGCAAGTTGGATGCCGATTCTGGTAAATCGGTCGACATCACACTGTATCGCAGTATTATTGGATCTCTTCTCTACCTCACTTCGAGTCGGCCGAATATCACGTTTGCACCTGCTTGTGTGCCCTTTTTCAAGCCGATCCCAAAGAATCCCATATGCTCGCGGGAATTCATAGTAATTGGATTATTCTTAGGTCATACGATTAACAACTCTACGATCCTAGGCTAGAATTCATAGTAATTCGATCGTTTAGATAAACAATTGAATTCGATCGAAAAACTCAAATGAAGAACAAGAGAGATAATTCGAGTAGAGTGAGAAAGTTACTATTGTTTCTCTCTCTAGAAATCGAATTGCAAGCCCTTCGGATCAATTCTCTAAACTTTCTCTATTCAACTCAATTGATTTACATGTATTTATACCAAACAAACTTGGTATAAATATCAAACTAGTCCTAATCTAAGGACTACTATACAAAACGCCCCATATTACATGGACAACTAATGAAATCAAGCACAATTACAAATGGTATTCTACAATCTCCCCCTTTGTGCTTGATTGCGTCTCCGCACCGTTTGTCCTCGTCGGGCGTAATATGATCTGCGCAAGCCCAGCGCATGCTCGTAGTTCCTCAGCATGATCCTTAGCTCCAGTCGCTGCTCAATATCTTCTAATAGTTCCATTAGGAGCGGCTGTTCTCTCACGAACCTATGGATCCTCAGCATCGTATCTCGATTGATTTCTTCCAACCTCTGCTCGATGTTTTTCCTGACGACCTTGAGCGTCCCATAGCAAAACTTATGAATCTCAGTCTTCAGCATCAACCTATTCTTCTTTGCTATTGGATTGTGGTAGGTGATGCCTAGAACTGAGTTGATGTGCTCGTGATTGTTGGGAAGCCCTTCGATCTCAGGTCCTTTGTTGAGCGGAGCGGTCATGTTGACCTTCTTCATATTGCTCTCAAGCGCCATTGGAAGGTCGTGAGCGGCGAAGTACTTGACTTGTCGCATCATGAACCGGTAGAGCCCTTCGAGGCCTTCTTTCTTGATGAAGCCCTGAGGACCTTTGTACTTCTCCACGTATAGCTGATAAAGACGGTACACTTCATCGACGGGGAGGTACGGTAGGTCGCTCTTGCTCAGTTCCTCTCGGGTCCTGTCCACTCGATCGATGATGTAGTGAGGTGTTGGAAGTCCTCCTTTGTCACAGTAGACGCTGAGTAGTTGGCTAATTGGAGATAGACTCTTATAATGGCTCTTGGCTTGTGTCTTAGTCATCCCCAGCCTAACATCAGGTCCTAGTTTGGTCAGCATCCAGAGGTAGGTCATCCTCTTCTGCTGATCCAAATGAGAGATCCCTCTAAGCTCGAACTCGTTCGGCTTCTTCACTCTGTCCGGAGACCTCCAAATATTCTCACGAACTTCTTCTAGGAAGGGAATTTCAATTTGGATGTTTTCACATTGCGTGTCGATCCGGACGGTCCCTGGCGTTAGCCTTGGAGAGGGAACCGCCTGTTGAGCGATTAACTCTGGTAGCCTTGGGATAACTCGTTCGTAGTCTTCACCTTCATGAAGCTCGTCGTCTTCTATGATTACGAGGTCTATGGACGCTTGTTGTAGAAAGCGCCGAACGTCGTGAAGCCGTCGCCTTTGATGCTCCTCGGGCATGGAATGGGTCATCCACTGTCCTTCGAAGATGTACTTGTCTAGGGCCTCGTGTGGATTGATGCCATGTCCAGAGGGTCCCGGTTGGTCTGGAACGACTGAGGGAGTGGCTTGGGCAGCTGCTAGAGCTACAAGCATCGCAACACTTGCTTCTTCTTCCGGAAGTAAGGGGCTTGAGTAGATCGGTGGTGTGGACGGAGGCGTCCTGAGGTGAAAGGTTGGTGGTTCGATGTGGGCGGTGCGGTGCGTGGTGTAGGTAGTTTGGGTGGTTTGTGTTTGGTGGGTTTGGGTTTGGGTTTCACCAGCTCTAGCGCTTGTCTGCGTAGCGCCCGAGCCTTGTCCTTGGCCACTTGTTGATGTCCTTGGCCTCTTCTCCCCCTCATGAGGGTCTTAATCGTCAGGATTGTCATGTTTGCGCCGTGAGTGGGAGCTTTGGGCTCGGCAGGTGTCAGTCGGTGGCTCAGGATGGTCCACCAATCGCCTATAGAGAGATTCTTCTTGTAGCGATCGGATGGAAAGACCTATCAGACGGGCGAGGAGAATGTCGTGGAGCTTGGTGATGGGGATTGTGTATGGATTGATGAGGATGGAGGAAGTGGCTTGAGGGTCGGTGGGTGTGGGTTGTGGAGGTGTGGGGTTGATTTGTGACGAAGGGCCTTCAGAGGCAGGTGCTTTCCCGATATCTCTTCGGGATGCCTCGAGTGCTTGGAGTACTCTCTCCGTGATTTTGTCTTCCATAGACTGTACAGCGGCAGAGAGAGCGGCCTGGAACTGCTCGTTCGTCATGAAGGGTGCGGACGCCTCCTGAGATGGACCAGGACGACTGATGTCGCCTGTTATCAACCCTTGAGTAGACACCGACTCTGTGGGTTGGCTCACAGTCACTTGAGGTTGTGACTGTATGAGACTTCCACCCAATCCTCGAGTCGAATCTTGAGGATTCGTCTCTATGGGTGTTAAGGCAGGCTCAGGTTGCGCCTGCGAACCAGACACCACGTGGGTTGGTTGTGGCTCAAGATTGAGCGAAGAAGTGCCGGCAAAGCTTGTCGTTGTGGTTAGCGTAGTATCTGGTGCGGTGGTGACTACTGGAAAGAGCGACTCCAACTGAATACTGAGTCTTCTGGGAGTCCTCCTGATCAGGTTGATTTCCTCGTCAGACTCTGTGTCAGACAGGGTGGCGGTATGAGGAGTACGATCACGATCGACGTTCTCCAATGTCTGATCTGTCACCAGTGGAAGTGAAGTGTGCCCCATTTCCGTTTCGGGCTGTGCTTCTTGTTGAAGAACTTCCTCAAAAAAGTTCTTCGAGCACGCCAACATGTACGGGCTCTTCCACTTGTAATTCGAGTGCATGAGCCTCGAGCTCCATCTCTGTAGCCACGACATCTATCAGGGTATCATCTACGTCGGGCATTTGCTCTTCGACCAATGTTGGCTCCTGAGCTAGCTCCTGAGCGACATCATCAATCATCGCGTCCTCAGGGCTTAGCTGTTGTTGTTGTTGGTGAGGGCTAGCTCCAAGCACTGTCGGGGGCCCTCGAATCATTTCCTCGGTGAGATTCCTGTCCCGACAGTATAGCTTGTACACGTCTTCGTTGGGGTCCGCGAGACGAAGGAGCTCGAATGAGATCGGCATCGACGGTTGGTCCAGGTCCGTGAGCCGTGGGTTGTGGAAGAACTTAAGCCTTGGTGGTTGGTAATTTCCGCCAGGAGGCAGAGTAGGGATGGTCTGGTGCAGCGCCATGATCTCCCTGATGATGATGCTGAACCACCGAGCATAAGGCACGTTCTTTGATCGCCGATTCTCCTTCTGCCGAATCTGGTCCGCGAGGTCGTTCCAGATCAGCTGAGTGTAGTCATAATTTCTTGCGAAGGCGAGGCCTTGGAAGATCCTCAAAATGTTGCTGTTGCCCTTATCAAATCCAGCGTGCTTGGACGACAGACACTTATTCACTATTCCGAATAGTGTCTTCCACGGGTGTGGGATTCCGCTGCTCTGGATCTGAGCTAATCTTGTGAGCGGCGGTTGGTATCCCATGTGCAAGAAGTCTTGAATCATCTCAGCATCGGATGAGAGCGGGTCGTAATTATTGCTGTGGGGCAAGTCCAGTACCATGCCGAACTGGTTCTTGTCCATGCTGATATGCCGCGTCCCGATCCTTGTTGAGAATCTGAAGGCTCCATTGTCCACTTCTCCTTGTATGCAGCCCCAGAACTGCTGGAGATATACCTTCGGCACTGATGCGGTGACCGTTAACGCATGCCAGATGGGGTGACCTCTCAGGATAGAGACAATGATCTCGTCCGGGCATCGAAAGGTGCTAAGATCGAGCTGAAAATTTGTATCCTGGACCTTCAGATACAGGTTGTGGTCGTATATGTGATTATATCTTGGATAGCGATCCATCTGAAAAATAAGATATATAAAAGTTTATTAGTTCAATTTTATTTCAGTCGAAATATGAATAAATTTCATCAAACTATAGTAATATCGCAAGTACTAGCATGTTCGATGAATTTTGAATCGAAATCATATCAAATGCATAGTGTAAGTTCAATTTCAAAAATCGTGATGGCATGAATGTAATTTCGAATGAAGTATAAATCGCGTGAAAAATAGTTCGAAATTTCGCTAAGTATTAAATCAGTAACTCACTGTTCATGCCGAGAAAATTTTCGGTCGAGAAAATTGAATTGCAATTTGATTTCCTATATATTGATTTCAATTGAATAAATTCTGTCTAAATTTTGCGATCGAAGAATTTTATCCGCTATTGTTAGCTACAGTGTAAAAGACTTGGAAAAATTTCCTAAGTGTTGAAGTTGAAAGCGTGACTGTAGGCGATCAATTTTACGATCGAGAAAAATTCCGAGTAAATTTACGATCGAGAAATTACGTCTCAGGTAAATTTACTATCGAGAAATTTTCTTCGATTGAATAAAATTCTCGATTTGAAATTTGTCGAGCGGTATGTGATTTTCGATTGAAAGTAGATTTTTTTCGCTGCGATATAATTTTATCGAGAAATTAGTCAACGAAAGACTAAGTCAAACGTCGAGAAATTTTCCAATCAATTAGGTCCTAAGCGGCGAATTTTACGATCGAAAAATTAAGTGTTGAAAAATTAATTTTTCGCTGCTAAATTTTTGCGACCAAATTGAAATTAAATCGAAAATTCTATTTTGCGATAATAAGTTTTACGCTCGATAAAATTTGCATCTAAATTGTCTAATCAGTGCGTAAGTTTTTCGCTCACAAAAATCCTAATTAGATTTCTCGATGGTAAGTAATTTTTTCGGTCAAAATCTTCTATCTTAGCGACTAAATCAGAATTTTACCGATCGAAAAACTAATTCGACACAAACAGTATCTCAATTAAATCGGAATTCAATTAAAACTGTTTGCGATCGACAAAGTTCTTCGATGGCTTTAAACATTCAAATACCCAGTTTCATCAAAACTCAAATTACAGTCAAAGATGCAGATTTTTCGATGATTCATTCTACCAGATTCATAGAGAATATCGAAACTATCTTAAGTGCAGGCATTAAACTCAGATAAAGTTCAAAATCAAGCCTAAATCACTATAAAACAGTATACGATTTCTCAGTTTTGAAGAATAGTCGAAAATCTAAGTCTAAACAGGCGAAAAACTTCAAAATGCAGATGCTAATGAAGGTAAATCACATGCAAATATCAAAAGAATCTCATTTCTACCTTAAACAGACAGTTTGGTGTTGAAAATCGAAAGATTTTGAGAATTTTAAGCTGTCTGTGAAAGTTTTTCGCTAGAGAGATTTTTTGCGATTAGGGTTACGTGAGAAAAAGTTTTTCGACTGACAAAAGTTAAACTTTTATTAACTAGCATTAAGTCAATGTTGGGTTTGCGATTGGACGTTTTGCGATTAAATGGATCAGGCCCATTACTATTTGCGCTCGAGAAATTTTTGATTTGAAAATTTCCTCTCAATTCAAATTTTTCGATCGCAAATTATCACGGCCAATCAAAATTGTTTCCAACACTGTTTACAATCGAGAAACTTATGATCATGAATTAAGTCTTCTATCTAGTTTCTCGATAGTAAGTACTTCTAAAATTTTCAGATTGACCCCTATTTCAAAATAAAATCACATTGTAAAGCTCCCCCTGAGAGTTTAAAATAAATGCAATTAACTCCCTGTATTTTGTGTAGTAACGTCTAGCTTCCCTGGCAGTGATTAAAAAATCTGTACCACTTAAAAAAAACGTTAGAAATAATGGAGTTAATTTGGTCTGTGACTAGCTCCTTTCCTTGTAGTGTCGACGTCTCACTCCTCAATTTTGAAAGATCTGAAATGCTAAAAAAAAGGTCAAAAATATTTGGAGCTAATCGACAAGTCTTATACTTGCTCCCCCTCAAATGATGCACAAGAATTGATTAATTATGCAAGCATATGAAATCAATTCAAGTCACGAGCACACAAATTTACCAAGTAAGCATGTATACATGGTCCCCGAAAACATGTACTTTAAAATATTGTGTGAGGGTAGAAGCAATGAAAAATTTATCGCATTTAAACAATTCAGTACCAATGCAATCTAACATTGCATTTAGAATGTGCGATACACTAAAGAAATTCGCATTTATTCACTTCAACGCATATGAAACATAACATTTCATGTCAAAATGTGCGAATTTTATTATTTATTATTATATATGTATATATATATATATTTTTTTCATTTATGGGGTCAGATTGTTTTGCTTCGATCAATCGTCACGCCTAAAATTTTACGAGACATTTGAAAGAAGAAAATGCCGTCAAGTCATGTCGTCAAACTAAAGTCCTAAGTCCATAGACTGGTCCATTTCGACAACTCTCACGAGGTTCGCTCTTGCTCTCAATTAGCTATCTTGGGATATTTATATTTTTATCACTCAAGTCAACACAAGCAATTTTTAGTCAATTTACCTGTGATCGAGGCATTTTTAATCATTTCACCAAAGCGAGAGACCGTCTATGTGGAATTATTTCACCTTACAACCCTTTGATTCCACATAGACGGTCTCTCGCTTAGGTGAAATGATTAAAAATGCCTCGATCACAGGTAAATTGACTAAAAATTGCTTGTGTTGACTTGAGTGATAAAAATATAAAAATCCCAAGATAGCTAATTGAGAGCAAGAGCGAACCTAGTGAGAGTTGTCGAAATGGACCAGTCTATGGACTTAGGACTTTAGTTTGACGACATGACTTGACGGCATTTTCTTCTTTCAAATGTCTCGTAAAATTTAGGTGTGACGATTGATCGAAGCAAAATAATCTGACCCCATAAATATATATATATATACATATATAATAATAAATAATTAATAAATAATAAAATTCGCACATTTTGACATGAAATGTTATGTTTCGTATGCGTTGAATTGAATAAATGCGAATTTCTTTAGTGTATCGCACATTCTAAATGCAATGTTAGATTGCATTGGTACTGAATTGTTTAAATGCGATAAATTTTTCATTGCTTCTACCTCACACAATATTTTAAAGTACATATTTTCGGGGACCATGTATACATGCTTAATTGGTAAATTTGTGTGATCGTGACTTGAATTGATTTCATATGCTTGCATAATTAATCAATTCTTGTGCATCATTTGAGGGGGAGCAAGTATAAGACTTGTCGATTAGCTCCAAATATTTTTGACATTTTTTTTAGCATTTCAGATCTTTCAAAATTAAGGAGTGAGACGTCGACACTACAAGGAAAGGAGCTAGTCACAGACCAAATTAACTCCATTATTTCTAACGTTTTTTTTAAGTGGTACAGATTTTTTAATCACTGCCAGGGAAGCTAGACGTTACTACACAAAAAATACAGGGAGTTAATTGCATTTATTTTAAACTCTCAGGGGGAGCTTTACAATGTGATTTTATTTTGAAATAGGGGTCAATCTGAAAATTTTAGAAGTACTTACTATCGAGAAACTAGATAGAAGACTTAATTCATGATCATAAGTTTCTCGATTGTAAACAGTGTTGGAAACAATTTTGATTGGCCGCGATAATTTGCGATCGAAAAATTTGAATTGAGAGGAAATTTTCAAATCAAAAATTTCTCGAGCGCAAATAGTAATGGGCCTGATCCATTTAATCGCAAAACGTCAAATCGCAAACCCAACATTGACTTAATGCTAGTTAATAAAAGTTTAACTTTTGTCAGTCGAAAAACGTTTTCTCACGCAACCCTAATCGCAAAAAATCTCTCTAGCGAAAAACTTTCACAGACAGCTTAAAATTCTCAAAATCTTTCGATTTTCAACACCAAACTGTCTGTTTAAGGTAGAAATGAGATTCTTTTGACATTTGCATGTGATTTACTTTCATTAGCATCTGCATTTTGAAGTTTTTCGCATGTTTAGACTTAGATTTTCGACTGTTATTCAAAACTGAGAAATCGTATACTGTTTTATAGTGATTTAGGCTTGATTTTGAACTTTATCTGAGTTTAATGCCTGCACTTAAGATAGTTTCGATATTCTCTATGAATCTGGTAGAATGAATCATCGGAAAATCTGCATCTTCGACTGTAATTTGAGTTTTGATGAAACTTTGAATGTTTAAAGCCATCGAAGAACTTTGTCGATAGCAAACAGTCTTAATTGAATTCCGATTTAATTGAGATACTGTTTGTGTCGAATTAGTTTTTCGATCGGTAAAATTCTGATTTCGTCGCTAAGATAGAAGATTTTGACCGAAAAAATTACTTACCATCGAGAAATCTAATTAGGATTTTTGTGAGCGAAAAACTTACGCACTGATTAGACAATTTAGATGCAAATTTTATCGAGCGTAAAACTTATTATCGCAAAATAGAATTTTCGATTTAATTTCAATTTGGTCGCAAAAATTTAGCAGCGAAAAATTAATTTTTCAACACTTAATTTTTCCATCGTAAAATTCGCCGCTTAGGACCTAATTGATCGGAAAATTTCTCGACGTTTGACTTAGTCTTTCGTTGACTAATTTCTCGATAAAATTATATCGCATTGAAAAAAATCTACTTTCAATCAAAAATCACATACCGCTCGACAAATTTCAAATCGAGAATTTTATTCAATCGAAGAAAATTTCTCGATAGTAAATTTACCTGAGACGTAATTTCTCGATCGTAAATTTACACGGAATTTTTCTCGATCGTAAAATTGATCGACTACAGTCACGCTTTCAACTTCAACACTTAGGAAATTTTTCCAAGTCTTTTACACTGTAGCTAACAATAGCGGATAAAATTCTTCGATCGCAAAATTTAGACAGAATTCATTCAATTGAAATCAATATATAGGAAATCAAATTGCAATTCAATTTTCTCGACCGAAAATTTTCTCGGCATGAACAGTGACTTACTGATTTAGTACTTAGCGAAATTTCGAACTATTTTTCACGCGATTTATACTTCATTCGAAATTACATTCATGCCATCACGATTTTTGAAATTGAACCTACACTATGCATTTGATATGATTTCGATTCAATATTCATCGAACATGCTAGTACTTGCGATATTACTATAGTTTGATGAAATTTATTCATATTTCCACTGAAAATAAAATTGAACTAATAAACTTTTATATATCTTATTTTTCAGATGGATCGCTATCCAAGATATAATCACATATACGACCACAACCTGTATCTGAAGGTCCAGGATACAAATTTTCAGCTCGATCTGAGCACCTTTCGATGCCCGGACGAGATCATTGTCTCTATCCTGAGAGGTCACCCCATCTGGCATGCGTTAACGGTCACCGCATCAGTGCCGATGGTATATCTCCAGCAGTTTTGGGGCTGCATACAAGGAGAAGTGGACAATGGAGCCTACAGATTCTCAACAAGGATCGGGACGCGGCATATCAGCATGGACAAGAACCAGTTCGGCATGGTACTGGACTTGCCCCACAGCAATAATTACGACCCGCTCCCATCCGATGCTGAGATGATTCAAGACTTCTTGCACATGGGATACCAACCGCCGCTCACAAGATTAGCTCAGATCCAGAGCAGCGGAATCCCACACCCGTGGAAGACACTATTCGGAATAGTGAATAAGTGTCTGTCGCCCAAGCACGCTGGATTTGATAAGGGCAACAGCAACATTTTGAGGATCTTCCACGGCATCGCCTTCGCAAGAAATTATGACTACACTCAGCTGATCTAGAACGACCTCGCGGACCAGATTCGGCAGAAGGAGAATCGGCGATCAAAGAACGTGCCTTATGCTCGGTGGTTCAGCATCATCATCAGGGAGATCATGGCGCTGCACCAGACCATCCCTACTCTGCCTCCTGGCGGAAATTACCAACCACCAAGGCTTAAGTTCTTCCACAACCCACGGCTCACGGACCTGGACCAACTGTCGATGCGATCTCATTCGAGCTCCTTCGTCTCGCGGACCCCAACGAAGACGTCTACAAGCTATACTGTCGGGACAGGAATCTCACCGAGGAAATGATTCGAGGGCCCCCGACAGTGCTTGGAGCTAGCCCTCACCAACAACAACAACAGCTAAGCCCTGAGGACGCGATGATTGATGATGTCGCTCAGGAGCTAGCTCAGGAACCAACATTGGTCGAAGAGCCAATGCCCGACGTAGATGATACCCTGATAGATGTCGTGGCTACAGAGATGGAGCTCGAGGCTCCTGCACTCGAATTACAAGTGGGAGAGCCCGTACATGTTGGCGTGCTCGAAGAACTTTAATGAGGAAGTTCTTCAACAAGAAGCACAGCCCGAAACGGAAATGGGGCACACTTCACTTCCACTTGTGACAGATCAGACATTGGAGAACGTCGATCGAGATCGTACTCCTCACACCGCCACCCCGTCTGACACAGAGTCTGACGAGGAAAACAGTCTGATCAGGAGGACTCCCAGAAGACTCGGTATTCAGTTGGAGTCGCTCTTTCCAGCAGTCACCACCGCACCAGATACTACGCTAACCACGACGAGCTTCATGAAGGTGAAGACTACGAGCGAGTTATCCCAAGGCTACCAGAGTTAATCGCTCAACAGGCGGTTCCCTTTCCAAGGCTAACGCCAGGGACCGTCCGGATCGACACGCAATGGGAAAACATCCAAATTGAAATTCCCTTCCTAAAAGAAGTTCGTGAGAATATTTGGAGGTCTCCGGACAGAGTGAAGAAGCCGAACAAGTTCAAGCTTAGAGGGATGTCTCATTGGGATCAGTAGAAGAGGATGAGCTACCTCTGGATGCTGACCAAACTAGGACCTGATGTTAGGCTGGGGATGACTAAGACACAAGCCAAGAGCCATTATAAGAGTCTATCTCCAATTAGCCAACTACTCAGCGTCTACTGTGACAAAGGAGGACTTCCAACGCCTCACTACATCATCGATCGAGTGGACAGGACCCGAGAGGAACTGAGCGAGAGCGACCTGCCGTACCTCCCCGCCGATGAAGTGTACCGTCTTTATCAGCTATACGTGGAGAAGTACAAAGTCCTCAGGGCTTCATCAAGAAAGAAGGCCTCGAATGGCTCTACCGGTTCATGATGCGACAAGTCAAGTACTTCGCCGCTCACGACCTTCAAATGGCGCTTGAGAGCAATATGAAGAAGGTCAACATGACCGCTCCGCTCAACAAAGGACCTGAGATCGAAGGGCTTCCCAACAATCACGTGCACATCAGCTCAGTCCTAGGCATCACCTACCACAATCCAATAGCAAAGAAAAATAGGTTGATGCTGAAGACTGAGATTCATAAGTTTTGCGATGGGACGCTCAAGGTCGTCAGGAAAAACATCGAGCAGAGGTTGGAAGAAATCAATCGAGATACGATGCTGAGGATCCATAGGTTCGTGAGAGAACAGCCGCTCCTAATGGAACTATCAGAAGATATTGAGGAGCGACTGGAGCTAAGGATCACGCTGAGGAACTACGAGCATGCGCTGGGCTTGTGTAGATCATATTACGCCCGACGAGGGCAAACGGCGCGGAGACGCAATCAAGCACAAAGGGGGAGATTGTAGAATACCATTTGTAATTGTGCTTGATTTCATTAGTTATCCTTGTAATTTGGGGCGTTTTGTATAGTAGTCCTTAGATTAGGACTAGTTTGATATTTATACCAAGTTTGTTTGGTATAAATACATGTAAATCAATTGGGCTGAATAGAGAAAGTTTAGAGAATTGATCTGAAGGGCTTGCAATTCGATTTCTAGAGAGAGAAACAATAGTAACTTTCTCACTCTACTCGAATTCTCTCTCTTGTTCTTCATTCGAGTTTTTCGATCGAATTCAATTGTTTATCTAAACAATCGAATTACTATGAATTCTAGCCTAGGATCGTAGAGTTGTTAATCGTAGGACCTAACACCACTGTCATATGAAAGATTCCTGCAGAAGCTATTGAGATCCTAACAGAGCAGAAAAAGCTGTCAGAATCATGCATGCTGTTCCTGACAGAAGCAGGGGACGTTTCATCTTCAGGATCTCAAACGAAGAGAATCCTAGGCAGAAAACACCTATAAAAGGAGGACTTCACTCATTCCACAAGCCAACAAATATAGAACAATCAGAGAACGATCAAAATCACATTCTGACACATTATAACACTTAGAAAATACTCTCTCTACACCAAATCATCATCTTTGACGTCCCCTTAGCTAATTTCTTATGTGTCCTTGAGATAAATGTGAGAGAGTGAGTTGTTTGAGCGTGTAAATCATTAAAGTATAGTGAAACGAGGTTTTAGAGTGCCCTGTACGTAGGATCTGCAAAGATCCGAACAACGTAATTCCTTGTGTTATTTCGTTTACGTCCCTAATACGTCCCCAAAGGTCCCAAACAAGTCCCAACGTCCCAAACACGTCCCCAAAGGCCCCAAACAAGTCCCAACGTCCCAAACACGTCCCAAACATGTTCTAACGTCCTGAATACACCCCTTTCGGTTTCCCTTACAAACAAGCACCTTACGCACGTCTTGAACTTTGCGATAATCGCTTCTCCGGCTATGTAAATTTTCCCACACATATAAATCTTGTTGATTAGGATAGCCACACATCAAATGGCGCTGTGGAAATTCCGAGTTGAAGGCGTGAGTGATTTTGCCTATATTGTGCGAAGCTGTGCTTATCATTTTTTATTTCTTTTTTCTTCTCCTTATTTCTGCTGGGACGAGACGAAAGACGCAAGAATTGAGGGAAGAAGACCCTCTCTGCCGAAGAGTTTGGACCTATAACCCGCAGGAGCTGCCGAAACGCAACTGAAGCTCCTGAGACGTAATGCCATGTGCACGACCTTGCCAAGAGGAGCAAAGAATGAAGACCCGAAGCTCCGCATTCGGGACCTCCCAGCTCCGGGCTGGCACGAAGACCTGAATCTCCACATTCGGGACCTAAACGCCCAGCTCCACTAGCACGAAGACCCGAAGCTCCGCATTCGGGACCTCCCAGCTCCACGCTGGCACGAAGACCCGAAGCACCGCATTCGGGACCTCCCAGCTCCGCGCTAGCACGAAGACCCGAAGCTCCACATTCGGGACATCCCAGCTTCGAGCTGGCACGAAGACCCGAAGCTCTGCATTCGGGACCTATAAAGTCCAGCTCCCAACTGGCGAAAGACTGAAGACCAACTCCGCGCTGGCAGAATGCTTAAAAAGCCCAGCTCCATGAAGACCCGAGCTCCTATATTCGGGATCTAAGAGCCAAGCTCCACGATGATCCGTAAGGCTCAACTCCTTTGTGGAAAACCACTAGGGAGTTATGAAGACCAACTCCGTGCTGGAAATGAAGATACGAGCTATGTGTTTGATATTTCCACGCCAAGCTCCTCGCTAGCATGCGAAGTCCGTTATAAGGGACCTCCAAACTGGCTGAAACCCAGCTCCGTGCTGGAATGAAGGCAAAGAAGCCCAGCCCCACACTGGCATCCAAAGATCCGCGGGAGATACAAGCCAAGCTCCGCACTGACACGCGAAGGTCCGTGGGACCTAGAAGGCAGCACCGCGCTGACGTTCGAAGATCCGCGGGAGATACAAGCCAAGCTCCGCACTGGCACGCGAAGGTCCGAGGAACTTAGAAGCCAGCTCCTCGCCAACGCCTGAAGATCCGCAAGAGATAAAAGCCCCGTGAAGATCCTGACTAGCCGGGAGACATTCCGTGATGAAAAGGCTCTTCGCCGGAATTCCAGGGCCCTCTAAATCTCATTCTTAATTATATTATCGATACCATATTAAATACATGCATTGTACTAACAATTACTATCATTCAAAGGATGAAATCGAAGGGCCCATCCTACTGAGGAAGTTCGTTGAACATGGCCCAGACCGAGGTCTGAAGGTAGTTGAGAGGGAGCTCGGGGGATCTGTGCCCACTAAAGGCGGACAACCCCCGCCTTCTCTAAGGGACAGCTCCATTTAAGGCTCACATCATAGGAGCTCCAGGCAAGAGTAATTCCAATTTCCAACAGAGCCCGAGACCGTGTACTCGAGCAGTCGAAGGTCCGAATCTCCAAAGATCGTTGTATTTTCATCAGAATGATTGATTATCACTTGAAGGGGAAATGAAGAGACTTACCACGTGGGACAGGTGGG
The DNA here is from genome assembly GCA_027422505.1 of Craterostigma plantagineum. Classification (NCBI taxonomy): domain Eukaryota; kingdom Viridiplantae; phylum Streptophyta; class Magnoliopsida; order Lamiales; family Linderniaceae; genus Craterostigma; species Craterostigma plantagineum. Next base: position 21,328,584 of record JAPQWV010000012.1, read on the forward strand.
GAGCTCGTCGGCCGCATTATTAAACATAACTCCAAGTTCGCCGGAGAAAGAAGTAGGGGGATCTGTGCCAAATAAAGGCAGACAACCCCCACTTCCGCCAAGTAAGGTCACGTTCCTTCTCCCCAGTGCCTTATCCTCATCATTGTAGGAAGACCAAATGAAGGAGATCCCAACAAGAGCCCGAGAATCTTAAACTTATGAGATGAGAGATCCAAAAACTCCAGGGGATCGATGGAACACACGCATGTGATATTTCCAAAGCTCAACTTGTACCAGAAGATGGATCTTGAAGCCAAAATAAGTCACGTCTCAATAGCGTTATGTGGATTTGAAGCTCCTGGAGTGCAACCAATGGAAGAAATCACGTCGCCTGAGGATTTAAAGAAAAAGCCCACTCGAAGAGAGGAGGAAACCAACACCCTGGGGATGTGTATTGCCTTTTTTACAAGACCATTTTCACCATCGGCCCATCAACAAGTTCCCTATAGTGGGACAAGCTGGGAATCTCAAGGGACCAATAAAGCTCCTAGCAATGCGACGAAAGTGAAGTTAGGGCAGCAGCAAAAGGAAGCCATGAAGGAGCTCGTAGGATGTCTCCAGAAAAATGCGGGCCTATTCGCATTTTCTCCAAAAGACACGACTGGAATTCACCAGGATATTGCCACACATCATTCAAATATCCTACCAGGAAGTCGCCCATCAAACAGGAGCTCCGATCACGCGGAACTGAAAGAGCCCAAATTCTAAAAGAGGGTAAGACGAGCTTTTTCGAGCAAGCCATATCCAAGAGATCCAGTTCCCTACATGGTTGGCTAACGCCGTTCTTGTACAAAAAGGGAAATGGAAAGTAGAGCATGTGCATTGGCTCCAGGGACCTCAACAAGGCGTGTCCTGTGAATCATTATCCGTTACCTCGAATGGATCAGCTGGTGGACTCCATATTCGGGTGGGAGGTCCTCAGCATGATGGATGCCTACCAGGGGATTAAGGAGGTCCAGAGGCTGATAGGAAGGTTAGCGGCTCTCAGCCGATTTATCTCCCACTCATAAAGGAAGAGTCTCCCATTCTTGTAGAATATGAATTGGTATGATACTTCTCTGTGGGAGATTATGCGGTTAGCTCCGTGCTAGTAAAGAGGACCTCCTAGAAGCCAATCTATTTCATAAGCAAGGCGTTGCTAGAAGCCGAGACCAGATACTCCGAAATCGAGAAGGTCACGATTATGTAATGCAGACGATAAGTCGATTGGGCCTATCATGGTGGATGATGAAATAGGCTATCAAGCTAGGGAGTGCGGTGTAGAATTCGAACGATAAACGGCCATCAAAGCTCAGGCCCTCTCCGACTTTGTGCATGAAATTACCAAGGGATCACGAAAGCAGCGATAGGAGGTGTACGTAGACGGAGCTGCGACTTCTCAAAAATCTAGAGCGGAGGTCCTTATCATTAACCCGAGGAGGAGATGAGCTCCGTTTCACCAATACCTTCCAATTCCAGGCTTTTCATAAGGAGTTCGAGTACGAAGCCTTAACTCATGGCCTGAGGATCACGGAAGAAATAGGGCTCGAGATATCGTTTTCCCAACTGGTGGCACAACAAGTGAAGGGGAATTATGGAATGAAGGACGAGAAATTGGGAAAAAGGTAGATGAGCTAACAAGGAGTTTTGATTGCTGTGAAATCATGCAGGTCCCAAGAGAAGAAAGCCATAAAGTCGATTACCTGGCTAAAATGGCGAGCTCGAATTTAACCACCCAAGGGGATGATATCACATCTCACCATGAAAAACAAGAGGGAGGGGAGTTTGTAGCATAGAAGGAGATGACAATTGGATGACCTCTGTCCCGGAAGGCATGGAGCTGAAAGAAAAGAAGGGATACGCAGGTGATCATGCGGGATAGGAGTCCATGACGAGAAGAAGGATAAGGGATGACTATCTCTGGCCTACCTTAATCAGGGACGCTAGGGAGCTAGTTAAGAGATGTGTACCAGAAAGACGAACCTCTAATTCACGTCCCAACGGAGGTTCTGGGAAGAATGCACTCGTCTTGCCCATTTAACAAAGTGGGGGTTTGACATGATATACCATTTTTCTCCAAAGACAATCAATGGTGAACCACGGGAGAAATCAAAGAAGTCACAGCTCCACATGGCAGCGGGAGCTCCGCCAACATCCGAGACCTGGTCCCTTACGAAGCTCCGCACGACACACAAGGATCCCGCCTCATGGGATCTGTTAATAGCTCCTCGCACGGACATGAGGAGCCGAGATCAATAAGGTTAGCTCCGTGCTGACATTCAAAGGTCCAACCTACCTGTTGGGGACCTCTAAGCGCAGCTCTGTGCTGATACTCGAAGGTCCTTGTTTGTTCAGGACCTGCAAGTCTAACTCCGTGCTGGTCCAAAAGTCCTTTGACACCAATGACCCCCGAGTCTGCGGCATGAATGATACCAAGGACCTTCGGGTCTGCGACGTGAATAACACAAAGGACCTCCGGGTCTGCAGCGTGAATAACACCAAGGACCTCCGGGTCTGCGGCGTAAATGACACGAAGGACCTCCGGGTCTGCGGCGTGAGTGACATCGATGACCTACGGGTCCGCGACGTGATATGAGATCGATGATCGATATAAATTATTTATTATATAAATAACGGTGCACCGTATAATAAGGAAGGTTCACTAGATCTTCAGTTATACACTCACAGTACAACCTACCCGCTGACCTCAGCTTAATCTAGTGAACCACCTAGACAGCTTTTTACATTCCATCTCTTCCAAGAGCTTTTTAAAGTCCCTTGGGAACTTACGGCACCCCGCAAGGTCAACCGTAAACGTTGTAGGCCGCAACCTCACAACCACTTTGATATTTTACGTCTCTTAGCTAAGACGACACCATTCTTTCTTGTCTCGGTGCGAAGACTACATACACTTGTTTATAGTCTACGTGCTAAGACTCTCACTCAACTAATCTACTTAAGCTCAACTCTCTAATGTGTGAGTGAGGTGTATGGGTTTGAACATTGTAGCACTCTCTCTTTTGTAACCCACACACTTGGAAGAACTCTCTTGATTTTCTTCTTTTCTCTATGCTCTTGTTCTTCCCTATTGGATCTCTCTTTTGATGTGTATGTAGTTTTCTCTAGGATCCTTAGCTTGTTTCTGCACGTCACTGTTGTTTTATACGTCTTCCCACCTTGATATAGCCGTTAGACTCAATAATAAAGCCGTTGGGAGCCTTTGGGAGCCTTTGTTGACTTTGGTCAATGCTGTCAGCCTTATCTGTCTGTACCTCTATTGCTGCAGTAAAGAGTTGTACATCAGTCAACAGTTGACCGGTCAATACAGTCATTGACCGGACCAGTCACTGACCGAACCAGTCAAGACCGAAACCGACCAGTCAGTCTGAAACCGGACCAGTCCAGACCGCGTTGACCAGTATTGACCGACAGTTGACCGACCCAGTTTTTCGCCCTGAGCTCATATTTGATATTTGTTTTTCGAACCGAGCTCATCTGCACACTCAATAAATATGTTAGTAATACAATTACTAAGTTTTGTGTTCATCAAACCGGATTGCTTAGATATTTAAATCCAACAACTTCCTTTTTGACAACGTCCTTCATGTTCGGTTTAACCTCCTTTGTCATTGGGCTACAGGTTTGAAGTCGTCCTCCATGAGAATCTTGTGCGTACAAAAACTCGGGCTAATCCCCCGAATGTCTGATATCTTCCACGCCAAGGCCTTCTTATGCTCTTGCAACACTGCTAATAGTTGGTCTTTCTGCTCATCGTCGAGGTTTGAGGATATAATCACCGGTAATTTTGAATTGCCATCTAAAAATACATATTCGAGATGCTCAGGCAATTGCTTGAGTTCAAAGACAGGTGGCTCTTCGATCGAGCTCTTCTCCTTATCCTCCTGTTTACTTTCGTGGACAGTCGTTACGGGCTCATCAATCTCGTCGTCATATTCATCAATGGCCATTATTGTGGATATTTTCTTATCCGCCAATAACCTGCAATAAGTCATCCAAAGAGAAGAGAACATCGTGCTCAAACACATCCACGTAATAACATTTATAATCGAGTGAGCTAGGGCTTTTCATATCTGCCATATTAAAGTCATTTTCTCACCGTCCACCTTTAGAGTCAATGTGCCATTTCTGACATCTATCATGGATTCACCGGTGGCTAAAAAGGGTCGACCGGGGATAAGAGGAATATTTTCGTCTTCCTCCATGTCCAAAATGACAAAATCGGCCGGGATAATAAACTTATCTACTTTAACTAGGACATCCTCGATAACACCTCGAGGGTATTTTAAAGATCTATCGGCCAATTGAAGGCTCATCTTAGTGGGTCTGGGCTCGCCGAGACCTAGTCTCTTAAACATTGAATATGGCATTAAATTTATACTAGCTCCAAGATCGGCTAAAGCGCGTTCGACAACAACATCGCCAATAAGACAGGGAATAGTAAAACTCCCTGGATCCTTAAGCTTCTTCGGCATCTTGCTTTGTAGGATAGCTGAACATTCTCCTCTTAGGCACACAGTGGACACATCCTTAAGCTTCCTCCGGTTGGTATGCAAGTCCTTCAGAAACTTCGTGAAACAAGGCATCTGCGTAATAGCTTCAACAAACGGTAAGTTAATATGCATTTGTTTACACATACCCATAAATTTATCGAACAGTTCCTCATCACGATTCTTCCTCAGTCTAGCTAGATAGGGAATCTTGGGTTGATATTGGTTGGCTAATCCAGAGATGCTTCGGGTCATTCACCATAAAAGTACACCTTGAAGAAATCAACGAATCTAGTTAGTTAATTAACAAGTCACAAACGGAAGAATAATCGCAAAACAAAGAAATTCTGATAACTAGAATAAAGTAACAAATAAGTGAATGGCTAAATTACCGAACACAGGTGTTCCTAATATCAAATTGTACCCCGGCATCGGCGCCAAAAACTTGATCGCGTACATATGCGTTAATATATTAAATAAAAGTTCGTGCAAGTACGTCAAGTAATAATTAAAACGAATATGTTATAACTATCACCACGCGCGATAGGCATTGTACCTATCGTTTGTAAAATAGCTATAGCAAGTATCCGAGTATCGAACATGAGGAATAATCTTGATTACTAGTAATAACCTATCAATACAATATCTAGCCTAACAAATGATTGAGATTTTTATATTTGAACTAAGTCACAACAACTTAAACTAACACAGAAAAAATGATCAAGACACAATTAAAGATTTAAGAGTAACTTTGAATAAAAGAGATGTGCTTGGGATTTCGAATCCCGCTAGATATAGTCGATGAAGTCGTAACTACCGTTACCACATGATTAATGACTATGTCAAGATAATCCAACTTAGCTTTCGCCCTAAATGGTTACGAGAATATATAGTAGTTTATCTAATGTGAGGGTCGACTATTTGTTTTCGCCCTATAGTCGATGCCTACGTTTACGATAGAACGAACCGTCATTTAGCTTTCGCCCTTAACGGCCTACTAAACATCACACCAACACATAGACATGCCAAATGTGATTCTCAAAACAATACATAGACATATTGAATCGAATAAAAGCTGTCATAAACGATACAAAGCCATATCATGTGTTCACGAGTATTTTACGTCCAAACTACGACGCTATCTAGCGTTCTTCTCATCCCAAACACACAAAATAATTAGCTACTCATAATGAAGGAAGAAGCCATGAAATTTATACGAAACAAAGCAGAGAAATACATAGATTCTTCCCTATTTAGCGAGCTCAAGCTTATCCCTCGTACTTTGTTTGATCCTCCGGTGTAAATGAGCTTCAAATCTTCACTTTAGCACCTAGAGATCATTTGAGATTGATCTCTAGGGTTCTTGAGTCGTCCTTGAGGTGTCTTGAGTGATTAGAAATTAGTTGTGGCGGCTTAGATGCTGTTAGGGCTTCAAATTGCGGCTTAAGTAAAAAAAAAAACATGGTGAACACGGCCTCAAACACGGCCATGTATCAGTCGGGCTTAGGGTTTAAGGCCCAACACTGTTGATCAACACGGCCATGTAGCTGGCCATGTTGAAGGGCCGCAACTATGATTTTCCGTTATGCTGACAAACATGGCCGTGTATCAGGCCATGTTGAAGGGCCGCAACTATGGTTTTCCTTTATGCTGACAAACATGGCCGTGTGTCAGGCCGTGTTGAAGGGCAGCAAGTTTGTTTTTCCTTTCTCTGACAAACATGACCATGTATCAGACTGTGTTGATGGAAAAATATTGATTTCTGCTCTATGTTTACGCGGTTCGTCCCAAATATCGCCTCATATACCTTTGACATCAAAATATGTAAAAATTAAGAATAAATGCACGAGACAACTCACATAAACCAAATATTCAACATGAAAATGATGGAGATAAACGAATGAAAATGCGTTAGCGCACGAGATCGTGACAAGAAACAGAGGCCGAAACCAAAGACACTGGTCAACGTCACGACCGTGACGTATCGCGCAACAGGCCGTGACTCGAGGCAGAGACCGTCTTAGAGGTCATCACGACCGTGACACTTATTACACTAGGCTGTGACGTCGAGCAGTGAGCGAGGAGTTCCAAATAAAAGATCGTCACAGCCGTGACATGGCTATGCACTAGGCCGTGACAATGGACAGAGAGTTGAAGCGAAGTTCGTCACGGCTGTGACCCTTCAAGCACTTGACTGTGACACGTAGAAGAAAGCAACGCAGAGCAAATCGACGATGGTCACGGCCGTGATAGCCCATGTCCCAGGCCGTGACACTTACGAAAATCCGTATAAAAGCCCAAATTCGACTCAGAAAGAAGGGAGACCTCTCATATCACAACCCTAACACCTCAGAGACGAAAAATAGACGCAAAGAACGGAGAATTCCACCCGAGAAGCTCAAGAAACGGATCAACGATGAAATCACGCCGAATTGAATGAGGAACGAAGATTCATCCACGCCACCATCCAAAAGCCATCAGTATATCAAGATCATGAGTCTTCCTTCCCTGTTTTCTATTTCCTTCGTTATTTTCCCGTTAATTATGAGTAGCTAATTCCCTTTTGTGCTCGGGATTCAAATTCCGCTAGGTATTATCGACTAAGACAATGAATTATTGTTCCTACGTGATTCTGACTAGATCGCAGTAATTTCCTACCCACTCACGAATTTGCTGTCGCCCTAAACACTCGCGGGGATCTAACATTCAGTAATTACTAATGGCGAGGATCGAGTATTTGCTTTCGCCATATACTCGAATCCTATCGGGCCTAATCGTTGTTTAGCTGTCGCCCTAAACGATTTTCCATACATTCACTTTAACACATAGATATATTAAAACGAAGAAACAAATCATAGATTGATAAATAGTCAAAACACACGAGTCACAATAAACATATGTCTTAAATACGAATTAACCTAGCGTTCATCTACTCCCAAACACAAAAGGGAATTAGCTACTCATAATTAACGGGAAAACAATGAAGGAAATAGAAAACAGGGAAGGAAGACTAATGAGATTGATATATTGATGGCTCTTGGATGGTGGCATGGTGGAATCTTCGTTCCTCGTTCAATTCGACGTGATTTCGTCGTTGATCCGTTTCTTGCGCTTCTCGGGTGGAATTATCCGTTATTTGCATCTATTTTTCGTATCTGAGGTGTTAGGGTTGTAATATGACAGGTATCCCTTCTTTCTGAGTCGAATTTGGACTTTTATATGGATTTTCGTAAGTGTCACGGCCTGGGACAAGGGCTGTCACGGCCGTGACCATCGTCGAGTTGCTCCGCGTTGCTTTCTGCTACGTGTCACTATCAAGTGCTTGAGGGGTCACGGCCGTGACGAACTTCGCTTCAACTCTCTGTCCATTATCACGGCCTAGTGCATTGCCATGTCACGACCGTGACGATCTTCTACTTGGAACTCCTCGCTCACTGCTCGACGTCACGACCTAGTGTAATAAGTGTCACGGCCGTGACGAACTCTAAGACGGTCTCTGCCTTGAGTCACGGCCTGTTGCGCGATACGTCACGGTCGTGACGTTGACCAGTGTCTTTGGTTTCGGCCTCTGTTTCTTGTCACGGCCTCGTGCGCGGTATGTCACGGCCGTGACATATGCCTGTTTCCGTCCTTTTTGCGCCGTTTTGCCTCGTTTTCGCTCCTTTTTGGCCCGAAGGTCGTTCTAAGTTCCTTCAATATTAAAATAAGTGTAAATAGAGATAATAATTGCATAAGATGACTACGAAAACTCTATTATGACCCAAATAAATATTGCAATAAATGTATTAAATACGTTTATCAGACACATAAACATAGGGGAGTTAAGCTCCCTAAACATTGCAGGAGTTGGAGACGACGTTCGAAAGATCAGCAATATCAGCAGCGAGCCAGGACCTCTGCGTGCTTCTCTGCAGCAGGGAGCCAGACACAAGGGCTCTTGGGAGCTTTCGGATCTCCCTAAAAGCAACTACGAATGGGAAGTTCCTGAAGAGCAAACCCGTCTTCAATTCCCGCCACTCCGGTACTATGACCACCTATGAAATAGTATTGTATCAGATGCCCAAAATCCCTCAAGGAGAAAGAGTCCTTCAAGTTGTCTTGGCGCCAGTCTTCAGCCAGGTCCACTAAGAACTTCTTCTCAGCCGCCGGGAACAGAGGATAGTGCTAGCGAACGCGAATACCTTCAGACTTCGCATCCACCAACTGGGCAGCCACATGCACCTCCGTCATGTTCACGAATCGGCATCCCACTCTTCATTCTTTCTCCAGGGAGCTCCACAATTCCCTCTCGTTCTGCTCCACTAACTCTGTCTGGTCGGCAATCTCCAGGTCCTGGATTGACGACTTGGCGGACAGTCCGGAAGCTACGTGGCCCACCACCTAAGAAGAAGTAAAGCTTACAAAAAGAACACCAAAAGAACTAGAAGACAAAAAGATAATACCTTAAGAAGATGATACACCAATTGCTCTTCATGGTCCATAGAAACAGGGGGCTCATCCACTGAGGTCCTATAGGTCCCATAAGAGGCTCAGCACCTTCGCCTCTTGGGAGAAGGACGTAACTTCTTTTTTTTCTTTTCCTTCCGACCCTTTGAAATGAAGTTGTTTTCCTTTTAACACCAGAGGTAGGGACTATGATGGGAACTTCTTGAGCTCCCACAAGAAAAGGAACCGCAGGAACATCCGTCGAATGAGGAACCTCCTCGCAGGTGTCCCTGCCCACTAGAATCTGAGGGAGCAAGGGAGCTACAGAGGGTGCGCTAGAGGAACTTGGGAGCTGGTTCCCGATTCCACATGGTCCTCTACGGAACCCCGATGAAACATTCGAGCATTAAGCTCCCCGTATCGTTACATTATGAAGTCCTGAGGAGCTGAAGACGACGATCAACAATATCAGCAGGGGCCAGGACCTTAGCATGTTTCTCCGCAAGGGAATCCAAAAGTTAAGGGTCTTGGAGCCCGGAGATCCCATTCAAAGAAATCACGGAAATACAAGGAGACTTCAACATCACATCCCATGTCACGGCTACTCTGGACTCTGGTCTATATAACCTCCGGGGGGCACGAGGTCAACCTCTTTCGTAGAAGTAGGTAGTAACCTAACCTTTAGAATGCCCCGGTTTGTGTCAGGTCCGCTCTAGGTCCCTTCCGAGCCCGTACCAAGTCCGTGCCAGGTCCATGTCGTGCACGTCCCAATGTGTCAATCTGCCTCGACTCAACCAGCCCTCATGTCCGAACAAACTCCGGCGAAGGCCATATCCCACCACACATCCCAATTAGATTCGAACCTGACTCGCCAGCCGCTCAAGTTCCAACTACCGTAGACCCACGGTCAACGGCCAATGTTGTGATGCACCGAGAAAATCCCGCAAACCATAGGAGGAGCTATAGCAGAAATTGTGAAGGATAGAGTCGCAAGCTTCAAAAGTGACAAAGAAGGAAGCAAAGGTGAAGAGCCGTTGCAATTGAGAGGACGCAACTTCCCGAGGACGGTAAGAATCAGCTCCTTATCGCAAGAGGTAACGCCTGCCTTAAAATAACTCTAATTCACTTTGTCCCAAATGCAAATTAGAGTAGGGGAGTGGTTGATACGGACAGAAACTAGGCAGGCTAAATAACGAAATTAAGGAAATAATTTTGATTAAGGTGATAATTAGAAAGACTTGATAGTCATTAGAGTTCTGGGGAAAATAGGGAGATAAAAACATGAATTAAGGCTTTTAGGGACCTCCGACAGGTTTAAGGGGCCTCCAAACAGACTTTAGTGAACTAACACCTGTGTTAGGGAAGTATTTTGGGATCTACCATTCTAAGCAGGTCCTGTCGTCCTAAAGAAACGTCTGGAGGAAGCCATGCTGAAGGCCTGAAAAGACGTCTGACTGCGCCTGACAACACTGAAAAAGCTGTTCTGATAGTGTCTGTGCCAGCCGCCTGCTTTTTCTGACAGTAGAGCCAAGTCCCATCCTCCTGACAGACAGCGCAGACTGCACATTACGTTGTCCCGGAAGGTCCCATCTCCGGGAACCCTGGAATCTAGGCCGAGCTAGCCGTTGAAAGCTCCTACAAATACCCATACTTGGCCATTTTCACGATCATAACCATTCAAGACACACAAAACACATCAGAACTCTCTCTCTTTACCGTGTGAAGCATTTTCCATTCAATACTTGTCATATTTGAGCGAAAGTGAGTGATTCGAGTGTGTAATCTGTTAAGAAATAGTGAAACAGAGTTTTTGGAGCGCCCGTGGACGTAGGATCTGCAAAGATCCGAACCACGTAATTCCTGGTGTTATTTTGTTTACGTCCCAACACGTCCCAACACGTCCCGACACGTCTCAAATACGTCCCTTTCAGTTTCCTTACAAATAAGCACCTTATGCACGCCCTAAAACTTTGTAATACGTAATCTACCCTATATAAATTTCCGAACCACATATTAATCGCTTTGATTGGGATGCGCCACATCAATTGTATTCAACAATATGTAATTTTTTATTTATTTATGTTTTTCTTTGTATTCTCGTCAACTAAAAGCAATAATTTTTATTTACTTATTAATTTTTTCATTAATTCGTTGAATTCAAAGCACTATTATTCTTATTTCATTTTAAACTATTTACACCGCCACATCTTAAAAGTATTATTATTTCAAAGCTATCAAGATTAATATTGATATGGGGCAATCCCAATCAAAAGAATTTATATGTGGGGATCGGAAGATTTATAGCCGGTAAGTTTAATATCTCAAAGTTTTGGGACGTGTGTAAGGTGCTTATTTGTAGAAAAACTGAAAGGGACGTATTTGGGGCATTTGGACTTGTTTGGGACCTATTTGGGACATGTCGGGACGTGTCGGGACATGTCGGGGCGTGTCGGGACATGTCGGGACGTGTCTGGGATGTGTTGGGCGTGCTGGGGACGTAAATGAAATAACACATGGATTACGTGGTTCGGATCTTTGCAGATCCTACGTCCACGGGCGCTCAGGAACTGTTTTCACTATACAATGATTTACACACGCATAACTACTCATATCTCGCTCTTCTCTCTAAAAAACACATAGGAAAATACATAAAGACGTTTTTATAGTGAGAGAGTATTTTTCTAAGTGTTGAGAAGTGTTAGAATGTGAATTGTGTGTGAAAATGACGAAGTCCCCTTTATATAGGAGGCTCTTGGATATTGCCTGAAGGTACGTCCCTGGCTCCTGGATATTGCCCAGATTCCTGCTGATATGACCTCATGGGACACTGTGATGCTACAGAATGGCAGGCCGTCTGTCAGAGGTCACTCCTGCAACAGTTACAGCTCCTGTGCTGTCAGGGATGTCAGGCGGCTGGGACAGGTTCTGTCAGGACAGCTTTTCAGTATTGTCAGACGTCCTTTCAGACTTCTGACCATTTGGTGAAGCTTCCTCATGACGCTTCCTCGGGACGACAGGATCTGCTTAGCACAATAGGTCCCAAAATAGTTCCCCAGTATGGGCGTTAGGTCCCTAAAGTCTCTTGGAGGTCTCTAAAACCCTTATTTCCTGTTGTTAGCTCCCTAAAGTGTGTTGGAGGTCCATAAAACCCGTCTGAGGTCCCTAAAAGTAATCTAACTTTGTATTTTTCAAGGAAACTCATATTTTTTACTAAGTTCTCTTAAAAATAATCATAAGCTAATTATTTCCTTAATTCCTCTTTTTAGCCTGCCTAATTATTGTTCCACATCAACCAGTCCCCTACTCTAATTTGTCTTTGGGAACAAAAGAGGAATTAGAGTAAAAATTGTAAGGCAGGCTGTAATTAAAGTAAAATAATCGCAAGGTAGGTCTTACGAGGACTCATCCAACTCTGTTTCTGGAAAGATGCGTTTTATGAGCGGGAGTAGTTCCCAAGTTCCTTAGCGCACCCTCTGTAGCTCCCTTGCTCCTTTATGTCCTGGTGGCTAGGGACGTTCGTGAGGAGATTCCTCCTTCTAAAGGGACGGATGATGTTTCCAGTGGTTCCTTTCTCTGTTAGGGGAGCTCAAGAAGTTTCTATTACGGCCCATATCCCTGGTGTTAGAGAAAAATAACTTCATTCAAAGGGTCAGAAGGAAAAGCAAAAAAAAAAAATTATGTCCTTCCTCTCCCGAGGCGTAGGTGTTGAGCCTCTATGGGACCTATATGGACTTCAGTGGGTGAGCTCCCTGCTTCTGCGGACCATCTGAACAGACATGAACAGATGAGCCTGCTAAGCTGTTGGGTGCTCCTAGATGATCAGAGGGCCATCTCTCTGAGGTTTCTTCTTAGGTGGTGGAACGTAGCTTCCGGACTGTCTGCAAAGTCTTCAAGTCGGGACCTGAAGATAACTAACCAAACAGATATAATGGAGCAGCATGAGGGAGAAATGTGGAGCTCTCTGGAGAAAGAAGAACGAAAATGTAATTCTCGTGAAATAGCACGAGGAGGGTCCCTGGAGATTCTTCTCTAAGGAGAAGGAAGAGTGGGATGCCGATTCCGCAGGCATGACGGAGGTGCATGTGGCTGCCCAGTTGGTGGCTACGAAGGCTGAAGATATTCGCCTTTGCCAGCACCATCTCCTGTCCCCGGCGGCATTCTTATAGGACCTGGCTGAAGACTGGCGCCAGGCCTATTTGAAGGACTCTCTTTCCCTCTGAGGGATCTTGGACCTCTGATGCGACACTATTTCGTGTGCGGCTTCAGCGCTAGGTCCTCGAGAATTGATGCCGTGTATGCTCTTCGGGACCTTCCTTCTCCCAGGTGCTTCCAGAGAGATCTGCAGGCCTCCGAGGACCTGCATTTTTCACTCCCTGCTGCAGAGAAGCATACAGAGGTCCTGGCCCGCTACTGGTGTTGTTGATCCATTTTCTCCAACTCCTCAAGAAACTTGGTGGAAGGCCTTTTCGGACATCTTAGGACCTAGCATGGACCTGATGGCGGAGCTCCTCTTCGAACCTTGCATTTTGAAGGAGATCCTCAGGTCCTACTGTATGTTTCTCCTAGCTCTTGGGACATCATATTTGTATACACCTCTCATCTTTCACCATGGTGATAGCCTGTAAAAAGTACTGTCATTTTTTTTCCTTCCGGGACATAATGGTGTGGGGAGCTTAACTCCCTATGTTCGCATGTTTCCTCGGAGTTCCCGTTCTCCTGTATTTCATGTTTTTGTGCTTTGCATTCTTTCGGGACCTGATGGGTGTTCCTGGGAACATCATTATCGTGGCATGGTTATAGCGCCAGCTCGCTTAGATGCATGGTTATAGCGCCAGCTCGCTTAGTAATTCGTAAGCCAATTCACGCCTGGGTTGCAATGACCGTCGTCATTGTCCTCACGTGTCATTTGCGCTAGGCTCTTTATGTCCTTAGCGATTTCAGTATTTGGTAGACACTTAGGTCTATAAAATATGGGGATTCCCTCATTGATTTACCCTGGTTATAGCGCCAGCTTCGCTTTAGTACCATTCACGTCGCAGGCTTACTGAGAGCCTTTGATGTCCTGTACACCGCAGCCCATCAGCGGCGGCATCTTGTACACCCTTATGGGCATCATTCACATCGCAGATGGATTATCTTTGACGTCCTGTACACCGCAGGTCCGTCGACCTTTGGCATCATCACACCGCAGATATATCATCTTTGGCGTCCTGTACACCGCAGGTCCGTCGACCTTTGGCATCCTGGTTATAGCGCCAGCTTCGCTTAAATGCGTGGTTATAGTGCCCGCTCGCTTACATGCATGGTTATAGCGACCGCTCGCTTACATGCATGGTTATAGCGCCAGCTCGCTTAAACGCGTGGTTATAGCGCCAACTCGCTTAAACGCGTGGTTACTGCGCCCGCTCGCTTAAATGCGTGGTTATAGCGCCCGCTCGCTTACATGCGTGGATATAGCGCCAGCTCACTTAAGTGCGTAGTTATAGCGTCCGCTCGCTTAAATGCGTGGATATAGCGCCAGCTCGCTTAAATGCGTGGTTATAGCGCCCGCTCGCTTACATGCGTGGATATAGCGCCTGCTCGCTTAAATGCGTGGATATAGCGCCAGCTCGCTTAAATTGCGTGGTTATAGCTCCAGCTCGCTTAGTATCCGGACTCCTTGTTGGAGGCCTGGAATTTGAAGTAATGGCGAAACGGAGCTCCTTTATTTTTGGTTACTGGTGAGGTCCCTGGCCCTAGATCTCCGGAGGTTTGGACCTTCGACTGCTCAACTGTACAATTTCGGGCTCTGTTGGAAATTGGAATTCCCCTGGCCTAGAGCTCCTATTACGATAGGGACGCGAGCCTTAAATGGAGCTGGCCCTTAGAGGGGGTAGGGGTTGTCTGCCTTTAGTGGGCACAGATCCCCCGAGCTCCTTCTCGGCTACCTTCAGACCTCGGTCTGGGCCAGTTTCAACGAACTTCCACAGTAGGATGGGCCATTCGGTTTCATCCTTCGAATGATAGTAATTGTTAGTACGATGTATTTATTATGGTATCGATGATATAAATGAGAATAAGGTTTAGAGGGCCCTGGAATTTCGGCTAAGAGCCTTATCAACTCAGGATGTCTCCTGTTGATTTTTAGGCGTCGTCGCGGAACTGGCTTCTAGGTTCCACATGTGGTAACTAGGCTCCTCAAACCCAGCACGGAGCTCGATTTGTAGGTCCCGAATATGGAGATTCGGGTATACGCGCAAGCGCGGAGCTGGGTTTTTATCTCCCTCAGATCTTTGTATGCCAGCAAGGAGCTGGGCTTAGAGGTCCTGAAAGTGGGAGTTTCGGGTCTTCACCCTTTCCTCCACTCGTCAAGGTGGTGCAGACGGCCTTACGTTCTCAGGAGCTTCGGTTGTGCTTTGGCAGCTCCTGCGGGTTATGGGTCCAGATTCTTCGTCAGAGAGGGTCTCCTCCCTCAGTTTTTGCGTCTTTCGTCTCGTCCCAGCAGAAATAAGGAGAAGAAAAAAGAAATAAAAAACGTTAAGCACAGCTTCGCACAATATAGGCAAACACTCACGCCTTCAACTCTGAATTTTCCCACAGACGGCGCCATTTGATATGGGGCAATCCCAATCAAAAGAATTTATATGTGGGGCTCGGAAGATTTATAGCCGGTAAGTTTAATATCTCAAAGTTTTGGGACGTGCGTAAGGTGCTTATTTGTAGGAAAACTGAAAGGGACGTATTTGGGCATTTGGACTTGTTTGGGACCTATTTGGGACATGTCGGGACGTGTCGGGACATGTCGGGGCGTGTAGGGACATGTCGGGACGTGTCTGGGATGTGTTGGGCGTGCTGGGGACGTAAATGAAATAACACATGGATTACGTGGTTCGGATCTTTGCAGATCCTACGTCCACGGGCGCTCAGGAACTGTTTTCACTATACAATGATTTACACACGCATAACTACTCATATCTCGCTCTTCTCTCTAAAAACACATAGGAAAATACATAAAGACGTTTTTATAGTGAGAGAGTATTTTTCTAAGTGTTGAGAAGTGTTAGAATGTGAATTGTGTGTGAAAATGACGAAGTCCCCTTTATATAGGAGGCTCTTGGATATTGCCTGAAGGTACGTCCCTGGCTCCTGGATATTGCCCAGATTCCTGCTGATATGACCTCCTGGGACACTGTGATGCTAAAGAATGGCAGGCCGTCTGTCAGAGGTCACTCCTGCAACAGTTACAGCTTCTGTGCTGTCAGGGATGTCAGGCGGCTGGGACAGGTTCTGTCAGGACAGCTTTTCAGTATTGTCAGACGTCCTTTCAGACTTCTGACCATTTGGTGAAGCTTCCTCATGACGCTTCCTCGGGATGACAGGATCTGCTTAGCACAATAGGTCCCAAAATAGTTCCCTAGTATGGGCGTTAGGTCCCTAAAGTCTCTTGGAGGTCCTTAAAACCCTTATTTCCTGTTGTTAGCTCCCTAAAGTGTGTTGGAGGTCCATAAAACCCGTCTGAGGTCCCTAAAAGTAATCTAACTTTGTATTTTTCAAGGAAACTCATATTTTTTACTAAGTTCTCTTAAAAATAATCATAAGCTAATTATTTCCTTAATTCCTCTTTTTAGCCTGCCTAATTATTGTTCCACATCAAATATAATAAACATATAAATAGTAATCATTAGGTTAGATATATTATCATTTCAATATAACATATCGGTAGCAAATCAGAGTTCTTCCTTTAACTAATTGTTCATACAATCCATATAACATACATCCATATGTAATAATGAAATCTTCACGTAACAATATTCTAAATAACTATAACGCTGTCAATTTGTATTTTGCAAAACTAAACTATAGATGAAAAATTTATGAGAAGTTGAAGTAATATTGACCTTATTTTTTCAATTTAAATGTTACATAAGAGAACATATTTAAAATTTATAATGTTTGATGAAATATTATTTTTAAATATGTAAAAGGACAATTGATTTGTTGTAATTATAATAAATAAAACAATAGATGAATGATATCATAAATTACTTTACGTATAATTAAAAATTAATTTGTAATGATATAATTACAATAATAAAAAATTTCAAAATTAAGTGGGTTGGTTCTCAGAAACGTTCAAAGTAGAAATGTTCCTCAAAGTTTAGTTAATTAATATTTGGTGAAAGACATAATTTTTAAAGCTGCAATTAATTGTGTGATAATTAATAGGGGGTCTAAATTATGAAGAACCAACCCACTTAATTCTGAATTTTTTATTATTGTAATTATATCATCACAAATTCATTTTTAATTATGCGTAAAGTAATTTATGATATCTTTCGTCTATTGTTTTATTTATTATAACTATAAACAACAAATCAATTGTCCTTTTACATATTTAAAAATAATATCTCATCAAACATTATAAATTTTAATTATGTTCTCTTATGTAATATTTAAATTGAAAAAATAAGGTCAATATTATCTCAACTTCTCATAAATACTTCATTTATAGTTTAGTTTTGCAAAAAATGTAAATATGACAGCTTTATAGTTATTTAGAATATTGTTACGTGAAGATTTCATCATTACATATGGATGTATCTTATATGAATTGTATGAACAATTAGTTAAAGGAAGAACTCTGATTGCCACCGATATGTTATATT
The DNA here is from genome assembly GCA_027422505.1 of Craterostigma plantagineum. Lineage (NCBI taxonomy): Eukaryota > Viridiplantae > Streptophyta > Magnoliopsida > Lamiales > Linderniaceae > Craterostigma > Craterostigma plantagineum. The sequence goes on from JAPQWV010000012.1 coordinate 21,346,180, forward strand.
GAAATGATAATATTAATCTAACCTAATGATTAATATTTATATGTTCATCATTTTAATATTGATAACTTTGAATATAATAATACTTTTAAGAAGTGTACGGTGTAAATAGTTTAAAATGAAATAAGAATTAATAGTGCTTTGAATTCAACGAATTAATGAAAAAATTAATAAGTAAACAAATATTATTGCTTTTAGTTGACGAGAATACAAAGAAAAACATAAATAAATAAATAATTGCATATTGTTGAATACTATGTAATAAAAAATGTTAAAGTTAATAGCTTTACTGGTTCCAAAGTTATTTTCACCCCCAAAGGGGTGCCAATAGTAGTACCCTAATAATAATAACAATAAAATTTATAATAATAATGATAATATGGATAAATAAATAATCCCTTTGGTAATAACATACATAACAAAAAATTAAATTGTGTTATAAAACTATCATAACGGTTAAGTACTTTACTAGTTACGTTTATAGTTATATTAGAGAGGTAACTGGAGAGATAATTTCTTTATTCAATACTTCTTTATTCATTTTTACACAAATTCAAATCATCTAGTCAATAAAATAAGCACATATAACTTTATCAACCCACATTCTTAACTTAACAACCAACTTTTACTTAACCACCATTCTATATATCCACATATTTATTTTAATATTTTATAAAAAATTGCAAAATTTAACTACTTTTTTTTTACCCGCAATTTATTTAGGCCCACCCAGACGGGCTTTGACGGGGCAGGGCGGTCTAGCCCGCGGGCTGGCCCCGCCATCTATGATAATTATATTGTATAATTTTTATTATATAGTAAACATCTATTAAATTAACTAGAGAACTTAATTAATGAACAATTAATGATATATTTATTCTAAGGCCCATCGGCGGGCCAGCCCGCCCCATGACACCACACTACGGGCTTCAACGGGCTATGTGCCGGCCCGGCCTGCCAGCCCAGTATTAATTGTTAATCATTTGAAAATGGAATACATACTTGATAGGTGTATTAATTTTACAATTTTTGTAAGCTATTACAACATTAACAAGGATCAGCAATATCATAATGAACAAACATTTCAATCGTAAAGGAAAAATAGTGATGAAGTAATTACCATTTTTCCGTGTCTTCTTTGGTGTATATGATAGTATCGATTAACCAACTATCGAATGCAATGGTGATAATCGTTTTCATGTATTGGGACAAATTTATAGGTGTTGAATGAAGAAGATGGAATAGAGGTGTTTATAGTAAAGTTATTAAGGTATAGATTATAAAAGTTGATATTAGTAATCTGTGTCCTAGTCAATATTACTGTAATATATTGACTAATAACTTGGGATGTTACGTTTCTAAAATAAATTCTGTTTCGAAAATCTAAGTGATGAAGGTAATAAAACGGAAAAAAAAATATTTATCTTCAGTTTTTTGTCATTTGTGACAGTACACACAAAATTATTGAAAATTTGACAGTACAGACAAAAAGAATTTATTTATTTTAATTTCTGTGTATATAATTCGAGCTAATAGTTCTTTATGTTTTTGGTATAAATGTAAATAACTTTATTGAAAATTTGACTGTACACACAATTATTCTTTTGTTTACTAAATCTCATTTTCGTTAGAAAAATATTTATTGATGATTAAAGAATGTGAATAAATATTTGACAATGGAAGTTGACTATCTCAAATTTTATTTTAATCAAAATCCTTGAGAAATTTATTGCAGGTGAAAAAAAAAAGAAAAAAAATTGATGCCTATCTGGAGTCGATTATAAAAGGTTCGAGCCTAACGTATAACAAATTAAGAGCAAATTTAATCGAATGAAAATCTTTGCTATGAAATATTCGAATAGCATGAAGCCAACTTGAAGAAAAAATAACTATTTTCATCTGTAAATTAGGGGTGATACATTTATAACTTCAAACTTCAAGCGGCGCATTTAATAACACAACATTGCGATCAAAGTAATTTACGACGATGTTTAGAGGCTAGATTGGGCAAAAGCCTAAAATAGTCCCCGATGTTCACCCTGTGAACCAATTTTAGTCCCCGATGTTATAAAAAATGAAACAAATTAGTCACTCCGTCAGTCGGAACGTCAATTTAGACGACGATGCTATTTGCGACGGCATTAGCGATAGATATTCCGTCGCTAAATGAAAAGGTTAAAAAATTGATAAATTAAGCACTAAAAATGAGAAACAAATCAAAAAAAGAAAAGGAAAAATTCAAAAAATAGAGTAAAAAATTAAAAAAAAAACAAGAGAATATTAATAATAAATTAAATAAAAAATAAAATAATAAAAATAAAATAAAACTTAAATTAAAATAAAAATGATAAATTAAACACTAAAAATGAGGAAACAAATTCCAAAAAAGAAAAAAATTCAAAAAATAGAGTAAAAAAATTATAAAAAAAAAGAGAATATTACAAATAAATTAAATAGAAAAAATCGAGAACATGCACAATTATATCCTCATTAACTTGGCAGGGACGGTCTTCGTAAAACTTTTAGAGGCATTTTTTATCAATTTGTTTTTCCTTTTTATTTAATTTTCAATAAATAAATATATTTTTATTTTTTCCTTTTTTAAATCTTAAATTTATATTTATCGTTTTTATTTTAATTTTAGTTTTTATTTTATTTTTATTATTATTTATTTATTACTACTATTTATTTTTTATTTAATTTATTAGTAATATTCTCTTGTTTTTTTTTTTGAATTTTTACTCTATTTATTGAATTTTTTCCTTTTTTGGATTTTCCCTCATTTTTTATGTTTAATTTATCATTTTTTATTTTCATTTTAGTTTTTATTTTTTATTATTATTTATTTTTATTATCATTTATTTATTTTATTTAATTTGTTAGTAATATTGTCTTGTTTTTTTGAATTTTTTACCCTATTTTTTGAATTGTTTTCCTTTTTTTTGGATTTTTTCCTTACTTTTAATGTTTAATTTATCATTTTTTATTTTAATATTAGTTTTTTATTTTAATGTTTAATATTCTTTGACCGAACAAGTCCAGTCTAGATTGAGACCGGACCAGTCAGTCAAGACCGAGATCGGACAGTTCAATCAATACTAGAGCTGGCTAAAAAGCCCGCTGCCCACGGGGCAAGCTGCGAAATTTTAGGCCCGCCTAGACCGGCTTTGGCGGGGCGGGCCTGGCGGGCCGCGGTCAGGCTTGCCAGAATTAAAACAATTAATTTTTTGTATCATTTAATATATGTATAAATAACTTATATAGATTTTTATATTTTTATTATAATTTTAATTGGAATTAAGTTTAAGAAAATAAATAAATTATTATTAAATAGTTAGGATTAAATTACAAATACTTTCGAACTAAAATCTTCTTCTTTTTATTTTTTAATTTTTCCCTCTTTTTTTTTAATTTTTTCTCTATTTATTATTTTTTTTTATTTCTGGCAGGCTTAGCCCGCCAGGCCCGCAGTCCGCCCAAGGGGCGGGGCGGGCCTCCCTTTCTCAGGCCCGCCAGAAGGAGGGGCTTACCTGCGCATAGGGATGCAAACGAATCGAATCAAGTCGAACGCCGCAATATTCTATTCGTATTCGGATGACAATCGAATACGAATACGAATATTCGAATCTTTAATCAAATCGTAAAATCGATTCTTATTCAAATTCGAATATTTTCTCGAACATTCGAATGGAATATCGAATATTTGTATTCAAAGTCATTTTTTATTTTCTATGTAATAAAATATAATAATATTATATTTAAAATAAATATTGAATTATAATAAATTATCTTTAAACATATATTGAACTATAATATATTATGCTTAAATGTTTTATTGAGTTATCATATGTTTTATGTGAATATATATTAATTATACTATTTTAAGTTAAATTATTCGAATCGAATAACCGATAACTTTTCGAATCGAATATTATGATTTCATATTCGTATTTGGATATTTCTCGAATAAAAAAATATTCTTATTCGGATTCCTACTCTAAATCTTCGAATTTGAATCTTAAAATTTCGAATCGAATCGCGAATCAAACCAAAAAAGTTCGATTCGTTTGCAACCCTACCTGCGCCCGCCCCGCCAATTTGGCGGGCTTCTGCGGGTAACGGGCCGGCCGGCCCGTTTGACAGCTCTAGTCAATACCGAGACCGGAACCGAGACTGGATTGACTGCCAGTTGACCGGCTTGACCGACAGTTGACAGCCCGGTTTCTCGCTCTGAGCTCATATTTAATATCCATTTTCGAACGAGCTCATCTACACACTTAACTAAATATGTTAGCAACACAATAATAAGTTTTGTGCTCATCAAAACAAGATTGCTAGATATTATAATCCAACAATCTCTCCCTTTTTGATTAACACAAAACTTTAAATAAGAGCACAATTACTAACATTTTTCTCCGCCTTTTTTTGATAATCAAAAAACTTTTCTCCCCTTACTAGCTCAATTTTACGCCCAACTAAGACAAAGTCAGTTCAAATAACTGAAAAAAAGCAGCGGGCATTCTTCTCAGAAATACACTTGTCATTATGTGATATATGTCATACACTAATAATTTCCATAAAACCACAAAGTTGTACCTTTTTCTTTCTGCATTTTGATTAAGTTATCGTTGTGGCAGTTATTGATTAAGGTTAATATGCAAAGAGGGATATTTGAATACAAGATGAAACTCTCCTGAACTATAACCACATACATTGCATTAGAATGTATTTACACGGAAGAATCATGGAAGAACAAAAGCTATGACCAAACACGCCATTAAGAAATTACACAGAGGTTGCCTTCCCAAGCACCTCTTAGAGCTTGAATTGTCTCCATGTAATAACATTGAGCTCATATTCAAATAATAGCTTGAATTGTCTCCATGTAATAACATGGAGACAATTACACAGAGGTTTCCTTCCCTTCATTTTCCTAGGGCTTATTATTTTTGTCATATATATTAGAGATGGAGGCCTTACACATACAAATAAACTTCAAGTTGAAAATTTATAACAGTAAGTTTCAAAGTTGAAGCAACTTGAGAAAAATTAACGTCAGATTCTGAAAGATAATGTTGTCAAATTGCTTCGATTTTGAAAACTATCATCATCAAATTGATTAATAGACCGACGGCAGAGTATATGCAGGTCACGATGTTGGGGGACGATGATGCTCCTACCACCGAGCAACTTATGCCTCAGGAACCTGTTATTTGAACGTTCCAGAAGAAAATTATCGTTGGGCTTCGATGGCGAAGGATCTTCACCAGCCAAACTATGGCTTATAACTTGTTCTTGGACATAGTTTACGGCTAATAAAACTCGTGTTTCCTTCATAAAAATTGCTTAATAGACTAGGAACATCCATTGCTATACAAGACAACCAACCATGTATTTTCGGAGAATATATCATTTTTCACAGCATGCGAGCTGGGAAGAATCCAGAGCTTTTGAATGAAAATTTTGATCATACGAGAATAACGTTACATTTAGCATTTTCGTTACACCAAGTTCGTCGGATTCAATCGATATATACTGTGTTGTCATCAAGGAAATGCCTATATGTGATATGAACTTGTACAATCTATACAAACAAAAGAGATGCAAACACGAGAGATTCCCAGAAAGAAGAAAAGAGATGGTAAGAAACAACAGTTTAAAATGTGTTAGTCTGCTTTTCATGCTACATGGGAGTAACTAACATGTATCCAAAATCCATTGTAATATTAACAGAATTCATATTATTAACACAATCATCAGAAATTCTTGCAACCACACGCACACCCAAAGAGAGAGAATACCATCAACTCGAGTTCCACAGCTCCTCTTCTTTCTGCTTCTTCCACTTGCGCGCTGCGTCGAGAATCTTGAGATTCATCTTCGGCGTTTCCTCTGGGAATGAATAGTCAACGTACTCCTCTTTATACCTGCATATCATAAAATCCCACCCAAATTTTACGCAACCGGCGAATAAAATCTCATTCTCGTGTAAGAGATATGATGAGAAAAGAACAGATTGAAACTGTAAAACACATACCCAGCCGAACCATCCTCAGTGCTTATCTGTCTCTTCCTTTTAAGTTACTTGGGAAGCTTCGAACGCACTAAATCGACATCCCCGAGCTCGCCAAAGCTGCTTTCCAAGTTCAACCACTCCTCCAAAAGCATTGCCCTTTCCTCTTTCAACTCGGGCGCTGATATTCTAAAGTAGCCAAGGGCTCTTTCAAACACAGCTGATGAATGGATAGATGAGTAAAAACAAAGAGGTTAGAGTGCTTAAGCTAACATCGCTGCGAGTTGAAAAGTAATAGGAAAGAAAAAGGGGTTGGGGGGGGGGGGGGGGGGGGGGTTTAATTCTTACCTCTGGCGCGTGTTAGGCATTTCCTCCTCTGTTCGTCGTCTGTTTCATGAGAGTCGATGTTCTCCAAGTTCTCTTCCATGGCAGAAGCCTCAAACTTGGCGTAACTAATCCACACCTTCAAGTGCTTGGTGCGATTCAAAAGCCTCTCGCATAGTTCTCTTGTTCTTTCATATTCACTCTCCGATATCTCAAAATCAATATATGCCTGGTGTAACAGAGGGTCGGTCAATACACAGTTAAGGATAACCAAAGTTAGAGATGAACTGTACATTTGGAAACATTAAGAGAGTTTGCATTAAACATACGCAATTCTGAAGTTTGTCAACACAGGTGCGTAAAATGTTGTCTCATTAACTACTCTAGTTAATGGGAAAAAAAACAGCTAAATGTTTTTATGCCTGGACCAAAAAGGTGCTACGATATTGAGTAGCACCCACAAAAGCTCAGTCCATGAAAAGATATTTACGCTTTGAAGTTTACCTTCCACAACAGCTCTGGCATGTCCAATGCAGGTTGATCAATTGCAAGCTCAAATAGACACCGGGCTCGTTCTGTTTCAGCCAGGGATCTCTCCAGCTCGGCGTATTTGCTCCAGGCATAACAGTTCTCAGGCGACCATTCCAAGTACTTTTCATAGAGTTTTCGGCACCTTTCAAGATTGCCAAGCTGCAATTCTATCTCGATATACTTCTTAAATATCTGTCAATGAGGAAGTAAATGATGTTAAAGATGTTCATGACCATAAAGCAAATAGATAAAAAAGGCTTAAGCTGACAACAAATACAGGCAACCAGAACTAAGAAATATTATCGTACCTTATCTTTGGGAGCCCTACCAATTGCTGATCCCAGAATTTTACGTGCCCATTCAAGATTTAACTGGCGCATTTCGAACTGAGCAGCCATCAGCCATATCTTTGCAAATGAAAATTTTTTATGCGGGATAATCTTGAGATATAAGCTGTATAGTAAAACAACATAGAAGGGAAGTCAGAGGTGATATACAATTGACATATGCAAGAACATCAACATATAAAAGAGAAAAACATGATGCACCCACTGCAATGCATTTTAGAAAATAACTAATGAAAATTAACTAATCATCTCACAACATGCATAACGGTGCATTAATATTTTGATATTTCAACTCCTAATGCAACTAAAATGATCCCCACGTCCACCACAGGTCTACGTGTTGCCTACTCAAATGTCACACTCAAGCTTCACTTTTGATAGTACGGATAATTGCAAATCTCGTTTCCTGAAAACAACTCCAGTAATCCGCCAAATTACTGAATGTCCATTGCCAAATGATATCACATAGTTGCAAGTGAAAAAGTAAATATAGCAGTCCGTTGTTCGCTAAGAAGTGGGGTCACAAACAACAGATCGTAACATAAAGTGAAAGCCTACATAAGGTCCAAAACATGATACTGTGAACTTGTTCAAAATCACAGACCTACCAACTTTCCAATTGCATAATAAACCAATAACACTATGCAGGACAGAAACTACCGATGAACGATTTAGCAGTTCCTTCACTGAGATAAAACCATATTCAGAGTTCGTCGAAAACTGTTCCATTGGAACATTAAATTTTAAGAAGAACACATTAACACAATCATAACATTCAGCATCATATTATAGGGCAACTAGCAATAGCAAAGTATCTTACTTGTACACATCTCTAGTACGATCCACATCTTGGGCACCGAGCTCTTCATAAAGCACGTAATTAATCCTGAACGCAACAGAAACTCAACCAGTCAGCAAGATACAATCAAATATGAAAGTAACTAATGCCCTCTTGTACATGTTCTCAATCTTTGACCTATCACCACTAGTCTCCTCTAACCTAATGTAATCAAACCATGCATCATAATTCAGCGGATTCTTTCTCACTTCCTCCTCATACTGAAATCTCCTCTTTCCAACAATCGCATCCTCAATACCTTCCCTATCACCATACTGCTTCTCAAATGCAACAAACTTCTTATAAAGCTCCTCAGCCCCACCATTCGGTATGTGATCCACTGCGTCTTTATAAATACACCTCGCCCTCTCCGTTTCTTTACACCTCTTCTCAAATTCCGCAAAATCCACAAATAGTTCCTCTGCGTTCTCTTCTTCACTCAACTTGTTCACCGCCCTCTGGTACACTTCCCTAGCTTTACCCACCTCCCCATTTTTCATCTCGAATTTCGCATAACTTATGTAAGCCCCAATACTTGGATGAAAATTGATAAATCTTTCAAACACAGCCCTCGCTCTTTCGAGCTCGTTGTATCTCAACTCAAATTTTATGTAACTCAACCATCCCTGTTGATCAGGGCACCACCTCATCCATCTCTCGAAGATCTGCCTCGCAGCAGCCACGTTCCCCAACATCTCCTCCATGTGTACGTACTTGTACCACAGCTGATCAACCCTAGGCAACAACTCCACAGCCCTGTCCCAAACGTTCCTCGCATGGTTCAAGAACTTGTTCTTCATCTCGAATTCTGCGTATTTCAACCACAGAGTGTGATCCCGATAATCCACTTCCAACGCGCGTTCCCAATCCGACCGCGCGCGCGTAGTCCTTCTGAGATTCCTCCCACTTGGCGTACTTTACCCAAACCGATTTGTTCCATCCCACTCTCCGAGTGAGGTCTTCGTACTCTTTGCGCTTGCGCAAACGGCAGTCTGCTAGCTCGGTGACGTCGGTGATCTTGTGCTTCGGCGGACGAATCTCAGATTGCTGACGCTCACGAGCTTCTCGAAGGATTTGCTCGGCTGTGATTTGCACCGGCGCAGGGGTTTTGTTCTTCACTATGGTCGGGCGACGTAGTTTCACCTCTGCCTCTCTCAGAAACGGAATCAGAGGGGGGTCGGAGGGGTAGACCGATCCCCCGGCGGCGGGCGCTACAAGGATGGTGGCGGTTGATGGCGTAGACATTGGTATTTTTTTTAGAAGATTTGTATTAGAGGATGAAAAAACCTATAGGGCTCTATTTATAGGGCTATAATTTACAAATAGAGCTACTTAGAATTCGGGCCCTTAAGATAGTAACATATGAATTCAGGCCCAAAATTAATTTTAAATGACCAATCTCATGTTTGTCTTAAGAGTTAATGACTCATTTATGCCGGAAGGACTCATTTGCCATTTATTGTTGCGAAAATTTACATATATTTGTCATCATCCCTTCAATCTAACTCAATTCACGCCAAAGCATTTTCCTTTTTTTGAAAGCTCTCTCAAGTAAGGTTAAATTGACCTCAATCTCTCATGTGTCATAATCAACGAAAAATTTCAATGTTATCATAGAATAATGCTTCAAACCCACTTTCGAAAATATATTTTAAAATAGTGAAATCTCGACTTTAATGTTTGAATAAGGTGTATTCGACATTTTTTGAACTCTTGATAACATTTTTAATATTCTGGATAAAAATATTTGTAACAGTATAACAAATATTTCATAACAATAACACACAATTCAAAACAAATATCGATTTATTTGTTATTTATAACATTCAGTACACAAGCAAGGATTGCGATGAATGGTTCAAAAATCACAGATGACATCCAAAAACGACGAAAAGCACTGGAATCTCGATTTTAATGGTCGGATTCGATTCAATTTGTTCATGGGTCCTAGTAATCGACGAGAATTATTGATGTTGACGAAGAGCCGACCGAATATTGAAACGTTTACTAATTAGTATGCTACATGCGTAACACTTCATAAAACAATTATAACAACATTGTTGTAGTGCCTAACTTATATTGCTGCAAATTTAACACATCATCATGAAAAAATAACGCTTTATTTACTGTCAGTAACAAATTTAATACACAAGCATCGGATAGCGAAAATGTTGCGAAAAGCACCAACGACGCTAAAAAAAAGCTAAAAGTCATAGAAATGTCGACGTTATTGACCGAATTAAGTTAAATTGACCTCAATTTCTCATGGTTCTTATAATAACGGAAATTTATTGATGTTTGTACCGAAATATTACTTCAAATCCAATTCGAAAATCTAGTGGTGGAATCTCAGTTTTAATTGTCGAAAATTGAGAAATAAACTAAGTTTGATTAGCTATCTTAATAACGAACGAAGAATTTTGAGGTTAATTATATAATAATATAATAATTAGCTTTTTTTTCCAAACTAAAACATTTTTTAACTGAATAACACTTTCTGTAACATTTATAACACATGTACATGCAAAAGAAAACATTTCATCAAGAATTTTCTTGAAGGTTCTGGATTGTTAGAGAATATTAACACATGACCTGCACATAATACCAATGTTTTATATGAAAAAACAATAAGTATCCATTTTACAACACATTTATAGATACTGGTAGTACATAATAGCTTCTCAATACCATATTAGAAAGTTTAATATTAAACCGCGAATACCATTATTATTATGTGAAAGAGGTAGTAACATATGTTTTTAATAAAGGAATATATGTTTACATGGCTAACAGCCTCAAAAATTCGAATAAGATGAAATTGACTTACATACGAGCCTTAATAATAAGTGAAAATTCACGTCATTAATCATGGAATGTGACGAATATTAGCATTCTTCGAGTTTAAATGTTTTCAAATTGAGTAACATTTTCCCAAGAAAATATAGCAAATGTATATGTAAAATTCGTTAAGAATATTCTAGAAAGTTCTGGACTGTCAGAGAAGCTAACACAACTGTCAGAAAATTATAATAGGATTTTTTAGAATATTACCACATTACCTGCAAATAATACAATATGTCTGATATATAGAAACAATACCAACCGAATTTATGACACATTGTTCGGTACATATACCACTTAATACGCTTTTCAGTCTAAAATTTTGTTCGTAAATGCACTTTTCCCCGAAAGTATAAGATTTATGTTCGTGAGTATGTGATTCATTAAGTTAACAAACCAAATTCCCTTAAAAGACATGTTATGCAAATGTTGATATCACTATGTGAAAGTTGATATCAAAAGCCATGTAAACATATAACTCTTCTTTCACAAAATATACTAGTATCTATTTTGATGAGACATAACGTTATCGATTCCACCACTATTCAAAGTTCAACATTAAAGCACGAACAACATTTAATATACCATAAACTCAAAATCCGAGACCCCAAATCCTAAACAATCGAGAGGAAGTGGATTTGTGAGCGAAATTAATGAAATTAAAAATGTGGTACGAAGAACCTATTATGCAGCACCAATATCTACTATCGTGTTAAAAATTTGGATTTATAATGTTATTTGATATCGGACATTCGGTATTATTGGCAAATAATGTAGTAATATTTCTTGACAATATAGAAGATTCCGGAATATTCTTAATGAAATATTTTCTTTTATTTATACATGTGTTATTTTATTTGCAGAAAGTGTTACTCACCTTGAAAACCTTTCAATTTCGAGGAGAAAAAGCTAAACTCGCATTGTTTCATGATTAATGTCCATCACTTTTGTCGAATACTAAGACACATGATCAAATTGAGTCAAATTCACCATTCGCCAATTAGAGTCGGGATTTTACCCGTTTTCATAAAGCATTAACTGATCATAAACAGTTTCTAAAAGAACAAAAAGTAACGCTTCGATTTAATGTAGTAACAGTTCGATGCCAAAAATTAACGAAACATGTCTGTTAAACAAAATATCACATCGATACTTATGAAAAACAAAAGTAGGACATAAATACCACTTCCAATAATCAAGTAACGCTTCAATTTCATGTAGTAACAGTTCGATGCCAAAAATCATCGAAACATGTCTGTTAAACAAAATACCACATCAATACTTATGAAAACAAAATTAGGTCATAATACGGCACGTCAGATAACAATAACGCTTCGTTTTAATATCGTAACAGTTCGATGCCAGAAATTATCGAAACATGTCTGTTAAACAAAATATCACATTGATACTTATGGAAAACAAAAGTAGGCCATACAATACCAATTAATCGGCAAAAAAATCGATTATGAGTTACCCCTTGTATCACAACGAGCGTTGTATTTAATACCACATACTGGACAAACAACATACATCTTATTATAAACAAAGTCATTGTATACCACTTGATCATATGAAGATATCGATTATGAGTAATGAAGTAGCGTATTCTGATACTATTATACCGTTAATACATAATGTAGTAACAAAAATGCATAATATAGTAACACATATTCCAGATGAATCGATGTGTTTCATACGACCTGCTGCACACAACACACGTTTTAGAAGTGATGAGGTGATGATTGTTTCAATCACAGAGCCTATAAAGCCCCCAAACTACGGGAACCTCACATCCACACAGATTAACTGCAATTGCTGTCAAAATCTAGTTCGATTTGGCAAGATTTTCTCGAATTTGAACCCATATAAAAATTAGTTACATTCTTATGTCGTCCTTCATCAATATTAGATTAAACCCTACGTGCCACGTCAAAATTGATTGGTTGATAAGACAGTCGATTGTGCTATATTCATTACGAAAAGTTGGGTTTGATTATCCGAAGAAATAAATCTATAATAACATTTTACTATTGATATGAGTTTAAAGTAACACTTATGGTTTTTACGTTAACAAATCGTCGTATCTATGAAACATAAAACTGGCATCGAATACCCATTCAGAGAACATTTTATTAAGAGTATTTTAGTTAAAACATAGTTTTGGTCTTTATCATTAAATTTTTCAATAAAAAGGCCTGACGACTAATTTTGAAGTATCCTAGGGCCCGAAAACAAATCATCCCTTAAAAATATTATGAACTATTACATACATACAAATAATTCCTAGCTCTAAGATGGCACGAGACAATTCAAGCTATTATTTGAATATTAGCTCAATGTTATTACGACTATTACCATCAGAAGCTTTTGACTCAGCCATCCATGGATCTTGATTGTAAGAAAAAAATAATAGATGGGCAATTTTTTATGCGAAGAAATTGAAAAACAAGACAAGTTATCTTATGTAAAAAGTGTTTCTTTATGTAAAAAAAAAAGTGATAACCTCGTACGAACTAAACGGAGAAAAATAGTTCCTAGCTCTAAGATAAACTCAATCCTAAATCACAGTATCTGATGTAAAAACATTTGGGAGGTAAGAAAAGAGATTCAAATAGTTCAGGACTCTTCTATCTTTGTTCAATTTACATAAACATCAGATCATAAAATAGCGATGTAAGAAGCAACATTAGCACAGCCGATAAAACCTTTTTTTCCCAGAAACCATTAACATTCCTCCTACACAGCCTCATTCAACCATCTTCTGCTTCTGCAAGAAAATGTGGACCTTAAGAATTTGTTGTTCACATTTGTGCAATAGAATTGACCACTTACTATACATACAGGTGTTGATACCAAGGAGTGAAAAACCAACAAACATTAGGAATCATCTTCATATACCTTGAATTGTCTCCATGTTATCTTCCTTGTAGACGCCAAGGGGCGATCCATTAACAGATAGAAGCATCTCCCCATACTTCGGTAGCCTCCGAGTTTTGGGCGTCATTCCAAAAGATAACCTATTATTATTGTATGCCTGCAATTGCAACACGAACAAGCACGATTTTGATTCTAAAATACATACATTTGGAGAAATCATGAAAGCTATACTACGTTCCTAACTAGACAGAAGGATATTACCCACAAGTTTCTGCAACATGTTTTCGTTATCTTATATGGGCTGTATTTTGATTCTAAAATTACATACATTTGGAGTTTGCAGGCCATCGTTCAGATCAAATAATTGAGAATCAGGTGGCTCATCCAAGACCTGAAAAAAAAAAAATTTATAATACGAAAACGAAAGCAACCAAAATGGTAAGATCATTTGTTAAGGATGCATAATTGAAACATAAGTTAGAACGAGAACATACAAGACTCCTTATCTGCAACTTGTCGGCGCAAAACGAACCTGTTCCCACTGTAAAAGGATCAGTGTATCGTAAATGGACGATTGTCACGGAAAGTAAAAGAAAAAAGAAGGTTTATGGGCACCACATTTTGCTGAAAACTCGAAGCCGCCCAGGGAAGGAATTCCAGCAGACCAATCGGAATAAGCCATAGATAGTTGACGAAGGAACGACGCATGCGCATTTGTTTCATCTCCCTTATCATTGAACAAGTTCCCTTCTTTGTCTTTCCACGACACTTCATACTGGCCATCGTCCCCCGTCTTTACGATGGACAGATTAGGAAGGTTCTCCTTGAAAAACTGCAGCATAGGAGTTTGCAACTGTTCCTTGCTAATATAGGATCTAAAAAATCGAATCATAGTCCGCAATTGCTCGATCTCCAAATCACGCAGAGCTCTAATTGCAGCACTTTGCCGTTCAACTGAAATTATTACAATTGCATCTCACGACATCAATGGCAAATAAAACTTTTTTTTTTAAAGTAAATCAGTGCATACGTCAAATTCAAGCGATTTAAACGCTGTTTTCAGAAGCACATTGACCTGCGTTGCACTTCAGCAAATCAAACTCGAGCACGATACCCATCAACGAGAAACTCCCAAAATTCATAAATCGTAACCCATACATAAAGATTAAACTCAATGCTCATCGTCATAGAAAAAATGATGTACTGAAGTTAAAAGTTACCCTCGAAGTCATCAAATGCATCGTCTTCCTTGTCGTCGTTGCTAGTGGCCTTTTTAGCAGGTTTCCTGGCTCTCCGTTTGACCATTGAAGCTACTATTTACTAAAAACCAGCAAGTTATTCAGTTCTGAGAGGGATTTGTCCGATTCTGCAGACTGGAGACGCAATTTCTGATGAAGAGGGAAATTCAGTATTATTGAGCCTTTGAACTCGGCGAGCAGCGATGGAGAGAGAGAGAAAGAAAACAAAAGTTTAAGCAAGTTCGTGAAAAAAGCTTCAGAAAGAAATTAAATAAAATTGACATAATCAATTAAGGGAGCACGACATCGTTTAGTTATGGACCATTTGGACCCTAACTTTGGGACTTTAGTCTCTGGTCTCATCGTCTCCAATCGAATACTAAAATCCATAATTGGAGGTAAATTTACTCCTACCGAACAAAAAACTAAATGCAAAATGCATTCATACACTCTCTCTCCTCATAAAACCGCATCTATGCGTTTGGGTACAGTTATTTGCGATTGCTATTTGTTAATTGCACGAGCGTATATTATTTTTCCATATGTGCGTTTGGGTACAGTGTGCCAGAAGAAATAAACATGATAAAAAGGAGTCAGTGTTGTATTTTCTTCTAGGTCACAAGCGATTAATAAAAAAGACGTCTTTTCATTAATCGATGCGTGTATTATACATCTGGTTTATACATCTTCTGCACCAAGTTGAAATCCATCTCTATAATGAAAAGACGTCCCTCTGATACATCTTATACATATCTGTGTAGGAACAAGATAAAATCACATGTATTCTCTCTCTTCACCTTACATAATTGATGCATGAATAATGATATTTTATTATTAATTTTATTAACTTTTTTGTGATCAAATCTAAAATAATATTTGTAGTCTAATTTGTCAAATTATAAAATATAAATAGAGTTTATTAATAACCAGCATCCTCTCCAGTTCCAACTTCCTAGCTGGCCGACGTCCCTGTTCTGGTATGTGAAACCTTGACCAATGTACCTGGCAGCTCGTATTGTTTGTTGGCCAGAGTTCAAGAACTGAGTTAATATAGGAAACATAATCCTTAAATTTTCGAGGAATCCTTCATCAGTGGTTGTCAATGACTATCACCCATTCGACTAACACTGCATGGAGCTGGCAGAAGCTGACGAAGTTACGGCAGGCGATATTACCTTTCCTTGCCTTTTCTATTGGGGATGGGTAAATTTGTAACAACTGGTGTGGAGTGAATATTACAAAATACTCTTTTGAGTATGAGAATGGGTTGAACGATTGGAGGAGAATTACTGCATTATGAGTTTGAGTATGCGTTTGAGTTTGAGAATGTGTTTCTCGGCTGGAGATGGTCTTAGAGCTGAAAATTTGGCCCCAAGTCCATGGGTCGGCCCGGCCCGGCCCTAAACAATAGTGCTTGGGCCCAAATTTTCATGGTCCGAATCAATTCGGGCTTATCAGCATGTGGCCCGCTGGCCCGGCCCTAAAAAATAGTGCTTGGGCCCAAATTTTCATGGTCCGAATCAAGTCGGGCTTATCAGCCTGCGGCCGGCGGCTTGTGGCCCATGGGCTGAAAAACTCAATGGGCCACGGATCATAATAGGCCCGATAGTATTTAATTATTTTTATATATTTTCATAATATTTTTATATATGATATGTTACGAAAATATAGTTTTATAAGCAAAAACTATTATACTTTACATATTTATGGATATATATATTTAGAATTATTTTCTAGAGTTATGAGGTATAATTTATAATTATAAATGAACTAATAAGGAATTTTTAAAAATAAAAAATTAAGAAATTAAAAATATTTGGCTTTGCGGGTACGGGCATAGGATCCTTTGGCCCATTCAATTTCGGGTCAGCCCGACCATACCCGTAAAGATCGGGCGGCCCCTAAATCCTGGCCGGACATTTCAGCTATAGGCCTCATTTCATTAAAGCTCAAGGCCGTTATCTCTTCCTTATTTCCAAATATATCTCCAAAAAATCTTAAATTTTAAGTTGTTAGTGAAAAATAGGCAAGAAAAAGAAAACTAGAGAGAAACGATCTTTACTAGATGTAAGTAATATTTTTCATATTTTATAACATACGGTGGATATATTATTAATATAAAACATATAATATGACTTATATTTTATATAATAAGATGTATGTATAGAAAAATAAAAAAAAATCATAATTCGGTTTTTCGGTTCGGTCGGTTTACCGAATAAACCAAAACCGAACCGAACTATTTTCGGTTATCAAAATGAAAACCGAATACCGACCGAAAAATTTCGTTTCGGTATTCGGTACGTCGGTTCGGTTCGGTTCGGTCGGTTAACCGACATTTGAACACCCCTGCTCGTGGGCCCCTCTACGACAGCGACCCGAGTTTTCGAACTTCTTTGTCGACCTTTTGCAGAGAAATTTCGTGAAATTACTGATTTTTCCACATTTTGCGCAATTGAAATGGGTATTAATAAAGGTGAAGAAAGATCTTACCACTGAATCAGTGTGGTCGACTGGTTTCTGTTTTGACTCCGCCCAATAACGGTCAAAACCGGAAATTAAATCTTTCATTCAAAATCCGTCAACTTGGGCTCTATTGGTGCTTCTCGGAGCGTGAACTTCAAGGGGAGAGTCGAGGGCATTGTGTCTTCCTCATCTCTGTAACTCTTGTTCGGATTGTCTGGCTTCGTTTAGAGATACAATCATGATTTTAACTTGGAGGATCGAAAAATACTTAAACTGAAACAAAAAAGCGTACTTGATAACAAAATCCTCAAAATTTCCTCCGTAGCGAAATGTTTACGGGGATATTGCGCGAATAGCGTTTTGATTAATATTAAAATTTTGCGCCCTATTTATACTTTCGAACCACAACAACTATTTATTACCATTGGAAAAGAATTAAAATGAACAACCTAGCTACAAGCAAGAACAATGTTGTTAAGAATAAACATTGCAATTACAAAAGAAAACTACTAATAAAATAATTATCATTTTCCACGTCTTCTTTGGTGTATTGATTAGCCGACTCCTTAGTACAACAATGATAATGGTAAAATTGGTTGTATAGTTATGGAATAGAATTAGGTTTGTTGAGGAAGAAGATAAGTGAACGAAATTTATAGTAGGATTTATTAAGGTGTAGCTTATAAAAGTTGAGTTGATTATATATGGTAGTCATATAATTGTCATAGTCAAGATTACTTGAATATTATTGACTGAAAATTTTAATAGCTAGGTTTTGAGTACCTTTTATACCTCAAATCTGAGTTAATAAAGAAGGAAAAAAAATTTATTTACTTTCATATTTTTGTTTTTTCAAATTATTAGTCAAAATACATTTTACAAATTTTATCCAACTAAGAGTGTTATTGGTAACAAAATTATTTGCTAGAAATCGGCGTGGACTAAATGTAAATTTTGCTCTATATTTTTTGTGATTAAAGAAATTGAATAAATTAGTTGATGGAAGATGACCAAATCTTAAATTTTTTTATTTGTTTATGATTAAAGAAAGTAAATAAATTATTTGATATAAATAGACTTTTGACTACTCTAAATTCCAATGAATATCATTAATGGATGGGTTTCCATGATTCCCTTTGGATAACGCTTACGCTAGTCAACTGAAGCAAGCAAATTAACTGGATATAAAAATCTTTGGGGATGCACAAAGGAGTGACATAGTTAGGGTATATCTATACTATTATATTAAGGGTGAGTGGTGGCTATTAATTGCTAATTTGGTCTGTAAAATATTTTACAATTTAACCTCTCTGTTTCTAATTTCATTAATTAAATAATTATCACATTTAACCCCTCAAGTTTTAGTTGTTATACTTATACCCTTAATCATTATTTTCCTTTTATATATAAAAATTATATATCATATATTAAATTATAAATTTCAAAACTAAAATTAGAACTATTATATTTTATTCACATTCATAGTGTGCAAATAGTACTAATATAGCATATGTGTGTGGATTTTCATTTCTTGAAAGTGTTGAAGACAAAACTGAATTAATTTATTTAATACATACCTCACAGCTACAATTACATTATGTAATTTACTCTCGTATTTGCAATTAAAAAAAAAAGAGTGCTACACAAGATATTTCTTATCATGGTCTGAATCTAAAGCTTTTACAATAACATTTTGTATGATTAAAGAAAGTGAATAAACTACTGGATGAACGTTGACCAAATCTTAAATTTTATGAAAATATTATCTATGATTAAGAAAGTAAATATAAAATGGACTTTTGACTAAATCTCAAATTTTATCCTAATGTATTCTCCTGCTGCTGCCCCGTTATGCGTTACTCTAGCAGCGTCCTCGTCGTTTTCTCTTCGGACCTCTGTAAGGTTTATCTGACTGCATATCGGACAAAGAATTAAGATTGCACGAATGAAAAAAAAACTATTAAGATAAAATGCGCGATTCTTTTCCGTACGAGGTATTTTAAATACTCACCCACGGAGGCATTATCTCTTTTGGCCCAAGCTCCAAGTGGTTGCAATATTTACAAACTAGCCCTTCCTCGTCGCGTAATATCAGCTCGTGGGCCCCTCTACTACATTGGCCCGGTTGGGTATTCAGAGCTTCTTCTTTGACCTGTTGCAGAGAAACATATCTCTGCAATTTTATTCTCATAACTTTATGCGAAATTCTTCAATTTCTCGCATTTTTTGCGCAAATCAAAATGTTTATTAGTAAAGGTGATGAGAGATCTTACTGCTCTATCAGTGTGCTCGACAGCTTTTGGTTCAGACCCCTCCGACCAGTAACGATCGAAATCGGAAAATAAATCTTTCATCTCCCTTTCAAAATCCGTCATCTCGGGCTCTTTTGGAGCTTCTCCGAGCGTGAATTTCAACGGGAGAGTAGTGGGCGTAATTTCTTCATCGTTTCTTTTCCTCTTGTTCTGATTATCTGAATTCTGCGTTCATAGATAAAACCATGATTTGTAACTTGGAGGGTCGAAAAATACATAGGTCAAAGCAAAATAACGCACTTGATAACAAAATCATCAAAATATTCTCCGTAAAGAATGTCTACGGGGATATAGCGCAAACAACGTGTGATGATTGAGCATATTAAAAATCCCTGCCTTCTTAACACTTTCTAACCAACAACACATTAGTTTTAAGTCTTTATAAATTGGACAAATAATTAAAATGAACAACCAACAAGCAAGAACAATGTTGTTAAGAGTAAACATTTCAATTACAAAAGAAAGTAATTACCATTTTCCACGTCTTCTTTCGTGTATTGATTTAGCCGACTATTGAGTGCAACAGTGATAATGGTAAACTTAGTTGTGTGATTATGGAACGAATTTGGATTTGTTGGTGTTGAGGAAGAAGATAGATGAACGATATTTATATTAGAATTATCAAGGTCTAATTTGTAAAAGTTGGGTTGATTATATATGGTAGTAATATAATTGTTTACTTGAATATTATTGACTGAAAATTTTAATAGCTACATTTTGACTAAACTTTTTATACTTCAATCTGAGTTAATCAGAAGGAAAAAATTTTATTCACGATCATCTTTTTATTTTTACAAATTGTTAGTCAAACTACATTTGACTAAATTTTTTCAGTAGTTTTTTTGGTAACAAAATTATTTGATAGAAATCGGCGTGCAGTAGATATAAATTTTACTGTAATATTTTGTATGATTAAAGAAAGCGAATAAATACTTAATGGATGGACGTTGACCAAGTAATCTTAAATTTTATTATATATTTATGATTAACGAAAGTAAATAACTTAATTGATATAAATGGACTTTTGACCAACTCTCAATTACAATGAATATCATTAATGTCATGCTTTGGATAATGCTTAAGCTAAAGCCAATTGGAGAATGTTCACTCCTTATTAGTGTTTAAGAGCGAGCAAATTTAATTGGATGTAGAAATCTTAGAGGACACAAAGGAGTAACATAGTTAGGGTATATAAGTGTGTGGACTTTCTTTTCTTGAAAGTGTTGAAGACAAAACCAAATTTTTCGAAAACAAAATACGTATACCTCACAGTTATACAATTATATTATGCAATTTACTCTTGTATTTGCAATTAAAGATCCTTAGAATCCCTTAGCCAATTCCCCTTCATTACTCTGAAATTAAAAAATAATAAATCAAACTTAAAAAGAGCGAGAAAAAAAAAAGAAAAAACCATCAGTTCAATCAACACGTATGCATCATATAGATAAGTCACGTATAGACTTGCCCAACCGCCGGTTAACCGTAACCGGCGGTTGGTAACCGGCGGTTGGCGGTTAGTCCATCGGACTAACTGCCGTCTAACCGGCCGGGGGCGGTTGCCGGTTAGCCGCCCCCGGTTGACGGTTAGAGTAACCGGCGGTTGGCTAACCGCCGGTTAAGGTTAACCGGCGGTTCCAACCGCCGATTTTTTAATTTTTTTTTTAATTTTTTTAATTAATGTTTTAATAAAGTTAGGTTTAGTATATTATTTGATCGAATTATGTATCGAAATCCACTATATAATTTGTAAGACAATTAAAAAAATCTACAACATTTTACAACGAACTTGTACAAGTACAACACAATATGTAGACAAAAGTTTAATTAACTAACTACAAATTTAGAATACAATACATAAATATAAATTAAATTAGCCTCCGTCTCCGTACGGTCCGGTCCGCATCCATCTAGGCAAATTTGAAGTCTTTTATATAGGGGCTTTGTCCGAGAAAGGCTTCAGCAAGTTCAATCACGGGCTAAGTTCAGCAAGTTCTTTTATATAGGCGGTTGAACTTGCTGAAGCCCATCACGGGCTAAGCCACAAAAAAATTAAATCAGTCTTCTTTCCGGACTTCGTCCGAGAAAGGCTTCAACAGGTCCAGGCGTCGGGCCGTCCCGACGCCTGCACCTGTTGAAGCCCATCACGGGCGAAGCCACGATTCTTCGACTTTTCGATCGGGCTTCCGCAAGTTTAGGCGAGAAAGCAGCGTATGATCTCAGGAGCCTTGACGAATCAACTATTAATTATGATCCGTCAAGGCATCCGGAGACCACACGTTGCTAACTTACTTGCACTTACCGAAACCCCTCTTCTTCGTAATCTTGTTCCCTATAAAAAAATGCATAAACATGATTTACATTATAAGTTTAATTTTTAAAAAAAAGAACAAGAAGTAATTATACAAATATTTACTTATCTTTTTTCGGGCTTCGTCGTGACTCGTCGTAATATAATAGGCTTGTTCAAATAAATTAGTACATGAAAATAACAATTCATTAGTTAGCCAATAAACATAATAAATATTTGTACGCAAAAAAAAAATATAAGAGTTGAATACTTATCTTTTTCGGGCTTCGTCGTTAGGTTTGTTCAAATAAATTAGTACCTGAAAATAACAATTAATTAGTTAGCACTATAAACATAAAAATATTTGTATGCAAAAAAATATAAGAGTTGGATACTTATCTTTTTTCGGACTTGTTTGTTGATGTGGAGTCCCGGCCTCGCCGAATGCCTCTAATAATCCTCGCCGCCGTCGCCGCCGTTGCCTCCGCTTGTCTCCGTGCCGGTGGTGTCCTCGAAAAGGTCGTCGGGCGAGTCGCTGGCACGCTCATCTTGGGTGCGATACTCGGCTCGAGTCCAATCGTCGAGAAGACATTGGTACTCGAGGTTGTCGACACTCAAGTTCGAACGCTTCTCGCTCAAGGTCAAACCGCCCATGCTAAAAGCATGCTCCACCGCGACGGTCGAGACCGGGACGGCAAGGATCTCCCGAGCGATTCTCGCCAACGTTGGATACGTTGGCGACACCCTCGACCACCATCTAAGGACGTTGAACTCATCTTCGTCCTCGAACTCGAAAGTCGTCGACATAAAGTTATCGACTTCTATGTAGGGGTTTTGGGAGGACCTTGGACGCTTGTTTGCGTTGAGGATGTCGTAGTAGTCAGCTAATCGTGAAGATCGACTACTAGTAGAACTAGATTGACCGCGCCCCGATCCCGATCGAGACGAGTCGTGGCCAAAATCGGGCTTATACTCTTTAAAGAGCTATGCGCTCGATCGAGTACGCTCTGCCAATAAATGCTATCGACTACCCTGCCCGACGATACCTTCGTATAGTAGCATTCTAGTAGTCTACCCGTACCATCTAAACGCCATCTCGGATCCAATATCTTCGCTATAATGAAGATATCCGGTAACTCAAAAAAATATTTGAGCCACTTGGTAGTCATGCTCCCAATGGCCTCGCCGACTACTGGATCAAACCGAAGCCCGTCGAGTATGATTGCGACTTTAACGCAATGATCTAACGCAAGTATGGAAGTCGGGTAATATGAACCCGACATCGCCTCGGTGGCATCGTGAAATACTTGAAGTATCTCACATAAACTGTTGCACGGGTCCCACATCTCCGGAAGTAAATTGTACGACAATACTCTGTTTTCGGCAAAAAAGTCGCACAGATGCTGTCGATACTCCATAGAACTGTACAGCAACTTGTAGGTGGAATTCCACCTGGTGGGTACGTCTAAACTAAACTTCTTGGCTGCTACACCCTCTCTAGCGCAGAAACGCTTCCACTTCTTCCACAAAGACGGGTGTCGCATCAGGTAGGAGATTGCGTAGCATATAGGCTGCACCTGGTCCTTTAAACTAGCTAGCGCGTCTTGCACACAGAGGTTAAGTATGTGGCAAAAACAACGCACGTGGAAAAACCGTCCTCCGACTGACGGCTGACAATACTCGATCAAGCGTTCAATGCTCGCGTTGTTTGCGCTCGCATTGTCGAACGATACTGAAAAGACTTTGTTGACTATCCTATACTCTGATAAGATCGTCCTAAGCTTGATCGCAATGTTTTGCGCCGTGTGCGCTTCATCGAACTCCCTATATGCGATCAAGCGCTTTTGTATCGTCCACGAATCATCGACCCAATGGCATGTCACGCCCATGTAAGATGAACGTTGCCAATGATCGCTCCATATATCGGAGCAAATCGACACGAACGTTCCTAAACTACCTAATATCGCTACTAAGTCGCGCTTAAGCGCAATTACCGTCTTCTTAGTATCCCGCGTCAAGGTGCTCCTCGAAATCTTCTTCGCCTGTGGGTTGTATGCGGCCTTGATCCAATGCTCGTAGATCGGGTCATCGGCAAATCGAAACGGTAGATGCTTCGCGGCTACGAACTTGGCAAGCTCGCGTCGCGCAACGTCCTCGTTGTAATGAAACAACGACGTTGCGCTTCCGCTCCCGCCGGCGGGTCCCGACGCGGACGAATCGGTACCTCCGAACATTTGCTGTTGGTTTTGTGCTACACCTAACTTACTCGGGTGTTTCGAACGGAGATGGGAATTCATTGACCCATATCCGCCTCCTTTTCTAAACTTATATTCCTTGGGACAGTAGTTACAAATGGCTCTAAATTGGTTGACTATACTAGTAGGTACCTTCTTGAAGTGTACCGCGAAGATGTCCGACTGTAGCCGCCGGGCGGCGGCGGTTTGCGTAGGCGCTTCGCTCTCCGGATCCTCCTCCACCTCCGTATGTTGCGCGGCATGCGAGCTTGCTCCCGGCGATGGTTCGAAACCGGCCGGCTCCTCGTTCAAGTCACCGCCGAGCACGTCGGCGATATCCAAGAACTCGTTCGGATCGTATTGTTGGTAGTCATCTTGCGATGAACTACCAACGACTTGCTTCCCTTTGCTGGCCCTCGATGCACGAGAACCACGTCGGCCACCACCACGATCCATCTACAAATAATCTACACACGGACTACGAAAAATATGGTTAGATAAAAAACTAAAACGGCAATACCAAGGGGGCCCGGCCGAGGCGACACGTGGCGGTGCGGTCGTGCGGGGCTGCGGCGGCTGGCGGGGCTGCGGCGGCTGCGACGGCTGGCGGGGCTGCGGCGTGCGGCGGCTGGCGTGGTGGGGGCTGAGCGACGGCGCGTTGCGGCGGGGTGGTGGTGAGCGACGGCGCGTTGCGGCGCGTGGTGGCGGGCGAGGTGGCGGGCGGTGGGACTGGCGCGGTGGGGGCTGGCGAGGTGGCGGGCGGTGGTGGTGGTGCGGCGGTTGTGCGGCGGTGGTGGACGGTGGTGCGGCGGCGGTGGTGGGCGGTGGTGTGGTCGGTGGAAGGTGGTGGCGGGCGAGGTGGCGGGCGGTGGGGTTGGCGTGGTCGGCGGCGGCGGGAGGTGGTCGGCGGCGGCGGGAGGTGGTCGGCGGTTGTGCGGCGGTGGTGTCGGCGCGTGGTCGGTGGAAGGTGGTGGCGGGCGAGGTGGCGGCCGGTGGGGTTGGCGTGGTCGGCGGCCGCGGGAGGTGGTCGGCGGCGGCGGGAGGTGGTCGGCGGCGGCGGGAGGTGGTGCTGGCTGG
Source organism: Craterostigma plantagineum (assembly GCA_027422505.1). Lineage (NCBI taxonomy): Eukaryota > Viridiplantae > Streptophyta > Magnoliopsida > Lamiales > Linderniaceae > Craterostigma > Craterostigma plantagineum. The sequence goes on from JAPQWV010000012.1 coordinate 21,371,565, forward strand.
TGGGGCGTGGCCGCGTGGAAGAGAGGCGAGAGAGAGAGAGATGATATCGAGAGAGAGAGAGAGGAGAGAGACAGTGAGTGAGCGAGAGAGTGAGAGAGACAGTGAGAGACATAGAGAGAACGAGAGAGACAGAGTGAGAGGGAGAGAGACAGATACCATTTATTTAAAGATGGTATTTCTTACCGTTGTAACCGGCGGTTTGTCCGGTTAACCGGCGGTTACACGGCTCAACCGCCGGTTACAACGGATAATTATTATTTATTTTTTATTTTTTTTTATTTTTTTAAAATTTGAATTTGGACGGTGAATTCAAAATTTTAAATTTTAAATTTTTTTTTTGAATTAACTAACCGCCGGTTGAACCGCCTAACCGGCGGTTCCTAACCGGTGGTTTGCGGTTGGTCAAATCGACCAACCGCCCCGTAACCGGCCTTGTGCGGTTGCCGGTTACGGTTGCTGCCGGTTACGGTTTGTAACCGTAACCGGCGGTTCCGTAACCGGCGGTTCGGCGGTTCAACCGCCAGTTACGGTTGATTTTGGGCATGTCTAATCACGTATGTGGACTAAGAGCACCTCGGACTGAGACCTAAAATCCAAAAAGAAAACTAAAACTATCCCAAGTGCAAACTCAAAATGAGTTTTTCATCATGTTTTAAAGTCAAATATCGTTGGAAATGAGATTTTCCAAAAAAATTTCAACGTTTAAAAGTTACAGTTCATAATATTTTATTTGTCTTAATTATTGAAGTGACCAAAAAATACAAAATATATATAAAAGAATTTGAGTTATTCACAAACATATTTTTTATTTTTTATATGAAAAATATCGAGTTTATGAAGTTGTAAATTATATTGATAATATTAAAAATTGGGTAGAAAAAATTACAATAATGATATTTGAGTTTGAAAATTGGTTTGCCGGTTGGAGAAGATTATGCATTTTGAGTTTGAGAACGAGTTTGAGTTTGAGTGTTTTTGGTTGGTGATGGTCTAAATTTAAAATTTTTACAGTAACATTTTATATGATTAAAGAAAGTGAATTAATTACTCGATGGACGTTGACCAAATCTTAAATTTTATGAAAATATTTATCTATGTTTAAGAAAGAATACAAATGGTGATGATACAATGATAAGCCTTGTAAATGTCAATTGAAGAATGTTTTATCCAAATATATTCTTCTGCTTCTAGGCCGATTGCGCTATTCTAGTAGTGTCGTCATCGTTTTCTCTCGGGACCTTCATAGGGTTTATCGGCCTGCATATCGGACAAAAAACTAAGATTACGCGAACGAAGGAAAATAGTAAAATAAAAACGCGCCGTTTTTGTACGACGTTTTTTTACTCACCCACGGAGGCATTATCTCTTTTGGCCCGAGCTCGACATGATTGCAGTGCTGGCAGACTAACCCTTCATTGTCCCTCAATATCAGCTCGTGGGCCCCTCGACAACACCGACCCGATTTGAGTTTTCGGAGCTTCTTCGTCGACCTTCTGCGGAGAAATTTTCGCGAAATTATTAGTATTCCTGCAATTTGCGCAAACTGAAATGGGTATTCATAAAGGTGAAGAGAGATCTTACCACCGAATCAGTATGGTCGATTGGTTTCTGTGCTGACTCCTCCCCCCGAAAACGGTCAAAATCAGAAAATAATCTTTCATCTCCCTTAATTCGAAATCCATCAACTCGGGCTCTCTTGGGGCTTCTCCGAGCGTGAACTTCAAGGAGAGAGTTGAGGGCGTTGTGTCTTCCTCATCTCTGTTCCTCTTGTTCTAATTGTCCGACTTCTGCATTGAGTGATACAACCATGATTTTTAAGTTGGTGGGTCGAAAAATGCTTAAATCGAAACAAAAAAAAAGTGCATTTGATAACAAAATCCTCAAAATGTCCTCCGTAGCGAAATGGTAACGGGGATGTTGCGCGAATAGCGTGTGATGATTGATTAATATTAAAAGAATTGTGCCCTATAATTACTTTCTAACTACTAACACATTTTAACCATTGGAAAAGAATTAAAATGAACAACCTAGCTACAAGCAAGAAAAATGTTGTTAAGAACAAACATTTTCAATTACAAAAGAAAAATGTTTATAAAGTAATTACCATTTCCTACTGAGTACAACAATGATAATGGTAAAATTGGTTGTATAGTTATGGAACAGAATTAGGTTTGTTGGCGTTGAGGAAGAAGATGACTGAACGATATTTATAGTATAATTTATTAAGGTGTAGCTTATAAAAGTTGAGTTGAAACCCCCATGCACAAAGACTCACCCGACGTACCAATTCTTGACTCGGGTAGGGTTTTGGGCTGCTTCGAGGCGATCCTTGGGAGCGCTTTCTTCGACTTCAGAGCCTTCCTTGTGTAAAGAACGTCCAATCTCTTCCATAGCTCGCCCGGCGAGGTCTCCTTCAACACATTTGAAAGAACACCATCTCCAAGACTCAAGATTATCAAGCTTTGAGCCTTCGCCCGAACGATTCTCCTTTCGTCCGCCTTCAAATCCTTCGGTAGCATGTCATTCCACGTCTTCAAGGCTTCCTCCAATCCCTCTTGGATCAACTCAGCCTTCATCTTGAGCTTCCACAGCCCAAGATCATCCCCTTCGCTGAATTTCTTCATTTCGAACCTCTTTTGCGCCATCATCTTCGTCGCGCTTCGTTCCACGACTCGCCGCACCACTTGTTGGGATTCCGGCGCCATTTGGTTCGCAATTCAGCCTAATTTCGTGGGTGTATGTGAATTGAATCAAGAACTACGATCTTGAAGGTGATCGGATCGAAAAACAGAGAAAGAAAGCGAAAACAGAGAATCGATATGCGTGGTTCGGTCTCTACTTTCGACCTACTCCACGGACCAACCAAAGCTCTTTATTCCAAACCACAAATTGGGATTACAAGATGGTATCTTCCTCACCAATTCTCTAGTTTACACCACTCGCTAATTCTCTCTCGTTTACAAAATATGATCGCTCTAAGACTGATCCTTCACCACTGCTAATCTGCTATTTATAAGAACTAGCAGCAGTTTTCTTTTAACCGTTACAGCAGCTTGCATTGCGCACTTGTACCACGTGCTTGAGCGAGTTGTACAGCGCACCTCTCTCTACTTACAAAAAACGTGAAACACGCTTCTATAAGTAAGCAGAACTAAGGCTTTTTAAATTAAATAATGCAGAAAATAATTAACAAAATAGGGTAGTTCGCATTTAATACCCGCGACGTCGCACCCATTAGGTGCGACGTCGCTACCATTAGGAGCGATGCTCCTTTTACCTGTTTTTTTGTGTTTTTATTTGAGTGGCCCCTTAGGGGCGACAACTTCTTCTTTTTTTTTTCTTTTTTTTTCTTTTACTTATTTTATATTTTATATTTATTAATAATATAATCCACCAAATCACTAAATCGTCGTTATTTCACGTGATTTACATTATAAAAATCAATAAACACATCTAATTTATTGTTTGTTTCACGGTGATTAAAATGATATGCATATCTTATATTTCTCGATATTCAAATATATTTTTTATTTTTATGAATTAAAAAATAATTTCCAATATTCGAAAAATATAAGATATGAATATCATTTTAATAATCACATGAGTGTCGCCCCTCATCCAATTTCTATACGACCGTCGCTGGGGGGCGACGATCATTTCTAAATTACATGAAATAACGATGAGGGGCAACACTCATTTAAAATCGTGTGAAATAACGATGAGGGGTGACACTCATTTAGAAATTGGATCAGGGGTGATGCTCATGTGATTTACATAATAAAAATCAATAAACGCATCTAATTTATTGTTTGTTTCGGGGCGATTAAAATGATATACATATCTTAAATTTTTTGAACGTTGGAAATTATTTAATTTATTCCAATTTAAGTATTTTTTAATTCATAAAAATAAAAAATATATTTGAATATCGAAAAATATAAGATATGCATATCATTTTAATCGTCGTGAAACAAACAATAAATTAGATGCGTTTATTGATTTTTATAATGTAAATCACGTGAAATAACGACGATTTAATGATTTGGTGGATTATATTATTAATAAATATAAAATAAGTAAAAGAAAAAAGAAAAAAAAAAGAAGTTGTCGCCCCTAGGGGGCGACTCAAATAAAAACATAAAAAAAAAGGTAAAAGGAGCATCGCTCCTAATGGTAGCGACGTCGCACCTAATGGGTGCGACGTCGCGGATATTAAACGCGAACTACCCTATTTTGTTAATTATTTCAAAAACGATCCTATTTAATTAATTTTTTTTCTGCATTATTTAATTTAGAAAGCCCAGAACTAAATCCCAGCCGTGTGATGCACTCGTCACTTTATCCGATGGCTCACAACGATTCAACTAATTTAACCGTTACAGAGATGAATTAATTCAGCTGAAGCTCAGATTCTTTCTTCAATACTTATTTACAGCAGCTCCGCTCAATCGCTCAAGATATGTGACTTTATTTCTCAACAAATGTTTACACTCATATTAATTAGGGTGCGTCAATAGGAAATATGGGTGCCAATAGAAGTATGCTTTGGATTAACCCCTACGCTAGTCAATTGAAGTATGTTCTCTCCTAAACCAATATTTAAGAGCGAGCAAATTAATTGAATGTGAAACTCTTTGGGGGCACAGGAGTTATATAATTAGGGTATATAAAGTATATGTGTGGATTTTCATTTCTTGAAAGTGTTGAAAACAAAACTGAATTTATTTAGTTATAATACATACCCCACAGTTACAATTATATTATGCAATTTACTCTCATATTTGCAAGAAAAAAGATTACTATATAAGATGTTTCTTATCATGGTCTAAAACTAAAATTTTTACAGTAATACTTTTGTATGATTAAAGAAAGTAAATAAATTACTGGATGAATGTTGACCAAACCTTAAATTTTATGAAAACTTATCTATGATTAAGAAAGTAAATACAAACGGACTACTAAATCTCAAATTTTATTTCAATCCATGTCCAGAATGGTGATGATACATTGATAAGCCTTGTAAATGTCAATTTAAGAATGACATATATCCTAATGTATTCATCTATCGCTGCACCGATATACCTACTCTAGCAGTGTCGTCGACGTTTTCTCTTCGGACTTCTGTAAGGTTTATCTGCCTCCATATCGGACAAAGAATTAAGATTGGGCGAACGAAAAGAAAATAGTAAAATCAAATGAGCTTTTCTTTTTCATATGAGGTTTTTTAATTACTCACCCAATGAGGCATTATCTCTTTTGGCCCAAGCTCCACGTGATGGCAATGCTTGCATACCATCCCTTCATCGTCATACAATATTAGCTCGTGGGCCCCCCTACGACATCGACCCGATTGAGTTTTCGGAGCTTCTTCGTCGACCTGATGCTACAGAGAAACAGATCTCCGCAGTTTTAGTGTCATAATTTCTCACGAAACTCTTTATTTTTTCACAATTTGTGCGCACAGATCAAGATGGGTATTGCTAAAGCTGGCGAGAGATCTTACTGCTGGCTCAGTGTGGTCGACTGGTTTCAGTTCCAACTCCACCACCGAGTGACGGTCAAAATCGGAAAATAACTCTTTCATCTCCCTTTCAAAATCCGTCATCCCGGGCTCTTTCGGAGTTTCTCCGAGTGTGAATTTCAACGGGAGAGTAGTGGGCGTAATTTCTTCATCGGTTCTTTTCCTCTTGTTATGGTTATCTGAATTCTGCGTTCAGAGATAAAATTATGATTTGTAACTTGGAGGGTCTACATAGGTCGAAGCAAAAGAACGCACTTGATAACAAAATCATCAAAATGTTCCGCCGTAGCGTCTACGGAGACATAGCGCAAATAGCGTGTGATGATTGAGTAATGTTAAAAATTTGTGCTCTCTTAACACTTTCTAACCAACAACACATTATTAAAAGTCTTTATAAATTGGAAAAGTAATTAAAATGAACAACCAACAAGCAAGAACAATGTTGTTAAGAATAAACATTTCAATTACCAAAGAAAGTAATTACCATTTTCCACGTCTTCTTTGGTGTATTGATTTAGCCGACTATTGAGTGCAACAATTGAGTGCAACGGTGATAATGGTGAACTTAGTTCCGTGATTATGGAACGAATTTAGATTTGTTGGTGTTGAGGAGAAGATTCATGAACGATATTTATAGTACAATTATTAAGGTCGAGCTTATAAAAGTTGAGTTTGATTATATATGGTAGTAAAAATAATTGTTTACTTGAATATTATAGCCTGAAAATTTTAATAGCTACATTTTGACTAAATTTTATACTTAAAATCTGAATTAATCAGAAGGAAAAGATTTTTTTACTTTCATATTTTTGTTTTTTCAAATTACTCCAATACATTAGACTAATTTATCCAACTTGTAGTTTTTTTGGTAACAAAGTTATTTGATTGAAAAAGAAAGTGATAAATTACCTGATGGACGTTGACCAAATAATGTTAAATTTTATTATTTATTCATGCCTAAAGAAAGTAAATAAATCAATTGATATAAATGGACTTTGACTAATTAACTCTATGTACCAATTAATATCGTTAATGGATTGGTTGTCATGGTTAAGCTAAAGTCAATTGGAGTGTTCACTCCTAATTAAAGTTTAAGAGCTAATAATTTAATTGAATATAAAAATCTTTGGGGACACAAAGGAGTGACATAGTTAGGGTATATAAGTGTGTGGATTTTCATTTCTTGAAAGAGTTGAAGACAAAACCAAATCTATTAATTTTTTAATACATATACCTCAAAGTTACAATTATATTATGCAAATTTATTCTCGTATTTGCAATTAAAGTTCCTTAGAATCCTTAACCAATTCCCCTTCATTACTCTGAAATAAAAAAGTAATAATAAATCAAACTTAAAAAGAGAAAAGAAAAACCATCAATTCATCTTGATCATCAACACGTATGCATCATATGTATATGATATATTATCAATAAAATGCAAAATAAGTCACTATGTGGACTAAGAGCACCTCCGACGGAGACATAAAATCCAAAAAGTAAACTAAAACTATTCGAAGTGAAAACTCAAAATGAGATTTCATCTTCTCTCATGTTTTAAATTCAAATATTGTTTGGAAATGAGATTTTCCTAAAATTTCAATGTTTTAAAAGTTACAATTACCAGTAAAGTTACAATTACCAGTTTATTTGTCTTAATTATGAAAGTGACCCAAAAATACAATATATATATAGGAATTTGAGTTATTCATAAACATATTTTAATATTTTTATATGAAAAATATTGAGTTTATATTAATTTTTATATGACTAAAGAAAGTGAATAAATTACTCGATGGACGTTGATCAAATCTTAAAAATTTTATGAAAAATATTTAGGGGCAACCTCAACTAAATCCCCCTTCTTTAACTTTCTATCAACTAACTCCCCGTTTCATTTTATTTCTTACTAAACTCCCTTATTCAAAACAATCTTACACATCACTACCTACTTACCCGAGTCGACGATTTTAGCCCTCAATTATTACTTTTTAAATCATTTCTTTCCCAAATCAACACTCACGTAGCTTTTAATTTCAAGCCTCATCTCCCAACTAGAAAGCTCCCGCCGCGCGACAGAAAAGCCTCTGCCCGGACCGAAAAGCTCCGAGCTTGCCTAACTCACCGTGGGTTTCTCGGTCCAGGTAAGGTGAGGTACGTTTTTGTTGTTTTTTTCACTGTGGGTTACCCTTCGAGCTTCTTGACCTCGAGCTAACGAAATTAAGTTAGAGAACACTCTGATGAGGTGTACAATGAATGTTTGTGGTAGTAGCATGGACATAAATTGGGTATCAGGTTGTGGGTGTCGCGATTTGGGTGTCGAGCCGTGGGTGTTGCGATTTGGGTGTTGAAGTGTCAAAACCTGAGTTCTTCTCCTGTTTTCTACTGTTAGCATACTGTGGGTGTCAAGAAAGGTTAGTATTTGCTTAAGATATGGCTAATTTATCTGTTAAAGCAATTTATTATATGCAGTACCAAAGTATATTGAATTACAATACCCGCATTTCTTTTATGAAGTACCTTTTGAAGGTTTCTAGCAGTATCATATGGTAATGGTTTGTTATTTTTACTTTTAACAGGTAACATAATACGAAGATATGTTGTCTACGAATGTCTCTGATGGGCTCACGTTGTTCGCATGTGTGGAATATAAGAAGAGCACATATTTATTGTTTGACCAATGAAACGATATGTTATGGAGCATTCTTTTTGTTGGTATGCTGCCGATATGTTATCACACATTCTTACGACAATATGTTTTTTATATGATGTTGGTGAATAAATTATATTAATATTGTCGATATGTTCGATATTGATATTGTTGGTGGATGAATCATATTAAAATTATAGATATATTGATATCAATACTATTGTTGGATGAATAATATTAATACTGATGTCGTACTATTGATGGTGTTCCAATAAAATTGTTTGTTGGAATTTGTAATGCCTTATTTGCACAATAATCTACGTGTTTTCGATAATTAAAAATGTGGTACGCAAAAGATACTACAAGTAATCTACTCATGGTACTACATTATCATACACTATGGTACTATAAACATCTATATATGGTACTGCAAACATCTGTATATTGATACTAGAAATCAGGTAAGAGTTTTCGACGTCATTAGAATATTTTTGGTCAGTGACTATGTTACCATAGTTATAGGTATTAAATTTGATCATTTGATATACATATTGGTGGGTAAATATTTTGGAAGTTCTCATGCCTTATTTGCACAATAATCTACGTGTCGATAATTAAAAGCGTGGTACGAAAAAGATATTACAAGTAACATATGCATGGTACTACACTAGCATACGTTACGGTACTACGAACATGTATATATTGGTACTACAAATATCTGTATATTGGTACTACAAATTAGGATAAGACTTTCGATGTCCTTCGAATTATTTTTGGTCACTGACTATCTTACCATATTTATAGGTATTATATTGATCATTTGATATCAATATTAGTGGGTATGTCGAAGGTACTACAAACAATCTACGAATGAAACTACAATAGCATAACTTGTAATACTACAGAAGTACATGTATAGGTACTGCAAACGTGTTTATATTGGTACCGAAAATTAGTTTTGGCGTATTTCGATGCCGTTCGCCGGGTACATAAGAGATACTACAAACAACCTACGATGGAACTGTAGCATATGTCATGGTACTGCATGAGTCAATATATAGGTACTACAAAAGTGTTTATCTTGGTACCACAAATTAGAGGGCATATTTCGACGTCGTTCGGGTTATTTTATGGTCCGTGAGTACGTTACCATGGTTAAATGTACTAAGTTGATCATTTGGTATCATAATTGGCGGGTTAACATTTACAATCAAGGATTATTACATCAAAAAGAGCAACTTCCTTTCCACTTAATATGATAATAGTAAGAACATCTTACTACATAGCCAAGATTTTTGATCTATTGGAAGTTAGTGTTTATGTTCTACGTTACCATGTGTTTAATTTTTATTATGTGCCGTATTTTGAAAGTTCTCATGTCTTATTTGCACAATAATCTACGTGTTTTCTTCAAACGAATGGTAAGGCAAAGGTCAACCTACGGATAGTACTACAATATCATAAGTTATGGTACTACAAAGTTCCACATATATGTACTGCAAACGTGTTTATATTGGTACCACAAATTAGTGTTGGCGTATTTCGACGCAGTTCGCCCGGTACATAAAAAACAACCTACGGATGGTACTGCAATAGCATATGTCATGGTACTGCAGGAGTCCACATAAAGGTACTACAAAAGTGTTTATCTTGGTACCGCAAATTAGAGGGCGTATTTTGACGTCGTTCGGGTTATTATTGGGTCCGTGAGTACGTTGCCATGGTTTAATATACTAAGTTGATCAATTGTATCATTATTCGTGGGTTAACATTTACAATCAAGGACTATTACATCAAAATGACCAACTTTCTTTCCACTTAATATGATAATAGCAAGAACATCTTACTATATAGTTAAGATTTTTGATCTATTGGAAGTTAGTGTTTATGTTCTACGTTACCGTGTGTTTAATTTTTATTATGTGGGGTAATTTGGAAGTTCTCATGTCTTATTTGCACAATAACCTACGTGTTTTCGACAATCAAATGATAAGGCGAAGGTACTAGAAAAACCTACGGACGGTACTACAATAGCATAAGTTATAGTACTACAAAGTTCCACTTATAAGTACTGCAAACGTGTTTATATTGGTACCACAAAATAGTTTTGGCGTATTTAGACGTGGTTCGCCAGTACATAAAAGATACTACAAAACCTACGGATGGTACCGCAATAGCATACGTCATGGTACTACAGGTGTCCATATATAGGTACTACGAAAGTGTTTATATTGGTACCACAAAACTAGAGGGCGTATTTTGACGTCGTTCGGGTTTAATATTTGTTATTTGCCGCGTTATGTAAGCTCTCAGGCCTTAATTGCTCAAGAATCTACGTGTTTTCGACAATCAAACGGAAGGTACAACGAAGGTTCTAAAACAACCTACGGATGGTACAATAGCATAAGTTATAGTACTGCAAAGTTCCATATACAGGTACTGCAAATGTGTTTGTATTGGTACCACAAATTAGTTTTGGCTATTTCGACGCCGTTCGCCCGGTACATAAAAAGATACTACAAACAACCTACGGATGGTACTGTAATAGCATATGTTATGGTACTGCAAAAGTCCATATATAGGTACTGCAAGAGTGTTTATATTGGTACCACAAATTAGAGGGCGTATTTCGACGCCGTACGGGTTATTTTTTGGTCTGTGAGTACGTTACCATGGTTAAATATACTAAGCTGATCATTTGATATCAAAATTGGCGGGTTAACATTAGAATCAAGGATTATTACGTTCGCCGGGTACGTAAAAGAAACTACAAAGAACCTACGGATGGTACTACAATAAGGAAACCAATTGTGCTGCAAATCTAGCAATATTGGTACTACATAGTTGTTTGTTTAGGTACTACAAAAATACCTGGAACAAAAACATAAAAAAAGTCACAAAACTAAGACGATCAATAACGTATCAGTATCAAAATAGATAAATATCACTCAAATAAGTGAAGCATGCAACTAAGACCGTCTGTAAATATCGTGGCAAGCACGAAGCCATGATAGAATTTGACGTTAACTTCGTCACGATACCTCCCACGAGCCACCGGTCCAACGATGTATTGATATATGGACATTGCAGTATGTATGCCGCGATCCACGCCCTCTGGATTCTGCTCCCTCGTCGACTTCAGTGCCATTTCTATATGAGACAAAAATTAGATAATCAATTAATGAATTTACGAGACCATTAATTATGTAATGTGGTACCAAAAAACATATACAAACAGTACCAATTCACAAATGTACCCAAAAACAACAAAGACTCTACCAAGACCGACACAAATAAAGTACCTTTACTTTGAACAGGGAAATAGTAACAAACCCTAATTTGAACGATACTAAAACCCCAATTCAAAAAAAGAAAGAATTAAACCCCAATTTTCGCCATAAACGCCAAATTTGAGCCGTAATAAAATAATTAAGCATAACCCGACATGGAATCCTTCAAGAAATGCAACTATTGAAGCCCTAATCTCTGAAAACCACAAATACCACAAAAATCGAAAAATTAAAAAGGAAGCTTACTGGGAGTATTTCGTCAGTTGTATCGGGGGTGGCTCAGCTCAATGTTCTTGTTTTGGGGGCAATAGGCTTTAGGGGCAGAGGTTTGCCTTGAGAATGGGCCGTTTTCCTCTGCAATTCTCTTGTTCTCCCCCAATTTTTGAAACCAAAAGTCGAATAATGGGGTAAATCGATTGTATTAAATTCGCTTGCTTATATTGGAATGTTTATGTTTTACATGGGTATAATTGTCCATTAGGGAGTTATGTGATATAAGAGTTTGAAAGGGGGAGTTTGATGATAAATGCAATGGAAGGGAGAGTTAGTTGATGGAGAATTAGGGGTATGGGGATTTATGTGTAGATTTGCCAAATATTTATCTATGATTAAGAAAGTAAATACAAATGGATTTTTTCCTAAATCTCAAAATTTATTTCAATCAATATCCATATGGATAATGATACATTGATAAGCCTTGTAAATGTCAATTGAAGAATGTTTTATCCTAACGTATTCTTCTGCTTCTGACCCAATAAGTGCTGTTGTAGTAGTGTTGTCGTCATTTTCTCTTTGGACCTTCGTAGGGTTTATCGGCCTGCATATCAAACAAAGAACTATGATTGCGCGAACGGGAAAATAGTAAAATAAAAAATGCACCTTTTTGTACGACATTTATTTACTCACCCACGGAGGCATTATCTCGTTTGGCCCGAGCTCAACATGATTGCAGTACTGGCAAACTAACCCTTCATTGTCCCTCAATATCGGCTCGTGGGCCCCTACACGACACTGACCCGATTGAGTTTTCGGAGATTCTTCGTCGACCTTATGCAGAGAATCGCGAGATTACTAATATCCCTGCATTTTGCGCAAATTAAAATGGGTATTAATAAAGGTGATGAGAGATCTTACCATTGAATCAGTGCGGTCGACTGGTTTCTGTCCAGACTCCTCCCCCAATAACGGTCAAAATCGAAAATAAATCTTTCATCTCCCTTTTGAAATCCGTCAACTTTGGCTCTTGGGGCTTCTTCGAGCGTGAGCTTCAAAGGGAGAGTCGTGGGCGTGTCTTCCTCATCTCTGTTCCTCTTGTTCTGATATTCCGACTTTTGCGTTGAGAGATACAACCATGATTTTTACGTTGGAGGGTCGAAAAATGCTTAAATCGAAACAAACAAAAAAGCGGCATTTGATAACAAAATCCTCAAAATGTCCTCCATAACGAAATGTTAACGGGGATGTTGCGCGAATAGCGTGTGATGATTGATTAATATTAAAAAATTGTGCCCTATTATTACTTTATTACCATTGGAAAAGAATTAAAATGAACAAGCTAGCTACAAGAAAGAACAATGTTGTTAAGAATAAACATTTTCAATTACAAAAGAAACATACTTACAAAGTAATTACCATTTCCTACTGAGTACAACAATGATAATGGTAGTAATATAATTGTCATAGTCAAGATTACTTATTGACGGAAAAATTTAATAGCTAGGTTTTGAGTACATTTTATACTTCAATCTGAGTTAATCAGAAGGGAAAAATTGTATCTACTTTCACATTTCTGTTTTTCCAAATTATTAGTCAAAATACGTTTGACAAAATTTTATCCAGCTAGTTTGAATTATGCAAAATTTCTAATTAAATACTATTTTTATTTCAAAGTTAAAATATAAATTAAATACTTATTAACATTACAATTGTCATTTTAACGGGCAAGTATTTATTTAGTGCTACTTTACATATTAATTAAATTATTAACATCAAAACTCCATTTTTCCTTTTTAGATGGTGTATAATTGGTAATAATTAATCTTTGCACTCATATTAATTAGGGTGCGTCAATAGGAAAGATGTGGGTGCCAATAAAAAGTATGTTCATTAATGGATTGATTTTCATGCTTTGGATTAACCCATACGCTAGTCAATTGAAGTATGTTCTCTACTAATATTTAAGATCGAGCAAATTAATTGAATGTAAAAATCTTTGGGCCACATGAGTCACATAGTTATGGTATACAAAGTATATGTGTGTGGATTTTCATTTCTTGAAAGTGTTGAAAACAAAACTGAATTTATTTATTTGTAATACATACCCCAGAGTTACAATTATATTATGCAATTTACTCTCGTATTTGCAATAAAAAAGAGTACTATATAAGATGTTTCTTACCATGGTCTAAAACTAAAATTTTTACAGTAATACTTTGTATGATTAAAGAAAGTAAATAAATTACTGGATGAATGTTAAAATCTTAAATTTTATGAAAACATTATCTATGATTAAGAAAGTAAATACAAATGGACTTCAGACTAAATCTCAAATTTTGTTTCAATCAATGTCCAGATTGGTGATGGTACATTTATAAGCCTTGTAAATGTCAATTTAAGAATGATATCCTAAAGTATTCATCTGTTGCCGCACCGATATGCCTACTATAGCAGTGTTGTCGACGTCTTCTCTTTGGAACTCTGTAAGGTTTATCTGCCTGCATATCGGACAAAGAATTAAGATTGGGCGAACGAAAAGAAAATAGTAAAAATGCGTCTTTCTTTTTCGTACGACGTTTTTTAATTACTCACCCAAGGAGGCATAATCTCTTTTGGCCCGAGCTCCACGTGATTATAGTGCTTGCATACCATCCCTTCATCGTCATACAATATTAGCTCGGGGCCCCCCTACGACATCGGCCCGATTGTGTTTTCAGAGCTTCTTCATCGACATGTTGCTGCACAGAAACAGATCTATGCAGTTAGTGTCATAATTTTTCGCAACATTCTTTATTTTCGCAATTTTGCGCGCAGATCAAAACGGGTATTGCTAAAGGTGGCGAGAGATCTTACCGCTGGCTCAGTGTGGTCGACTGGTTTCAGTTCCAACTCCTCCGCCCAGTAGCGGTCAAAATCGGAAAATAAATCGTCCCGTCATGTCGGGCTCTTTTGGAGTTTCTCCGAGCGTGAATTTCAATGGGATAGTGGGCGTAATTTCTTCATCGGTTAATTTCCCCTTGTTATGATTATCTGAATTCTGCGTTCAGAGATAAAAACATGATTTGTAACTTTGAGGGTCGAAATATACATAGGTCGAAGCAAAAGAATGCACTTGATAACAAAATCATCAAAGCGAATGTCTACGGGTATATAATGCAAATAGCGTGTGGTGATTTGAGTAATATTAAAAATTTGTGCCCTTTTGACACTTTCTAACCAACAACACATTTTAATTACCATATGTATTATATTAGTTATTAAAAGTCTTTATAAATTGGCAAAATAAGTAAAATGAACAACCAACGGGCAAGAACAATGTTGTTAAGAATAAACGTTTCAATTACAACAAAAAATGCTATAAAGCAATTACCATTTCCCACGTCTTCTTTGGTGTATTGATTAGCCGACTATTGAGTGCAGCAGTGATAATGGTAAACTTAGTTGTGTGATTATGGGACGAATTTGGGTTTGTTGGTGTTGAGGAAGAAGATAAATGAACGATATTTATAGTACAATTATTAAGGTCGAGCTTATAAAAGTTGAGTTTGATTATATATGGTAGTAATATAATTGTTTACTTGAATATTATAGCCTGAAATTTTTAATAGCTACATTAAAATTTTATTCTTCAAATTTGAGTTAAGGATAAATGCTAATTTTATATACTTTCATATTTTTGTTTTTTCAAATTGTTAGTCAAACTACGCTTGACTAAATTTATCCAACAAGTAGTTTCTGGATAACAAAAATTATTTGACCGAAATCGACGTGGACTAAATTTAAATTTTACTGTAATATTTTTATGATTAAAGAAAGTGAATAAATTACTTGATGGCGTTCACCAAATAATCTTAAATGTTATTATTTATGATTAATGAAAGTAAATACATTACTGATGACTTAAGTGGAGTTTTGACTAACTCTCAATTCCAATGAATATCATTAAGGGCCTTTTACAATTCAGGCTCCTTTTCATAGATTAAATTTAGGTTTCATGTCCCTGACAGAAAATTCATTATTTAAGGACTCGATTTCTGCAGTACCACTTCAATGTTCTGCGGTACCACTTCATTGTTCTTCTGTACCACTTCATTGTTCTGCAGTACCACTTCGTTGGTCAGCAGTACCACTTCGTTGTTTTTCCAGTGCCACTTCATTGTTATGCAGTACCACTTCATCTGATACCAGTTCATATACACTTTATAACAACCTGTGTAAATCTGGGTCATAATCTCTAGATTTTATAAAAATTGGTCCTTTAAACAATTGTTTTTTTGTGACATGATCTAAAATCTATTTCACACCTGTCATTAATGGATTGGTTGTCATGCTTTGGATAATGCTTATGCTCAAGTCAATTGGAGAATGTTCACTCCTAATTGAAGTTCAAGAGCGAGCAAATTTAATTGAATGTAAAAGTCTTTGGGGACAAAAAGGAGTGACATAGTTAGAGTATATAAGTGTGTTGAAGACTACACTCAAAAAAAAAAAAAAGTGTGTTGAAGACAAAACCAAATTTGTTAATTTTTTAGTACATATACCTCGCAGTTGCAATTATATTTATGCAATTTACTCTCGTATTTGCAATTAAAGTTCCTTAAACTCCCTTAGCCAATTCCCCTTCATTACTCTTAAATAAAAATAAAAAAACAATAAATCAAACTTGAAAAGAGAGAGAAAACAAACCATCAATGCATCTTGATCATCAACACGTATGCATCATATGTATATCATATATCATCAATAAATGCAAATAAGTCACGTATTTTATTGTTTTTTATTACCGTATCAACAATGGTAAAGAAATACTATTTTTTTTCCTTCTATTCTTGAATGCGTGGCGTCTCAATAATTGTAAAGAAAGCAAATGCAATGGATAAAAGACACATAAGAGGCCCCCGTGGCTTCTCCTCCCTTCTTAACCGCCTCAATGAACCAGATCGTCACACGTACATATAGATAGTATCTATCTATATATATATATATATGCCATTTACGCTCATCGAATTGCATTACTCAGACCTTATATTTCAGTAAAAGATATAACACCGAATTACAAGAAAAAGAAAAAAATGCAGACGGCGAAACAGAAAGTGAGCGACGCGGCGGCTTCAGCTCAGCAGAACGTGGATAAAGTTCGAGCCAAAACCCATGAAAAGGTAATATTTTTCAATCTAGTTTAGGGATCTTTATATTATATGTAAATTATTGGGAGAGAACATATTGAAATGTTTGTGACGCTTTTAACGTAAATAGATGGAGAAAACCGATGCGAGGACATCAGAAGAGAAAGAAATGGCCCACGAGCGTAAGGAGATTAGCGAAGCCGAAGCTAAGATGAAGAAGCACGAATCCAAGGCACAAAACGTGGATAAGAAGGCCCACAGCCACCAGCAGCCGCCACTTGGTGCGGCGGCGCCGCCCACTGAGGGTGGCGTTACCCCTACTCCTAGTCCGGCGGCCGGTGGTCAGTATCCTGGTGGTGCTGGGAGTCATGTGATGTGATTTGTTTAGTACGTTTTATAATCAGTTCGCCTTTCCGTGTATCTGTGATTTTAAATTTGATGTTTTTTGTGTGCCTATGTCTTGTGGACAGTTTATATGGTTTATATATGGGATGGATCTCTTGAGAAAAACGACCATAGTCTAAAATATTGGCTCAAAATGGCCCTCGTTTTTTTCAAGATTCAATGATAAAAATGACTAAATACAAATCAAATTCGTTCAAAACGACACAATTAGACGACGTCGTCCAACAAAGACAAACAGCAAATCCAAGTCTAATGCTAATCCCAGAAATCAAACATAAAAAAAAAAGAAAAAAACAAACCCACCTTCAATACACACACAACATCGAAAGAAGCGGCTCGGATCACCTATTCCAGTACCAATTCCACTCCCTATTCCACTATTAAAATATTAATATTATATTATATTATCTCTCCTAATCATCATATACACACAACGTCCCACATTAATTAATTGGACACTCTCTCTCATGGAAGTTTTTTATACTATCTCTCCTAATAACACATCTAACGTGATAAATTGTCACATCAACCACTTGAATTGTCCATTTCTCGAAAGCCGTGTGGTAATATTGTCACATCAACTAGTGTGCTTGCCACTTTAGTTTCAAATTCATTATATAAAAGAATAAAAATGATGCCAGCATAAACACTTCTCATTAGCAGACCAATAATCACTTATACACTATCATAACACAGAATACACTGAATAAATAGAAGATCCATTAAAAAATAGAACTTTCATTACTTACTAAACATTGAATTATAACATAATACAAAGTCTAACACCCGAAAAGTAGTGATTAGTCTCCATTTACTCGATCATCTATCTCATTTCTCCTTAGGTTTCTAGAGGCTGCATCATTAATCACTACATTCGATTGATTGGTAAAAGACATTCCGTAACTTGGTTGTTGCATCTGTGCCTGAAAATTCATATACAAAGTCATATTATTTTGTATCATCAACAACATACCCAAAATAAATATTGGAGATATTTAACCTGCAGCAAATCCGTCAAACTTGAGCTATGTCGTTGGAACTGTGAAGGATACCACCATTGAGAATTTTGATGCTGAATGGATGCACTTGATATCTGTTGCAGTTAACATTAATAAAATAATGATTAACTTCTTATGTGAAAGATGAACGTATTTCTAAATGACATACCTGTGACGATTGGGATGCTGGTAAAAGGAACAATGAATCGACCGGCATTGTAGGATGAGAAATATCTGAACAAGATATATCGTACTTTTCTCCTATACGATGATTGATTTCCAAACTTGGCGTGCACTCTTTTGGTTCCTGTAATTGAGCAAGACATTAGCAAGTTTCTGTATTCGTATAATAACACAAATTTAGCAAAATATTACCTCGGCAGTTGTATGCTTTGCCGACGAATTTTCGGTGTGTTTTGACCTTTTTGGCTTCTTTATCGCCTGTTCTAATCCGCTTTTGACCCTCTTTCCAGATTTGAGTCGCGAAGCCCTTTTTTGTTTCCATCCTTTTATCGCATCAACTGGTCCGTCATTCGTTTCTCTAGTCAAAACTCCTTTTCCATGCTTTTTGGAAGTCTTAGATGATTTTGAAGAATAAATGTTATCTAGAGCTTCATCTGTTTCTTCAATCATCTTAAGAAGAACATCTTTAGTCTGATGATACGTCTCCTCCGTCAATGCTGCCTTTGAAGCTAATTGACTATACAGCTTGCATAGATCTTTATACCTTTCTCCAACCAATATCTTTTCAGCATGTTCCTCATCAATCCCAAAGCTTCTCTCGTCATGATCGTGGGAAGAAATTTGCAGAAATCCCTTCTTAGCATTTTTAGTCCATCTTCGTTTTATATAATCTTCAGGAATTGAAGATATATTTCTTATACCAAGTACTTTGAGGACATGAGAACACAATATTCCAGCAAATTCAAACTTTTTGCAACTACATGAAACTTTTTCGCTCACGGAGTCCAATCTGACTGTGTGTTGGTAGCGCTTATTGGAAGTGGAAACCTTGTACTCGGATATTGTCTCGGACTCGCTAGATAGCTCAGCGAATAAATCATAAGCCTTCCAGAATTCAGATTCAAACAACTGGAAGACTTCCTGCGTGTAGATATTTGAGCGTGTCTCAAGATCTGAATCGGGTATGCTTTCGGGGTTGTCTGCCTCATCACAAAATCAGCTTTTAACTCCTTATATCGGCGATCGTCGATTAACCTTTCAAAATGCTCAAAAAAGGGTAACAGCTTCATTTTATAGCTCACATATCTTTTTAAAGAACTATGCATGCTCTCGCTGCGCTGCGTACTGATCATATCTGCACATAACACTTGATGTCCGTAAACTAACGCCCATTTTTCTTTAATGCTAAACAACCTTTCAAGCCAATCATTATTTTCCAACCCATACTTCCTCAGCATTTCCTTCCACGCCTTGAGAAAATCATCTTCCTCTTCATAATCATATATACAACTAGAAAAATCTTTAGCAAAATTGCTGAACCTAGAAAAAACATTACCAAGGTGTGTAGCTGCATTTTGATAAATATGCCAAATGCACAAACGATGGCATGTTTCGGGCCATTCTGCGGATATAGCTTTTGCCATCGCGGCATCTTGGTCTGTAAGAATAGTAGTAGGCTTTTTTCCACCCATTGACCGAACAAAGGTATCAAATAGCCACGTAAATGTTTCAGCTGTTTCATCATACAGCAATGCCGCTCCAAAAATAATTGACTGTTTATGATGATTGACACCGACAAAAAGTGCAAATGGTCGATCTTCTTTATTTTTCCTGTAGGTGGTGTCAAAGGACACCACATCGCCAAAATGAACGTAGTCGATCATCATTTGTCCATCTGCCCAGAAAATATTTGTTATTAAGTCTGACGTATCGACCTGGATGGCGTAACAGAAATTTGGATCTTCAGTCTGTTTTTTCTGTAAATATTCCAGTACACCTCCTGTATCTCGTGATCTCATCTCCACTGTTCTTTTCGATCGCAGATAGTTTTTATAGTCTTCAATAACAAAACCAACATTCTCGCGTCCTCCAGCTTGATTGACCAAATATTGGAGTCCAGCCGTTGGGGGAATGCCAGATTTGTCTAGATTATCCACCTGCGTTGCCTGCTTTGCAGTCAGTCTCCTATGCGACCTATAGAAGTGACTCTTGTTTGGACTGACAAGTTCGTGTCCGCTATGCTCTGCAATAAACTTGACCACGTGATATTTGCCAGATTTACGTGCGTTTATCTTCATTTTTGCACCACAACCACTTCTAGTCTCAAGACGATGAGATTTGACGTCCACATATCGGTTATCTTTTCGTCTACGTCCCTCGCTAGAACAACAGAATACACGATCCAAAAGTCTTCCATCAATACTGTCGTAATGAACGGTGTGCCTCCTAATTCCAAAACCAACACTACGTGCATAATCATTATAAAAGTTATATGCATCTTCTTCAGTCTCAAATTCCATATCCAAAGCTGGGATTTTTATTTCCGGTGTGAAAGAATGTCCTAAGTCAATGATAGTTGTAGTACCTTCCACCCGATAGTTTGTCAACTGTTTCAAAATCAAGCATGCGACGCGGAGAGGAAATTGCTACATCCTGACGAGCATAATAT
Organism: Craterostigma plantagineum; assembly: GCA_027422505.1. Classification (NCBI taxonomy): domain Eukaryota; kingdom Viridiplantae; phylum Streptophyta; class Magnoliopsida; order Lamiales; family Linderniaceae; genus Craterostigma; species Craterostigma plantagineum. The sequence continues at coordinate 21,392,400 of JAPQWV010000012.1, forward strand.
AGAACATTAAAATAAATACACAACTATATACCAGAACAAAAATACAAAAGATCATAACTGAATTATATTTACCATGAGATCTTCGCGCACACTGTTACGATCGTCCATAATTCTTAGTTCCGAGAGATAATGTTAAGTAGCAAATCTGTAGATGCGGACCACATAAGATAATTAAAACAAAATTAGCAAAATAACTATTCGTTGGTTACTAATACAAGACTCAACTGTAACAGCTTGAATTGAACGATGACCTCTCCACGAACTTGATTTGCAGATATGGAATTGATCAATACGAAAAACATATATTGGGGTAGTATAAGAAATTAGCACGATCTCCTCTCTTCAATTATCAAGAAAGCTTCAAACTTGCAAAGAATTAGTATCGATTTATCTGTTAGTTTATTGGATGAGTATGGTGACGACAGAATAATTTAGGTTTTTACTGGTGAGAGATAGGATATTACGAGAGACGCGATCCTCATGTTGATTTACTGAATCTGCCAATTAATGTTCTTTTACTATATTTACAAGTATAAAAAACTTCCATGAGAGAGAGTGAAATAGGGAGTGGAATTGGGAGTGGAATTGGTACTGGAATAGGTGATCCGAGGGGCGAAAGAAGCCCGGAAACAGCTTTAAACTAATAAACCACATTGATTACCTTCGATAAATTCGATCTCTTTCTTCAAGAATCGAGTCCAAAAGTCTCAATCAAATCAACGTCCTTTCAAAATTTGCAAGTTGACTGTCGGTTGTTAAGAAACAGAGAGAATGGAGAGACGTATATCATTTGATTAATTTCTGTTAAGATATAGAAGACTACTGGAGTTTTATATGGACTACTAAGTACTAACTAACTATAGATCAGTATTAGCAAACAGAGTCCTATGAAGAGAATAATTATAAATCCTCCTACGCAGAAGCTTCGCAATTAGATCCTTTCTGTCTTCAGATCTTCATCAGATTGCTCCTTCCGCGTTAATAACTCTTTATCCCCCCACAAGCTGAGAAGGGAAGAGGATCCCTCACGCCACGCCAAGCTTGGACAAAAGAGAGAACAAAGGAGCTGCCAATGACTTCCTAAAATATCAGATAAGTGCAAATGCGAAGATACGTGTAGAGGAACCAAATAACCATTGAGATAATGATGTTGCGCGAAATGACAATCAACCTCCAAGTGCTTAGTCTGAAAAACGGGATTCTCACTGATCTGAATAACCGATTTATTGTCACCCAAAGAGATATAGGGAGCGGTACACAAACCCCTAAATCAGCCAATAGATCGGAAAGCCATAAAAACTCTTTTGTAGTGGTGCTAAGGGCTCGATACTCTGCATCGACAGATGAACCTGAGACCGTAGCTTGTTGCTTGGTTTTACAGGAGATGAGAGATGAGTTCAAGAAGATACAGCCGAATTGGCATCGCTGAAAGCTTCCAGTTTGAGACTAGAAACAGCCGAATAAACAAGCCATAAGATGGCTTTCCTTTGAGATACTTGAGAACATGAATAAGAGAATTCCAGTAATCATTACAGGGAGCATGAACATGCTTGCTCAACTGTTGGACGGCAAGAGTGATATCTGGCCTGGTAGAGCAATTGTCCAACAAATTTACGATAATGAGAGACATCAGTTAGAGGTGTACCTGTAGTGTCCGAAAACTAATGTCCTTTTGGAAGAGGAGTTGAACTTGGCTTGCAACCAGACAGTCCAGCTGAGGCAACAATATCTACTTGCGTTGACTAAGAAAAATACCATCTTGAGAGCGGGCGATCTCAATACCCAGAAAATATTTTGCATAACCAATATCCTTAATGGTGAACTGATCATCTAAATAAGCTTTCACTGCAATCATAGCTTCTTCACACTACCCCTAATTAAAAAATATCATCCACATAAACAACCAAAGCCATAAAGGACTGATTCTTAGAACAAGTTAAAAGACATGGATCATATGGAGACTGCATGAAACCATACCTCTGCAGCTGTGCGGTGAACTCAGCATTCCACTGCCGTGAGCCTTGTTCCAAGCCGTAAAGAGAACGTTTGAGTTGACAAACTTGCCCTGGACCACATTTGTCATACCCATTCGGTGGCAACATGTATACTTCATCCAAGTACCCATGTAAAAAGGCATTGTTGATGTCTAGTTGGTGTATAGACCAATTAGACGCAGCTGTCATAGCAACTAACAATCTCACAGTTACTACTTCGACCACGGGAGAAAAACTATCAAAATAATCTTCACCTTCGATTTGGTTGTAGCCCTTGGCAACAAGCTGGGCCTTGTACTTCTCAATGGTACCATTGGAATTATATTTTAATTTGTAGACCCACTTACTCCGAATTTCTTTCTTCCGAGGCGGAAGATTAGTAATTACCGAGGTCTTATTTCTCTCAAGACCGCGTGGCCTTGATCCAATTTGGATCAGCCGCTTGATAAAAAGTTTTTGGTTCAAAGATTTTGTCCAAGCATGCTAAAAACATGTGCTCAGTGGTAAAAGTAGGTTGTAGAACAAGAGATTTATGAATGGGCATTGAATGAGAATGTTTGTAAGTATTGGAAGAATTTATGCTCAATAGGGCGTTGGGTGTCACATAGTCAATCATCCATTTTGGTACTCCTTACTCTAGTACTTTTGCTAGTCTCAAGTAAGTGAGGTGGAATAGAAATAACGTCAGGTGATGCTGGGACTGTGGGGAAATATTAGCAGGAGATGGGTGAGATTCTATGTTAGGGAAATGTGGCTCTGGGGTAATTTGTGGTGCCTCAGGCAAGGGACAAGTGGATGAAGGTATGTTCTGGTCAATGAGTGAAAGGAAACTATCAGTATTTGGTTGTAGAGATGGTAAGGGTTGTATGTAGTCTGACTTTTTGGCTAGGTAGGGAAAATGGTTTCATGGAAAACGACATCTCTAGAGACCATAACCTTCCTGGTCAACAGATCATAGACTTTATATGTCTTTTGACGTGGGTGGATACACTATGAAAACAGTAGGAAAGGCCCGCGCATCAAACTTACATTTGTGAGGTAAAGTATTTGACGTGGGTGGATACCCTATTAGATAGATTTGGTGGTTTTGAAAACAGGACTTCATAAGGACTCTTTCCCCCTAAAATCATGGAAGGTAACCTGTACATGAGAAGTGGCTGTAAGTTCTGAATCCCCCCAGAATTATTTGAAAGGGTTAATTACGTGTCAGGCCTTCTTAACATTTTTAAATAGTGTACAGGCCCCAATATAGTTTCAGTTAGTATTAAGGACCTACTTTTTAAAATTATGAGAGAAAAATACCCAAACTATGCGATATGACATATTTACCCCCTAACAGATACACAATTTACAAACATATGCCATCGTCTTCTCCAACAAGCGAGCTAATCTTCAAGCTCGATTTCCACCTATAATCTCGACCTTCGTCAGCAGACGAGGAGGCCCGACCCTGACCTGTCGTCGTAGTAGAGCTCGACGGAGCTGAAATTATTATTTTTTTTCAAATCACTTAGCGACGTATGACACATCTCTTCTATTAAATAACAAATCGTCACACAAAAATACCACATCCTACATTAGAATAATGATTCATATATTGTTAATCACACAGTCTGTACACAACCAATGGATTGGGAGAAAAAGAACGAAAATCACAAACGACTAAAAAACAGATGTAAACTGCATAAATCACGTCGTTATTGACTCAATAATGTAAAATAGACCTCAATTTCCCATGGGTACCTCGGATTTATACCGATTACTTGCAAGAAAGGGGTATTATAATTTCCCTAAATCGTGTAAAAAAGAAATACTTATAACATAGCAAAAAATAACAAATGTCTTATGGTTAATAACAAATGTTGACTTAGAAGTAACACGTCGCTGAGAGGTAATAATGCCTTGTTTATCGTAAATAACACATTCTGTATACAACCCAATGGATCGGGGAAAAAGAACGAAAATCACAAACGACACTAAAAAACAGATGAAAACTGCATAAATCTCGTCGTATTGACTCAATAAGGTAAAATTGATCTCTATTTCTCATGGGTACCGCGAATTTATACCGATTAGTTGCAAGAAACAAATATTATATTTTCCCTAAATCGTGTAAAAACGAAATACTTATAACATAGCAAAAAATAACAAATATCTTATGGTTAATAAAAAAATTGACTTAGAAGTAACACGTCGCTGAAATGTAATAACACCTTGTTTGTCTTAAATAACACATTTTGTATACAACCAATGGATCGGGAGGAAAAGAAAATCACAAACGACACTAAAAAACGGATGAAAACTGCATAAAACTCGGCGTTATTGACTCAATAACGTAAAATAGACCTCGATTTCTCATGGGTACCTTGAATTTATACCGATTACTTGCAATTTATGTCGAAATCTAGATTCGATTTACCATTATATTCCGAATTTGCACCCTAATTAGACTAGCGAATTCTACCTCGTGCGGCGTCAATATCATAATGAATCCAACATTACATGTCGAAATCGGTTGGATGGGGCAGTCGAATTTTTTTGTGCTCGATTCAGTGTAAGAAAAATATTCTGTAACTGAGTAACACAAAATTGTTGAAAAATAACGTGTCTGTTTCCTAAAGTAACAATATTCTGTAACTGAGTAACATAACATTATTGCAAAATAACGTGTCCGTTTCCTAAAGTAACAATATACTGTAATTGAATAACAAAAAAAGATCATTATAGTAAGGGTATTTTCGTCAAATCATATTTTTTGGTCCTTCAGTCGAATTTTTACCTAAAGTAGGTCCTTTAAACTTATTTATTTTGTACTAGGGCCTGGCAGAAAATTTTCCCTATTCGAAAGGCCAGACTGAAATAGCAGGGAGCAACTTGTAAGAGGTGTCTATGTTTTCTCTCAACAACCCCATTTTGTTATGGGGTGTATGGTGTTGATATTTGATGTATGATACCAAGATCCCTGAATAAGGACTGACAAGTGTTACTAAGAAACTCAGACCCATTATCCGATCTCAAGGTTGTGACACATTTTTGATACTGTGTTTTGGCCATTTTCAGAAAAGTGGACACGATTGAGACTGTTTGGGCTTTGAACTGCATTAGAAAGGTCCATGTGGATCTATTGAATCATCCACTATGGTAAGACAGTAATGTGCTCCACTCAAGGACCTTTTACTATTAGGACCCCAGATGTCCACATGTATCAATTCAAAAAGGTCAAAGGTTTGTATGGTACTGTGAGGGAATGAAAACGACTCTGTTTGGCCAAGGGACATAAATGACATGGTTTGGAAATATATGGCTTTGTATCAATAGCTGTAATTTTATTCATAACAGGGATAGAGGGGTGGCCAAGTCTCATCTGCCGAAGATCATGATCAACCGTTACAGCAATATTAGAAACAAAGAAATTCCTAGACTTAAGTTGCAAGGCAGATAGATGATTGACATAAGTACTGATGAATTTCATCATGGTGTCTAGATGAAAAGAATTATTGTCTATGACATAGAGTCGGTTCATGAATTTTCCAACACCAATGAGGCGACTAGTCATTTGGTACTATAAGGTACAAAATATGACTGAGACAAAAAACAGTCAATTTTTGCATCCGTAGCAAGCTTATGCACAGAAAGCAAATTATATTTGAAGGTAGGTATATGTAAGCAGCCATGTAGTTCAAGGTTAGGGGATAATCTGACACTTCCAATGTGTTTAACATGTTGGAAAGCGCCATCAGGAAGAGTAACAGGGGTCAAGTAGGAGGTGGGTACAGTGGTTCATAAGGTTCGATTCTGAGCACATGTGTCATGTTGCACCCTGTCTAAAAACCAAGAACTCATCAACAATTCACCAGCTATGGAACTTAAGAGTTTGCAGAGTCATACCTGCAAAATCATGTATGTGTGCGAAGCTAGCGTGCTCAAACTCCCCCTCCTTGGGCTTTCCTTCCATCGATTTGCTCAGCATGCTGTTTGCTTCATGTTGTTCGAAGATTGTTGACCACAGTCTGCATCTCTCCATTTGTATCGCCATTGACCCCTTTCTTTTCAATCACATCGAAAGGCGTTTCCACTTGATTTGCTTGGAACTTGAAACTTCATGGCTGCTGACTCCGTACTCTCTTTGTTTCCACCAGTCTGAAAATCCTTTCAGATGAAAACATATGTCTTTTGTGTGACCACTCATTCTACAATGGTCACATTTTAACAGTCTTTTGGCTGCTTTGTCCATCCTGAAGTTATTTTCTCTGTTCATGTGTTTGAATTTCCCTTTTACACGATCATCGCATTGTGGTCTGGTACATACACGCAGTCAACAACTGAATTAATGTTGTTGTTCGACATTGTTGAGCATAGCACAAGCTCTTTTGACATCTGGCAATGGATATAGCATCAGAATATGATTCCTTGCAGCTGAATATCTATCAGTTAGACCAGTTAGAAACTGCATAAGTTTTGATCTTCCTCTCTTTCGCAACTTTACATTGCAGGTACAACCTCTACAAGCACAGCCTCCACACATACATTCCTCAGTAGGATCTATCTGTGCTAATCCCATAATCTTTTAAATTTAGTGTAATACACAGCTAAAGTGAGATTTCCTTGCGTCACGATGTTGATTTCTCTCTGTAGCTGATAATCTGAGGTTCGTTGCTGGTTCCATATCTATCCTTCATCTCATTCCACAATTCATAAGCATTATTAGCTAGACTGTAACCATTGACTAATGCATTTGATATCGAATTGAGAATCCACGAAATTACAGTATCATTCACTCTGTGCCACTGCGCATAATCTGGATGACGTGCTGAAGGCATCGGATACGTACCATTAATGAAGCCTAGTTTGTTCGTTGCACTCATTGCACGTTTCATCGCATGACTCCACGCAATGTAATTTGAATCTGTGAGTTGCGACTGATAATCCACATGCCTATGTGATCGGATGTCAATAGAGTCAGAGGATGAACATAGCCTCCATAGTTTGCAGCTGGAATTTGTTGAGTCTCCTCTCCTGCACTTGATTCTTCGTCTGCTTGAGTTTCTTCCATCCTTGCTTGATTTCTTCCATGCTTTCATATAGAAATTAAGCTCTATCTTATTTGTTTCATATTCGATTGATTGATTGATACCCACAAACCAAGACCTAGCTCTGATACCATCTAGAATTTGCGAGTTGATTGTGGGTTGTTAAGAAACAGAGAGAATCGAGAGACGTATCTCACTTGATTAATTTCTGTTAAGAAAGCAAATACAGGAGACTACTGAAGTTTTATATGGACTACTAACTAACTATGCATCAATATTAGCAATCGAAACCTTATGAACAGAATAATTATAAATCACCCTACGCAAAAGCTTTGCAATTAGAACCTTTCGTCTTCAGATCTTCATCAGATTGCTCCTTTAGTGTTCATAACTCTTTAGGGCTGATTAATGATCTTCTCAAACATCCCCTCATCCTCGAATCCCCAACACGTTCCAAAAACCAATCCTCAATACATAATGCCACCGAGGTCGACGACTTCCCTCCTCACCACTGCCGTCGCCGCCCACACCTTCGTCGGACGACGAAGTAAAACCAATTCCAAAAACCTCTCCTTCCAGCCTGCCTGCAGTACTTATCAACCTCTGTCGTCCCCAGTCATCAAATGGTAGGCATAAAACCATGGGGAATTTTGGAAAAAGCGACTGAAACCTAAAAAAAATTAAACAAAAGGGAGTGGGGGACAAATTGACGAGAATACCTTTACTAAAAAACGTTTAAGGTTAAATATCAAACAGTTACGATTTAACCAATATAATAAGTTTTTCGAGTAATATATACAACCGAATAAGTACTCGAATAATATAGTTGAATAATTTATACGACTCGAATACATTACAACACTCGAATAAATACCTCCTCACCGATATACATATTAATTCGAGTAAGTTACCCGAAAATGAACCTCGAATAGAAAACTCGAATAATGTATGCAGTCGAAAAAAAACATCAATAAATAAAAATGCGAATGGTCAGACAAAAAACATTTATGAACCCTAGTATTCTACTTTTCTTCTCTTCTCTTCGGTTTTTCCCTACACTCGAATTATCCAGTCGAAATCATTCCCTAAATCTGAGACTGAATACAATGACGAAGACGAAAAGAGCTACGCAGGCTGCGCTTCGAAGGGACCGTGTCGATGAGATTGTCGCCGGCGATAGAGTCATGCTGACTTACCGTTAATGGGTTTTCGGAATTTTGTGTTCATATAGTTAAATCGATCTATTTTCATGTGAAATCGATGATGGGTAAACGCCGAAATCGAACGGGTATGTGAATTTAGGTATAAAATTTGATTTGCGCTTATTCGAGTTTTTCGAATAATCTTTTCGAGTAACTTATCCAAGTCTTTACAAGTATATTATATTTGAATAATATGTTCGAATACCAGTGGTTTTTTATGTTCATTTTTCAATTTTTCAGATCTATTTTCCGAAGAAGATGCTGTCGGATAATTTCTACCACGCAACCCTTACGCTGACCTCACATTACATGCTAGTTTCCGAACGCATTCGTACGCTTCTGAACGAAAGGGAAATGGCGGAGATGGTCGCTACGACCCAGTTCGGGAAACTATAAAGGTGGCCCGAGACCACTACAACTTCAACATGCTTATATGGTTTCTGATGAGCCGTGTCGAGTATATGCTTGAGTCGGGAGCTGTGTGTTGGGAAATCCGGCCGTACCGAAATTCTGCCCAAGATCCGTCGCAGAAATATAAACATGAAAAAATCACAAAGATTTAACGTGGAAACCCCTATGTTAACGAAGAGGGAAAAACCACCTGCGCAACAAGGCCACAGAAAATCCACTATGTGAATATTACAATCACACAATTCTTTTACGCTCGCTCGCATACACCCAAAACCCGACAACAACAACCCGAAATTAATTCTACCGGCTAGCGTAAACTCTCATCCAAAGGGAATTTTCCTAGAGTTAATTGTTAACACAAATAACTTTCTAATGTGTTGGTGTACCTATAATTCAGGGTATACCCCTCCTTATATAGGAGAGGGAACCCACATGCATTATTGTTATATCTGATGTGGGATAAATAACAAAGGCACACGGGCCTAAGCCCAACAACCTCCACCTTGTGTCTTTGTCCGTCTAGACACCTTCACTTGGCGAAGTTCCACATGGCTTCTGCCATCATGCTCCACAACAAAAGCATATCCACTCGGACTCGCATCCAAGCATTTCTTCGGTCCATGTCGAAGCCTTGCTGAAATCTATGGTGCAACTTCAACGCTTGGCTTGCCAGGAAGTTCATCTGCCCTCGACACGAAATTTCCACCATACACCTTGCATCAATGGCAAACCAATGCCCGTGTATAAACTATGGACCGCTAATAGTAACATGCCTTCTCTCATGACACTTAGCGACATGCCATAAAGATGCCCTTGTCTCTCTTAGAAAAACTCATCCGTGGAGAGAAAGACAAAACGTCTTTCTCAATATCTCCACTCACCGACTTGGAGCTGCTCGTAAACCAGCTCCACCTTTCTGAATTTCTTTTCACGTGTCCAGATTGTCCACACGCCCAGCAAACCATAGCTTGTTTCCCCTTGGAGTTCCTCTTCTTTCCGCCACCGACGAATAAAGTTTGATCTTCCGGCGAATTGTTCCGTCCACCATCTAGCCTTCTCTCCTCCGTAAAAAGTTTGCCGGTGACTTCAGAAAGTACAGTCTTCTCCTTTCCATGAATCAAGATTGGCTTCTTGTGTTCATAAGAAGGTGGAAGAGACCAAGTGAGTATGAACGCCTGATCCTCATCGTCGTTCTTCACTCCAATGGATTCCAGCTCCGAGACGATTCCATTAAGATGCTTAAGTGATCTGAAATACTTTGACCTTCAGTCATCCGCAATGTATGAAATTGCTCCTTCAGATACACTCGATTCGAGACGCCTTTAGTGTGATGCAACTTCTCAAGCTTCTCCCACAACGCTTTTACCGACGAAATCCATGCACGTTTGCAAGAACATTCTTGGCGAGACACAGTCGAATCGCACTTGCCGCTCTCAAATACAGTTCCTCCCAATCGTCTTCCCTCATTCCAGATTTACTTCCAGCTGTTTCCTCATTGTTGCTGGTAGCACCGCCTTTGGGAACTTCCTTGCCCTTCAAAGCTTTGTGTAACCCCGACTGAATCAATACATCCTTGATTTGCACTTGCCACAAGCCAAAGTTGATTCTTCCGTCGAACTTCTCCGCATCAAATCTTGCCAGATTCGAAAATTTACTTCCGGACATCACGTGGATTAGAGAACAAGAACTTTGCAGAAAACCGAACAGCAACTCATCCGCCTTAAACCGTTCTGCGCTCAAGCTCCACCAGTCGCTAGCTCCACCGCGCGAACAAACCTCTTGGGTATCTTTTCTGATGTGGAACATCAGACAACGCTGCAACCATAGAGCATACTCAGAATGCCAATTAGGTTTAACCTCGCTCTGATACCACTTGTAGGGAAATCCGATCGTACTGAAATTCCGCCCAAGATTCGTCGCGGAAATATAAAAAGGAGAAAATGACAACACAAAGATTTAATGTAGAAAACTCTCTGTTAACGAAGAGGGAAAAACCACCCGGGCAACAGGGCCGCAGAAAATCCACTATGTGAATATTACAATCACACAATTCTTCTACGGTCGCCTACACCCAAAATCCGACAACAAACCGAAAATAATTCTACCGGCTAACTTAAAATCTCACCCAAATGGAATTTTTCTAGAGTTAATTGTTAACATACATAACTTTCGAATGTGTTGTTGTACCTATAGTTCAGGGCATAGCCCTCCTTATATAGGAGACGGAACCCACATTCCTCATTGTTATATCCGATGTGGGATAAATAACAAAGGAACAAAATGGGCCTAAGCCCAACACTGTGGATGGTCATTCGCGAGCGACCATTACGATTTTCGTTGGTCGAGTATTGTTTACTCATCAGCCTTTAATATAACACTACCGATCAAGTGATACTGTCATCGAACGAGTTTGCGACGAGGCATTGGCCTGGTATGATTCTCCTTTTTTTTTTATCATTTTGAATCTTTTTTACTTCAATTTTAAAAACTAATGTTTGTTTTATGGCTCGTAGGCAAGAGAGTTATATATTTAGATGATTTGGAGCAGAAGGTTAACGATATGATGCGCGGTGCTACCGCCGATGGCTACACGGTCGTGAATATCGAGAAAGATTACTAGGGCCGCGGAGAGTGAAAAGGGACTTCAAGGTTAATAACGAACGGCTCCGTCTGGTGGAAGATTTCGATAGCTTCAATAATATCCTTGGGGAAAGATTACCTTCGACGAGGTTGGGTATGGTCTGAACAAAGACCTGGTGGAGAAGCGTCGGATCATGACTTCCAAGGGAAAGTACCAGACGACCTTCGATATTAGCGGCTTCGTCCAACCGCTCCAGGTAAGTAAATTTGTTTTATTTAAGTTATATTATATTTTTTTAAACTTATATATACTATCTTGACACGCTCGAATACTAGCAAGTGTACTAGGTCGTGCAAGTAGTATAAAATGGACAAGTCTAAGTATCGATCCACGAGGATAGCTTGATTAATTTAGAATATTATTCCAAATTTTAATTTAGACTAAGACAAATTTTTATATTTTGTGGAGTTAATAGAAGAAATAAAAATGCAAATGACAAAAAACATAAATAAAACAAGATGGTAGATGGATAATTTGACGATGGATGTGGTCAAGGCACGTGCTCGGCACAAAATATTCTTACGTATCCATCCGATCGATTTTATCTAAACAATATAAATCTAGTTAAGGTAGAAATTCCTTACTTACGCGCTACTCGTTACTCACGTATCTAGCAACCCTATGCGAAAGTGAACCAATCAACTATATTTCTATATGACTCTAGTTACTCCGCACACATTCGGCTCTATGAATTTCCCTGAGTTTAGACGTTTTCGGCGCCTAAGGTCTCGGAAACCACACGGACGAAACCGAATTCCATCTCTGGTCGGTTTTACGTCCTGGTATTCCTTGTTTATTGTTCTAATCGGTTTAATCACTTACTCAGTCTCATAAACCTATCAAGACTCATGCATATGATGATCAGTCATGCTAATAACTAGGTGATATCGTTGAAACGACTTCTGAAAATAATGTGACATTTTTGAAACAGGGTAAGGGAGATAACTTTGATACTCGTACTGCTTTCTGGGAAATAACATACTCTGCAAATATCTTCTTAAAGAAAAGTATTTTTCAAAGAAGAACAAGCCAAAATGTTTATAGCCTAATTCACCCCCCCCCCTCTTAGGCATATTTTACCCTTCAAATTGGAAACATAAAAACAGAAACAAAAGGGTTTGAGATAAAGTTCTAAGAATGTTTATCTTGATGCTTTCTACTTTCTCTTCCGGGATGCTTGATAGAGGTCGACAAATGGTTTGCGTATGACAGGTACGTGATCAATGACCCTTCAAGCTGTAAGGTTGGCATTGCTAATTTCCTTTTATTGTCACTAAGACCATTAGCGACTCGATGAATTTTCGCATCCGGAAACCATGACAAGTATCTTTTTATCAAGAGCAACGAGCTCAAGTTTTGTTTGGTTAGCAATAAAAAAATTAGTAGAAAAATGTTAAGTAAAACGTACCGAATTACATAATCAAGTAGAGTACACAACTCGACGTCATCTAGAGTTTCGTGTTGATTACGTGTTGTAAATTTGCTGCAAGAGACTATAAAGGATAAGAGAGATATCTTCCATTCACTTGTGTTTTTACTTGTAGAAATGCCTCTATATATGTATAGACTTGAGGTAAAACCTTTACGTTAATCACAAAATATCATAGGGTACGATAATATTAGAGATTAATGAGGTGATAGGTGATAAGGAGAAGGTTATGAGTTGTATAAGACATTGAGTGAACATTCATATAAAATAATCTATACTCTTGTATAAAGAGCCTATGATAAATAAAAACTGTCAATTTGGCCCGTCATAGTTATTTACAACTTTATCCTTAATTGCTTAATTATAATTTACCATTAATATTTTAGTTTATTACAATTTTATCTTTATATTTAAATTTAATTGGTTGAATAACTTAATTAATCTTCAAAAAGATAAAATGATATATTTGCACTGTCATACATACTAGCTGTTAGGATCGAGGACCGAGTGTTAGAGAGGGGGGTGAATAACACTGGTCACCATTTTTCGCTCATTAGTGGGTTTCACGTCCGATTAGAGAGTGAAACCGGTTTCAATCAAGGCCAAGTGCGGAATATATTAGGCTTGATTGTGAATTATGTGAGGCGGTTTGTGTATGTGGGTAACTATATCCGGTTTTGGTGATGGAGGTGGTTGAGGCAATTTGTCGAACACTTTGAGTGTGGGTGTTTGGGGTATGTGTTGTTTTGGTTTGTAGAAGAGGAGACACGATATTTGTTATGGAAGTTCAGAGTTAACTCTCCCACGTCTCCCCTTCTTCCTCGCAAGGAAGGTTCACTAGATCTTCAGTTACATTCACAATACAACCTACCCGCTGACCTCAGCTTAATCTAGTGAATCACCTAGACAGCTTTTTATAGTCCATCTCTTCCAAGAGCTTTTTAAAGTCCCTTGGGAACTTACGGCACCCCGCAAGGTCAACCGTAAACGTTGTAGGCCGCAACCTCACAACCACTTTAATATTTTACGTCCCTTAGCTAAGACGGCACCATTCTTTCTTGTCTCAGTGCGAAGACTGCATACACTTGTTTATAGTCTATGTGCTACGACTCTCACTCAACTAGTCTATTTACTCTCATCTCTCTAATGTGTGAGTGAGGTGTGTGAGGATTTGAACATTGTAGCTCTCTCTCTCTCTTTTGTAACCCACACACTTGGAAGAACTTTCTTGATTTTTCTTTTTTTGCTCTTTGTTCTTCTCATTTGGATCTCTCTTTTGATGTGTAGTTGTTTGTTCTGAGATCCTTAGCTTGTTTCTGCCCGTCACTGTTGTTTTTATAGGTGTTCCCACTTTGATAGCCGTTAGACTCAATAATATACCCGTTGGGAGTATTTGTTGACTTTGGTCAATGATGTCAGCTTTATCTGTCTGTACCTCTGTTGCTGCAGTAAAGAGCTGTACATCAGTCAACAGTTGACCAGTCAATCCAGTCATTGGCCGGACCAGTCACTGACCGAACCAGTCAAGATCGAAACCGACCAGTCAGTCTAAAACCGGACCAGTCCAGACCGAAACCGACCAGTCAGTCTGAAACCGGACCAGTCCAGACCGATACCGGACCAGTCGAGTCCAGTCTGACCAAACCAAAACTGGGTTGACTGTCAATTGACCGCGTTGACCAGTATTGACCGGCAGTTGACCGGCCCGGTGTTTTGTCCTGAGCTCATATTGGATATCTATTTTTCGAACCGAGCTCATCTGCACACTCAGTAAATATGTTAGTAATACAATTACTAAGTTTTGTGTTCATCAAACCGGACTGCCTAGATATTTAAATCCAACACTAGCGTTTTTAACAATTTTTATTAGGCAAATTTGTTATAATAAACCATCCTATAGATTTTCATCAAGAATAAACCCAACATTAAATTATTTAAAAATAAACCAAACTATAATAGGTATCTTCTCAACTTAGACCCATGTTACCTTTAACCCATTCAATAGGTTAGGCTAAATTGCATATAACACATATGCGGTTTAAAAAATAAGCATTAAAACCCCCGTGATTCATTAATAGCACAATATACCCTCGAGATTTATTTAATCACGTGCCCCGTGTACTTTTATTTTCAAATTTTCGAGTTATGTTAAAGTGTGAAAATTAATTTATTAAAACAGAAAAAAAAGGTGAAAACAATAAAAAGAAAGAAATTTAGTTTAGGTTAAAGAAATTGGGAAACGGTGATGTCATCTACTTGTTGCTTTATGTGGATGATATGTTGATTGCGGCCACTAATATGGGGGATATTAAGAGGTTGAAAGAGCAACTTAGCTCGGCATTTGAGATGAAAGACTTGGGGCCGGCTAGAAGAATCCTTGGAATGGAGATTACAAGGGATCGCTCCAACCGGAAACTTTATCTCTCACAAAAGAGTTTTGTCGAGAAGGTACTTCGTCGCTTTGGCATGGAGAAAGCTAAAAGTTGTTTCAACTCCTCTTGCGGCACATTTCAAGCTTTCGGCCGCTTTAAGTCCTAACTCCGATGATGAAAGGAGATATATGGAAACGGTTCCATATTCAAGTGCGGTGGGGAGTCTCATGTACTTGATGGTGTGCACTCGGCCCGACATTGCGCAAGCCGTTAGTGTGGTAAGTAGATATCTTTCTTGCCCCTGTAAAGGGCATTGGGAGGCGGTGAAATGGATTTTTTGCTATTTGAAAGGTACTATTAATGCCCGTTTAGAGTTTGGAAATGGAAATGAGTCACTAACGGGTTATGTTGATTCGGATTATGGAGGCGATCTTGATAAGAGGAGATCTTTGACCGGATATATCTTTACTTTTGGAGATTGTGCAATTAGTTGGAAGTCTCAACTTCAAGCAACCGTTGCACTCTCAACGACCGAAGCGGAGTACATGGCGATAACCGAGGCTATCAAGGAGGCTATTTGGCTTAAAGCATTTGTGGGTGAGATGTCTCTTGTTGACTCTCTTGTGGTGTTTTGTGATAATCAAAGTGCGGTCCATTTGACAAAGGACCGGATGCACCATGAGAGGACGAAGCATATCGATATTCGATATCATTTCGTTCGAGATGTAGTGTCGGATGGGGCGGTTCTTGTGAAGAAGATTGGTACCGAGTCGAACCCGGCCGAACCTCTACCGATTGCAAAGTTCAAGTTTTGCACAAGCTCGGTCTCGGTTCGCTTCTAACTTCGTACCACTTTATGTTTTCTTTTTGGTGCTAGTATATTCGACGTATGCTAGCTTGTTATGTTTTGCCTTTCGGTTTTGTCGTTTTGGGCACAATTTGTCTCAAGGTGGAGATTGTTGGGTTTGACCCAAATTGTGCTTTGGGCTTATGGGCTTTAGCTTAGGGTTTATTTTGTATTGTAATACAAAACTAATTAATTAAGGAAGAAGGGGAAGCAGTGAACGTGCCCTCCATTTTGGTCATCATCATCTCCTTCAAAGCTTCCTCTCCAAATCTCTTTCTCCATTCAATAGACCTCAAAAACACAACAGATGATTGCCCCGTCGAACTAGAGGACGTTGGAAAGGAGATATCGGACAAATGTAGAGGACTTCCTCTTTCAGTTGTTGTGATCGACGGCCATCTTGCAAAGTCTCCAAGAGCACGAGAATATTGGGCATCCACGGCAAAAAGATTAAGTTCCGTCGTGAACTCGGAAGATGACGATTGTTGCTTGAAGATATTGTCTTTAAGCTATGTTCATCTACCTATACACCTGAAACCTTGTTTCCTCTACGTGGGAATTTTTCCCGAAGACGAAGAGATTAATGTTCCCAAACTGATCAGACTATGGGTGGCCGAAGGATTTCTAAAACCAATTCCTGGAAAGAGCCTTGAAGAGGCTGCAAAGACTATATATACGACCTTGTCGGTCGGAATCTTATTTTAGTTGCTCGGTCATCTCGAAGTAGGGGAATAATCAAATGCAAGATCCACGACCTCCTGAGGGATGTAAGCTTAAAAGAGTCTTCGGCGAAGAAGTTTCTCCGCATTGTGCGAAAGCAACAACAAGTTGTTAACTACGAAAGACGAATAGCCCTTTGTCCAAGCTCGTCATAAGAGGCGGATGACCACTCCTATTCCGAAGCTACTAATGTCCAAAAATCACCGTTAGTTCTTCGTACTTTGATACTTCATGATGCGTTGTCTCCACCGTAGCTTATAAACGGTTACGAGTCTTGGCTTCGGGTCGGTTTATAGAGACTAGTCTAAATGAAATGGCGGATGTTGCTTCTCAACTAGTTAACTTGCGCTGCCTCGATGTCTCGTCATCTAAATGGAACGAATTGGTCGTATTTCCTTCATCAATGTTTTCGATGTGGAACCTTCAATCCGTATACATAACAGTCAGCGAAGGGGCCATCGTGCCGAAAGAAATATGGAGAATGTCCCAGCTCAGTCATATTCACATGGTTGAAGGATTTAATCTCTTAGACCCTCCAAGCGACGAAAGCTATGATATCTTAGAGAACCTTCAATCGGCTGAAAAGATACTAAATTTAAGTTTTAGCGAAGATTTGGTCAAAAGAATTCCCAACCTAAGGAGTAAGCCTGGAATATTACGAAACTGTGGAGGGGTTCAATGAAGAAACGTTTGCTCTGAACAACGTCGCTCGTCTTGAAAAGCTTGAAATGCTCGAGTGCTCTTTGCACGATGTGATGGGAAGCAAAGCAACGATATGCTGTCGCGTATTACTTTCCCGGATCGCTCAAGCGCTTATGGGTTAGCGGCCTTCACTTTGATGATGTAACGGCTAAGATTGGGTGGTTGCCACTACTCGAAGAACTAACTCTCTACGATTGCATGGGACGTGAGTGGACTCATATCGAAAGACAGTTCCTTCGTTTAAAGTACTTGCAGATCGATTATTGCAGCAATCTCGAATGTTTTTCAGCAGAACCTGACCATTTTCCATGCCTTGAAGAGCTGGATCTAATTCAGATGGATCGCTTGAAGGAGATATCCTCGGATATCGGAGATATGCAGACGATGAGACGTCTTCTACTGGATTTGTGTCCCGACGAGGTTGTTCTATCTGTTAAAAACAGCGGACTACCAAAAATATCACGTGGGGAATGAACAATTACAGGTCAAGGTTATCTTGCATTACAAATCGACTCTTTCTGTCGAGAGTTTGAGCGCCAGTAACTTTATTGTCTATTGAGTGAGCAATTCTTATTGTATGTTTATGTGCCCATTGAGAAAGATGATAAATTTAACATGTTTGTTTTTCAAGTTTCTTTCGTCCGGTGATTGTTTTTATTATGTTTGATCTCTGCACCGAGCAATTCTTTTCTTACTGTATGTTTGGTTTTATAATAAATACAAAAAAAGTATTAAAATCATCTCGTAATTATACACATTTTATTTAATGAGATTTTTCTATGGTGCACACTTACCGTGAGCAACCATCGCGAGCACGATAAGCAAATCTCACGATTTTGTGTTTTCTCTCAATAAATCTAGTGTGGCTATCGCTCCGCCTACACTCTCATATCTGTTGTCATGCTATTTTCGAGTCCGGTTCGTATCGGGTTGGCGGGTCTGGTTCGTTGTTAGCAGCCCTAGTATAAATATGATTTTGCGTTGTGTAAAATGTATTAGAAGTATTGAACGAAAGTTAGTTATCTCCCTAATTATCTTGTAGTGTTAGTATAATCGTCGTTAGGACACCAAATCTTTGATTCCCTTTCGAAATTCGTCAACTCGCGCTCTTTTGGAGCTTCCACGAGTGTGAACTTCAAGGGGTGAGTAGTGGGTGTAAACTTTTGGAGCTTCTCTGGGCTCTTTAATTTCTTCCTCATTCTTTTTCCTCTTGCTCTGATTATCCGAGTTTTGCTTTCAAAGGTGAGATCATAATTTTTAACTTGGAGGGGTCGTACTTAAATCATAGCAAAAAAAAGAGCGCACTTGATAACAAAATGTCCTCCATAGCGAAGTCTATGGGGATAAGCGCAAATAGCGTGCGGAATGAGTAATATTAAAAATTTGCGCCCAGGCGATACTTCCTAACCAACAATACGTATTTATCACCGTAGGTATTAGTTACAAACTTTACTAGATTGGAAAAGAGTTAAAAGTTGAACAACCAAACATATGCAAGAACAATGTAGCAAAGAATAAAGGTTTCAATTGTAAAATAGAATACTAACGAAAGTATTTTATTTTATTGATTACCGACTATTGAGTGCAGCAAAATGGTATTCTTGGTATGGTTATGGAAAAGTTTTAGGTTAGCTGGTGTCGTAATAAGAAGATAAATGAACGATATTTATAGTATGATTGTTAAGGTCTGGCTTAGAAAAGTTGAGTATGTTGGTAAATATCATAGTTTAGATTGTTGCGAAATGGACAGCGTAATAATATTGAAAAGAACTGTAAGGATAAAATGGTCACGAGAATTTACGTGGAAAACCCCTTTTTGATCTACGTAAAAAATCACGGGCGAGGTAGAAATTGTATTACTGGGATAAAAACAGGAGTTACAATCTCTCAATCTATAAAGGAGAAAACACTCACTATCTCTTTATAGTCGGAGCAAATAACGAACAAATCCTCTCTCTCTCTCTTATGCTTTTGCTTTTGTTTTGTGTGTGATAACAATACCTAGAGCGTAGCCTTTATATAGGCAAAACTCCTTACTAATACACATTATAATAATATTATTACTATAATTATATGCTAGATTGGATCTTGAACGATATCGCGCATGGTTGTGTAAACCATTGGCTGACAATTTCTCACTTGAAGATTTGCTTGAGGCGCAATGAGATCTTCACATCGTTCATTCTAGCTCGCCTTTGCATGTTACTTTTGATCGATCAATCCACAGGAAGAATAACACCACATAAACTTGTCCATAGTAATTGCATTGATCATAGTAATAACTCGGATGTGTTTGGTTCTTGAATGACATGCTGGATTCCTTGGAAGATGCAACGCACTCTGGCTATCATAATAGAGAATAAAATTCTCCTATTTGTGGCTGAATTCTTCCAGCAACATCTTCAACCATATTGCCTCTTTACTGGCTTGCGTAGCTGCGACATATTCTACTTCTATTGTTGACGTTACAACAATTGACTGCAGTTTTGAGACCAGCTTACGGCTCCTCCAGCAAGATTAAACAAATATCCGGTTGTGGATCTGCTTTTATCAAGTTCACCTGCATAATCTGCATCAACAAAACAATGGACAGTAAAATATGTACCTCCGTAATATAAGGCAAGATCAGAGGTTCCCTTGATATATCTGAGACCCCTTTTGACAATACTCGAGTGCTCCCAACAAATGTTGGACATGTATCAGATAACAACTCCCGCTGCATGGGAAATGTCTGATCTTGTACAGATCATAGCAAAATTAGACTTCCTACCGTCGATGAATATGGCAGTCGAGACATCTTTATCTCCTCGTCTTCATCGCTAGGACACATCTCGGAGGATAGCTTGAATTAACAGCAAGAGGGGTAGATATTGGCTTACTATCTTGCATGTTGAACCTTCGTAAGATTTTCTTCAAATAATTATTTTGGGAAAGCCAAATTTTCCGCTTGCTTCTGTCTCGAGAAATTTGCACACCAATGATTTTGTTTGCTGGTCACAAGTACTTCATTTCAAATTAACTGGCTAGTTGAGTCTTTAAGTCGGCAATACAACCTTTGTTGGGTCCTGCTACCAGCATATTTTCGACGTCAATAGCAACATGATGAAATCGTCATCGCAAATTTCTTGAAATACGCACAAGGATCTGAATATAGTCTTTTATAGCCAAGACTCATTATGAAGGAGTCAAATCTCTTATACTAGCATCGAGGTGCTTGTTTGAGCCCGTAGAGAGATTTGATTAATTTGCAAACAAATCTTCTTTTACTTGTTCCTCGAAACCTTCTAGTTGAATCATATATATTTCTTTCATCCAGATCTCCACAGAGAAAGCCATTTTAAGTCCAGCTGCTTCGTTGAATGTAGCGCACATTGACAAGATCACCCTGACTGTTGTAAGTCGAACTACCGGTGAGAAAATTTCGTTGAAGTTAATCCCTTCTTTCTGAGCATATTCCCTTACAATCAGTCTAGAATGATAGTGCTCTACCTGGTCATCACAATTCCGCTTGATTTAGTACATCCATTTGCTGCTAATGGGTTTCCTTCCTTACGGCAATCGCACCAACTCTCATGTCTTATTTTTATAGAGAGCTTACATTTCCCCTTGCATTGCTGAAATCCACTGACTCGCATCTGAATTATTCAGTGCTTCTTGGAAAGTGGTTAGCTCTCCATCCTCAATTAGAAAACAGTATGCAAGATTGATTTCTACATCATAATCGAAGTGCCAACTGGGGGCCTACGATCGCGTGATGTCCGCCCGAGATCCTTTAATTCAGATTCGACTGGGTTGAGCTCTTCGTACGCCGGTTCAGCTTCAGAAGAATTATATTGCTCCAATTTTCTTTTCATCGGTGAAGTCTTTGTCACGCCTTCTATCATCTTCGACTTGCTCTCGATCGCTATCTTCCAAGAAGATAACATATTTGCTGATAATCACTTTGTGGCAAGTGAGATCCCACAAGCGATACCCCTTTACTCCATCAGCGTACCCGAAGAATATCATTTTCTGGACTTCGGATCCAAATTCGTCGTTTCTTGGTTGTGGTACATCGCGTACGTTGAACTTCCAAATATAGTGAGGTTTGAATAGTATGCAGGTGCACTAGTCCACATTTCTATCGGTGTCCACATCTCTATAGTAGTAGATGGGGCCCAATTCACCACATAACAGGCAGTACAGATCGCTTCCGCCCAGAACTTCTTTTCTAGGCCCGCAGTTCTTAACATAGCCCGTGTTCTTTCTAACAGGGTCCTATTTAACTACTCTGCCACTCCATTCTATTGTGGAGTGTACGCCGCGGTGAACTGTCCTCTGATACCCGCTTCTTTGTAGAATTTAGTGAATTCTTCGCCAGTATATTCTCCTCCATTATCTGACCGGAGACACTTGATTTTTCTGCTGGATTCAAGTTCAACTCGCGCCTTGTATGTTTTGAAGATAGGAAACATGTCGTCCTTCTACTTGATTGGGTACACCCAGCATCTCCTGGAGTAGTCGTCTATGAATAATACGAAGTAGTTGGCTCCTCCCAGGGATGGGACTGATGCTTACCATACATCAAGTGGATCAATTCTAGAATTTCTTTGCTTCTAGAATTCGATGGGGGGAACCTTAGGCGATGCTGCTTTATCACAATACAATGCTCACAGAATAGTAGCGTCACTGTCGTGAGACCAGGAGTAGATTCTTTTGAGCAAGAATTTTCATGCATTGTTCAGACATGACCAAGTTTCTTGTGCCAAGTCATCGTGGACTTTTATTTGAACTTCTCGTGGCAACGGATGCCTGCCCGTCTTGTAGAGTCTCTCCCTTCAGCATGTATAGATTTGCAGCTATCTTTTCTCCCTTCATCACCACCAACGCTCCCTTCATGATCTTGTTCTCCAATTCAATTTTGAAACTAAGATCATCAAGTTGCCCCACGACCGAAGGTGTCCGACACTTCGCTCTCTTTTGTGAACATAATGGGAGGCTGGCCTAGAAAGCACGCATGGAGCAGCTTAAAGGACAAAGTCTAGGTCCGTGACAACGGGCTTGATACCGAATTTAACTGAATAATTTCCTAAAGTAACCGCCCCGCCCCAAGTAACCGCCCCGAGAACCACCACCGCCATCTGAACCAGCACGCCGGGACATGGCGTGCCGGTTCCCGAATTTTGGAACCGTGGAACATCGGTTCTGGCACGCGGTTCGGAACCGCTGTTCCGGCACGCGGTTCCAGCGCGTGCCGGTAGAGGCCCAAACGGCTATATAGCCGCTACAACTTTTTTTTTTGCATTTTGGTCAATTTTTTATTCCCTACTCGAAAAATCTACAAAAAGGGGTTCAAAGTTTTATTTTTTTTTTTCTCTTTTCAATGTATTTTTTTCCATGTATATTTTTTCTTTTCAATGAATTTTTTTCTTTTCAATGTATTTAATTTATTTACACTGTATTTTTTTTTATTTTGTATTTTTTTATAAGTTTATAAATAAACATTTTGGAGTTTTATAACTAAAAAAGAAACAAAATGGCTCGAACCGCCCCGGAACTGTGGGGCGGGGATGTGGCGGTTTCAGGTATTGGTTCGCGGAACCAAAATCGCAGGCGACCTTGAAACCGCCCGAACCGGAACCGCGGAACCGCCCCGCGAGCCCTTTGCCCGCAACTATTGATAACTTAAAGTGAACATCACAGAAGAAAATGACCAATAGTCTAAAACACATCTATTCAATGATTGTAGTGACCAAATGCCCCGCGAGCCCTTTGCCCACAACTATTCAATGATTGAAGTACTGACCAAATGCAAAGCAAATAGTTCAAAAACACATCAAAAGACGTCGTCCAACGACAACAAACAACAATCCAAGTCGAATGCTAATCCCGAAAACCCAAAAAAAAAACACAACACATCTTCGTCTTCGTCCCTGCAGAAATCAAACATGATAGAAAGAAAACAAACCCACCTTCAATACATCAAATAAAGCCAGAAACAGATTAAAACTAATAAACCTCATAAATAGATAAATAGATTCGGTCGATTACCTTCGATAAATTAGATCTCTTTCTTCAAGAATCGAGCCCAAAAGTCTCAATCAAATCGACTTCCTTGGGCTGATTAATGATCTTCTCGAACATCCCCTTCATCCTCGAATTCCCAACCATGCGCTCCAAAAGCCCATCCTCAATACAAAACGCCGCCGAGGTCGACGACTTCCCCTCCTCACCACCGCCGCCGCCCACCCCTTCGCCGGACGACGAAGTAAACACCAATTCCGACAGCCTCTCCTTCTCCGCCTGCCTGCAGTACTTATCGGCTTCGGTAGTCCCCAGAGTCATCAAATGGTATGTATAAACCATCCTCTTCTGCCCAATCCTATACGCCCTGCAAATCGCCTGCCTCTCCACCGAGGGATTCCACAGTACGTCAAGCAGCACAACCCTAGACGCGCCGACGAGGCTGATTCCCTCCGAGCAGCACCTCGTCGACGCCAGCATCACCTTGGATTCGCTCGCCGGCGAATTGAAGACGTTGATGAGCGATTGGCGCTGCTTTTGGTGGAGCGAGGAATGCATGTGGAGGATCTGCCGCCCCTCGGCCCATCGGAAGGTTGACTTCAGCTGATCCTTGATTAGCTCGAGCGGTTGGATGTATTGGCTGAAGATTAGGACCCTTTCGTCCACCGCCGTACTCAGGCGGACGAGCTCGGCCACAAACCTGTTGTAATTGAAGTGAGGATCTATTTGTAATTTTAAATGTATTATGGGTGGATTATGTGTTTTATTAGAGTCTGCGGGGACTGGAGACAATTAGAGATTGAAATGTATGAATTATTTATTCAATCCTATATAATTTAAGGTTGGAGATATAATAGGGACAAGAAATTTTATGGGTTGACACTACGAACATTAATTATCAAAATTATGAAATTGTTTAATTTTGAAAATTAACCGTCCGTATAATGCACCACTTAATTTAAGTGATAATACTACGAACATTAATTTTCAAAATTATGCAATTTATTACGAAAATTGTTTAATATTGAAAGTTTACTGACCACACCACTTAATTTGACGGGATATCCGTTGGAACCCGAGAATTTGGGCAATAAAGATTCCAACGTATAATGTCGTTAAATTGATTACTTTCGAAAATTCTCAGACATCTCCATCTAAAGTAGGGGACTAATAATATTTACATGAACATGAAACCAAAATTTACCAACCTGGTCTTGCAGCCCACCTCTGGGTCGAGCCGTGACGAGCCGGCGGCTAAGTGGGTCCCGAGCTCGGCCTGTGCAGCTAGAGACGGGTGCACGGAGATGAGCGCCACCCTGTGGTCGAACTCGAACGTGTTGGCCGACCTCTCGAGCCGCTCAATGAGGCCCCTCTGTAGGGGCGGCGGCCTCAGCAAAACGACGCAGTCCCTGAGCCCGGGAAGGCTCTGGCGAAGTATCGTCCCCTTGTGGACGTGCACAAACGGCACCATCGCCGCCTTCAGCAGCCTCACCGCCCGGCCGTCGACGGCGTCACCGGCGACCCTCTGCCGCCTGGCGGCGATCATGCCGGAGAAGGCCCGTTCGCGAGACAGCCCATCGGCCACGGCGGGCCTGACGAGTCTGAGCGTGTTGAACAGCTCGCAGAAGTTGTTCTGGAACGGCGTCCCCGAGAGGATGACCCTCCTCGGCGATCGGAGCTCGAGGAGGACGTTCCATATCTGGCTCCTCTCGTTCCTCGGCGTGTGGCCCTCGTCGAGAATTACGAGGCCGGGCTTCTCGAGGAAGACCCGCCGGAGAAGCCCGGCCCATTCTTCATCGTCCTCGGCCCGTCCCTTCTTCGTCTTCTTCTTCTTGCGCCACGTCAGCTTCTCGAAGAGGCTGTAGCTTATCCCAAGCACGCTCCTCCCTCCGTCCCATGCGTACAGCTTCATCATTCGTGCCAGCTCCTTGTTGGGCCGGGCCCTGCCGGTGGGCAGGCCCGAAGCGGGGTCGGGGCTATTGAGGTTGAAGAAGGGGAACTTGACGTCCCACTTGCGAAACTCCTCCTCCCACGTGAGGAGCATGCTTGCCGGGGCGATGATGACTGGGCGACAGTCGGGGAAAACCCTAAGATACGTCTCGAGGAATACTATGGTGAGGCGGGTCTTTCCTGTGCCCGGCGCGTGCGATATGATGCACCCGCCCGCCTCGCCAAAATTCTCGCCGGCGCCGGAGTTCAGTTGCCGGAGGTCGACGGTTCCGGCGAGATTCTTCCAAAGGAACTCGAAACCTTCGCGCTGGTGTTCGTACATGGTTTCCTTTACGCCGGGTATTATGTCCCATACGGTGGGGCCCGCAGCACCGCCCTCGAGATTTGTGGGGGCGGCGGCTGAGAGGTCGGCGAAGTACTGTAGTAAGTCGGCTCCCTCGATCTTTTCCGGCGGATGTTCGGCTTCTTGGCGTCTTCCTCTTTCGAAACCTCGACAGGCTTTGGCCGCCTAAAGAAGAGAGATGATTTTAATATCGCTTACTTCTCTATTAATAAAAGCCGAGCTAAATACTTACCCACTGAGGCATTACGTCTTTGGGCCCGAGCTCGACGTGGTGACAGTAGATGCACACCAACCCTTCCTCGTCTCGTAGGATCAGCTCGTGGGCCCCGCGACGGCATCGATCGGACTGAGTTTCTCCAGTGCGTCGGCCCCATCTTTCGTCGTCGATCTGATTATCTTATTCGGAAAACAATCAATTCGTCGAAATTTGGAAGAAGAAAAAATTTTAATTATAAAGGGAGGCGGAATTTTTTATTATTTTTTTTCTTACGTCGATATTGTGACGGCTTGATTTGAGTACGGAGAGGGCCCACTCGCGGTGTAGCTCGGCGAAGATCTCCTCAATCTCCTTCTCAAAATCGGTCTTCTCGACTTCCTTGGGTGCGTCCTCGTCCTCGAAGCCGAACTTCAAAGGGAGAGCGCCGTCTTCGCTGCTTCCGCACTGCTGCCGACTCTTTTTCAGCAATCGGTCGATGTCTTCGATCCCCGCCGACGACGTTCCCCGTCCCAAAACGCACTCTAAGAGCAACCTCGATATGTCTTGCTTTTTTTCCTTCGAGCCTTTCTTCTCCGAAGTTGTGGGTCCCTCATCTTCGCCGTGGCCACGGGCATCATCTCCGGGCATAGTCTGATCGTCTCCTCCTTTCGGCACCTCGTCGTCCTTGTTTTCCTCGGCGTGCCTTCTCTTCGAGCCTTTCTTCTTCGTACGTACGGGCCCCATGTTTTCTCCGTGGACGTGGGAATGTAATTCGGGCATATTCTCATCGGCCTCTTCGTCCTCATTTTCCTCGGCGTGCCTTTTGTTCGAACCCTTCTTCGTACGCGTGGGCCCCTCTTTTTCGCCGTTGCCGTGGTAATCCCCTCCTTTCGGCTCGTCCTTCTTGGTCTCTGAGACGATGGGCTCGCCGCGTTCTTCTCTTACATGACGACATTTATGGCACGAAAGTCGGCTTCGGCAGTCCTCGTGGGCCCGTTGTCCCTTTACGTCTGAGTCGTCGGGCCCCACATGGTCGCTAGAATCCGACGACTTAGCGGAATCGTCTTCAGACATATTACTCTGATCATCACCTCCCATTTGCTCGTCCTTGACGACTCTATTGCCGAGAGGTACCTTCTCACTGCCATCTTCTCTAACATGACGAAATTCCTCGCGTGCACTTTGGCCCGCTTCACGTCCTTCCGCGTCCAAGCCATCGGGACCCACATCGTTGTCGCCGGAATCTGACGTCGACCAATCATTTCCACCCATACTCCGATCATCGGGTTCGCCCGCCCTGTCGGCTTTAGGGAACGGGATTTTCTCGCCGCTTTCTTCGGCGGGCCCCACGTAGTTGAGAGAATCCGACGCATCGGAATCATCGTCTTCGACTTCCTTAGGTTCGGCCTCAGTTGACGGGAATCTCTCGCAGCCTTTTTTTCCGACGCGGCGAAATTTGTTGCGCCTACTTCGCACGCCGGCCGCCCGTCGTCCTTTCCTGCGCCCCGAGCCTTCGGCGGGCCCCGTGTAGCCGTCGCTGGAATCCGACAAATTTATCGAATCGTCCTCCGCGTAGTTGACGCGGGAGACGACACCGTATGGGGCCCACGTCTTCAGCCGGGTGCGCGACGAAACGCTTCCGCCCTCACTGTCGAAAATAAAAAAAAAAAATGCGATTTTTTTAATGAAAATACCAAACGCTGTCTCGTATATACATATATATATATATATATCGATGAATTTTTCACTAACGGTAAGTCCCCGACGAAGAACCACCACTGATCGGCTCGTTGCGGACCCATCCTTGGCCCGAGGGGTGCCTTCTGGCCGGAGCCTCAGGCGAGGGCAACGATTCTTGATCAGTTGAAAGATCTAAAGATGTCATACGTTGGACAAAATTCCATATAATATATATGTATGTGAGATAATGAGAAGCAGAAAAGTCATGGAAAAGCAATAATATAAAACATACCTTGGCTGGTGGAGTCTGTGTTTTCATCGTCGTCGTCTTCCTCCTCCTCTTCGGAAACGTCCTCGGACGTGGTGTCCACTGCATTATTAGAAGATATTATTAAGATAAAGGAATATCGAAAAAACACACACACATAAACACACACTCGTGCGTAATTTTCGCTCACCAGACGATTCGTATGAACTCGGCTCGGTATTATTATTGTCTTCTGTATCTTCGACGACGTCGGCCTCTGAAGACGGGTAATCGTCGAGGTCGACGATGATTGGTTCGCTTTGTCGTTTCATCTTTTTTGATTTCCCTTTAAAAAAAAAGAAAAAACAAAATGCATTGAGGATCATTACCAAGACTTATAGCATGAGCTGTTACCATTATCATTATTATTACATCCTTTGTATAGTTCGTAGCCTACCAACCTGAGAGATCTTGGCGTGAAGGCGATGGGCTTGTTATATCACATAACTTCTCCGATGAAAACCTCTGATAAGATAAAAGCGAATAGTGAAAAATAATCAGAAATACTATAGCTGTGTATATAGAGACTGCAGTATTTAAGCTTCACTCCATGGGTTTGTATATATACAAACAATAGACACGCAGAGAGAACCCTTTCACCTTCTTCTTCGAAGATTTTGCTTATTACATAATTACAACCTTTAAAAACTAGTGCACGATGATGATTTTTCTACAAAATGAAAAAAAAAAAAAGGTTCGTGAGAAAATAACCTGTGAAGGAGTTCTTGTTTGCCCCTTAGCTCGTTTTCCTTCTCTAATGGATCTATCAGCCTTGGAATTTCCCATTGTTTTCAAACTTCACCTTTTCTAACATCATATTGTAAATAAACAGTAATAAGCATGTGCGTGTGTGTATTACTTCAGACAAAAATGCATTACAATATTATAGGGAGGCGAAACATATATAAAAAGAAAATCTGGAAAAGGGATGGCATAAAAACAAGCATTTTCTTTAGGACGAAAACGAAAACAAAAAAAATTTAATCGTGAAACTCTAGTTGAAGTTACTTACCAGATTTAGGTACATGGAAAGAAAATGGCAAAGGAAAATCACCCATTTACTCAAACTTACTAAGCGAAGCGTTTCTTATCTATATCTTGGTTTTTCTTTCGACTGTGAAAACTGAATCTCGAAAGTGCTTTCTCAGGACATATGAACTGAGCAGAGGCGTACGTGAAGTTTCTGTGTCAATGGTTGCTAGACAACTGCTACGAGGACATGGGGCGATTGGAACCTCTCTTCGGTAAAGTATCTGCGTGTGTGTAAGTTCTAACATTCTTAGAACTACAGTTATGGTATGAACTATGAAAGAACAAATGCTGTGTTACCTTTCATGCTCGGAGGACAAATCAATCCCCCATTCGACCTTATTCTTGAATTCCTTCACTTCAGAAACTTCCTCGAGGATGTCTGTCTATGGCCTGCGTGTAAGTTATTCGGTGGAACTGAGATTTCGCCACCATTTCGAGCCGCGAAAGTGCGGTTTCGTCGTAAGACTTGGTCATAAAAATCGTGAGGTTGAAGTTATACCTTACCAGATTACAGCGCAGAGATGAGAGTTGAACTTGTGAGCGAGACACTATACTGAGGTTGTGTTTGGTGTAATGAAATAGATTTCGTTGGAAAAAGACGAAGAGGGACTATGTACTTTACTAGGTTGACGCTCTATATCCCTGCCTATTATTTTTCCTAAATTTCGGACATATTAAAGCACGTATCACACCCAGCATTTAAAGAAAAGAAAAAGGAGAGAAAAAAAAAAGAGAAAATAAATATATAAATTTCTTGAAATTGAATAAACGTATGAAGCATAGCAATTAAGGCTGTCGACCCTTTATTTGGTACGTGCATAGAGATGCCCATATAGTACTAAAAATCGGAATTTTTGAAGAAAGTAAAATCACAATTTCTTTATGATTGGATATCTGCAAAGTTGTCTTCTTCTTACATACATGAATAGAAAGGAGCTGTCCTCTTTTGACACAAATGGAAATATGGCGGTGCTTAATTAAAAATCATATCAAATCTGCAGAGCAGTTCTTTACTAAAATACCTGCTGACCAAAAATAGGAAAAGAAAAAAATACATCATTTTGAATACAGCAGAACATTGTATTGAGCTTTGTTTTAAATTAATACGGGGAAGGTGATGGTTTTTAAATTTCATATTTAATGTTATGTATATTAGCTAGTTAATTTGGATTCATATGTATATTTTGATGTGATATCTTATTTTAATCATTAATTGTAAGTCTTCTATAGGATTCTTCGAACTAATCAAATTTTAATTGCAAAAAAAAAATCACGAAAGATGTATGCGTGTGTATATTTATATATTACTAACTTCAGAGAAGGAGACATAAAGGTGTTGTGAAGGAGAAAGAAACCAATAAATATGTATTACTCGAAATGGAAAGCTGTGTGAAACAAGCTAATTAATTTTGTGTAAGGTATATGACATTTATTTAGTACCATGTATTAAATATGGAATGCATGCCACTGACTCCTGAGCGCCCAAGTATATCGCACATTTTGTTTTTTTAGAACATAATACATAAAAATAATTAATCATAATATATTTCTTTATTTATTTGGGCACGTCTCCACTTTTAAATTCTAATTAAAGCCCGAAGATTGAATGAACTTTACATTCGAATGAGTTAAGCTCGAACAATTTTTATTTAACGCGAGACAAACATAATTTCCGAGAGAAAAATTCAAGATTTGTGTGTTAGCTATGGTTGTTTTTTAACGAAATCAACTTTAAAAAAAAAAGAAAAGAAATAAACTACTATTGATTGAGATTTGTTGTCCTTGCATGGGGACTTGGGAGTAGAGACAACATTTGGCGTGATTCACTAACATTTATTCCCAATTTAATATATCTACATTTTTTATAGCAAAAACGTGTTAGAGTTTATTTTACCATATTCGAATATACCAACTACTAGGGCTGAGGAAATATACTGAAATACTGATATACCGTCCTTATCGTATCGAAACGTATCGAAAATATTGAAAATTTTGGTATACCGAAGTTTTTGGTAGGTATGATACCGTACCGAATTAGGGCTGAGCAAAAATATCCGAAAACCGGATTCCGATCCGATATCCGGTTTTCAAAACCCTAAAATCCGAATATTCGGTTTTAAAAACCGGATCGGATATCCGATCCGATTTATTTTAAAATAAACCTGATCGGATACGGATAGTGGTTTGTCTAAAATCCGGATATCCGGTATCCGGTTTTATATTTAAAAAATAATAAAAAAAAAATAGCCCAAAATGAAAAATGAATGTCAAAAAGGAAAAAAAATCCTATAGAAATATTTATATTTATATTATTTTATTACATAATTTTGAATCATGAATTCACATATTGTGTGAATTACTATGTGTAGAAATATTTATATGAAAAAATAAATTTTTTATTTTGATAAGAAATAAAAAAAATTATTTTGAACAGAATATATTTTGAATCATGAATTCACATATTGTTTATTATTTATTATGTAATTTTGAATCATGAATTCACATATTGTTTTAATTACTACGTGTAGCAGTTTTATATGAAAAAATATATTTTTTATTTTGATAAGAAATAAAAAATGATTTTGTAAAGAAAATATGAAAAATTATACTACAAAAATAAATTTAAAAACCGGATACGGATATCCGATTTAAATATCCGAATAAAGCGGATATCCGATTTTCGGATATCCGATTAAAACCGGACCGGATATGGATATCATTTTTTGATATCCGAAAATCCGGATATCCCAATTTCGGATATCCGAAAATCCGGATATCCGGTTTTGCTCACCCCTAACGGTAATGGTATGAAAATTTTAAAAATTAGGTATACCGATTATACCGAAATACTAAAATTTTTAATATTATATATACACACCTACATATATTATATTATTTCAAAAAAATATAAAATGAGTAAAAATATTATAAGGATCTTCATAAATTTATTTAACCCATAAATTATTAACTATACTCAACTTTCTAAGATTATTGGGCCCATTTTACTTACATTAAAAAAACAAAAGGAAATATAAAATATCCGTTTCTTTTTAATTAATCTGTATATAAAGTTGTATTTTGTGGTCATGTAAAGTTCTTTTTCTTACTAAGGAGACTCTAAAATATGTAAATTATTTAAGGTTATTTCATGAATTAAAAATCTTTTTATTTTGAAAAATTTGGTATTAATAATCCATCTTATTGGGGCCTAAGGAGTTTGAATTGACTAAAAATCGAAAACAACGAATTAACGAGTTACGAGACACTCATGGTAAAAAACTCTCCGTGTATAGAAGGTATGATACTGATACCATACCGAAATTTCGGTATGATACCGTATCGAAATTTAAGGTATATCGAAATTTTGGTATGATATTGGTATGATTTTTTTCACTACCGAAATTTCGGTACGGTATACCGTACCGAACCACCCCTGCCAACTACAACACAAAATCAACTCCTAAGCACACTAAAAATGAAAAAAAAAAAAAACATAAAAAAACAAAACAAAAGATAAATCAAGAATCTTCACTTAAATATTATTTAATAGCATGAGATCAAAAGTTCCTACGGTTTAACTGCCATGAAAATTGTTCGCCGGCCGCCATTGCCCGAGAAGCCGATCCAATCGAGCCCTCGTATCTGACGATTTTAATCGCAAAAAAAAAATATAGTAAGAGTTCTATCATATAATTAAGCCACACAATTTTATCGCATTATCGTTTAATTTTATCGCATATATATATAAACTTACAGTCCGAGAAGGAGAAAAGCATTAGTCTGCAAAACGATAGCACCTTCGCCGCCGTTCTTCAAAGTGTTTAAAGATCTTGCGCAGAAACAACTCTCATGAATTGAGGTGATGAGATCTGTTAAAACATATATTCATGGAAATGCAATTAATAGCTCAAATACGAAATGATTATATAGCAAAAAAATGATGATGAGTCATGTCCTCAGATGTGAATGTGAATGGGCAGCCAAACTCACATTCGTTCGGACCGACGAAGAATGTCTCCGTTTGAAAATTGTTTCTCTTTACGAAACTGATAAACTGACTTATCTCCGTTGGATCTGCTTCGATGCACGCTTTTTCTGCACTAGAAATCAATGGGGAAGAAAAACAGATTTTGATCTATAGCTTGCGATATGAAATTTGCACGGGGGAAAGATTTTGAATCCCAACTTAATATGAAAGTAAATGGAGATTAATCGTCTATACTATCGATTGGTTACAGGACCAAACTGTAAAATTTAACGGGAATGTTATTTCGGTGTTCTTGACACTCCAAAGAGCATCAGTTCGTGCAAGAAAACATACGATTCACATAGATCAAAATTGCCAAATACGAAGATTTAACCTTCTGGCAATAATAAAAAGAAGCTGGACAGAAAGATATTGTAATCTTAAGAAATTGGGCTCTTGAAACGACTCTTGAATATCGATCGATGAAGCTCGATTTTTTCGTGAACAAAATAAACTGAAGCACCTTTATATATAGAGTGAGATATGATGAGGTAAACCAAAAAATATTCAAGCTACTGACTCAAATATGATAAACTTATAACCTAAGCAACCACCATATATTCGAGTATGCAACCATTATACACATTGGACAGCATTCAATAATAACAACTCCCAAAATGCAATGGGAAAACAAAGTAGAAGAAGGCTTACATGGTCGATAATAGGCGAGAAGGCCCAGTTGGATCAAAATTAATCAATATAGCAGATTTCAAAGGCAACCCTGTACATTATAAACCTTGCATCATCAGTTTATTTATTCAAATTTCAATCAATGATCAGTTTCTTTTATGAAAAATAGCTACTTTGGGAACCATGACAAGTTATAGAAATTAAGTTACTACAGATGTAAAATATAAACTGTGTGGGTTAAGCTTGGTTTGTTACGACAAAACCTACTTCGATTAAACCAGCGAATATGAACTAAAAAATCTAGAATTCTTGGCAAAAATATAATAATGCAATTAACCTGAAGAACCAACATTATTCGATGCCCACTTATCCCACAATCTACGCACGACGGTCCAGTCCACGGTCATTCTTAGCGATCTGAAACCAAAAAAAAAAAAAAAACGAGTCGGCATTTCGTCGAGCTGTTGGCGTGCACCCATCGGAAAAAAAATTAATCGTATTTTCCATAGGAACCCAATCGTTTTCCAAGACCCAAGAAAACAGCAGACTACCACGATGCATGAACGATGAATCGAAGCTACCCCACCTCTGTGATTTATGATGTGCAAAATGCTTGTATGATAAAAAAGAAAGCTGATATTTAAGTCTAATTTATCGGGAATGAGTAATTATCTGAACGGTAGAAAAATGTTTCACGAGTTTTTTTTTCTTTTTTTTTTTAAATTCAATCATTTCAGTATAGCGAGCTATCTCTTTGCAATCCTTGGGCATGGGCTCGAACGTGCGGGCCCACATGCTTGGCCCAATCCCACTTAACGGGTCGTGCCGTGCCGGGCTCAAAAATCAACAGCTTTCATGCAGCACGTTGTGGGACTCGTGCCATGCGGGCACGGGCTCGGGCCAGTCGCGGGCTTTATACGGGGCGGGGTGAGAATGAGTATAATGTAAGCAGAATTATGAAAATAAATGAATATGCAAATAAATGCAAGGGCCTGTGGGCCGTGCTTGCGGGTCGCGCTGCGAGTCGAAGAACGAGCCAGGCATGGGGGTTGGGCCAAAATCAAATTGATACACGTCCGAAGCAAGCGACCCGTGAAGCGACTTGCGGGCCGGGCTCGTGCCTGTTATGGGCCCGTGTCGGGCCGGCCCATCGGCGTGCTAGCCCGGCCTATGCCCACCTTTACTTCGCACACACACTAATTGAGATGGTGCGCGTCCATTGAATTGACTTAACTCATTCCACGGTCACCGCATCATATAGAGATTTTCAGGCCCAATTGACAATAGAGGGAGTTGGCCCACAAGCTTATATTTTCCACTAACTCCATCAATTATCCAATGTGAGACTGGGTTTGACACCAAACAATAACTATTGTTATTATTTGTTTATTTTTCGACGTTTAAACATATTAAGCATATACAAGTTTATTTAAGCAACCAAACCGTGTTATTACTCGACGTGAATCATAGAACCCTCCTTTTCTTGGAGGAAATGTTTTGTTTCCAGACTTTGATGGGGCAAGTTGAGATTTGAATATTACCAAGTTTTGCTTTAACAAATTTCTTACATGTTTTTTTTTGTATTTATTATTTGACTAGCTATGAGCTTATCGTGGAATTAAATTCACTCATATTCAACAACGAAAATCAAGTAAAATAACAAGGATTTCATAAAATACGTTGAATGAAAAAAATAAAGCATTATAATAATAATACTTGTTGAGATTTCAGCCGCCTTAGGTTCGCAATCCGCACATCTATCAAATGTGTGTGTGAATTGATCCAAGAAACACGTTCTTGGAGTCGATCGAATCGAAAACAGATGAAAACGAAAACCAGAAAAATAACAGAGATTTACGTGGTTCGACCCAACTTTGGTCTATGTCCACGGACCAATCAGAGCTTATTTTACTAATTGAGAAGAAGGGTTTACAAGATTCACATACGCTCTACAAATGTCTAGTTTACACCTCACAGAGATTCGCTCTCTAAGCCCTCAAAGTTGCCTACTCGAAACAGCAAATCTGATATTTATACTGAAGAACCCAGCAGCTTTTATCAACGACCAGCTATAACGACTTGTACCAGAAGCTTTCGAGATTGTACAGCACTCTCACATACTTACTAATAGAAGAGTTAAGCGACTTTCGGCAAGATAAAGACTGAATCTTGGCCATCCAATATTATCTTATCCACATCGAGCGGTTTCTATTTAAACTGAGGTTTTCTTTCAAAAAACCATCAGTTGATCTGAGTTCTTCAAGCTCTGTACAACCATGTCGATTATTTCAGACCTTAATCTTTGAAGTTTAGGCTCATAGTTCTCAACAATAATAATAAATAAAGTAAAGCAAGAACTCATTATTAGTGGGTAGAAGTATCTAACTGTTGATTATGACCTGCATGTCGACAGAAAGAAATCAAATAGCACATGGGTGTTTGAAAAGTCAAAAGAAGAGGCACTTTAATTATTTTATCGGCTAAGGCAGCGGGTTTGATTATTAGTCTGTTCACATCATTTTTGTTGCATGAGTTCACATGAGAAACGGTGCAGATGATCTCCTATAAATAGAGGCCCTCAGATGCAGGAAAAAATTATCACAACACAGATCTTTCTCCCCTCCTCTGATCATTTTCTGTAGTTTACTTCTTATATTATTGTAGCTACTTTTGTATCACGTCAGTATACGTGTCTGTATCACTCCACATAATAAAGAACTACCTTCCGGCCCGTGGACGTAGGTCTTCTGATCGAACCACGTAAATCTCGTGTCACTGTCCAAATTTATTTTTCGTCTCTTTTATTTATTATCGTCATTTTTCGGGCAAAATAATTATCGGGGATTTCTGCATATCCTAACAAATTGGTATCAGAGCCAACCCGATTTATTTTTTAGCCACCATGACGATAACAAAATGTCAATTGAAAAGTTCGACAGAAATGTCAACTTTGCAATGTGGAGTCTCAAGATGGAGGCCATACTCATTCAAGACGGTTGTGAGGTGGTGCTTGAAGGCGCAAAGAAGTAACCAACCGAAATGAAGGACGATCAATTTAAATTGGAAAAGAAAGCCAGATCGGCTATTATATTAAATTTCTCTTACGAGGTTTTACAAGAAGTTGCCACGGAGACGACGGCCATGGGTATGTGGGATGCGTTAAAAGCCATCTACATGAAGAAGAATAAGGAGAACCGGCTATATTTACAGCAGAAGCTTTATAGTATGAAAATGACGGAAGGTACTTCTATTCTCTCGCATCTCGAAAAATTCGATTCTATCATTATTGATTTGGCGAAGTGGATTCCCAGATACTTAAAGGGTACTCTAAGCACTAGTTTAGAGTTTGGCAGAGACAGTGATACTCTCGTTGGCTTCGTTGATTCAGACTACGCAAGTGATCTCGATAAACGACGATCTCTTACTGGTTATGTATTTTCTATTGGAGGTTGTGCAGTTAGCTGGAAAGCAACTCTACAGCATGTAGTGGCGTTGTCTACTACTGAAGCAGAATACATGGCGATTACTGATGCGATCAAGGAAGCATTATGGTTGACAGGGTTATTCGGGGAATTAAATCAGAATCACGGAGTTATTACTATTTTCTGTGATAGTCAAAGTGCGATTCATTTGACTAAGGATCAAATGTATCACGAAAGGACTAAACATATTGATGTTAAGAATCATTTTATTCGTGATATCATTGCAGATAGGAAGATGTTTATCAAGAAAATTAACACGGAGGATAATCCTGCGGATTTGTTTACGAAGGCTCTTCCAGTTTCCAAGTTTAAGCATTGCTTGGACTTGATTGGTATTTCAGAAATGGTGAAGTAGCCAATCGGGGCTATAGCTGGAGGGAGACAGACTAAGGATTACTAAATCAATGTGGATTTGCGACATCACGGTTAAGGTGGAGATTTGTTGATTATGACCTGCACGTCGACAGAAAGAAATCAAATAGCACATGGGTGTTTGAAAAGTCAAAAGAAGAGGCACTTTAATTATTTTATCGGCTAAGGCAGCGGGTTTGATTATTAGTCTGTTCACATCATTTTTGCTGCATGAGTTAACATGAGAAACGGTGCAGATGATCTCCTATAAATAGAGGCCCTCAGATGCAGAAGAAAAATTATCACAACATAGATCTTCTTCCTCTCCTCTGATCATTTTCTGTAGCTTACTCCTTATATTGTTGTAGCTACTTTTGTATCACGTCAGTATACGTGTCTGTATCACTCCACATAATAAAGAAGTTCTACCCTCCGGCCCGTGGACGTAGGTCATTCTGACTGAACCACGTAAATCTCGTGTCACTGTCCAAATTTATTTTTCGCCTCTTTTATTTATTATCGTCATTTTTCGGGCAAAATAATTATCGGGGATTTCCCCATATCCTAACACTAACCTTATTTTGATAATTTTATTTCTTTTGCTTTATTGCTCATTGGCTAGTTGTTTTTATTCTCTATTGGTGGCTTGTTTTATTATAAAGAACCGTGCAATAACTCGACGGACGATTAAATATTTACCTCCAATAAAACGTTTGTATATGTTGTGATGCTCATGTAGGGTGGTTGACCCAAAGTAAAACTGGGGATATCTTGTTAAGTATTTAAATTAATTAATTTATATAGCTTTTGATAGGAATAAGGGGCTAGGATTTCCTTAAACGAAAAAGTCGACGACGGTGACTGAATAAGTTTTTATAAATGGGAAGCAATGAGGCAGACAAAAGTGTATGGAATAAGAATCCAATTCATGAGATATTATTTGTTGCTTTTTTCATGACTTTGTAACGTTAAATATTGTGTAAAAGCCATAAAGACTTATATGCTTGTGCTGCAATAATATTCTATATAGTTGCAAGTTGCAACTACGTTAGTTTCCCCAGAGCCTACATCAGCATATTTGATGCCAAGTAATTACTATACCTAATATCAATTGATTTTAGGACCCCCTAAAATTTAACATATCTGTTGAATTTTAGTAACTTAGTATTTTATTTTGTTCATTTCAGATATTTGTTTAAGTCGGTCTATAGAATATCGAAAAATAGCCTGGGATGGCCAATAAAGGATTTTCTGCAGCCCTACAATTTTCATATATCTATTATCTTTCTTGTGCCCATATATATTACATCTAATAGGGCCGGGGGTAAGCTAAGATCTTACAAAATCTATTTTGTGTCTAATCATAATGTTCTTAAAAGCTTGTTAATTAATAAATAAGCCAGATACGAGCTTATGTTGAATGAGTGTGCCTAAGTTATGAGTCAAAGAAATGCTAACCTTGCCCTAAATGGAAATTATTCCAATGTTCAAACTTTCTTTAAGTTTCATTAACATTTCCAAAAACTAACCCTCGTCCCAATGTCTTTTAAATACACCCTCAAGCCACTTCCATAACCTCGCACTTTCATTACACAATCAAGTTGCATGTCCAAGCTTCGACAAGTCCTATAAAACCCTAAAACCAATCCACTTTGCCCTAAGAGAAAGATAAAGAAAAAAAATCGAATTTTTTTCATGGCCATATCATACAAGAACTACTTCCTCGCGATTCAGATCATAACCCTATTGCTCTTAAAGCAATATGTGTGCTTGAGACACTCGCAAGATTCGATAAAAAGGCGCACTTTCGTCACACATGTGAATCCTCCAAAGATCAATTTTAGCCCTCGGGCGAATCGATATAAGAAAATTCAAGGAGATGCTCTAAGGCCCACCAACCCTGGCCCTAGCCCGGGCATGGGCCACGGTGGTACGCCAGGTCGAAGGAATTAGCCTTTTATCGAATGTCTTAATATATTTTCGCTTGACTATTGTGGAGAATGTTGATTTTAATTTTTTTTTTTTTGGTATTTTTGAGGAGAAATAAGATGTTTTGGTAAGGGAAATGGAAGTATTAATCTTTTATCCCATTTCTTTTTCGGTTTTTCGAGTCTTGTGGAAATGAAGGATGAACGACTTGATTATTAGGGTTTTTGTGTATTAGTTGTTCAGTTCTATATCAGGGGTAACCATAATTTCGTACGTAATTTATTTTATGTTTCTTGCATTATTAATTTTCCCTCCTCCTCGGAAATACTATTCTTTTGTTAAATAGTATTTGCTATGTCGGATCGCGTGCGTGTCTTTAATTATTGAATAAAGATTCGTGCAAGTATGTCAAGTTATAATTAAAATGAAGATGTTATAACTAGCACCACGCGCGATACGCTAGTACATAATACCTCATAGGCGACGGTCGTTATCAACGATAGGCGACGGTCTCACGGCGTTGCGGTCGGCACAGGCGCGTATAGTCCGGATTTTACGCGATGGTTGTAGATCTTCACGTAAAGAAGACAATACGCGACGGTTGTTGGTGAAAACCGTCGCATAAATCCTACATACGCTAGTACAGAATACGGTATAGGCGACGATTCCTTAAAAGCCGTCGCCTATACTGCACGCGAGGGCTTTTTGGTAATATTTTTAAAATAATTAAGACTATAGCGACGGTTGTTGGCTAACAACCGTCTCCTATAGTCTGTGTACACTATAGGCGAAGGTTGTTCACAGAAACCGTCACGTATACTGACACTTTAGGTGACGGTTGTTGGCTAACAACCGTCACCTATAGTCTATAATATTATAGGTGACGGTTGTTGCGTAACAACCGTCGCCTATAGTCTTAACCCTAAATTCCATTTTTTCTACGTCATATTTTTGTATCATAACGCTCGGCGATTACTCCAAGCTTCTTGCTCTCGCTCCGCCTCGTCCACCACCACTATACCTCGGCGACCACACATCGTTCGATTTTGACTTTTCCTCCTCAGATCTAGAAGCTTCATAGCCCGAGTAAAAAGCCTTCGCTCCAATAATTTTGCGATTGCACAAAGAAGCAGTGAAATTAGACGAGCCGACGCATTTTCCTCTCCAGTGAGAAGGAACCGGCGACAGTCCCTCGTCAGAGAAGCTTCCCCTCTCCGGCCAGATTCCGGTGTCTAGAACTCCGATGATGACATCATCGGCGTACTCAGAGATGATTATCGAACAAGAGGACACTGGAGAGGTAACTCAAGACCAAGGTATGGCAAATCACATATTAAGTGCTATAATTGTCAGAAATTCGGACATTATGCTTCCGAGTGTAGAGTTCCTAAAAATAAAGTCGAAGAGAGGGCTAACTACATTGAAGAGAAAAATCGAGAAGAAGAAATTCTACTACTAGCCCATAAGGATATTGAGATCGGCGAATGCAATAAGTGGTACCTAGACACCGGTGGGAGCAGTTGCATGAGTGGAAATAGAAGCATGTCCATGGAGTTTAATGAGTTAGTGGGTGTCGATGTTGATTTCGGAGAAGAGCATAACACTCCGGTGGAAGGTAACAAAAACTTAGAGGTGATATTCGACAATGAAGAAGAATTCAAAGAAATTAGCACGGAGAAACCAATCATAGAGAAGACAAGAGACGAGGTCAATACTCTACTAGGATTACCCCCTGCGGGATCTGGAGAAGACGAAAACTCAATTGAGGGAGTCTCACACTGCAGGAGCCAACAAGAAGTACCCAAGGTAACTGAAAATCGAAACAATCAAACTCTCATTTGTCTCTTTGCAGATAGTGGGCCAATGAGGTTTCAAGACGCTAAGGACGAGAAAGATATCATGCATGAGAAAATTAAAGATATCAAGAAAACGGTGATACGGGAGTTAAGACCAATTCAAGTATGGCCTAAAGGAGAAGGTGAAAGAAATACAACAAGCTTGGCGTCTGAAGGCTACAGTAAAGAAGAAGATATCGGTTATGACGAGAATAATGAGAGAATACAAGAAATAGATATTAAATCTTCCCTCTTGGATGGAGTTCTCGGGAAAGATACATACATAAAGCAACTACAAGAATATGAGGCATCCAATGAGATGAAGAACGCACTAATCAACAAGAAACCCCACAAGAGAAATATGAGAATGCAACAGAAGGAGCCAAACAGGATTCTCAGGGATGACAAGTCGGCAATAACATTAGCTAAGAATCCAGTCAGCCATGACCGAAGAGAGCGCATAACACGGAAGGAAGTGAAGCTGGAATATGTGAAGTCTAAGGATCAAGTAGCTGATATTTCCACCAAGCCATCGAAGAAGGAAGACCTCTCGACTATGGAGTTTGCTCGGAATGCCAAATCAAGTTTAAGGGGGGGTGTTGAAAATAAACTTGATTTGGGTCTAAGGTAATTAAGTTAAGAAATAACATTTGGGCTTATGAGGAATATTAGCCCAATATCTAGAATACCTAGGATAATCTAGAGAAGTCTATGGAATTATGTAGAATCTTATAGATTTTGAGAGAGCTCTAGATCATGATGTGTTGGCTAAATCTTAGCCACACATTGAGGAGGTGGAACTAGTATAAATAGGGGTGAAGGCTTAGCATTTGTAATCAAGCAAGCAAGTAAAAATCAAATCAAGTGTTGTATAAAGCCTCTTCCTCTAAACACTATCATTCGATATCAAGTTCCTCCCTTCCGATATAAACCCCAATTTCCAACAGAACGAGGCGGCGAGGCCAGCGGCTCGGGAAGGGGCACAAGGTAAGTTGCTCTATGTTTATTTCGCTGTGCATTGTTTGTGTTGATCTCAAATAGTCTAGTGAGATGATGATGGTTTCCTCTCGAAAGCAAAAGGTGCCAGTGAACTTTTGATTGGGCTTTGAAACTGTTTGAGGAAATGTCAAAACCTGAAGGCTGTGGAGTTGATGATATTACCTATGGTACACCTTAGGTATTCAAAATTCGGTCTATATATTGGATTCTTATTCAGTATTGTGGTCCCTAGCTAAGCCTATTGGAGGTTATGGGGTTAATGTGTTGTAGGGTTTAGGTGATGCTCAAAGAATCTATGAAGCATTTCAGGTGCTTGAGTCTGTGGAGAAAGGTACTGCTTATGGAAGTCTGTGTTGCTGAAGAAGCTCAAGGATACACTTGAAGCCTTTAGAGGATGTGTAACGAGGAGGAACAAAGATGATGTTGAAGAAGCCTATATACATGGTATGTTTATTTTTTGCATCTCTATTTTTTTTATCGAAATGTTGTTCTATCTCGTCTTAAGACAGTTTATATTTTTTTATATCATTCTATAGGTCGGGCACTCCTTGTTCAATTAACTCGGAGACATGAAAGGTGGTTCAAGAAAAAGATGATGTAAAGGCTTCCTACGTTTACACCTTTTTAATAGTTAACGATGTATTTTTAAATTTTAATAGTTGGAACTTTGTTATATTGTTGCATTATTGAATTGAAATGATTAATGAATGTGTTTTATTGAATTGTCCGTTCCAAAATTTATAATTACATGTTTATTGAGATATAGAAAAAATAAATAAAAATATAAAATAAAAATATAAGAATAGGTGATGATTGTTAACAATAGGTAGTATAGGCGACGGTTGTTCATAACAACAGTACCTATAATCTTGAATGTGGGCTTTACGCTGCGGTTGTTAATTAACAACCATCGCGTTGTTGGCTTTACGCGAAGGTTATTGTAAACAACCGTCGCGTATTGTCGTCGTTACGCGACGATCTACAACCTTCTGGACTATACGCGACTATGCCGTCGGTGACGCCAAGAAACCGTCGCCTATTGTTAATAACGACCGTCGCCTATTAGCTATATGTACTAGTGATACGCGACGGTTATGCGGTAATAACCGTAGCGTAAGGTCTACAATACGCGACGGTCGTCTCCGACAACCGTCCCGTGTTTGTGGGCTTTACATGATGGTTGTTGTTTAACGACTGTCACAGTTTTTTTTTTTTTGAACATTTTTTGCAGCTTTTTTTTATAAAATCCCTATTAATCAATAAAACACACCAATAAATTTCCAAAATACCAATCCACAATCACTAAAGCATCAAAAATCAAAACAATTTCATTCTTAAATACTATCGGATTTTTTCTTTTTCGGCAGGTTGAAGAAACACCCGGGTGAGGAATTTGAATAAAAAATGAAAGGGCTAGCGGGTAAACCGGCATTGGATTGGACTATGGACCGGGACAGACCTCTGTGCACCATGGCTGGGCTGACAGGTTTTTGGCGCCAAAAAGTGAGGGAGAGAGATCTTTCTCTCGTTGCCGCGGGTTGTAGCCGTCCCGTGAACAAGCAAATTGATTACAATTATCATCCTCGATCTAATAAAATCCACATAAACAAGT
Source organism: Craterostigma plantagineum (assembly GCA_027422505.1). Classification (NCBI taxonomy): domain Eukaryota; kingdom Viridiplantae; phylum Streptophyta; class Magnoliopsida; order Lamiales; family Linderniaceae; genus Craterostigma; species Craterostigma plantagineum. Next base: position 21,436,124 of record JAPQWV010000012.1, read on the forward strand.
TCACGCTAATAAATATTCTAAAAACAAAATCACCCAACTAGACTCGAAGCACATTAGGAGATGGTATACTAGTGCCGCCACACGTTTCGATCGGTCGCCGTTCAGATTTTTTGGAAACGAAAATAACAAAGTGAGGAGGAAGAAGGGGGTCTGCGATTTTTTAAAACAATAAGCGACGTTCGTTATCCCGTAACCGTCATATACTGTACGCGACGGTTTAGCATTAAAACCGTCGCGAAAAGCTAAACCATACGCGACCGTTTTGGGAAACAACCGTCGCGTATTTAGCTGACGACAATATGCGACGCTCATCTGTAAACAACCGTCACATAAGACATATTAAATTAAAAAATTAATTAAAATATTCGTCCGCTACCTTTAGGCGACTATTTTTAACAACCGTCGCCTATAGTGTCGTGGCCAATTAGCTATTATGTACTAGTGATAGGCAGGGCACCTATCGTTTGTAGAATGATTATAGCAAGTATCCGAGTATCGTTCATGAGAATAATTTTGATTACTAGTAATAACCTATCAATTCAATATCTAGCATAACAAATGATTGAGATTTTTATGTTTGAACTAAGTTACAACAACTTAAACTAACACAGAAAAATGTTCAAAACACAACTAATGCTTTAAGAGTAACTTTGAATAAGAAGAATGTGCTCGGGATTTCGAATCCCGCTAGATATCGTCGGTGAAGTCGTAACTACCGTTACCACATGATTAATGACTATGTCACGATAATTCCAACTCACCTTAGCTTTTGTGCTAAATGATCACGAGAATATATAGTAGTTTATCTAAGGTGAGGGTCAACTTTTGTTTTCGCCCTATAGTCGACTCCTAACGTTTACGATAGAACGAACCGTTATTTAGTTTTCGCCCTTAACGGTCAACTAAACGTCACACCATCACATAGACATGCCAAATGTGATTCTCAAAATAATACATAGACATATTGAATCGGATAAAAGCTGTCATAAACGAAACAAAGCCATATCATGTGCTCACGAGTATTTTACGTCCAAACTACGGCGCTACCTAGCGTTCTTCTCATCCCAAACATCCAAAATGATTAGCTACTCATAATGAAGGAAGAAGCCACGAAATGTATACGAAACAAAGTGGAGTCAACACGGCTTCAAACACGACCATGTATATCATTCGGGCTTAGGGTTTAAGGCCCGACACTGTTGGCCAACTTGGCCGTGTGTCAGGCCATATTGAAGGGCCGCATGTATGTTTTTCCCTACTGCTGACAAACATTGCCGTGTGTCAGGTCGTGTTGAAGGGCCGCAGGTATGTTTTTCCCTTCTGCTGACAAACATGGCCGTGTGTAGGCCCTGTTGAAGAACAACAAGTATGTAACTCGTTTCTGAAGTCAAACACAGTCGTGTGGCCCTCAAATAAGCCGTGTTTGATTCAAAAATGGTGATTTGTGCTCCATGTTTACGCGGTTTGTCCCAAATATCGAATTATGTACCTTGATATCGAAATATATAAAAATTATGAATAAGTACACCTAATAACTCACATATACCAAATATTCAACATAAAAATGATGCTGATAAATGAATGAAAATGCGTTTATCAATGTCCAATCAAAATCCAACGGCCTAAATGGGCTCCTAACTAAATAAAGAATGCAAAACTACAGTCGTCCCTCTGCTCAGTTATCTTGTCAGTGGAGGTGGCAGGCTATAACTTAGCAGAGGTTATAACTTAGTGGAGGGGCCGATGATTTATCAATTAATTACGGGCTAAAAATCTCGGATCAACCTCAAATAAAAACATAATAAAGAAAAGAACCTAGCCCAAGGGGAGCCCACCATAGCACCACTCTAGGGCTTTTAGACTTCTTTGAGCACTTTCTACACACTTCCCACGTATCTATACCATCAAGAAGTCTGTGAGCAGCTTTTTGGCCTCAACCAACCATGTCCACCAGGCTTACGGCTGAGCAGAAGCTGCAAATCTGCAAGCACAAGGCTATGCACCCTCTCATGACACAGAAGAACCTCGCTGCATGGGCTACGCGTGAGTTTGGCCTTGCCACCGTCATCTCTCAGCCTGCAATCACCAAGATCCTCAAGAAGAGGCAGCATCATGAGGGCCTGAGTGGAGCGGATCTGCTTGCCAAACGCCCCCGCACTGTCAACTTCCCCAAGCTAGAAGAGGCCCTCTCAACGTGGATCCTCCAGTGCCAGGGACGGAAGGTGCCGATCAACAGCTTTGTCATCAAGGAAAAGGGTCGCAACTTTGCCAAGGGCCTCAACATTCCCGAGGATGCCATCGACTTCTCAAACGGCTGGCTCCACAAGTTCCAGCAGCGCCACAAGCTGAAGGCATTCAAGATGCATGGCGAGAGCGGTTCGACAAATGCCCAAGTCATCGAGGCTGCTCTCCCAGAGCTCCGAGTGCTGATCAGTCGCTATGACCACTGCGATGTCTACAACATGGATGAAACTGGTATGGAAACTACATTGCATGGTTCTCGAGTGCGTCTTGCTCATTGTTGTGCTGCATAACAGGCCTTTTCTACAGCATGGCTCCAGACAGAACCATTGCACAGAAGCAGATCGAAGGCATCAAGAAAGAGAAGACTAGGATCACACTTGCTTTCACTGCCAATGCTGATGGCTCAGACAAGCTTCCACCATTCTTCATTGGTCATGCTCTCAAGCCTCGCTGATTCAAAAAAAAACTGGCGAGCAGCTCGGCTTCTACTACCGCAACAACAAAAAGGCATGGATGACAGGTGTCTTCTTCCAGGAGTGGTTGAACAAGCTCAATGACATTATGAAGGTAAACTTTGTTGTAATTTTCCCTTCCTGACAATCTTTTTCATCTTCGCATTTTTCTTTTCTCAGGAAAAGCGGTGCCACATCTGGCTCCTACTCGACAATGCACCCTCCCATGTCACGGAGGGCATCACCCTCAGCAGCGTAGATCAGGATGCTACCACCGAACACGACATCGAATATTCAGCCAATGGATGTTGGCATCATCGCTGCGTTAAAGCGTCACTACCGCCGTTTCCACATCCATAATGCCGTGGACAGGGATGACCGTGGAGAGGACGACGTCTTCAAGATCGACCAGCTCACGGCCATGAAGTGGAGCCTGGCTTCCTGGAAGGAGATCACTAGAGAGACAATCTCCAACTGCTTCCAGCACACAGGACTTTTTTATGATGGTGCATCGTACAGCAATGCTCTGGAGGAAGCGGTGGAGAAGGAGCTCATGGAAGCGCTTGGTTCTCTCCAACTGCGTGACCCCATGCCAGTTGATGAGCTTCTGAATCATGCGGCAGAGCAGGAGGTTGCTCACGTTGAGCTGACGGATGGTGAGATCATTGCGTTGGTGAAAGCGGAGGAAGAGCCCGCTGCCGAAACTGCTGAGGAGGAGCTGGAGGCCGTTACCTTTTCCAAAGACTAGAAGCTTCATAGCATTGCTGTTCTCCTCTCTATGCTAGACCTCACTGACGAGAAAGACCAGATCGTACGTCGCCGCCTCAACTCCATGCAGACTGACCTACGCCACCAGAACAAGCACCAAACCACTCTAGATAGCTGGATGTGTGCCTGATTTTCCCTCTGCAAAGTTATAAAATGTCAGATTCCAAGAGATTTTCATAACAATTTTACCTCCGCAAAGTTATAAATTTCGGGATTAACTTATAACTTAGTCACCATAGAACGAGGTACGTTCTGCCAAAATTTCATAACTTAGCGGAGGATATAACTTAGTGGGGGATAACTTAGGAGAGGGACGACTGTACGAGGTATCTGATAATCCAAGTAAGGATTATGGGATCTTCTGTCCCAACGCCAACGTGGGATGTGTTCGCTTCAATAATTGAAAACATTTTCATACTAATACAACTCTCCGGGTCAACAATGAAATATGAAAGGTTTGACAAAATAATTATGATGATGAAAAAGTCAACCTTAGAATTTAGAACAAGGGAACAGTGTCCCTCTCTCTGGATCCAACTCAATATCCTCGGATCAAAACCAGACACTGCTTTGGGCCCCACTCATCATTCCTTCATATGATACAGATGCTATGCATCCAATCACACGTTCAAAGAACAATGTGAAGGTAAACACAAGTGACAACAAGTTGCAATTCTCAGATAATTATTATTGAGTATAAGACTAACGATTATACCATTTGAAATTGTAATTATATATATTAACATTACTGTTTGAGAGCTGGCCAAGTCGTTATATTCTTCCACCTCATATCTCATACAAAAGAAAAAGAGATACCTTTCTTTCCTCAAAGAAATACATCCTTTAGTTACAGTTGAGCTTTAAAACTATTCCATTATTCCCACAAAAGCAAACAAGAACATAAAACCATATGGAGAGACGATCAATAATATTCTTCACAATCATCATTTTCTTTGCCCTCATCTCCTTCGCTCTGTGTATCGCTGCTGAATTCAAGAAAGCAAAGGTAGTATTCGTTTACTTATTATATTTTTTCCACCCATAGATTTCAAAACCGACATTTTACGAGAAATTATCGTTCTGCCTTCAGAAAAATGATCTCAGGTACGAAGACAAGCTGTGTTATTTGCCTCGACTCGGCCTTTGAGCTCGGAATATTGGGACTGATCAGCCTTACGATTCCCCAACTAGTCGGAAATTTGTGGGCCTTTCGAAAAAATTCGAAACTTGAGAGCATTGCAGCAATGAAGCCTTGTTTGAGCTCATGCACTTTGCTAGCGTTTTCTTGGTAAGTCCTTTTTTACTTCCATCATTCGAGTATGATCAACCTTTTATTACTACCATGTTAGAGATTAAAAGTTTTAATTGAAATGACCCAAAACACCTGTGCTTTGAAAACTGCATAAAAACTCATCGTGATTTATTTAATTATGCGTTCCTTATCTTTGTTGCGAATCCAGTACTTAGACAATTTTTTCGCATCATTTACACCCCCTAATTGGTGGGCACGATGCTAAGTTCAACGCAGTACATGGGAGTTTTCCGCAATTAGAAAAGTATAGGGTAGCGACGTGGATGTCTACATAACCATGTGAGAGTAATATAACGCAATTTTACCCTTTTAAAATTCGTATTATCCCGCAATACACACAATATAAACAAATTTAAATTAAGCTTGCTGTGTTTGTCGACTAAGGTGAATTAAGCTGACTCGACAAAACCTCGACAATCGAGCCCGGATTCATGATTGTGGAACACTAACTTACGTTTTTTCATTTCAACTTCGATTTAAAAATCGAGCGTTAGAATCTAAGTTTGAAGAAAAACGCTACTAAGCTCGACTCGTTCACAGTTATAATCTCATATATATCCACACCCCGATTAAGTTCAGTGTCACCCAATTCAATATTGAGACATATACACATACATTTTGCAGGATGAGCTTTGTGCTAGCTGTTATTCTAATGAGCACAGCCACAAGCATGAGCCATGGCCAACCCATCGGTCAAGGATGGTTAGATGGAGAGTGTTACATAGTCAAAGATGGAGTCTTTATCGGCTCGGCCGTGATAGGGTTCGTAGCCCTTGGATTGATGCTTGGCTCGAGCACCATACGGAAAAAGAGACCAAAGGGAGATTCCTACACAACCCAACCTTCTAACAGCAGATAGCGAAACACTCAACACACAATTCATACCATTATAGAAAATGTGAAGTTAGTATATCATGTTTATACGGACCCCAAAATTCTCGACGTATAAGATAAAGAGTTTCGTTTCGCGACGATATAACAACAAATTATAAGAAACGCACTTGAATGTGGATTGGTTTCCGTTTTCCTTCATCGCTGATTATAGTAACCCCACTGACCTCCATGATGAGAATTGTGATAACCCCTTCCCCTGTTGTAATTACTCGGGCGCCCATCTCCATATCCGTTATAACCAAACTGATCTCTCTGTTGAAAATTACCAAAGCCCTGTATATGTAGAGAGAGAGAAAGAAAGAGAGAGATAGTGTGCGTAAGGTAAAGAAAAGATCAATGATTAAAGTGCCATTGACAAAGGACATATGTCAGAAAATTTATTACACGGCATACCTCAGAAACGAAATTCGTTCTCTCGGGATATGGATTGAGTCCATTGTTGGTCCAACCAATGGTATTACGAGATATTGTGTCAAAGAACTCATCTTTCTTATATGCAGTCTGCAACCAAAATCGAATGGTTAGGATATATAATTGCAAAGCTCTATCAACCATAATTAAATAAACCAATCTAGAGATAATAGGCATACCTTAGTCTCAGTTTTGTATGCAGAGCCAGGACCATTTGTATCCCCTGAATCCAGGCAACCTGGTCCTTTATCATATTTAGCTTTTCCAAATAAACCCCATATTTCATCCTTCTTAAACTTTTCATTCATCGCTTGAAAATCGAATTCTTCTGTATAATCCGACGGGGGCAACTGAAATATTCATCAGCGGAACCAGAAACGGCATAAGACGAAAGTAACACTGAATAAATAATCATTAAAGGTTTAAAAGACATCATATCATTCTTCATTATAAGCTATGTCATAAACATATGTAAAAACGGTAAATGCAATAAATCCAAAATATAGGTAGCTAATAAGAAACAACAAAAGAATTCATTTGCTTAATATTAAAGATGTATAATATGATATGGAGAGAACTAACAGAAGAATCACATAGGTTGACTCCCCAAAAAAGTTAATGTCGCAAATTAAGAGTACTAAATCAAAGAATGAGCTATAAGCTGACGTGCTAGAATATTAAACAGGAGAAGAAGGCTTCCACACAGGACACAGAGAAAGGCATTGTTGATTAATGCGACATAACACATTTTAGGTAAAATGCCAATGCAACCCTACTATACAGAAGACGTTATTCACAAATGAGAAAGAATCCTTTTTTAAATATTGTCACGAAAAGGTAATGTAATCAATGTAGCCAAGTACATATTCCAGCAAAATAATCATATAATGTGATAAAGGTAGTGTTATAATCATAAACTTAAACTAGAAACACTAATCTAACCTCTATAAATGGACGTGGTAACTGGGGTGATTGGACTGATGCAAAAGAATATGTGTTTGAAGGTGACAGTTTAGGAGGAATTGAACTCATAGCACTCACATCATCCTGGAAAAAACTCTGTTCTAACAATTTCGGTCGTGATAATTGGTTTAAGCCAGGCACAGGAGGATTCTGTCTGAGAATTGGGTCGAACACGGGGTCTGAGATATGGGATATGGCATGCTGTACAGATTCAGCAGGGACAAAGGACAGTTCAGGAACTTGATGGTCCATGCTTCTTTTACTCAAAGGGGAAGGAGATGCCAGTCCATGAAGATTTGACAAAGGTATATTATGTAACGTCGAAGGAGAATTGGAAAAAGCTGAATCAACTAAGGGTGCAGGAAATTGCCTTGAAGAACCAGAAGTGGGATAATTTGGAGGAAGAGTGCTACTATGGACGTAAGAATGGTTAAGAGAACCATCAATCGGTAAGTTTCTCACACCTAATGTTGAGGGTTCCTCATTACGGACGGGATACATCATCGAGGTTGATGGTGATATTTGCTGTTGAAGACCAGAAATTCCACCAAGTCCTTCACTATAATGAGCCCATTGTGCTGGTAAGCCATGTGACGACAAAGAGCTACTCGTTAATAGAGAAGAATCTGACAGTCCCAACTTCATGTCAGCTCTTGCATTTAACAAAGACGATTCACGGCTCAAGTTGGATTCTAACAGAGGTCTGCCACCACCTGTAGTTGAGGTCACTGGACTTGACGCCCCATTAATGTTTGACTGTAATAGACGTAAGTGGAGTTATTAGCAGTTGCAGTAGAATCACAAACATAAAAAATTCGATAATAAGCTTTCTACCTGAATGATTGCAGGATCATCATAAATTGGATCCCCTACTTGAGTTCTTGGACCAGGTTTTACTTCTATATCCTGCCAAAATTTTCAAAAATCTTCAACAATCACAGAGATGTTTACATGTCATATTACAAATCACACCTATATCAACACAAACTTCTATGTAATAAATTTGATTGGTTAAAACATACCTTGATATCAGTTCCACGAAAAAGAATGTATTCATAGATTTTCTCACTGGGTGGAACTTGGGGCCCATCCCTTTTTCTTCCTTCAGTTCCATAAGATCTTACTGCAATAACCATGCGTTTGGAAAATAAATACGTAACAATTTTCTCAACCACAAATAACCATTTTTTGTATGAAGTAAATAAGATACCAACAAAATGATAAATGATAGCATGCAGTGTGCTTTGCACTACACTGACTCCATAAACTCATGGATGTTTATAAAATATAAATGTTAAAACTTAAACACTATGCCTAATAGCACATTTGACTGAAATTGGCGCTGGAAATTTTCGACAAGCAGTCAGTGGTTATAGCTCACTCCAACACTTCACTTCTTGATATAAACAACGCGGTGAAAAAATTCTCAGAAAATCTAATCTCAATCAATGTCCGTAAAAATAAACATTTCAATTAATCCAAAGTCCAAACCAAGACATAAGCACAACGATTTTGCGACAATAACATCACCAAAGCGCTTTAAATGGTCGAAGAATCGGATTCACGAGCCACCACTCCCTTGCGTACAACGCCATACTAAAACGCCATACTAAGATAAGAAGAAACAAAACGAAAGCACACTGAACACATAATGAACCAATCAAATAACACAAACGGAAATACACCGCACAGCAATCATTCCGCATCGGAAAGAAAACTATAATGAGAAAAGGTAGAAAGTAGAATCAAAGCAGAAAATGCATACCGTTTCGCAAACCTAGGGTTGAGTCGCCGGTATTGAGATGGTACAGAACGCCTTCGTATCGAATCTCGGACTTGGATATCACGCTTATGAAGCTTCCGATGTAAGAATCCGCCGCGGCGGAGGTCGCCGTCGTCGCATCAGTAGTTCTAGAAGGTTCACTATCCATCAATAGGCGTGAGTGTGAAAAGAGGAATCGGAATTTTGGCTTTTATTGGAAGACGTATTTGTTAACTTTGTTAATGTGTTTTAATTTGGGGGAGAAGAAAGTGCATTTGAAAAAAGAGGAACGATTCTATCTGGTTTTAAAAAAAGAGGAACGGGTTGTCAAATGACTGAAATACCTTACTAAAAAATTGGTTAAACAGGCTAATCCGACTCATTAACAGCGAAAAGTTATCCGAGATTTATTCGAGTGAACAGAAGACTCGAATACAAGACTCGAATAATTGCCTCCGATTTATTAACAGCGAAAAATTATTCGACTTTTATTCGAGTTGACAGCAAAACTCGAATGCCATACTCTAATAATATATCGAGGAGATAAGGTTACTCGAATAATGTGCATAAAATTTAAACGAATAAGCAGCCTTATTCGAGTAACTTATCGAGTAATTTTTTCGAGTCAAAACTCGAATAACAAACTCGTATAAATTACTCGAATAAGCAGTATTTTATAAAGCTCGGAAAAAAATTAGACACAAATCACTCGGAAACCTAAAATCTCTCGCGCCTCTCTTCGAACCAAATCTCTTACTCGAAAACAAATCGTACACAAACCCAAGCATAATCATCAATGGCGAAAAGAAAAACGAGATCATCGGAGACTTCCGCGCCTCAACGTAACCGGGCGGATGAGCAAATCAACGCCGGTAGAGCCACGGTGAGTTTTTGGTCGCGTTTTGGGTTTTTGTTAAATCGATTAGGTCAAACGAATTTATTGGTTAGATCTTTCGTTTCTAGCGTTAAATCGATCGATTTTGATGTTAAATCGTTGGGCAAACGTCGTAATCGGTCGGATTTTGTTGAAAATCGTTTTCGTCGCTTTTTCGTTTATTCGAGTAATTAGGGTTAGAATAATTGTTTAACCTATTCGAGTGACGTGTTACTCGAATAATTTACTCGAATAACAGAAAATTTTCATCGTTTTTCTGCATTTTCAGATCTATCTTCCGACGAAGTTGCCGGCGGACAATTTTTACCATGCCACCTCACTCTGATCTCGCATTACATGCCGGTATGCGAACCCATCTGTACGCTTTTGAACGAGAAGGAAATGGAGGAGATGGTCAGACAGACTCAGTTCGGAAACTTGATAAAGGTGGCCCGAAACCACTACAATTCGAACATGATCTTGTGGTTTTTGATGAGCCGGCAGGTGGAGTATATGCCGGAGTCGAAGGAGTTCTGGATGGTCGTCTGTGGGCGACCATGAAGATTTTCATTGGTCGAGTATTGCCTACTCACGGGCCTCGACTGCGGCGCTAACGAGCCGGAGATACCTTCATCGAACGAGTTTGCGACGAGGCATTGGCCTGGTATTAATCCTATTTTTTTTTTTTATCATTTTGATTCTTTTTTTTTACTTCGATTTCAAAAACTAACGTTTGTTTTATGGCTCGTAGGTAATCCCGTTATATATTTTGACAATTTGGAGAAGAAAGTCACGGAATGATTCGTGATGCCGGTGGAGACTCGGGCGTGAATCCCGAGAAATTGAAGATCGCGGTCCTTTATTTTGCCGTCGGGGTGCTAGGGGAGCGGAGGGTAAAGAGGGACTTGAAGCTCAAGGAGGAGTGGCTCCGTCTGGTGGAGGACTTCGACCGCTTCAACGAATATCCTTGGGGAAGGATATCATTCGAGGAGGTCGTTTATGGTCTGAACAAAGACCTCTTGGGGAAGCACATGGAGATGGCATCGAAGGGAAAAGCCCAAACAACCTTCGATATCAGCGGCTTCGTCATGCCGCTTCAGGTAATTAGTTTTGTATTATTTAAGACATATTATATTTATTTTAACTTATGTTTACTCTCTTTTATCAGGTTCTGGCATACGAGTGCTGGCCGACCGTCGAGCAGGAATTCGCCGTGAGAAGAGCCGGCGAAGGGCTCCCGATACCCCGGATGTGCCATTGGAAGACCACATTTTACGGCAAGAGCTCTGCTCCGGGATGGCAAGCGGTCGAGCGTGCATTCGGTGCCGTGGGGATGGATGTAAGTATATATATTTATTTATTTATAATATGGATTTATTTAGATTGCGTCTTCTAAATTGTACAAATACACAGGACGTGCGGTGTTGCCTTACACCGCCGATGCTGAAGCCGATTCAAGGAACTTCCGCATGGTCGCCGGCTTTTGTGGCAACAGGATGATGCCGTATCCCAGAGGATAGTGGATGTAACAACCCGTCCCATACCGGGTGTCACTATAACTTCGGTCCCTACCGGGACTAGTGGGGTTGGGTCCACCACACTTCGACTGATAGTCTGGCCCCACTGTACCACCATTTAACCTTTTAGCATGCTTCGTGCACTCGCTCACACGCGCCCTGAGAAACTTCCCAGTGGGTCACCCATCCCTAGATTGCCCCAAGTCAAGCACGCTTAACTTCGGAGTTTCTATAGATGGACTCCCGAAAAGGAAGGTCGACCTTGGTGATATGAGTAGTACTATCAATTCTTTTATACGATTCTTAGCCTGACACGCCCATACATTGTCAGTCTCAGGATCCCCTCTCATTCTGGTGTTGGATCGGTTCGTCCATGTACCCCTTCGCCTAGAAGCCTGCCAGGAGCCGCTCATTGTCCGTGCACCCTGGCACCGGCGATCACTCCCCGCCCTCTTCGGCCCCGGGCGTCACAGTGGAGCATCTTCTAAATGGGCTGTCGGTCTACTGCACCGAGCATCGGCTTGCTCCGTCTCCTCCTCCGAGGTCGTCTCCTCCGAGGTTTTCTCCTCCTCATTCCGGCTCAATAATCGCCCATTTCGATAGAAGAATGGACAGGCTGGAAGGCGATGTACGGGATATGCGGGCGGAGATTAGGGAGCTACGCTCGATCGAGATCCAAGGTATGTCTTACTTAATGTTTATTTTATAAGATTATATTGATATTACGTAAATCCAACGTAATACTCTAATTTTGTAGCCCTTGAGATCCTGACGCCGACAACGGTGCGGGATATTGCGAGGAGCTATGATCGGGACATGCCGCCTCCTTCGCCTCCTCATTCGCCGTCGATGTTCGGGAGGACGCGGAACCAACCCGAGGCGACGGGGAGGACGACGAACGAGGGGGAGGCGGAGAACGTGACGGGGAGTCGGGAGCAGGGGGCGAGAATGTGGAGATGGAGATGGATATAGAGATGATGGAGGCCACGGCCATGGCGGCGGAGAAGGCGGCGGCGGAAGCGGCGGTGGCGGAGAGGGCCGCGACGGAGAGGGCGGCAGTGGAGAAGGCGGCGGCGGAGAGGGCTGCGGCGGAGAGGGCGGAGAGGGCGGCGGCGGAGAAAGCCGATGCGGCGAAGAAGGCGGCGACGGGGAGGGCCGCCGCGGCGGAGAAAGCGGCGCCGAGGAGGCGGCGGCAGCTGCGGCCGAGCAGGCGGCGGGCAAAAAACGACCACGGACTGAACGTGCGAAGAAGAAGTCGAGGCTGCTTTCGAGTCCGTATACCCCTCGCGTTACAATACAACGCCGCGCGGACATAGAGCAGATCATCGGCGAGAGGGTGAAGAATTGGGATGCCGTCAAGGTGGAGGTGGCAAGAAAGGGCGCAAAGGATGAACGGGCAGGAATGCTCCAAACGTACGACAAGAAATTCTTTGCCGATCTGTCCACTCCGAAAGTGTGGATCTCGGACGAGGTATGTGTGTTTTTTTGCTAAATATGTTCTAATTATTTCATTTAATAACATTATATCCTATTATTGCAGCACGTCAACGAGGCATTCAACAAGTTTACGGCAATGCAAGAAAACTGCGTGCATGGGGAGCGAATCGCGTACATGAACACGATTCGCACATGCAGTCAAGATGGAGTCCGCCAGACCGCGACCGTGGGACATGTCCTCGTTCGAGCTATTCGCCACGGGAGAGTTCAATACGATATACGGCAACGGCAAGCCGTCGCTTCACTGGAGCCAAGCGGATGTGACCGTCATCCCATTGGCGTTTAACTCGCATTGGGTGCTCCTCGTCGCTCGTTTCAAGGAGAGGAACATCCTCGTTTTGGATTCCGACCGCAGCAGCGATTCGGACTTGAGGTTTATGAAGCCGTTCCTCGACCCCTTGGCCGAAGTGATACCTCTGATGCTTCAACACGTAGGTGTGGAGCAAAATTCCGTGGAGAAGTTTGCTTGGGTGCGGTGCCCCAAGTTCCCTCAACAAGTCCTCAGGTAATTTTCTTATTTTCTTACTTTCTTATTTTCTTATTTTCTTAAACCTGAAATTGTTCTATTTTTCGAACAGCGGAGAGTGTGGTATATACATGCTTCGGGCGGCGATGTCTCTGTTGATCGGTAACAGAGATGATCTCTACGCTTTGGACGATTCTAAAATTGAGTCGTTTAGAAAGTTTTTGACGATATGTATTTATTTTAACAATTGTGATATTGTATGAACCTTTTTAGATATTTGTATAGATTTTGCATTTGGAATTGTTCAGTTTTGGTTGGTTGTGTTGCTGTTCAGGTTGTTCAAGGTTCAGTTGTTTTTTTTCGGTTTTCACTGTTATTCGAGTCAAAGAGTTTGTTCGAATAATGTTATTTACTCGAGTAACCTATTCGAGCTTATTCCGAGTACCATATAGTACTCGAATAATCTTCAAGTTTCAGTTGTTTTTTTTCGGTTTTCACTGTTTTCCGAGTCAAAGAGTTTGTTCGAATAATGTTATTTATATGAGTTACGTATTCGAGCTTATTCCGAGTACCACATAGTACCCGAATAATTGAAACATGCAAAACGATATTCATTCGAGTAAACTATTCGACACTATTCGAGTGCTGTATATCACTCGAATAATTTAAAAATCCAAAATATTGTTTTATCATGATCATGAAATGCTAAATGCGTTTCCTGTCTAAGTAATAAAATATTTTGGAGATTCTTGAAAAAAAAAAGAAATCAAGTTGATATTTCTATACATGTTGACCAACGTGGATGAGAACGTATATACTAAAGTCCTATCTACCAACGTATTCCATTGTATGTCATGCAACGATTTTTATCATTGTTAATCTTCATAAAGCGACTTATTAACATCATGAAGGCCCTAAAACATCGAAATATTGATATTTATACATCTAAGTATCGAGATAATTAAAATTCAAAAATTTTGAAAACAACACTCGAATTGCAAGAAATTATTCGAGTTCCGTATTCGATTTTTTCTAAATTATTCGAGTTCTTTTGTTACTCGAATAAGTTTAGATTTTCATTTTCGACTTTCTATCGTTATAATATTCGAGTAACTTATTCTAATAGTATTCGAGTCATGTTGTTTACTCGAATAACAGTGAAAAAAGCAACAATCAAGCCAAACTCACAGTATCCATCAATCTCATACAACCTCATACATCAAACTCGTACAAACTCATACATCAAGATTTACTTAATGTCTACGACCAAACTCACCGACGGATGGAAACCTCTTTTCTTTTCTCCGACCACGCCTTGCTACGAACAGAGGCGGCAACACCAATTGATCCGAGGTATCCCACTCGGCTTGATCCGGAACCGGCGAAACTCGTCCGTGATAAGCAGACTGCCACGTTAGGACAAAATAATATTCCGAACACAATGGGTAGAAGCTCATGTTCGCTTGTAGACTCGCCGCGATTGCATGTGGACAAGGAATCCTGTCGATGTCGAATTGGCGGCACGTACCCCCCGGAGATCGGACATAGTACTCATGCGGAGCGATCGGACATAGTACTCATGCGGAGCGATCGGACATAGTACCGCAAGTTAACAATGGCACGACCCCCCGGAGATCGGACATAGTACTCATGCGGAGCGATTTCATGTACTTCATACCCTTGACTTAGCTCATACCTCTCACGGAGCTTCATTTCCACCGTCGGGGTAAACCGCGTGGTTGCTTGTCCAGATTGTTGTCTGTATCTAGCAAACCAATCCGCCGTCATCCTCTGTATCGATTCCAGAAGCGCAATGATTGGTAGCTTTCTTTCTTCGCGGAGTCTTGCATTAATCGATTCCACCCCGTTTGTAGTCATGATGTTATAGCGAGACGTCGGAGAATAGGCTCGACTCCATCGTTCCTTAGTATCAGTCGTTTGCAAATACGCGTATGCGGTGGGAAACCTATTCTCAAAATCACCATATTGTGAATCAAAGTCGCATTGCTTGTATATTTTAGCAATGTGTATGAACGTCTCGGTCGCACCCTGCTTCTTACACTTGCCTTTCATACTTTGTGACAGGTGCCAAATACAATGACCGTGGTGCGCACGACTGAAGACGTCTGCAACGGCGGCTTTGATTGAAGCAGATCTGTCGGATATGATGACAAGATCGTCCTCGTTGGGTACGACTTGCAAGAGCTCGTTCAAGAACCACGACCAAGCTTCTATGCACTCGTTATTGTCAATTATGCCCCAAGCTAAAGGAAACTGATGGCGGTCGCCATCCTCCGCTGATGCAATGAGCAACGTACCCCCATACTTTCCTTTCAACCAAGTACCGTCTATGCAAACAACCTTCCTCATGTCACGGTATCCCGCAATACAAGCACCAAGGGATAGGAATGCGTGCTTAAATCTCCGTTCATCGTCCAGATATACACTTACTATGGTTCCCGGGAGTCACTCTTCTCAACGTCGACAGGTACG
This sequence comes from Craterostigma plantagineum, assembly GCA_027422505.1. Lineage (NCBI taxonomy): Eukaryota > Viridiplantae > Streptophyta > Magnoliopsida > Lamiales > Linderniaceae > Craterostigma > Craterostigma plantagineum. The sequence goes on from JAPQWV010000012.1 coordinate 21,451,777, forward strand.
ACGGCAACAGCTTCTAACTCTCATCGGGGTCACCCTTCATTGAATTTTGAGCTAAAATGCCTCCTTTCCATGCTTTGAAGTACGAAACTTCGATCCCACGATTTCTCATCATTGTTTGAATGAGTTTAGGGGCCGGTGTACTTGTTGAACCCTGAAAAGATTCAAGCAGCATATCACTCACGGAGGTTGACGATGCTCGAGTGAGTCTTGCGTTCCGATTTGCAAGGTCGCACGTATGTGTGTTGCAATACGTAAGAATCGAGAATACGGATGTATCCTCAATCTTCGCCGTCCATATCCTCCAAGTACATCCATCCTCTTTGCATCTCACGCCATAGTACGATCAGGAAGATTTTATAATCTTGACCTCGAAGTATGCCTCTATAGCAACTCTTTGGATCCTAGACGGCCTTCTTATCCTCGAATTCATCACCGACCTTCATGGTGGAACCGTCGGTAAAAGAATACCGATCGCTAGGAATAGTTGTATTTTCCTCTTTCTCCTCCTCCTCCTCCTCCTCCTCCTCCTCATCATCCCCGTCCGCATTTTCTCCGTTTACGCCATCAAAATTGACGTGCACGTTCTGCCGTGATGCAACATTCTCATCACGGTCGTTCGCCTCATTGTGACCTTCACCCCCATAATTCGCATCTTCATATCCGCCAAAGTCGATGATACAGTCGAAATAATCATCGATGTAACCACCTCCACCGCTATGAACCTCAATTGGAACGGGACCAACTTCATCATCCGCAAGAGTTGAAGGTGGAGGGTCGTAGGGAGTCCAATCTCCACACGGAGAATCGGTCTATCCATTGGACCCCCTAAGTAAATATAACCCTTCAACTCTCGATCATTCTTTATATACAACGGAGCACACCCTTCCATACCTCTCATAGATGGCTGATAACTAAGCTTTAACTCCGGCCTCCCGCTTACGCCAATAGTCTCGTATATTTCGTTCCGCAGATCGTCCAGCAAACAACAATCGACATCGAACCCAATGGGCTTCATATTTATTCTCATCCTTGGAATCCATATCCATTTATTATCATTATCCATTCTCCATCGTAATCAATCATAATGCTGGTCGGCATAACCTGCATATGAAATAAATCATTGTTAATTAATTGCAATATGCATTATTCGAATAAATAAAATATTCAAAAAATAATATTTCTTCGAGTAAACAATTCGAGTAATATAAAACCTCCAATGAGATGTTCGAATAATATGTTGAAGACACTCGATAAATTGTTATCGAAGAAATAAATGGAAGAAATAAACTTTAATAGCAAAATAAAAATTATTCGAGTAACATATTCGAGTTGAACCTCCATTCGAATAATATGTTCGGGTAATCTAATATCGAATAATATATACGTGTAAAATTTAATAAACAATAGTATTATTCGAGTAATCTTTTCGAGTTTATTCGAGTATGATGTCCGAATTGAAAGAACTTATCCGAGTGACATTTTCGAGTAAAAAAAATCGTATAATGAACTCGAATAAACGGAAAACGAAATTTTTCTGCAAATTCGCACAGATCTACGGTGAAAATGCTACCCATAACTACCCAAACCTTCGAAAATCTAATACCCGATGCTCGAATGTAAATGTCGTTAACATGAACGGAAATAACAATGCCCGATAATGTATACTAGTAACCGGCGTTAACATGAACGAAACTTACTGTATATGCGTTCAAGAACGAAATTGGGATTCTTGGAGCTTGAGTGTTTCGATTTCGGCGGATGCTTCAGCTCGTTTTTCCGTCAGGATCTCGTTTGGTGCTTGGTGGGTGCGTTAATGAGGTGGGTGCGCTTTTCCGTTATTTTATATATATATATATATATATATATATATATATATATATTTCTTTTTATTTATTTAGGTATTAATTAGGGGTTTAGTTAATTAATTAAACAGGTTCCTCTGTTTTAAATTGACTTGGAGAAGTTCCTATTTTTTAAAAGAAATCAAAAGTAATCTCATTTTTTAAAATATCCCCGTGCCAACTGCTTTCCTAGACGGGTCAAACTTCTTCGGGCCGAATCGGTACCTGACCGATCCGTTACTTGACGAGCAGTTCTATTGCTATCTGTGATAAGTATTCAACGATATTTCAAATAAATCGATATTTATCCGTACTCTTATATAAAAAGTGATGGTTGCGTATGGTTGATAAAAACTGTCGAATTAGTATATAATAATATCTATTCTATTTTATTATGGCTCGGAGCTTCTTTAAACCGCCAAATTGATGTAATTTTTGGTCTGTCAATGTTCAATTGGAATTGGTCTTTCGAATTTCTGTGTCAATTTTTTTTTAAATTAACGCATTATATTGTGAAAATACTGTTTATTGACCACGTTGGCACGAAAAGAAAACTGCCCCATGATTATCTATTAAATCACTTCGTCTTTGCGCACCCACATAGGGGGTGCACGTGACTAGTGTTTAATTATAAGTTTATCCTTAATGATTTAATTACAATTTTACCTTAATTTTTAAAGTGTATCTACACTTAAAAAAGAAATTATTAGTTCAATACCCTATCAGAAAAATTTTCAACCCTCCGCACAATAGGCTTGACAGTTTTTATCAACCCTATTATCTGTTGGTCAATCGATGATTACCGCTGTTTTAAGAAGCGTTGGAAAGCGCGCGATGAGGCGCGCCTTGATACATGTTTTTCCTAAAACGCGATGAAGTGCTTATAAAAAAGCGTCTTTTATATTTTATATTTTAATTAGATTTCTACCAAATAATTAAATCATCTTTATTTTGAGTAATTTATATGAGAAAAACACATAAAGATATTCAATTTATTCATTGTTTACATAAAGATATTCAATTTATTCATTGTTTCATGACGATTAAATGACATTCATATCATATATTTTTCGATATCAATATAATTTCGATATGTTTATGAATCATTTTTTTATATATGTACAGGAAAAGGAATTTGCTAACAAAAACATAAATAGCGTACAACCTGAAATACTCACGCAATACACTACGCTATTTACGCTATGCTCTATCTGAACTGAAACGCGAAGCATTGCGCTATACGCGTTTTAAAACACTGATTATTACCTGCAATTTTACCCTCAATTGCTTAATATTTATCTGTACTTATATTATATTAAGAGTGGGGGTGGCTATTAACTGCTAATTTGGTCAGTAAAATATTTAAATTTAACCTCTTTATTTCTAATTTCATTAATTAAATAATTATCACATTTAACCCCTCAATTTTTAGTTATTATACTTATACCCCTAATCATTATTTTCTTTTTTATTATATAAAAATTATATTTCATCTACTAAACATAAATTATAAATTTCAAAACTAAAATTAGAACAATTATATTTTAAGCACACGCATAGAGTGTGCGATAGTACTAATATTAATTAGAATTTTAAGAACATTGTGCACTCTATTCAAAATGTATTTTCAATAAAATCTGATTTACGTATTTAAAAAGAAAAACAATTAGTGGGACATAAGTATAACTAGTAGTTTTGCACACTCATTCGTGTGTGTTATATAATATTGTTTAATTATGAAATATACTAAAAGTAGAAGGATATATTTGGAAATATACAAATATTGAGTAGTGGGTGGTTTTTTATTTATCTAAACGGAGTAGTGTGGTAACTAACTAACTGGCTACAATTTTTGGTGCAATTGATATACCAAATTAAATAAAAATAGAAGTTTTTAAGAGGCAATGACAATTAATATAAGAGTATAGATATATAACTAGTTATTACTCGTGCAATGCACGGTGTTAACTAATTTTATTAACAAATTATCTATTTGTAGTGGATTAATTATTGACATGTGTGATATTGGGTAGTTTTCTTTATGTTTCATTATATTTATTTATTGATTATTACAAGTAATTATTTAAGAGACACTTGACAGCATATGAGAGCACCTACATTTCTATAATATAAGATACATTACTATAATATAAGATAAAAAAATATAATTTTTGAATTGGACCTACCACATACAACACAACCAATCGAACAGTTCACCAATTTTGAATATAGAGATCATACCCCAACAAAAAAGAAACAATTTTTTTTATAGGAGTCTTTACATATAAATATCTCTTCTGTAAACAAGTTGTATTTAGTACATTGTCAGCATTTTTTTAATGTAGGTACCTAACAGAATAATTTTTTTGCAGATAGGTACCAGATTCACCGCAGGTAATATAACACATTTGGGATTCCTATATCAACGTATTGTGGTACGTAATACGTTTAGAAAATGGTACGTCGTATAGCACATTTAGGTACGCCTTATTTACACATTAGGTACGACGTACAAACACATTTAGATACCCTATATCAACGTGTTATGGTACACAATACACACACAGGAAGGTACGGCATGACTGAAGAGACTGGTACAAATTAAATCGAGTACCTATCTGTTAAAATTTCTGACATAAGTACTGATCAGTAAGTTTTTATTCAAACAGGTATTTATGTGCATATACCCTTTTTTTATATTCATCTATATTTTCTTGAAGAATTGCAGTGAAGGCTCAATTTAATGTTTACAGCATAAACTCGAAAATCAGATTCCGATCTCGGAAAAGTTACCAAACAACGGCGACGAAAAAATCAGCTGCCAAACACATACATAAGCATCATCCACTTCAACGGCGGCGAAAAAATAAGAAGTCACAACTTGCAGAAATATAGTCACGTTAAATCCAATAATAGAAAGAACAAAAAAAAACCCGAGATCAGCAGATTATTTTACGTCGCAATTTTCACGCCTCACTTCCACTTCTTGAATTTTCCCCCCGACCCGTGCTTACCTTTCTTGTGCTTCCCAAACTTACCGTGTTTCCCACCTTTTCCGTGCTTGAACTTACCACCGTGCCCGTGGCTGTACCCGCCCGTCGACCCGTGGGTGTAACCGCCCATCAAACCGTGGGCGTAACCGCCTGTCGAACCGTGTTGGCCACCGCTGGACCCACCATGAGCCAGATGGGTCGCACCGTAAGCCGCTGCTGCAGCCACTGCACCGCCGGCGAGCATTGCTCCTACGCCAGACCCCCCTAAAAATCAACGAACAGAAAATAATAACGATACGGTACAATAATGATTAACTATTTTTTCAGTCTTCTAATTTAGGTGATAGAATTTAGGGCAGAATGTGTCGTTATATGGACAATAACTTTCAATCGCAAATTATGGAAAGTATAGGAAACCCTAAATTTGGTCCAAAAATTGCTTACTTTTGCAAGTTACTATCCGTATAATGCCCCCATAAATTCGTCGGAACCCTAGAATTTGGGGCAAAATCAAGGATTCCGACATATAATGTCCCTAAGCTGTGTTTGTTCAAGGACAATAACTAGTTTTTCTTTTCATTTCTTTCTTTTCCTCACTAAATTCCTTATACCAAACACACCCTAAATTCCTTAAACTATTTATTATCTGTATCATGTCACCCCATAAATTCGATATCCCTATAATTTCACCACCCCTAAATCACAGGACGCAAAAGCCTTTTATACATCCAAACATATTCTGCAACCTATGGTTTCCTAACATCAAGAACGTCTCCAACTAAAGCAAGTTAAGATTCGTGTCAAATGGTTCGAAATAAAGAAAATAATTTAGTACCAATCAATCAATCACCTGTGTGATGCTGCGAGCTGGGCGGGTAACCCTGAGGCGGATAACCCGCAGGCGGGTATCCCTGCGGCGGGTAACCTGCGGGCGGGTTTCCCTGTGGTGGATAACCCGCGGGTGGATAAGGCTGAGGCGGGTAGCCCTGCGGAGGCGGAGGGTACTGCCCAGGAGGATATGCATGAGGAGGCGGAGGGTATTGGCCAAGGTGCGAGAAAAGTCCTTTGTCAGATTCGTCTTGCTTATCGCTGCCTCCCATTTTGTCTTCGACTTGAAGTTGATTGATTACCAAGCTGTGTAATGGGGGAACGAGTAATTAGCACTTGATGAATAAACAGAGGGTAAACACAGCACAAACATGAGTGGAGGATATATGTATTCAATTCAATATGTTTGACAGGAAGTCTTTGAATATCTATCTGATCAGAGAAACAGAATTCTATTGAAGAGAGATCTTCAAATTGGATGGTCAAAATTCACGACTAAATCCAGATGGGGAAATGAGTATTAGGACTTGATAAATGACGGAGGGTAAACACAGAACAAACTTTGAGTGGAGGATATATGTATTCAATCCGTTTGCACTTTGGATATCTATTGAAATAACCAGTTTAATTACTTCGATGATCCAAGAAACAGTACTGTAGATCTTAAAATTAGATATCTAGGTCAAAATTCACGACTAACAGATCCCGAAAACCAAAAACCTTCATCAGCTGAGATCAAGTCCAAATTGGGGGAATAACTCATACGGACTCTGTTCTGAGAGAGCGAAAATCGAATCAGCAAAGGATAGATCTCAGATGGTATATCGGAATTACACCCACGGGAAAATAGCGATCTACCGATTGATCAAAATTGAAGTACATAACGAGACAAAACTCAAAAAATAAAAAAAAAGGGGGACAAAAACAAGCCAGAAAAACATCCGTATACCAAACCTTGTCATTGAGGCATCAGAAAAAAGATGAGCAGGCAGATGAAAATGCAGATCATGAACTTAAAGGAGAAAAAGGTTGCGTTGGGTTTACCTTTGGTGAATGAAGTTGAGTTGACGATTTGATGTTCTGTGGATATTTAGAGGGTGACAATTGAGATTCTCTAAACCATTTACATTTTTTATTTAGTTTTTGTTTTTCCAAAGTCAAATGCGCGTTTTTGTCTTTGATTGTGGGACGGATAACCAAAACGTAGTATTTTTGCACACTCAAATGTAGACCTGTCAATTGGGACCGTGGTTCGCGGGCCGGCCAACCCAGGCCCCAAAAAGGGCGGACTGGGATATTTTATGCCCGTCAAGGGGCGGGCCTGAACGGGCCAGCCCGCACGGACCGCAGGCGGGCTGGCCCGGTCCCCGTTTTTTAGGCCCGCCATTTTGACCGCTCTACTCACATGCATATGTTATACCATATATTAGTATAGTTAGCACATCCTATGTATGCAAATATATAAGTCATTTTATATTGTTATATTATTAATTAAGTTATTTAAAACATAAAAATTTTAAATCAAAGGATTAAACTGTAATAAATCAAAATATTAAGGATAAAATTGAAAAAGAACTAACTATTTTACAGATCAAATAACAGTTTATACTCACCACTTACCTTTAATATAATAGAATAGATAAATGTATACTAAAAATAAAAGGGTAAGTTGAAATATACAGTGAAAAATATAGTGGGTAGTTTTCTTTCAATTTAATATTATTTTTAATTAATTTAATAAAATCCCAAAATTTGACAGTTTATCCTAAGTTCTCATGGCTTAATAAAAGAGTATAAATATTTTTTTTAAGATAAACATCAAATGGGTCATCACATACTGGTACTGTCCAAGTAATTGGTTACAAATTCAAATCCTTATTAGGACAATTTTTTCTCAAATATATAATAGCTGAGAATCCAATTTGTGATGTGGCCTCGATGTCGACAAAAGGAACAGTAACCCCACATGGGGGTTTGAAAGTTCAACTGCCGTTAAATGAAAAGAATTAGGCAGCTTTATTTCTTTGACGGTGTGCGCCTACATCTATGAATATGACTTTATGTGTTTACACAAGAAGCAGTCGAGGCAAAACTTAGCTATAAATAGTTGAGCTCGTCCAAGGCAAACGGCACCACCACAACAACATATCAGCGAGGGAATCCTCGGTCACTTCTTCTCCAGTCATTTCTGTAGCTTACTCCGTAGTTGTTATACTGCTTTTGTACCACGTCAGTGTACGTGTTTGTAATCACTCCACATAATAAAGAAGTTCTACCCTCCGGCCCGTGGACGTAGGTCATTCTGATCGAACCACGTAAATCTCGTGTCACTGTCCGAATTTATTTTTCGTCTCTTTGATTTATTATCGTCATTTTTCGGGCAAATAATTATCGGGGATTTCCGCATATCCTAACAAATTGGTATCAGAGCCAACCCCGATATATTTTTTAGCCACCATGACGATAACAAAATGTCAATTGAAAAGTTCGACAGAAATGTCAACTTTGCAATGTGGAGTCTCAAGATGGAGGCCATCTCATTCAAGACGGTTGTGAGGTGGTGCTTGAAGGCGCAAAGAAGAAACCAACCGAAATGAAGGACGATAAGTTTAATGAATTGGACAAGAAAGCCAGATCGGCTATTATCTTAAATCTCTCTTACGAGGTTTTACAAGAAGTTGCCACGGAGACGATGGCCATGGGTATGTGGGATGCATTAAAAGCTATCTACATGAAGAAGACTAAGGAGAACCGGCTATATCTAAAGCAGAAGCTTTACAGTATGAAAATGACGGAACGTACTTCTAATCTTTCGCATCTCGATAAATTCGATTCTATCATTATTGATTTGGCGAACGTAGAAGTCAAAGTAACGGACGAAGATCAGGCCATAATATTGTTGTGTTCCTTTCCCTCGTCTTTAAAGCATTTTCGTGACACTATAATATATGGGAAAGATACGATATCATATGCTAGTGTCAAATCTGCGTTACAATCGAAAGAGCAGATAGACAGGGATATTACGGGAGAAACAAGTGGTAGCCAAGCAGAAGGCCTGTTTGCACGGGGAAGACCAGAGCGTAGAGACGCTGAAAGTAGCAGATCTAAAGAAAGGTCGAAATCCAGGTAGAGAAATAAAGTCTGTAATTTTTGCAAGAAAAAGGGACACATTAAAGCTGATTGCTTAAAATTAAAAAATAACGAGAAAAACAATCAGCAGTTTAATAAACACGCCGAAGCTAGTTTAGCTGCCGATGAGAGCGATGGAACTATTTTTGTAGCAACTGCAAATATTATTAGGTCTGATAATGAGTGGATCTTAGATTCGGGTTGTTCTTACCACATAAGTCGGAGTCGAGATTATTTTTCCACATATGAAAAATTCGATGGTGCATATGTTTTAATGGGAAAGGACGCTCCGTGTAAAGTTGTTGGTAGAGGCACAGTTATGATCAAGATGTTCGACGGAATCATCCGAACACTCACAGAAGTCAGACACGTTCCAGATATGAAGATACATCTTATCTCTTTAGGCACACTTGAATCTCAAGGGTGCAGGTTCTCAGGTGAAGGTGGAGTTTTAAAGATTGCCAGAGGTGCCCTTGTCGTGATGAAAGCTTGCAGGTCTGGAAATTTATATATTTTGTAGGGAACTACTGTTACAAGTTCCGCTGCAGTTTCAACATCCCCGGATGTTGATACCACGAGATTATGGCATATGCGACTTGGACATATGGGAGAAAAAGGCTTGACGATTTTAAGCAAGCGGGGCCTACTTTGCGATCAAAGTACTGGTAAGATGGACTTCTGCGAACACTGTATTTTTGGAAAGTAGAAACGAGTCAGCTTCAATTCGCCAGCAGTCCATCGGACGAAAGGTACTTTGGACTATATTCATTCTGATGTATGGGGTCCTTCTCGTGTTCCGTCCAAAGGTGGTGCAAGATACATGTTGACTTTCATTGATGATTTTTCAAGGAAAGTCTGGGTCTATTTTCTTAAACAGAAGAGTGATGTTTTCCTAACGTTTAAACAATGGAAGGCTTTGATTGAAAAGCAGACAGGAAAACAGACCAAGCGGTTACGGACAGATAATGGCTTAGAATTTTGTGGAAGCGAGTTCAACGAATTTTGCAAGAATGAAGGTATTGTTCGACATCACACTGTTCAAATGACGCCTCAACAAAATGGTGTTGCCGAGCACATGAACCGTATGTTTTTAGAGAGAGCTCGATGCATGATCTCCAATGCTGTGTTGACAAATCATTTCTGGGCTGAAGCTATCGCCGCAACATGTTATATTGTCAACCGCTCACCGTATTCACCGATCAATTTCAAGACTCCTGAGGAAGTATGGTCAGGTACGTTTGCTGATTACTCCAACTTAAGAATGGGTGCCCAGCTTATATGCACGTAAACGAGGGAAAATTAGAGCCTAGAGCTAAAAAGTATATTTTTCTCGGTTACGCTTCAGGGGTGAAAGGATATAGATTATATAATCCTGATCTCAAGTCATCCAAATTCATAATTAGCAGAGATGTTACATTTGACGAGTCTTCTATGTTACATCCTTCAAAAGAGTCTACTAATTCTTCTAATGAAGAAAAGAAGGATAGTGTACACAGCGAGGTGGAGCTCGAGATCAACAAAGATCCTTCAAATAACCCTGCTACGAGTTCAACAGATCAAGAGGATGAGCCAGAACCTGATTCAGATCCTGTTGAAGATCAAAGCACCGAGCAGGAATATTCTATAGCCAGAGATAGGGAGAGACGGGAGATTCGACTACCACAACGGTACGTAAATTTAGTTTCATACGCTTTATCAGTGGCGCAAGAAACAGGTGGAGGCAGCGAACCTTCTACCTATTCGGAGGCAATAAGCGACGATAATTCTGATAAGTGGCTGGTAGCGATGAATGAAGAAATGGAGTCTGTGCACAAGAATGGAATTTGGATTCTTGTGCCGCCGCCGAAGAAAAAGAAAATAGTCGAATGTAAATCGGTCTTCAAGAAGAAAGAATGTTTATCTGGTTCAGACGATGCAAGGTATAAGGAACGATTAGTCGCAAAAGGCTATAGTCAGGTACAAGGTGTTGATTTTAATGATGTATTCTCACCTGTTGTTAGACATAGCTCTATTCGTGTATTACTTGCATTCGTTGCCATGTATGATTTGGAGTTAGAACAGCTTGACGTCAAAACGGCGTTCTTACATGGCGATTTAGATGAACAGATTTATATGAAGCAACCTGAAGGCTTCTTAGTTGAAGGGAAAGAAGACCAAGTTTGTCTACTGAAGAAATCCTTATACGGATTAAAGCAGTCTCCAAGATAGTGGTATAAACGTTTTGATTCTTTCATGTTGGGTCATAGTTTCTCCAGGAGCAAGTATGATAGTTGCGTTTACTTCCGGAAGTTAAATGACAGTTCGTTCATTTATCTATTGTTATATGTTGATGACATGCTCATTGCGGCTAAGAATCTTGCAGAAATTCACCAGTTGAAGGCCTTTATTAAAAGGTGAATTTGAAATGAAGGATTTAGGAGCAGCTAAGAAGATTCTTGGTATGGAGATTAAACGTGATAGAGGAGCTGGTAAGTTATACCTGACCTAGGAAAGTTACCTCAGAAAGGTTTTGGAGAGATTTTGCATGAACGATGCCAAACCAGTCAGCACTCCTCTTGCTAGCCATTTTAGGCTAAGAACTGCTCAGTCACCATCATCAGATGAGGAAGAAGCGTACATGACACGAGTTCCTTACTCAAGTGCCGGCAGTATTATGTATGCAATGGTATGTACACGTCCTGATATTTCACAGGCTGTTAGTGTTGTTAGCAAGTATATGGCTAATCCAGGGAAAGAACACTGGCAAGCAGTGAAGTGGATTCTCAGATACTTGAAGGGTACTCTAAGCTTTTGTTTAGAGTTTGGCAGAAACAGTGATATTCTCGTCGGCTTCGTCGATTCAGACTACGCAGGTGATCTCGATAAATGACGATCTCTTACTGGTTATGTATTTTGTATTGGAGGTTGTGCAGTTAGCTGGAAAGCTACTCTACAGCATGTAGTTGCGTTGTCTACTACTGAAGCAGAATACACGGCGATTACTGACTCAATCAAGGAAGCTTTGTGGTTGAAGGTGTTATTCAGCGAATTAACTCAGAATCAGAGAGTTATTACTATTTTCTGTGATAGTCAAAGTGCGATTCATTTGACCAATGATCAGATGTATCACGAAAGGACTAAACATATTGATGTTAAGTATCATTTTATTCGAGATATCATTGTAGATAAGAAGGTTCTTATCAAGAAGATCAACACGAAGGATAATCCTGCAGATTTGTTTACGAAAGCTCTTCCAGTTTCAAAGTTCAAGCATTGCTTGGACTTGATTGGTGTTTTAAAAATGGTGAACTAGCCCGTATGGGCTGTGGTCGGAGGGAGATAAAGGTGTTACTAATTAAGGTGGAGTAATTTTGAAATCTCGGTCAAGGTGGAGATTTGTGATGTGGCCTCGATGTCGACAAAAGGAACAGTAACCCCACATGGGGGTTTGAAAGTTCAACTGCCATAAATGATAAGAATTAGGCAGCTTTATTTCTTTGACGGTGTGCGCCTACATCTTTGAATATGACTTTATGTGTTTACACAAGAAGCAGTCGAGGCAAAACTTAGCTATAAATAGCTGAGCTCGTCGAAGGCAAACGGCACCACCACAACAACATATCAACGAGGGAATCCTCGGTCACTTCTTCTCCAGTCATTTCTGTAGCTTACTCCGTAGTTGTTATACTGCTTTTGTACCACGTCAGTGTACGTGTTTGTAATCACTCCACATAATAAAGAAGTTCTACCCTCCGGCCCGTGGACGTAGGTCATTCTGATCGAACCACGTAAATCTCGTGTCACTGTCCGAATTTATTTTTCGTCTCTTTGATTTATTATCGTCATTTTTCAGGCAAATAATTATCGGGGATTTCCGCATATCCTAACACAATTATATATTTGAGATAATTGGGAATTTGTCAAATTCTAGTTATATGTCATGCATTGCATGTATTCGTCCTAGTGTGATTTACTTTATTAGCATATTATTGCGTCATCATTCAGAGCTTACTTGGTATATGGGGCATGATTTATCCACAAAAAAGAATAAATAAATTAAAAAATAACAAAAGAAAATACTACGTTTTTTTATGAACTCGATCGTTAGGTGATCGAGCGAATCTAGTAATAAAAATAAAACGAATATCGACAAACTAACCACGCTCAACAGGCAAGTGTACCTATCGATAATAGTATAGAATGGCGAGTATTCGAGTATCGAATCCCAAGGGAACTAAATAATTAGAAAAACTTGAATTTAAATATCCTAGTGAAAATGCTTTGATTGTTGTAAAACTGAAAATATAAATGAACAAAACTAATAAAATGATGAGAATTAACGACGATAAGAAAGCGTAACGTATTTGAGACTTCGACTCCCCCTAGCTCGATCGATCTGCTGAAAACATATATCAAAGTTTTAGCTAAACGTTAGACCGTGAGGATTACCAACACATGCGTATGAGTTCATATGACTGACGAAACTGCGCCTTATCACACGAGGCTCGTAAGCAACTAATCTACGTCTTAAATAGCCGGGCAAGCTTCCCTAACTACTTAATCGAAGATTGCATTAAATCATTATTAATCCCTCTATTAGATTTGACTCTAATCCAGCGGAGTAGCTCAACCTATCTCTAGTGATGAGTTTATTCCGCTCGTTTACGAGTGTTCTAATCGTTCACCCCTCTCTCGAGCGCAGCGTACGATTTTCCAATTAATCTATCTTACACACATAGACATGAATAAGATAAATAAGAATTTCAATCACATAGACATAATCAAAATCATATAAATTCGTAAAAGAGTCTTAACAATAGCATAACATTAAATATACTTAAAACATACGATCGATCTTGCCAGGGTTCATCTCATCTCAAATACACAAGAAATTAGCTACTCATTTTCTCAACTAAGAACATAATAAACATCAAAGAAAATATAGATCTTCCCTGTTTATGGCTTCGTACCCTTGTTCTTCGTTGAGCCGTTTATCGAATACCTAGCATACAAGCTAAGTGAATGAGCTAACTTTCTCTCTAGCCTTTCTTTATCTTCTCTAAGTGTATGTGTGTGTTCTCTCCCAATGATTCCTTCCTCTATTTATAGCAAGGGGAGCTCAAACTCATGTACATGCAAGTCTTCTTTGCTTTAACTTGTTCACATTGAAGAAAGCTAACTTTGTCCCCCAATTCCTTCAACTTTAGCCTCCTTTATTGAGTTCAAATGAAATGGGGTGCTTCAATGTCGAAAGTTAGGTCTAAAGCATGCCTCTTTCCTTGAATAATGGTTGAACTTTCGACCAAGAAGAGACAAGTTAGGTAGGAGTCATTTTTAGTGTGTTTTGACCTCCAACACCACCTCTAACACGGCAGTAACTTCCGAAATTAATATCTCTCAATCTAGAGCTCCAAATCCAAATCCCTCCGGTAAGAATCAAGATCAACAACTCTTATATCTTTGGTTAAAATTTCAGCTTCATTGGACAACTTTTACCCCCTCATCTGTTAAGAATCCGAAACTGTCGAAAAACTTGGAAATCATGCATACAAAGCTTGACTTTGATTCACTAAAAAATTTGCATTAAGTTCAAAAATTAATATCTCACGATGTAGACATTCAAATGCAAATCCCTTTTGTGAGAATTAAGATCATTAAGTATTCTAGCTCCCCTCCAATTTGCAGATCTATCGGTCAACTTTAACCCCTTATTTTACGAGACATGCTAAACTGCCGCAAAACTGTCCGAAATGATGTAAACTCATAATTAATTACCAAATTTGACATGAAGACTCCTTTTTAACTTGAAAATACTTCAATTATAATACCTATAAACGTAAGAAAATACGTTTATCATTAGGCGAAATATTTATAACTTATTACATGCAAGAAGTTGCATACATTATAACAGGAAGTACTACATCTATCGTTGACTCGTAAAGGTGTTCAAAATAAAGTAGTATCACTAATTTGTAAACTGCGAGGAGGAAAAAACTAATCCCAACATCATTACATAATCTAATGCTAATGCTTAATTCGGACAATTATAAATGTTTGTTTCTATAGAGGTTTGCTATGGTGCCCACCTACCTTGAGCAACCACCGTGGGCACCATAAGCAAATCTCTATATTGTTTTGCATTTTTTCGATTCCCAACAACGCCAACACCTCTCTATACCCTCTCATATCCATTGCTAACCTAAATCGCACTTTCTAACACTTTAATTTACAAGAAAATCATCACTTGGGTATGTCGTCTACATGTGAATAATAAGTAATGAACTTTCTTAAAATTAACGTGTTAGAGAGGACGATTTAGGTTAGCAATGGATATGAGAGGGCCTACGGAGGTGTTAACGTTATTGGGAATCGAAAAAATGCAAAAAATATAGAGATTTGCTTATGGTGCCCACGGTGGTTGCTCACGGTAGGTGGGCACCATAGCAAACCTCTGTTTCTATATACTTCCTCCGTCCCATTTAAATGTTCCCGAAGATTAGTGGGCACGAAGATTAAGAAATCACATTATTTTAATATTATAGTACACCTTTTGAGGTATGGAGAGAGAAAAGTTATTAGTAGACACGCAAATCGAGAAGACTTTTTTTAATATTAATGATGTAATTAGTTTAATTAGTGGGATAATGTTTTACCAAAAATGGAAATGGGAAGAATTATGTGGGACGCCCGAAATAGAAAGATGGGAAGAAATAAGTGGGACTGAGGTAATATCAAAGTAGATAATAATTAGGCATAATAATAATCGGGGTACAAACCTAAACTTCCAAGCATGTCATCCACACCATCCTTCCCATACCAATATACATTGATGATATACCCTAATTACAAGCTATCAATCCTTAAAAAATATTATATATATATATAATATATATAACATCTATGATTATGTGCAAGTCTAGTACACATTTAAGACGAAACCTTGAAATAGACAATTGAAACTATGTGCACGAGTAATAGCAAGCTTGTGCTAATTCAATTCATGCACCCAGAAAAAAATTAAAATAATAAAAATAATATTTCCAGTCAATGACATAGTCATTACCAGATTTCTGGTGTTTTCAGTACGTATATAAATACGACGAATGCATGTACATATTTAAATTTGTTACATATTAATCCTTCTATCGAAGAACTTCCACACATTAAATAAACAAAAAAGATATATCATGGAATTATTAAGTGTTCAACAACTAGCTTTTCTATTTGGCCTTCTCGGTTCGTCCAATCAACATATCTTTTTTCTAGATATTTTTTTTTTATCAAAACTAAACGCAGCAATTGGCAATTTAATGTCACACATTTTATTTACGGACATCTACACATAAATACCTAGTTGAATAAATTTTTTACACATAGGTACCCATGTCAGAAAAATTTTACAGATAGGTACCCGATTTAATTTTTACCAGTTCTTCAGTCATGCCGTACATTCCTGTGTGTGTATGGCGTACCATAACATGTTGATATAGGGTACCTAGTGTTCATACGGCGTACCTATGTTTTAAATAGGGCGTACCTAAATGTGCTAATACGGCGTACCATTTTCTATATATATAGGGTACCCAAATGTGTTGATATAGGGTACCCAAATGTGTTGTATGGCGTACCTGCGGCGGATGAGGTACCTATCCGCAAAAAAATTATTCTGTTAGGTACCTACATATAAAAAAATCCTGACAGGGTACTAAATTACATATTTTCTTATAGAGGGGTATTTATGTGTAAAGACCCCTTTCATTTATATATTTATTTTCTCGCAGGTAACATCATATCTTTTTTGGTATTCTTGGCACAAGGGTACGTATGACAACTAGCATATTTTCTACAAATGATAATATATTCATTAGTTTATGTAAATATTTATACCATTTTTTCCAGGCCAACCTTCTACAAGATTTTGAAGAAAAAATCTTCAGAAGGGTTTCAATCCATACCTTATTCAGTAGCATTCTTCAGTGCTTCTCTATTACTATTTTACGCTTTTCTTAAGACGAATGCGCTCATGGTTGGAACCATCAACGGCCTCGGTTGCGCAATCTAGTCGATTTACCTCATTATTTACATCGTTTACGCTTCCAAGAAAGCAAAGGTAATAAGCGAAAAAGTTGTAATAATATTTATTGCGACAATATCCGCGAAATATAATGAATCGATTATTTGCAGATTTTTGCGCTGAGGTTGATTATCATATTCAACGTCGGAGGTTTTGCGCTGATCATGATAGTTTCTGTGGTAGCGCTAAAAGGGCCGAAAAAGGTTTTCTTTCGTAGGATGGACTTGCGCCATCGTTAATATACTTGTTTTTGCCGCTCCTCTAAGCATCATGGTACGCCTTTTTTTTCTCGCAATGAATTATTTTTTGAAAACCCTTATTACCATATATGATATTTCGAATATTATGTGAACAATCATGCAGAAACGAGTCGTAAGGACGAAAATCGTAGAGTGTCATGCCTTTCTCTATGTCGCTTGCGCTTACGCTTTGCGCCGCTGTGTGGTTTTCCTGTGGGATTTTCGTCAAGGACTTATATATTGCCGTAAGGTGTGGCGCAAAATGTTGCTTTAATTTATTTTTATTTCGAGGGGACTACCACGGGTTCTTTTGAGAGAATGACGTTAACAAATTATTAATATATATATATATATAATATATATATACTGCCGACGAAAAAAAGGGTTAAAATATCGTTGGTTTGTCGCCTGCTGAAATTTTATAACTTTCTAGTAGTAAAATGAGGTCGAAGAAAGCCCGTGGCGAGGCCGTCGAAATATTCGACATATTTTTTTCTTCGATTAGTTGGCTTATTTTTTTGTAGTGTAGAAACTCGGGTTTTAAACGCAGGTTAACATGCTTGTGATCGGTTGCTTAATTTTATTTTGAAATATTTAAACTATATATATATCCGCCAACGGAAAAAGGTTAAAATATTGACGATTTGTCGTCCGTCGAAAACTTTTACGACGTTGGAAGTAAAAGGGGGTTGATGGAAATCCCGTCGAAAATCCGTCGAAAACGACGCTTTTTTCGCCAGTCGATTTGTAATTTGCTTATATTTTTAGCGTACTAAGTCGGCGTAACGCATGTGGTCGATCAGTTTCCTAATGTTATGGGATTTTTCCTCGGCGTCGCTCAAATTATTTTGTACATCGTCTACAAGAACAAGCAGAAGTGTGGGCCCGGGAGAAATTGCGAGCTCGAGCCGCGCGGCGTCGTCGAGATTAATTTGTTGGGGTTGATCGATAATATTTAATTCCGGGCCAGCGGTAGTTGTATTTGGACCCCGCGACAAATTATCGGAAAATAAATTAAAGCCGAAATGACACCGAAAGAACACCGGGATTTTTACGTGGTTCGGCCAATACCGCCTACATCCACGGAGGGACAATAGTTTTACAATATTTGAGAATATTACACCATACAAAATAACGCTCGTGTTTACACCCAGAACCCGAGACCCCTTACCCACCCGGGTAATTTTTTGTACCTACTCCCAACTACCCCATAAAACTAAACCCGCTCTCACTCTTATCCGCCCTGACAAGATTTCCCTTTTTTCTTTTCTTTTTCCCTCTCATTCTCTCTCTCCCTCGCTCTCTTTCTCTCTTGGATTTGGGGTACGTTACAAAAGATAGCACCATGCCTTTATATAGGCAAGAACACAAACAAGAATCCAAGCCATAATCCGTCATTGCATGCATCATTAGTTGGAGAAGAGAATTTGATATTCTCCTTGACTTTTCAACTATTGAATATGAGCTGGATCCAACAAATCTCCCCCTCCAGCGATATTCAACATCTTCTCCAGAGAGCACTTCAGCGAACCCAGGAATGAGAGTATCCCGTTCGTAAATACCGCGAACGTCCATTGGCCTTCCTTGTACCAGCTATACGTAATCCGAATCAAGATTACCGGTCCTACACCACTTGACTCAATCAGTGGCCAATCCTATGTGCAATTATCAGCCGACTATACCCGTCGACTCCCGAAGAGGAACTTCGATGCGACCCCTTCACCAGCAGGACTTCCCTTCTCACAATCGTCTGCCTTTATACCACGCGCACGATTTTCGTGAACCCATCGAAGTCTGAGTATTATATACCATACTCACGTCCAGACGATACAAACCTTTGCACTCTTCTCCCTTTAGTAGGACCATTTCCGCCATATGTGATTTTCCCAGACTCCCCCTGCTATGAAACCCATAGCCCTGAAATCTGACTAGCTCGAGAATATTAAAAACTACGCAACTTCGAGACAACGTCACACCACCCAAAATGCGCACCGCTCCACCAACCATTTTGATCTTCCCCGTTCCAACACACCGAACAACACAACGATAACCATCAGTCCATGGAGATCGAAAAACCGTTCGCCTTTCCCTGAACGCATCAAAATATTCTCTTGGAGCAAACCCGAGTTTAATATCTTTCTTCTTGAGAACGAGCGCCATCATTAGAGACCGTGAGAACGTCTCCAAGATAAACCGTGTGCTACGTCCGTTGTGGAATTTTCCTAGCCGTTTGTCCTTCTTCCTCCAAGTCGGACCATTTCTCCTGATGTGTCCCGGCTCACCACACTTGTAGCATCACATGCCCTTCCCGCCACCTGGACTTGGACCTACTACTGTCCCCAAATCCCCTTGGCGTATTACCTTCCTCTATGATTCACTCTGAAAATTAGCCAACACCCAGCTATCACCAAAATTTGACCGCCTTCTCTTTTCATGCTCCAAAAGAGTTGACTCCACCATCCATCGTCTTGTACCAGATGGTTGTGATCAAATTATCACCCGAATCAGGAAGCGAGGTAAGAAGTAAAAGGGCCTTACTTCTTCCTCTTTCGACACATCTTGACCCCAAAATTTCCGTCATTTACTCCGACTTTTCCTCGTATCCCATCAAAGCTTATATCCCCAGCCTTGACAACGAGCATCATTCACTCTTCTCTGCCAGAGTGAAACCTCCCGCAATAGCACATTGTCGCAATTTGCTGTCATCCGTCGTTATTATCCTTGCAGAGATTCAACAGCCCGGCCCAAATAGTACTGATAAGATATTTCCCAGGAAAGGCTAACTACTTGCCTCACAGCACTATTGCCATAACTCGCCAAAACTCCACCGCCGCACAAGCTCCGCCCAACACCGAGCATCCCATCAACGATAACCATCTTGTACCATCATTTTTCCAGTACAAGGCATCACCTCGTTGAACCTCGCTCTGACACTGGCTCCCCCGAACGATGTTCCCTTCTGATATCTTTTCTGATGTGGAAGATCAGACACAGCTGCAACCACAGAGCATACTCAGAATACCAGCAGGGTTTGGCTCTGATACCACTTGTTGGGGTTGATCGATAATATTTAATTCCGTGCCAGCGGTAGTTGTATTTGGACCCCGCGACAAATTATCGGAAAATAAATTAAAGCCGAAATGACACCGAAAGAACACCGGGATTTTTACGTGGTTCGGCCAATACCGCCTACATCCACGGAGGGACAATAGTTTTACAATATTTGAGAATATTACACCATACAAAATAACGCTCGTGTTTACACCCAGAACCCGAGACCCCTTACCCACCCGGGTAATTTTTTGTACCTACTCCCAACTACCCCAATAAAACTAAACCCGCTCTCACTCTTATCCGCCCTGACAAGATTTCCCTTTTTTCTTTTCTTTTTCCCTCTCATTCTCTCTCTCCCTCGCTCTCTTTCTCTCTTGGATTTGGGGTACGTTACAAATGATAGCACCATGTCTTTATATAGGCAAGAACACAAACAAGAATCCAAGCCATAATCCGTCATTGCATGCATCATTAGTTGGAGAAGAGAATTTGATATTCTCCTTGACTTTTCAACCATTGAATATGAGCTGGATCCAACATAATTTGCGCTTCGGGGAAGGCAAACGGCGAAGATGGCGGCGCCGAAATGGATTCGAAGAACGGCGAATTATCTTAAGTCCATGAAGAATCTGTAACACACACACACATATATATATAGTAGAAAAATGTCGAGCCGCGCTTATAGTGTTCTTCAATTAGCATATTTTTTGATCTCTTTAATTCATAAATGTTGCATTTCGATAAAGTAACGGTTAGTGAAAATAATTTAGACGAGTAAAAAGAAATAACGAGAAAAAATTCCAAATTAAGTTGGACGTTTACATAATAACGTTATGAAAATTATATGAAAACGCGATGATAATCACAAAAAAGAATCAATGTCACAACAATTCGCAATGGGAAATACGTTGATTTTTATGTCCAAAAGGATATTGTCCAAGCAGGTGTTGAACCTAATATAATAATTATTTTTTCTTTATGTAAATTTCTTGCAAACTATTTTTATTTATTTATCTTTGTATATTTTATTTTTAACATTTTCTCTTTATCATTTTTTATAAATTTTGTGATTTAGTTTAGGCTCATTGTTTCCTTATATTATTTGAGAGAAATTCAGAGGTAATTTAATTGGTTTGATATTTTTAGAAAAATAGTTGAATGAATTTTGAGATGAAAATCCCATCACAAAAGTCATGTTATTTGCTTACAGTTTGAAGCAAAACTTCAACCAGAATGATATGAGCTGTGAGGTTGGGTGGGCCAGTGCTGTGGTGGCGGGGCTGTTGTGGCCAAGGACTGGCAAGGTCGAATTTTGGATGAAGCAGCTGAAGAACAAGACTTGAAGCAGAAAATGAAGTATGAAGTTTGTTATAAGTTACAAGGCGCGAGAGCTTATCAAAAGCGTGTTTTTGATTATCGAGGTCACTTACTAATTTGCAGCTGGTGGCGACGTTTTCATCAACGAAGAGCATAACGACCACTTAACGGCTTTTTGAATATAAATAGGATTAGCGCCGTGTAAATCATTAAGTCGTCTTCTTCATTTTTACCTCACTCTGTAACACTCAAAATCCATTAATATCAAGAATTAGGGTTCTCTGTGGACGTAAGATTCATCAAGAATCTGAACCACGTAAATCGTCGTGTTCAAGCTTTTCTTTTAATAAATATACGTAACTTCATTTTTTACAAGCATGGGGGATAGCATGATAAGTAGAATCATATGTTTGCGTAACAACATCGACCTTTTCATAGTGTAATGAATCGCTTGAAAATGACACATTAAACAACTAACCAATGACTAAAACAAAAGATATACAAAACTAACTTTACACGACCTTGTTTGAAGACTAATGTTAACCACTTCTTATACACAGCGAAACACCCAAAGACATTTATATTTACATACATGATGAAATAATTCATCTGACCCATCAGCATATATGCAAGGCTAGAAACAAAATATACAGCCAGTCCAAAACAAAATATATAAGTGCCTGATGGTTGTGCAATCAAGCCAAATTATGAGCATTGACTTGCTCATCATTATCTTCACTTTGTCCTGAAGTGTGTTATATAGCACAAAGAAGGTTTTAGTGGCAATATTTTACATAATACGTAATATAAATAGGTAAGCATATATGAATTGACTGGTCAAACCTTCGAATGCTAATTTCTTGACAACACCAACTTTGGTGCTTTGTGTGCTCGCATCAGCAAGTTGCTCTTCTGCTTGATTGGAAGAGCTTGTAGTCGGTATTTCTGAGGACGGTGTTTCTTCTTCAACTATCTCATTCACCAGAAATTGAATGCGTTCTCCGTCACTTCGCGAATATACTTTTTTCTTAACTTGAATACAAAAAGTCTTCTTTGTAAGCATTTGATGAATAGGACCCAAGATCAGGTCATTTTCCTGTAAGGAAAATAATTAGGCAATAGTAGCATTGTTAAGATCAAGGAAAATAATTAGGCAATAGTAGCATTGTTAAGATCGATAGTGAAATGCACAAATATATCAATTCTCACAAATGCATCCATGCAAGCAATCGTCGATTTGTAGAATTTTTTCAGCAGCAGAAGCAAATGCCAAATTTCAGCTACTAAGTGGACTAAAAATTCCTGCCAGAGCTTGGTGGAGAAGATCACAGCTCGGCTTAAAAGCTGGTCCTCAAGGAACCTCTCGTAAGCGGGCAGACTCTGCCTGATTAATGCCGTTCTGCTAGCTACCCACGGGTACTGGGGCTCAGTGTTTCTGCTGCCTAAATCTGTGACCAAGGAGATCGATAGGGTTTGCAGAGAATTCCTATGGGGCACCAGAGGACAGGGTAAGTATACTGCCCTAATTGGCTGGGACAGAATTTGTCTGCCGAGAAACAGAGGCGGGCTCAATATTAGGGATTGCGAAACTTGGAATAAAGCCTTAGCTGGAAAGCAGATATGGGACCTAACTATGGAGGCAGATTCCCTATGGATCAAATGGGTGAATGTGATTTACCTGAAAGGCATTAGTTTCTGGGAGTACAACCCTGCGAAAGATGCTTGTTGGCACTGGAAGAAGATTCACAGACTAAAAGAGAGCTTCAGATTGGGCTATAACGGTAGGAGTTGGATGCATTCAGGTACTGGGCAGTACACAGTCAAATCGGGATATGCGTGGCTTAAAGGCGAATCTGATGTATTTCCATGGTGCAATGCTGTGTGGAATAAGTTCAATATTCCTAAACACTCTTTTTGTGTTTGGTTAATTCTACATCAGAGCCTACTAACCTTTGAGAGACTGCTTAGATGGGGGTTGGGTATTGAAAATACAAGCTGCCGCTTGTGTGGAACTTCAGAGGACTCTGTTAAGCACCTGTTCCTGGCATGCTCGTTCAGTCAGGAAGTGCTGCAGATCTTATTCAAGTGGTTGGGGATTAATGATGAAGTTAGGACATACGATGAGATGAGTACGTGGATGAGGAAGATGGGGGGCTCGCGCAATGTTAAGAATCGGATCTGCTTGGCATATATGGTAGTTTTGCTTTACTATATATGGAATGAAGGAATCTCAGGGTACATAATGAGGAGGGATGGCGAACAACTGGCCAATTATTTCAGTTGATCAGACGGGAGATGAAATGGAGGATTGAATTTTTTGCAGGAATGCACAAAGTAGCTAATTCGGCAATTTTTATGTACATTTGTTCTTAGTTTTTAGAATCTGAGACTTTTGTAATGTTGGCCCTTTTTTCAAGGGTGTGGTAAATGAAATTTCATTCTACCAAAAGAAGCAAATGCCAAAATTTCTATTTCTCCAGTTTCATCATATGCCATCGCTGACAATGTTGCTCTGCAAGTAGAAGTACCAATGACATTATGATTCCATATAAAAAAGGTTGAAGAAAAGATTGTAAAAGATTTCATGTGGTAACCAAGAGTTCACTTGTACCTCGTCTGTGCGACAACGGTTTTCTGACATTTCATGCACTGAAACTTCCAGTTAATTTCAGCAACTATAGAAGCTCCACATCCATCACAAGCCATATAAAATAACCGTTGCTGGGTATCAACAATTTTTATTTTGACTTTAAGATTCATTCGAGTTCCCTATATAAAAAATTGTGTAAATATTCTCCTATGTTAGAAAGTTTAAACAATATATAAATGTAATATTGGAGAAGAAAGTTGTATGTACATACAATGTTCATATTATTCTGAGCGTCTTTAACTGATTCCATGGAAATGCCGGACACCATCTCAGACAAGGGTGGCCTGGTAGTATATGATCGGATAGCTACGATTGACTTCAGAACATCTAGATTCTTGTTTTGCCTGTACAAAAGTAAATGTCACACAAACTCAATAGTAGTGATTCAACATAAGTAAAACACGTCATCATTTAAAGACTGATTTGCTTTCCAAAATACCATTCTTTCAAAGCCATCGTCGAAGGAATCTGAGGGTCAATATCAATTGCGGTTGATGCGGTGGAACCAAGAGACATACCTGAGAAAAGGTTTCAGTATTAGTTGTAAAAGACCATATTTCACTTAAATTTGTAGATGATGAATGTAAGAATATTGAAATTTACCATGATACGAGGAAACAACTGCACGACTCATTTTAATGATTGGCATGTTGTTCTCTCCAACTGAAAGCATTGATCCCTCGTTCACGCAATGTTATTCCACGGCGTTAAGATACAAGGTTTCAAACTACAATGAAAATCATAAAAAAGATAACCAACATAATGCAATGAAAAACTTGAATCATCCGACCTAAGATAGAAAGGAGAAAAAAGATATAGTACCTTTCATCCACCACTGCAAAATCTTGAACGCGTACATTCCTTCCATCAATCATTAAGGACCTCTCAGGTAACTTGTCGATAACCACAGCTATGACATCTATAAGATCAAGGTCAGTTGTGCTTTTTGTACATGACATATTGCCAATATAAGCAATATTAATGTTATTTTTTCTTAATTATTACAACATACCTATCAAAGATTTGGTACCGATATAATTATGAAATTCTGAAAATGGAACAAAGTTTGGCATATAAGCATTTCTAGATAGCATCTTCAGGAACATGCAAGACCGCAGTGCGAGCATTGATAACCCACTGATACGGGTTGTCTACAATCTTATATCTATCTTCAACAGTAGTAACGCGTGCTTTAGAGATGACATAGGTTTCATAAAGCTGTAACGAATTACGAAACAACTCTATGTCTCTATCATAAATGGTTGCGACAACCCTATTTCCCTGCCGTGAGAACAAATAAAATAACATAAAACGCAACCATGTTATACATCGAATAAATATACATGATGATCGCATACCTTAGCGTCAGTTAATATTAGTCACTGGTAACGCCTGGGGCTGTTCTGTCCCACACGAGGATGGAGTTTCCCATCAACACAAACCTTTACGCTCCAACTTACTGTGGCTGGCGTCACATCCTTAATAAAAACAATAGACTGAGGCATATTCCTGTCAAAAATCACTATAAGATATGTATGAAACTAACACAATAATATAAAAGAACCATTTGTGATATGCACAATTCAATGTAATACATATATAACTTTATTACCACATGTCATGTAAAAAGTAATCATAAATTATATTAAACAACAAGCGACAAGATTAGATTCACACTGCAATAACTAAAAAACAAGCACATAATCCTATGATCTAAAATGCCAGACGAAAAGTAATATAATTTTTATAAATATATATGAAATACATTAGGCCCGACTTAGAAGCATATTAAATCCGACGGTGTAAATTGTTAAATATTTCATGGTACACGATATTTTTTGTACAATTCTGCAAAAGCGTTGGTGTAGAAATTTTCTGAAGCAAGTTAACAGATTTGGATGTGTTGGCCCTTTAAAGAGCCACATATAGTTGACCGTGGGAGAAGACTGTTTCGCGCAAATAAATTCCAACGCGCTCCAAAGTCTGACCCTGGGCTTTGTTGATGGCTATTGCAAAGCAGAGCCTTAACGGGAACTGGTGTCGCTTAAAAGGAATTGGGCATTTGATATGATCAGACGCCTCCAGTGGAATCCTAGGAATAAATACATGTTTTCCCTTGTGAAGTGTAAAATATGCCTAAGAGGGGGGAGGGGGGTGAATTAGGCTTTAAAAAAATTATGGTTTTTTCTCCTTTGAAAACTAATTTTCTTTAAGGAGATAATGCAGAGTACGTTATTCCCTAGAAAGCAGTAAGACTGTCTATGTTATCTCCCTAACCCTGTTTACAGAATATCACGTTAATCTCAGAATCCTTTAATCGATATCACCTAGATATTTTCCAACGTTCCGGGTTTGTCTCACAGAAAAAGTAAAAGGCAGAAAGTAAAGTGAGACGGGATTTTTATACAGGTTATATCCCCAACTGGGGTTTAATCCTGTCCTTGGGTGTGATCTCCCCAAGAGTTCCAATCAATCACTAGGTAATACCGGTTACACTATGATTGACCCGTTCACAAACAAAGCACTATGGATACTAGACCTCGTTCTAGGCTGACGCACGCCAAGTTTCGATCCACGTCGTTTACCCAGGAAACCTATTCCCCGACTGGATACAGCTTGCTACCGAAGGGCCACCGAATCCACAAAATTCGTCCCTTCACGTGCGTAAGACTCCACTCGTGCTCCTTTGTGCGCTCACACGTCCGAAGACAAAGGTTTAGGGTTTGGAGTTTCTAGGGATCGCTCAAAAGAGTACAGATTCGCAAATTAAGCTCAACCACAAACTACGAATGAATCGCAAATTAACGCTCAATCACTCAAAGGTATTCGACAGCTTGTGTGTTCGTTGTTGTACTCTTCCCATGAAGTGTTCTCTTCTATATAGAACCACGAATAGCTTCTACACTTCACAAGGAAAGTTAAGCACAGAATATACAAGATAAAGCTCAATAATCACGTGCATTAACTCAAGAAATCATGCCAAGAATAAACCAATTAAGCTCAACGGTCAACATGAATTCTTACCATAAATACTACTGATTTTCTTTCATTCCAGGGTAATCTCATCCGTTAGTCAGCACATTCCATACATAGAATCAATCAGTACATTTCACACATAATCAGAATATCTTTTCCATATATAGCTTAATCATATCCGGGCGATCACAGTGATATACTTTCCTAAAATATCCCAATCTCGTGTACAGCTCATATATCACTTAACACAATATATCTTCCATATATAGCTCAATCAAATTAGCATGATCTCAGACGATATTCTTTCCTTATATAACTCAATCATGCGTGCAGTCCACATACCACTTATCAGAACATATATTCCATATATATATCGCGCAGTGATATTCCATCCAAACGAGAACGTTCAAACCAGGTGATCACGTCAATATTCCACTTAAGCATAAAATCACTCAAATTCGATTTTCTTAACATTTAAAACATATTCAAGCGCTTAATCGAATATTCTCACATACTTAAACATCACATAACATGCATATCGAGTTTTCTAATTTGTACCCCCCAATTTACATAATTACTTGGAATAATCAAAACTCTCATAACTGTTTGGACCAAAAAGGTCTACAATCTCCCCCTTTTTGATGATGACAAGTAATTAATGCCTATCTTAAGCATGTGAGTACACTCAATATGAGGCTATTTACGCACGTAGCATGATCAAAGCATGTGACATATGATCAGAGCAAATAAATTTATCAAATTTCATAGCATGCTCCCCCTGTCTAATTGCTAGTATTCTCATGTAAAGCACAGAATCAAAAGTTTAGCAATTACCAGATCATATCACATGGAATGTCACAAGTTACCACGGAATGTCGCAAGCTATCATGGAATGTCTCAAGTTATCACATCATATCAGTTTGCTCCCCCTGCCTATGTGCGGAATTCCTTAATCCTTAACAAATCATCAACTAAAGCACAGAGGATTAAGATATAAGCATATAAAAGCAAGCAAGCCGATTATATTATATCATTCCAAAAGATAGCAAAATAAGGCATTAATTGCCTAGACTTCTCCCCCTTCAGCATCAAAAAGGAGGGACCAACACCACCAACTTACCTAAACCTGCAAACCACTTCGACCCTCAAATCCAAAAACCAGCAAAAAAAGCAAACTAGAACTAATCTTATCAGAGCTGGGGA
The DNA here is from genome assembly GCA_027422505.1 of Craterostigma plantagineum. Lineage (NCBI taxonomy): Eukaryota > Viridiplantae > Streptophyta > Magnoliopsida > Lamiales > Linderniaceae > Craterostigma > Craterostigma plantagineum. Next base: position 21,480,060 of record JAPQWV010000012.1, read on the forward strand.
ATTGCTACGAAACAAGATCTAAGGGCTGGAATCGCTATCGGATGAGGCAGTTGAGGATTCAGCGATATTAAGAGCCGCAGAGATCTCCTTTAGATACTTGTTAACCTTTTTGAAGTTCCGTGAGATCTTTCTGAACTTTCTGCGGTTCTCATCCTTAGGCCCCTTGAAGCTTCTTTTCAGCTCAGCTATCGTTCCCTGCTCGTCATCGCTGTCATCATCCTTCTTCTTCTTGATCGGAGTCTTGGAAGGAGTTTTCAAATCCCTTGTTTTGAACCAACCTTTGCGAGCATCATAGCGTATACCAACACGCTTCAGGGTGACCAGATCCACAGCATGCTTAGAGCTGTCTTCCCAAGCCTTGGGCAGAGAGATTCCCTCGACCTCAAACAGATGTGTCAGTATCATACCATAGGGAAGTTCCTTATCTGGGCTCTGGCTGGCATAGACCATGTACTTGAGAACGAAATATCCTAAGTTCAGTGGCCTATTTTGGGACACCATGTAGAGAGTCAGCATGCTCATGTTGTTCATCGTGGTGGAATGGCCTCCACTTCCAACTCGGGCGCTCCATAGCGTAAAATGCAGGACCTTGTATAGAAAGAACAGATCTATGGGAAGTTGGTTCAAAGCTTCTCCTTCAGAGAACTTTGGCTTATAGGGGGAATTCCAAAGGGCTTTTGCACAGTCTCGCATGGATACTTCAGAGGTGCACCAGTGGACAAAGTCAAAGTAGCGGAGCCCTTCGTTCTCAACACCCAGCATCTCATTCACTTTAGCGCTATTCCATACAAGGGTCTTGCCAAGCACATAAGACTTGACTGTGATCTCCGTTTCGCCTTCAACGAACGTGAGATTAGCATAGAAGAGTTTCACGGCTTCCACATACAAGGGCCCGTCTATCCTCAGGAAATTTTCCCAGCCATATTTCGTCAGCCATGTTACGACTTGACTGTCAGCCAACTCATCAAACTTAATGCACCTTCCTCGTGCAACGCGATGCTTCTGAATCTTTCCGTGAAGTTCCTTGGTACTATCAGTCAGGAATTTGATCTCGTCAGTAATCTCCTCCGGATTTTCAGGATTGAACAGGGCCTTCTCAGAGTGATCCAGTGGGGGAGTTTCGTCTCGAGGAGACTCGATCTGAGCAGAGGCAGATTTTTCTGGAGAGGTTGATTTTTCAGGTGGAGCAGAGACTTCAGGAGAACTGGGTTTCTCAGGGGAAGTAGATGCGGGCTGATCATGGGAAGAGGCAGGAGAAGGTGTGGGAGATTTGATGACCTTGGCTTTCTTCTTTGGTTTCGTCGGAGATTTCTTAGATTTAGGGCTGCTTGTCGATTTGGAGCGAGTGGCTTTTGGAAAGAGTGGGGATTGGGGTAAGGAACTCTTTCTCTTTTTGTCAGACGAAGAACCGGCGCCTTTTGTTTTCACCATGGTTGAGATCGGAGAATTGAAGGATGAAATTTTGAAGTGAAGAACTTAGGGTTTGAATGGATGGAGAAACAAGGTTGAAACTGTTTATAAAGAGCCGAGTCTGCTTTGGATAAGGATGGAAGGAAGTTATAGAGGGATGTGATCTTGATAAGACGTGTGTCAGATAAGGAAGAGATTTCAAAAATTTGAATTTAAAAGGAAACTTAGTGAAGAAGGAAACTGCCCGTTATGGAATTTGCTAAGGATAGAAGGATATCTCGCGGAGATTAAGGAAGGAAATTAAGATGAAGGATTAAAGAGAATATTGGCTGAAAATAGATTTTGTCATAAATGTCGAAGGAGGTCTAAAAATAATCTCTTCATGAATGGAAAGGATTTGAATAAATAATGAAGATAGAATCAGGAATAAAATCGCAGAGATTCTAAAGGATAAGATCAAGGAAATACTAAAGGCTAACACATCTAGTCACCTTTCCTATTTGAGCCAATAATTCCTAATCGGTCACGGATATCACAGAATCTACTCTCAATAAGGGGTTTCGTGAAGATATCAGCCAACTGATCATTGGTTCCTACGAAGTTCACGCTGATATTCCCTTTCTGAACATGATCTCGAATAAAATGATGTTTCACCTCTATATGCTTAGTTCGAGAGTGGTGTACGGGATTCTTAGTGATACTAATGGCACTAGTACTATCACAGAAAATAGGAATTTGGTCGTACCTTAAGCCGTAATCACTCAAGGTCTGTTTCATCCAAAGTATTTGCTAAGAACAGCTTCCTAAGGCCATATATTCGGCTTCGGTTGTGGATAGGGCTACAGCATTTTGTTTCCGACTAGACCAAGTTACAAGGGAATTCCCTAGTATTTGGCAGGTTCCACTAGTGCTTTTCCTATCTTCCCTAGAACCGGCGTAATCCGCATCCGAGTATCCCATTAATGGGAATTCCTTGGAATTTGGATACCATATACCATGATTGATTGTTCCCTTCAAATATCTAAGTATTCGCTTGACTGCCGTCAAGTGAGATTCCCTAGGACTCGATTGATATCTAGAACATAGACCAGTAGCAAACATGATATCGGGTCTGCTTGCCGTAAGGTATAGCAAACTTCCGATCATACCTCTATATTTAGTTTGGTCAAAGGGCGTACCTTGTTCATCACTATCGATTTTAGCGGTCTGGTGCATAGGAGTGGGAAGTACCTTGGAATCAGCCATTCCGAATTTTTCAAGTAGTTCCTTCGTGTACTTCGTTTGAGATATGAATGTTCCCGTATCCAATTGCTTGATTTGCAATCCAAGGAAGTACGTGAGTTCTCCCATTAGGCTCATCTCAAATTCCTGTTGCATAGACTTAGAAAAATTCTCGCAAAGAGTGATGTCAGTGCTACCAAATATGATATCATCAACATATATCTGCACAAGTAATATGTGATTCCCTTCGCACTTGATAAAAAGAGTGTTATCTATTGTTCCTGTTATAAATCCCATGTCTAGTAAAAACCTACTCAATCTTTCATACCATGCCCTCGGGGCCTGTTTCAAACCATATAAGCTTTGTTTAATTTAAAAACGTGATTTGAAAATTCCTCTTTTTCAAAACCGGGAGGTTGCTCGACAAAAACTTCCTCATTTATAAAACCATTTAAAATGCACTTTTTACGTCCATTTGGAAAAGCTTAATCTTTTAAAAGATGCATATGCAAGTAAAATGCGTATTGACTCAAGCCTAGCTACGGGTGCAAAGGTTTCTTGAAAATCTATACCTTCTTCTTGGGAATAACCTTTGGCGACTAACCTGGCCTTATTTCGTGTTACATTACCGTTCTCATCCAGTTTGTTGCGAAACACCCACTTCGTGCCTATTATGGACTTGTCGCTCGGTCTTTCCACAAGAGTCCACACCTGGCTCTTTTCGAATTGTGCCAGCTCTTCCTCCATGGCAATTACCCACGATTCATCGTCAAGCGCTTCATTCACTGTCTTGGGTTCCATGGTTGACAACAGCACGTCATGTGATTCCTCAGCAGTATCGTTTCGTGCAGTTGCTCTCGTTTTGATCCCTGAAGTGATATTCCCTATGACCTGTTCAGTGGGATGGCTGGAAGCATGTTTGAATTTTCTGCGCTATTGTTCGTCTGAAGCTTCAGGTTTCTCTTACATATCATCTAGTTCCAATGGAATTGCGTTCACCTCTTTGTCAGTAACCTGTATATCTGTAGGAGACACAACTATACCTTCCTCAGTAGCATCTGCGTTAGGAAATTCATCAAACGTAACATGCACAGATTCTTGAACAGTCTTCTTCCTATTATTAAACACTCTAAAGGCTTTGGAATGAAGGCTGTAACCTAGGAATATCCCTTCATCTACCTTGGAATCGAATTTCCCTCTTTTATCCCTATCATTCAAAATGAAACATTTGCAACCAAATACATGGAAATATCCTATGTTAGGGGTTTTATCGTTCCAAAGTTCATAGGGAGTTCTCTTAATAATCGGTCTAAGGAAAATCCTATTCGAGACATAACATGCCGTACTAACAGCTTCAGCCCAAAAATGTTTTGGAGTATTATATTCGCTCAACATAGTCCTAGCCATTTCTTGTAATACTCTATTTTTCCTCTCGACCACTCCGTTCTGTTGGGGCGTAATATGGGCTGAAAAATTATGACTATAACCATTCTCATCACAAAAAGATGCAAAGGATTTGCTATCAAATTCTAGACCGTTATCACTCCTAATCTTACGGACTTTCATTTCTTTCTCATTTTCTATCTTCTTAATCAGTGGTGCAAGATTATCTAAAGCCTCACTTTTGTGCGCAAGAAATAAGACCCATGTGTACCTAGTATAGTCGTCTACGATCACAAAGGCATATCGTTTACCTTTCAATGACATAACCTGTACCGGACCAAAAAGGTCAAGATGCAGCAGTTCTAGTGGTCTGGACGTAGAGATCACATTCTTAGGCTTAAAGGACGTCTTGGTCTGTTTCCCCATTTGGCACGCTTTACAGATTCTGTCCTTGGTGGCTTTCATATCTGGAATACCTCTCACCAACTCATTGCATGATATGTGAGACACTAGTTCCATGTTAGCATGTCCCAGACGTCTATGCCATAACCATGTGATATCCTGCGTAACTGCTAGACACTTGACGTTTTGGTTAGCAATATCATCAAGAGTGATGCAGTAAATATTACCATGCCTAGATGCACTAAACACAACCTCATCATTTTTTTTAACAAGGCATTTATCTTTGGCGAAAATTACGGTATGTCCATCATCACATAATTGGCTAATACTTATTAAATTATGTTCTAAGTTCCTAACGAACCGTACGTTATCTATGGTGATATTTAAATTGTTACCAACAGTACCAACTCCCACGATTTTGGCTTTTGCGTCGTTGGCTTACGAAACGTATCCTCCATCTACCGCCTTCAACGACACAAAATTGCCTATATCACCTGTCATGTGGCGGGAGCACCCGCTGTCGAGGTACCACTTACTTTTCTTACTGGAATTCTTCCTTCGTACCTGTAGCAAGAATTACTTTTCTGAGGTACCCAATTTCTGTTGGGTCCTAACATGTTAGCGGGAAAATAACTTCTGTTAACATACGAGATATCATTCTACACAGTAGGTGATCTCCTGTTACAATCAGATACGACAGTGGCATTTACAGGTAACTTCTTAGGTCTCCAGACATACTTAGCTTTATCAAACTTCTTTAAGAGACAATTGTATGCATAGTGACCATTTCTACCACAACAGAAACATTTAAACTTAGACACAGAGGATTTAGCAGGCTTTACTTCGGTGGAATAACCTAGGCCTATCTTATCAATATTGCTAGAAATGTTTAACATCATGTCTAGGTTCTGTCTACCCTCAAGAAGGCTATAAACCTTCTGTTTCTCCCTTTCTAAGGAATTTCTGAGTTCTACAACATCTCTGGATAAGTCACTGTTTTTCTTCTCTATTTTCTCACAGTCACAGGGAATTCCCTCTTTCTTAGCAGTAACTAACTCTTCTTTCAAACGTGAGATTTCTAGAACAGCCTCATGTTTTTCCTTAGCTATTTCATCTCGCTGCCTTATCAATTCCTTATTCAAGGAATCTAGTGACTTAATCTTTCTCTCCATTTTTTGAAGTAACCTACACAGATCTTCCTTACTTTCTTCTATATCAGAAACAGATGAGTCACTTTCATAACCATATAAATTGTTTAGGATATGAATTTTCTCAATGGAGGAAGAACAAGATACCTGATCCTCGTCAGCCATGTAAGCGTGATCCTCGTCCTCACTTTGTTCCAGTTCAGAGTCATTTGATTCCGTCACCATAGCCTTCTGCTTCCTTGGATTCTCATTGCTAGTTACGGGGCATTCATGTGCATAGTGGCCTGGTTTGTTGCATCGGAAACACTTCTGAACTTTCTTCCCAGACGCGGATATTCCCTTGTTCTTGTTCTGGAATTTGTTGAAGTTTCCTTTGAATTTCTTTTTCTGCTGGAACCTTTCAATTCTTTTTGTAAGCATGGCCAGATCGTTCATTAGGTCCTTTTCTTCGTCGTCAGAATCAGATTCTTCTTGGTTGGATTTGAATGCAATGGACTTCTGGTTTTTATTCTGAGACTTCTCATTCATTGATGTTTGAATCATCTCATAGGATATAAGAGATCCAATCAGCTCGGAGATGCTAAGTACTTCTAGATCCTTTGCTTCGTAGATGGCAGTAACCTTGGCATTCCATTCTCGTGGCAGTGATCTCAGTATCTTTCTTACTTGTTCACTGTCGGGAACTTTCTTGCCGAGAGAGAACATCTGGTTGATGATTCCCATGAATCTGGCGTACATCTGGCTTATATTTTCGTCAGATTCCATTGAGAACAGTTCATACTGGTGAGTGAGTAGAGCCAGTCTTTCTTGCACGACTCGTTGGGTTCCTTCATGAGTGACTTGGAGCATATCCCACATGGCCTTCGCTGATGAGCAAGAACTCACCCGAATGTATTCTTCACGTGTGAGTGCGCATGCGAGCATGTTTTTTCGCCTTTGCGTTTCGCGTGATTCCCTTTTGTCATCAGCAGTGTAATCTTTTGTGTCCTTTGGAGTTCCATCGGATTTCGCAGCTGTGTACGGTCCGTCGATGATTGTCTCCCAAAGCTCGTAGTCGACAGCGATCAAAAATTCGATCATACGATTTTTCCATACCGCGTAGTTCGTACCGTCAAAGAGAGGAGGCCTGGAGTGGGATTGACCCTCTGCAAAAATATCACTCGAAAAAGCCATTAGATCTTAACTCAGGCGTGTTAGGCCTTTCGTTGAGTAACCTGGCTCTGATACCAAATGAAGTGTAAAATATGCCTAAGAGGGGGGGGGGGTGAATTAGGCTTTAAAAAAAATTATGGCTTTTTCTCATTTGAAAACTACTTTTCTTTAAGGAGATAATGCAGAGTACGTTATTCCCTAGAAAGCAGTAAGACTGTCTATGTTATCTCCCTAACCCTGTTTACAGAATATCACGTTAATCTCAGAATCCTTTAATCGATATCACCTAGATATTTTCCAACGTTCCGGGTTTGTCTCACAGAAAAAGTAAAAGGCAGAAAGTAAAGTGAGACGAGATTTTTATACATGTTATATCCCCAACTGGGGTTTAATCCTGTCCTTGGGGTGTGATCTCCCCAAGAGTTCCAATCAATCACTAGGTAATACCGGTTACACTATGATTGACCCGTTCACAAACAAAGCACTATGGATACTAGACCTCGTTCAAGGCTGACGCACGCCAAGTTTCGATCCACGTCGTTTACCCAGGAAACCTATTCCCCGACTGGATACAGCTTGCTACCGAAGGGCCACCGAATCCACAAAATTCGTCCCTTCACGTGCGTAAGACTCCACTCGTGCTCCTTTGTGCGCTCACACGTCCGAAGACAAAGGTTTAGGGTTTGGAGTTTCTAGGGATCGCTCAAAAGAGTACAGATTCGCAAATTAAGCTCAACCACAAACTACGAATGAATCGCAAATTAACGCTCAATCACTCAAAGGTATTCGACAGCTTGTGTGTTCGTTGTTGTACTCTTCCCATGAAGTGTTCTCTTCTATATAGAACCACGAATAGCTTCTACACTTCACAAGGAAAGTTAAGCACAGAATATACAAGATAAAGCTCAATAATCACGTGCATTAACTCAAGAAATCATGCCAAGAATAAACCAATTAAGCTCAACGGTCAACATGAATTCTTACCATAAATACTACTGATTTTCTTTCATTCCAGGGTAATCTCATCCGTTAGTCAGCACATTCCATATATAGAATCAATCAGTACATTTCACACATAATCAGAATATCTTTTCCATATATAGCTTAATCATATCCGAGCGATCACAGTGATATACTTTCCTAAAATATCCCAATCTCGTGTACAGCTCATATATCACTTAACACAATATATCTTCCATATATAGCTCAATCAAATTAGCATGATCTCAGACGATATTCTTTCCTTATATAACTCAATCATGCGTGCAGTCCACATACCACTTATCAGAACATATATTCCATATATATATCGCGCAGTGATATTCCATCCAAACGAGAACGTTCAAACCAGGTGATCACGTCAATATTCCACTTAAGCATAAAATCACTCAAATTCGATTTCTTAACATTTAAAACATATTCAAGCGCTTAATCGAATATTCTCACATACTTAAACATCACATAACATGCATATCGAGTTTTCTAATTTGTACCCCCCAATTTACATAATTACTTGGAATAATCAAAACTCTCATAACTGTTTGGACCAAAAAGGTCTACACCTTGAATTCTCCCACAGCTATTTCACATCCAATTATTTTATGTCCCAGTTGCTTGCACAAACCTTCCATTACACAAACCTTCCACAGGATTGATATTCCGTAAAAGCATGACTTGGCAATTCTTTCTCAGAATCAATCGGTGTGGGGGCAATCCACCGATATTAGTTGAGTTCAAGAAGTCTTGGTAGTCAGCCTGTTGTTGAGGATCATTTGTCTTGTCAAAGCTACTATACTCAACCGCTTCGCCAGGAAATCTTTCAATGAGCATCATATTGATCTCATTTACAACATCATTCTTTGGAGTTAATATTGCATGGTTAATGAACTGCTCCGGATGCGACGCAAAATCTTCTTGGCAAGGGAAAACAAAGTTAATCAAGTCGATAATTTGATCATCTCGAACGGGCAAACACATTGCTGCAGGAATCTCAACATAGTCATCATGCATTAGAGGATAAGTTCCATTACCAATCTTGAGCAAGAAGTTCATGAAATGTGGATCTTCCTTCGCTCGCACATTTGCGTTAACTGAAGTCGCTTAATCGAACTCCACAGTTTTGAAGTAACAAAGCTAGCATCAACATCTTCCCGAGAGCCTCCAACAACAATTGGAAGCATTTGACGGAAGTCACCTCCAAAAAGAACAACCTTGCCACCAAAAACACCGTTGTTGTCACTAATATCCTGAAGCATAAGATCGAAAGCCTCAATTGTTTTCCTATTAGCCATAGATGCTTCATCCCATATGATTATTTTGGCTATCTTTATCAACTTTGATAAACTCGTCTGTTTACTCACCCTCGAATCATAATTTTCGTCTATTTGAAGTGGAAGCTTGAATCTAGAGTGAGTTGTTCTTCCCCCAGGCAGTAAAGAGGCAGCAGCGCCAGATGTAGCCACAACTATTGCTATGTCACCAGACGATCGAACCTGTGCTAGCAATGCTTTGTATAAGAATGTTTTGCCAATACCACCAGGGCCATCGACAAAGTAAGCTCCACCTTTGTTGTTCGCAATAGCATCAGTCAAGAGATCATAGATAAGGTTTTGTTCTTCGTTCAACTTTTCAATAGAAAGAATATCTTCCTCGGCAACCACTATATCATACTCATGAGCACAATCTCTAACGAACTTCTCATTTTCAGATAATCTCATCGTACTATTGCAAAGACCAAAATCATCAATCGATTTCCCATTGATTGTAAGATGTAATCTATTGACTTTAACGTCATATTTATCGCATCCGTAGCCGTTGTTGAAGCAGCACGCTGAAAATCCTCCGAGAGAGAATGGACATATTTATCCCATAAATGTTTACGATTGGCCGGCACACAATATACCAGAATTGTCGCAAACAATGTCCTCAAACTACTCGGCATTTGACAACAAACAGCTTCGTTTAGACATTCTTCAATGAAGTCATCCGAATCAAGAACGCCCAATTCAAAAGCTGCAGAATGAAAGGAGTCATAAACATGACCTCGAATGGTACGTAAAAATTCAAAAGATGTCGGGCATCTTATGCAGTTCAACAAAATCTTTAGAAAGAATCTTTCATGCTCAGTTGGTTGAACGGTGACTAACCGACCTATAACATTCCTCTTTTTTCGACGAGACCAGCTTTTAGTAGCTCCTTTCCAAACATAAAACTCAGGGAATTCCTTGTACAATAAATTCAAGTTCTTGGCCTCTGGATCAGTAGCATTTAATCTGAAAAATTCCGTTAACATCGTCCGCTCTAACATTGGATTTTGAAGAATATCTGATATCGACCTCTCACGACCGAACCTGATGTAATGTTCATTAGGTAAATGAACCTGTAGAACGACAACAGGATGATAAATTTCACTCATATTAAAACCATATAATCTCCAATACGCCTCAGGAGCAGAAATCCAACGACCGGTTTGAAACTGATGGATTTCATCACGGTTGTCCGTCTGTCCCACAATTGTGTAGGCAATCCTATCATGGCCCTTATAGACATATTTATATAAATATTTGACCAACTTAATATCTGAACACACTTCGACATTAACATGACAATTGTACCTCGCAAGAATGAAAGGGTTATAAGGAACAACCCATCTGTTGTCAAGAACATGTCTTCGAACAAGAACTGATTCCCCGCTATCCCTTCTCCTGTATGTAGGATAAGAATTCGAACCATGAACCGTTCTATCACAGAAGGTTTTTGGATAACGGTTTTTGCACTTTTCATCACGCATGCAAACATTTGACTAATTGAGATCACCGCATGGACCATGCATCATATGATTAACGACATACGAACGAAGGAACGGATGTTGTTGTCGAGAAGGAATTTCAGCACAAATAACACGATCATAATCGTGAGCAGAACATATCTTGTGGCCTTCTTTAAGAATTAACAACCAATGTATGTACGGCAAGCCACGCTTTTGATATTCAATAGCATACACATAATCTGCGACCTCGCCGAATAATTTTTTCCGGATTATATCATTTTTTTAGCTCCTCCACTTTTGCTCTGAAAATCCGAGCAGTCAAATCTGGTCTGTCATGCGGCTCTTCAAAATCCTTCAATCGTGACGTAATTTCATGCCACGAAGGATTGCATGTCATCGTTAAAAAAAGATCGGGTTTTCCAAATCTTTGAACCAATGCCATTGCATTCACATATCTCTGTTTCATGTCACGCGGACCACCGATAAAAGAAGCAGGTAAAATAACTCTTCTCCCAACCTTCGAAGGGTCATCCTCACCATCCCGTGCAAGCTATCCACAAGTCCTTGAAATGATTCAATCCTTAAATCTTGTTGCCATTGCTCACTTCGATAGTAATCAAGGCGTGAACATTCTAGTTTGACATACATATCTATTGCATATTTTTGGCCCAAGCGTCCAGAGTTTACCAAACACGATCTATCTCCGTCACGAATCAATAATACTCTCTTATCGAAACACACGTCCTGCGCCTTTTGTTGGTCTCATGCACTGATAAGAAAAGGAAAACAATAAATTTTCCATAGCAAACGAAAATTGAAAAATAAGAAAACAATAACTCATGATAAAAAAGAGAATAGCATGCCATGTTGTCAAGAATAAAAATATTACCTGCTTCTTCATGTAAAAGAAGATCTTCAACGGACTCGTTGCTCGCGGGATCCAACAATAAGTTTGCATCAACACTTCGGCTCCAATCACTTTGCCCCCTAGAGTTCGTTTGGATTTTAGCAATGCCGGCATGCCAACCAGGTTCCCAACGTGGAAACAAAAACGGGTATTGAAGTGGATCATAACAACCAAAATAATATTGTACTTTGTGAGTGCGTCCTCCGGAAACAAAAATCCTAATATCACGAGACAATTGCTCGGCACCGCTGGATTCTGACCAAATTGCTCCAACTTGTGCGACAGTTGCAACATTGAAAACTCTTTGATCTAACCTTGGTTCGGATCGCAATACAATACAACATTCTTCAATTTCCAAAGCTTCCCTCAAGCCTCGGAAAAATAAAGAATATGGATTTCCTTTAAGGATTTCAATGAGCGGAGAAAGAATATGAGGTTTTAATTTGGCGAACGCCTAGTGCGCTGTGAGACTTCGTCTTCAGACTCATGGAAGTACAAAGTTAAGTTGGAATGCAAATCTTCACCGGGGTTTAGATCATTTAGATAGTGATAAACAACCCCTTGTACCGCAATAATAAATTCCCTTATTCGCCCATGAAGAGTTTGGATCTGCTTTTATCCCAATGGAAGTGAACGCAAGATTATTGTTGTATGTCCTTGAACACTTTCTGAAGTCGATAGAATCTTGTGACTTCCCCCCAAAAAAAATCAAGCAACTTAGGGGGGCATGTCATGGCTAACCAATGAAATATGACCATTTCCACAGTAGAGGGATGGTGATTCCCACTTAATGCGATGAGCGGAACAATAAGAACATGGGAATGCCAAAGGCAACATCCACTCATCCATCAACAAATTATCAAGTCTGAAAAATTGATCATTAGCTCGACTACGTCGAATTCGACGGTTTATGATCGACACGTGGTGTGTGAATGAAAAGTGCGACAAGTAATAAATAAAACGGATACCTAATTACTATCACCGACGTGCGATAGGCAGTGGACCTATCGTGTGTAGTGCAGTAAAATGAGTAAACGAGTATCGAACACAAGGAATAAATTAAGTACTAGTAGTGACCTATCGACTCGATATTTAGCCTAAATAAAATAAGCAGGTGGTTTTACGAATTATCTTAACAGATTACTCCTAAATCAACTAGAGATTCAAAGAACACGCTAAAAACTGGTAAGAAGCTTTCAGATGATAAAGGTGTGCTCGGGATTCGAATCCCGCTAGGTGTGATCGCCTAAGACAATGAAATATCGTGCCTACGTGATTCTTGACTAGATCGCAATATTTTCCTACCCGCTTACAAATTTGTTGTCGCCCTAAACGCTCGCGGGGATCTAAGATTTGTCAATTACTAAAGGCGAGGAGCGGGTATTTGCTTTCGCCCTATACTCGAATCCTATCTTCTGCGAACGGCCTAAACGTTGTTTAGCTGTCGCCCTAAACGTTTTTCCACACGATCACTTTAACACATAGACATATTAAAGTGACGAAACACTTTCATAGATAGATAAATAGTCAGAGAAACGAGTCACGATAAACATATGTCTTAATAACGAAATAACCTAGCGTTCATCTAATCCCAAACACATAGGGGATTTAGCTACTCATAATAGACGGGAGAACAACGAAAGAAATAAGAAACGAAGAAGAAAAACTCATGATCTTGAATACTGATGATCTGGGGTGGTAGCGCAGATGATTCTTCGTCCTTCATTTAATTGGGCGTGATTGCGTCGTTGATCCGTCTCTTGCGCTCCGAGACGCAATTCTGTGTTCTTCAGGGCTCTTTTTCGTCTCTTGAAGGATTAGGGTTGATATCTGGTAAGTTGCCCTTTTCTGGATCGAATTTGGGCTTTTTATACTGATTCCCGCAACGGTCACGGCCTGGGACATGGGCCGTCACGGCCGTGACCATCTTCTCTTCGCGTCTCGTCACTTTCTGCCAAGTGTCACGGCCACGTGCACAGGGTGTCACGACCGTGACCATCTTCGATCGAATTCTCTGTCTTTTGTCATGGCTTGGAGCAATAGGCGTCACGGCCGTGAGCTTGGGCAGTGCGTTTGGTACAGCTTCTGTCTGGCGTCACGGCCAAGCGCACGAGGCGTCATGGCCGTGACATGTTCATCTTTCGCTCTCTGGTGGTTGTCACGGCCACGTGCTCAAGGTGTCACGGCCGTGACATATTGCAGTCTTCGCCTTCTTTGCTCCGTTTTGCCTCGTTTTCGCTCCTTTTCGCCCGAAACTCGTCCTAAGCCCCTTCAATAACAAAATAAGTGTAAATATATCGAATAAATGCATAAATTGATTGCTAAAGCTCTGTTATACCCCAAATAAATACTACGATAAATGTATTAAAATGCGTTTATCAAATCTCCCCACACTTAAGCATTTGCTTGTCCTCAAGTAAATTAGAAATCAGATAAGGCATCAAATCAGGATAACGGCACGATTGTTCGCAATTTATCATCAAAGCTAGAAAGCACAAAAGGAATCAAGCAAACAATCACGGACATTACACTAATGACTTGCACTTGTCGACCTAAACTTCATTCGCACTGCTAATCGAGACTCATACCTCACAAGAATTCGCTCAAGTCGCTCAGTGTATAGGCTAAATTTATAGTGAATCGCTCAAATTCGTGCACTAGTCCAACCCCTACCATAAACTTACAAGCTAATCGCATCTCTACTACTTAAAGTGACAAGCATAAATCTGAGGGTCTTTTCGGGGAAACGGGACGAGTAATCATGAAGTGACAAGCATGTGTAATGAACACGTACTCTTAGATCTAGGACACGTAAGCAAAAAATATTAACGAACATAGCATGATCAAACTGAAAATCACATGCTCCAACATAAAACTCAACGTTCTCGCTCTGACATCCTAGACTTTTCTGCCCGACCCTCTCGACTCAGTTCCCTTTCATTTTCTGCCATTTCACCTTAGTTACGCTCTACTTTTGTGCACTGCCGTTATTCCCTAAAAACATCAAGGTTCGGCTTTTGTCGCAAAGAATACATCGTCACAGCGAATGTCGTGTACCTAGGGATACTTATTACCAAAACCTATATCTTGCCAAAGGGTTATGGGCAGGCTTATGAAAGGGATCGGGTCATTTTAGAAAACGGTCAAGTCGGGGACGAGTCATTTCACGAATAGCAGAGAAGAGCATCAAATCATACACTGAAACAGTAATTCTCAAATTCGACTTCTGCTCTATTCTAATCAACTCAGGTTCATATAATCTCTGGAGGCTTATTCGGGTCAGGGGCATTTCATAACATACGAGGTAAGCAACGAATAGGCTCAGGCTCAAAGTGGCTAACTAATGGGGTTAGTCATGGTGGGGAAATCTGGCCCTGGACTTAATTCATAATGCCCTCATCATGTTCACACTAACGCACCCAAACAGTTTCAACACGTATCAGACAGGCAAGTTCTTAGAGAGATATAGATTAGGCACATCACACAACCAAGAAAGTGAGCATCAGCTCGTCAGGCTCAAACTCTCACAACGAAACAGGGTTATGTGTACGAGTCTCTCAAAATAGTGCTATATCAATTCAGGCAAACACGATTCAATCAGTCATGCATATCCTAATTGCTCGCAAAATTTCATAAAGTGCAGACCAACTCGAGATTAACGCAAACAATCATGCCCGATTTAGTAATTCATGCATTTCCAACGAAATTTATAGCTCACGGACACGTCATAAAAATTTAAAAATTTTCACGTAAGTTCTCAAACTAGATTCTCCTCCCCACACTTAAGTCTGACGTTTTCCTCAACGTAAAAATGATAAAAGGGAAGGAAAAAGAGTTTAAAAAGAACGGGACTCCCCTGACTAGAAAATGACGTGGTCGTGAAGTAGTCGTGACATAGCGCGTGAAGGTCGTGTTGTAACCCGTTATGCGTGTCCTGGCGCTAGCTAAAGAGAGAAATAGACATAAAAAGAGAGTAGTCATAGATTAACTATAAACATAGTTATAAGCATCAAAGGGCGAAACAAAGTAAAAACACACGCGACTACTCAACCAAACGAAATGTCTTAAAAAGAAAAGAAGAAATCCCTAAGGTGGTGGCGGCGGTGGCGACGGTTGCCTCGGGCGAAGGAGGGACATCGACTGCTGGGAGTACTTGAGCGCGGTGTCCATGGCTTGCAGGGCCTGGTTGTAGCGGTCTAGCTCTTCTTGGTACCGATGGTGGGCTTCCTCGTTCCGTCGCTCGTACTCTTCCTGTCGGCGCCGAGTCTCTTCGTTATATCGCCAGGCTTCTTCGTCCCGCTGCAGCGCGT
The DNA here is from genome assembly GCA_027422505.1 of Craterostigma plantagineum. Taxonomy (NCBI): domain Eukaryota; kingdom Viridiplantae; phylum Streptophyta; class Magnoliopsida; order Lamiales; family Linderniaceae; genus Craterostigma; species Craterostigma plantagineum. Next base: position 21,495,762 of record JAPQWV010000012.1, read on the forward strand.
CGGCGTTCATGCGCATCATGTCATGGCGCAGCGCTTCGAAGTCCGCTGTCGACGCGTAGTGGGCGATGCCGGATGACTCGCCAGGGTGGTAGTCGGAGGAATAGGAAGGCCCTGCAGTCGTCGTGTCTGTCTCCACAGGGTAAGGGCCCTCGAGGTAAAGCTGGTCGGCGGGGACGGCTACGTGGTCCGTCTGGCCACGATACATCTCGTGCCATATGTACACCTTGTCGGGCGAGTCCAGGTTGGCGCCTTCACCAGCATTTTCATTTTTGACGAGCATCTCCTCGTTCAGGGGGTTGCGCCCGCCGACTACCTCCATCTCGGGTGCATTCTGTGGCCACAGTCGAATTCCCCAGATGACCATAGTGATGAGTGCTCCTACGGAGATCTTGCCATGGCTTCTTGCTTCCGCCTGAGCACTGAAGGCGTGGTTCACCGCCATTCCCAAATGGACCTGTTCGCCTCGCTGCAGCTTAGTTAGGTAAAAGAGGTCACGGAGGGTGATCGGTCCGTGCGAGTCACCCCTCGGCGTCAGCGAGGTCGTGAGGAGGCGGTGGATGTAGTAATTTGCATATGCAATAACTCATGAAAAACTCAAAGTGGCATTTGATCGAACAGATAACGTGCAGGTGAAGGTATGCATAGCAAGTCCAAAATTATAGCAACCAACGTACCCAAAAATTCATAAGATAGTTTCAAAATCAAGCAAGCAAAAGTGCTCACAAAAGTCATAATAGAACTCAAAACGAACCCACATAATCAGAGTAACAAATTCCGATAATACTGTCCAAAAAGCCCCCAAATTTAGAGTTAGGGTTCGTCTTTCCCCCAATTTCGAAATTAATAACCAAATAAGCAAATCAAGCATTCCCAAGGTGTTATTAGCATGTATATCGTCATAAAAGAGCAAGAATAACACCAAATTAAACCCAATTTCGAAAATCCCCAATTTTTGAAATTAGGGTTCATCCAAATTTCGAAAATTCGGGGGTGAATTCAACGAATTAAGCATACCCATAGTAACTACATCATGTAATAAACGATCAAGAGCATATTCATATTCAAAAATTAACAATTTGGACGAGATCTCCCAAAGTTCGAAATTAATTAGGGTGAGGATGGATTCATACCTTGTGGATTTAATTGGACTACAGAGGTGTTGGTTGTTTGTGGGTTCGCCGGAGGTGGGTCGCGCGGCGGTGGTGGGCGGTGGTGGGCGGCGTTTTAGGGTGGAGATGGTGAGGGAAAGCGAGGGGTCGCGAGAGAGAAAGGAAAGAGGGAGAAAAGAGGGAAAGAATAGGAAAAAGAAAGGCTTTTTGCCTTTAAATCCGCGAACGTCACGGCCGTGACATGCGAGTCACAAGGCCGTGACGCGAGGCAGTGATTGCCTCTGTCGGACGTCACGGCCGCGACGTCTACGTCATGGGCCGTGACCTAGTCGAAATTTTTTTCTTATTTATTTATTTTTTTTCGGCTGCGTCACGGTCGTGGTGGCTTAAGCCGTTGGCCGTGACATGAGGCAGAGAAGCCACTGTCTTTCGTCACGGCCATGACGGCTTAAGCCGTTGGCCGTGACAATGGGCAGAGGGCTCGATATGAGCTCGCTCTATGTCACAGCCGTGATGGCTTAAGTCGTTGGCCGTGACATGAGGCAGAAGCCACTGTCTTTCGTCACGGCCGTGACGGCTTAAGTCGTTGGCCGTGACAATGGACAGAGGGCTCGATATGAGCTCGCTCTATGTCACGGCCGTAAACGAGTATCGAGCAAAAGGAATAAATTAAGTACTAGTAGTGACCTATCGACTCAATATTTAGCCTAAATAAAACACGCAGATGATGTTACGAACTATCCTAACAGATTACTCCTAAATCAACTATAGATTCAAAGAACACACTTAAAACTGATAAGAAGCTTCAGAGAATAAAAATGTGCTCGGGATTCGAATCCCGCTAGGTACTATCGTCTAAGACAATAAAATCGTTCCTACGTGATTCTGACTAGATCGCAGTAATTTTTCTACCCGCTCGCGAGTTTGCTGTCGCCCTAAACGCTCGCGGGGATCTAAAATTCAGTAATTACTAACGGCGAGGATCGAGAATTTGCTTTCGCTCTATACTCGAATCCTATCTTCTATGAACGGCCTAAACATTATTTAGCTGTCGCCCTAAACGTTTTTCCACACGATCACTTTAACACATATACATATTAAAGCAACGAAACAGATTCGTAGAACGATAAATAGTCAAAATACAGAGTCACGATAATCATATGTCTTAACTACGAAATATCCTAGCGTTCATCTAATCCCAAACACAAACGGGATTTAGCTACTCATGATTGAAGGAAAAACAACGAAGGAATTAATAGATAAAGGCGAATTACTCATGATCTTGATGTACTGATGATCTGCGATGGAAGCGTGGACGGATCTTCGCTCTTCGTTCAATTCGGCATGAATTCTTCGTTGGTCCGTTTCTTGCGCTCCGGGATGGGGTTCCCTGTTCTTTTTGCTCTTTTTTCGTCTCTGTAGAAATTAGGTTTGATCTCTGGTAAGAGTTCCCCTCTTTTTGGGTCGAATTTGGGCTTTTATAATGATTTTCGCTACTGTCACGGCCTGAGACATGGCCCGTCACGGCCGTGACACTGTCGGGGCACAAAATGGAGCTCACTGCCGTGTGTCACGGCCACGTGCAGAGGTGTCACGGCCGTGACCATCTTCATTCCAACTCTCTGCCCAACGTCACGGCCTAGTGCACTATGTGTCATGGCCGTGACCTTCACCAGTTTTCACCGTCTCCCCAGTCGGGGGCGACCATAATAGGTGCTGCGATGAGTCGCTCCTTAAGTAAATTGAAAGCATGCAAGCACTCGTCATTAAAATCAAACGGAGCATCTTTTTCTAGCAATCTAGACATGGGACGTGCGATCTTAGAAAAATCTTTGATAAACCTACGATAAAACCTGCATGTCCTAGAAAGCTTCTAATCGACTTCACGTTCGAGGGGACAGGCAATTTTTCTATAGTCTCTAACTTAGCCCGGTCAACTTCGATTCCTTTAGAGGAGAACTTATGACCCAGAACTATGCCCTCTCGAACCATGTGGCACTTTTCTCAATTAAGTGCCAAGTTCGTTTCCTCGCATTGTGCGAGTACGAGCTTTAAATTTGACAAGCATGCATCAAACGACGATCCGAAAATAGAAAAATCGTCCATAAATACCTCCATTACCTCACCTACCAGTTCGTCGAATATGGCCATCATGCATCGCTGGAAGGTGGTTGGGGCATTGCAGAGGCCGAATGGCATCCGTCGGTATGCGAACGTCCCGAATGGGCAAGTGAACGTGGTCTTTTCCTGGTCCTCGGGTGCTATGGGGATCTGTAGATATCCTGACAAACAATCAAGGAAACAGTAAAATGAGTGACCGGCTAATTTTTCTAACATCTGATCAATAAATGGTAAGGGAAAGTGATTTTTTCTCGTCGCATCGTTCAACTTCCTGTAGTCGATGCAGACACGCCACCCAGTCACCGTCCTCGTCGGGATCAACTCGTTCTTGTCATTGGTGACGACCGTCATGCCTCCCTTCTTTGGGACCACTTGGACCGGGCTGACCCACGCGCTGTCTGAAATGGGATAGATCATCCCCGCGTCTAGCAATTTGATCACCTCCTTCTTTACCACGTCCTTCATGTTGGGATTGAGGCGCCTTTGACGTTGAGCGACCGGATTGAAATTGTCCTCCATGACGATCTTGTGCGTGCAGTAGCTCGGGTTGATACCCCTTATGTCGGATATCTTCCACGCCAAAGCCTTCTTGTGCGCTTTCAACACGTCTAAGAGCTGGCCCTTTTGTCCGTCGTCGAGGCTTGACGAGATGATGACTGGCAACCCTTCGGTGCTGTCTAGAAATGCGTACTCGAGATGTTCGGGCAGCGGCTTCAATTCCAGGACCGGTGGCTCCTCGACCGAGCTCTTTTCCTTGTCATCTTCGCTGCTCTCATCAATGGCTGTGATAGGCTCGTCGACCTCCTCCCCACACTCGTCGATCGCCATAATAGTGTGCGTGTCCTGCTCCCCGACCTGTGACAGACATTGCACAGAGAAAAGGAAATCGTGCTCAAATACGTCTAAGAAATAGCACTTATCATCCTGCTCGTTACTCTTTTTCATCGAGTCGGCCATATTAAAAGTAACATTTTTCCCATCTACCGTCAAGGTTAACATTCCATTCCTAACGTCTATCATGGTCTCCCCCGTGGCTAAGAACGGTCTACCTAGAATCAAGGGGACATTTTCATCTTCCTCTATATCTAAAATGACGAAATCGGCCGGGATAACAAACTTGTCAACCTTAACTAGGACATCCTCGATAACGCCTCGAGGGTACTTTAATGATCTATCAGCTAACTGGAGGCTCATCCTAGTGGGTCGTGGCTCACCTAGTCCTAAACGCTTAAACATAGAATACGGCATAAGATTAATGCTAGCGCCTAGGTCTGCTAACACACGCTCAATCACTAAATCTCCTACAAGACAGGGAATAGTAAAACTCCCTGGGTCTTTAAGCTTCTTCGGGATCTTGCTCTGGAGTATCGTCGAGCACTCTCCTCGTAGGCATACGGTGGAGACGTGTTCGAGCTTCCTTCTGTTCGTCAACAGGTCCTTCAAGAACTTGGCGAAGCTGGGCATCTGTGTAATAGCTTCAACAAAAGGTAAGTTAATATGTAACTCTTTACACATACCATAAATTTACCAAACTGTGCTTCGTCCTTGTCCTTCTTTAGCCGAGCCGTGTAAGGAATCTTCGGCTGGTATGGCTTTACCGGTGGTCGCTCGATCTCCTCCGCCTTTTCCTTCTCGGGCTCGACCTTCTCCTTCTCGGCTTCGGCCTTCTCGACATCGTCGCCTCTGATCTCCTCCACTTCGGGCTCGTCGTGGCTCTCGAAGTTGGCGTTCTCCTTGGCCTTCTTCTTGGCGGACACTTCTTGCAGTTCTCGCCCATTCCTCAGCGTCACCGCCTTGCAATACTCCTTGGGATTCGGCTCGGTGTAGCTTGGGAGTGATCCCTAAGTACGCCCTGCCAACTGCTTCGCCATCTGGCCTACCTGTTGCTCCAGCTTCTTGAGCGAAGCGTCCGTGTTCTGGGCACGCACGTCGTTCACCTCCATGTACTCCTCCATTTTCGACATTCGGCTTTCGTGGACTGCAGTGGTGCTGCTGAAATTCGTGAGGAGTGTCTTCATCATGTCCTTCATCGCCCTCATGTCGTCGGATCCTCCTGCGGGCACGTTCTGGTACTGGCGTGGCGGCCCGTTTTGGAAACCAGACGGCCTGGGCTGAAATCCTGGCGGTCCTTGCCCCTGGTGGTTCTGATTCCCATACGCCAGGTTCGGATGTGCCCGAGGCTGAAAGCTTCGCTGGCCTCCTTGGTAATTGCCCATGTAATCTACGTGTTCCAGCGACTGCCCAAGTTGGCATTCTGAGGTTTCGTGGGCTGCGCCATAGATCCCGCACAGTGGTACGTGCGGTGGTCGTCACGGAATTCACGGGTTGAGTCTGCTCGGATTTCGGGAGTCTTGCGCCGATGACTGTCTGCAACTGAGAGTTTGTCGCAGCGATCTGTTGCTGAAGCGCCTCGAACTTGGCGTTTGTAGCCATCTCCTCGCTCACTCCGAATACGTCTGGTGACTTCATCCTCGTATTGCCCCTCATGAAACTGTTCCTCGAGTAATCCTCAATCAAATTCCAGGCGTCGGTCGCACTGATCTTCACGAGCCCTCCTTGCGACTCCGTCTAACATATGGACGGTCTGGTCGTTGAGCCCCTCGTGGAATCGGTTGATCTGGGCTGCCTTCGACATCCCGTGTTGTGGGCACCTCTTCAGTAGCGCCTTGTAACGCTCCCACACCTCATACAGATTTTCTGAGTCCTTCTGGTGGAAAAGAGAGATCTCGGTCTTCAACCTTAGCACATTTGAGAGTGGGAAGTAGTGGTTGATGAAAGCGGCTCGCATCTCCTCCCAGGTAGTGATCGATCTGGGCGGCAACATGTCCAACCAGTCCTTCGCCCTGAACTTGAGCGAGAACGGAAACAGCATCAACTTGATCGCGTCGCCCGGGACCCCGTTGATCTTGATGGTGTCAGTCACCGTCAAGAATGCCTTCAGATGGGAATAGGGGTCTTCGTCGGGATTGCCCTCGAACTGGGCCTTCTGGAAGATCATCTGAAGCCAAGAGTGCTTCAGCTCGAAATTGTTGTTCTCGATCGGCGGGATGACAATCGCCGACTCAGTACCGCCTAGCGCGGCATTCTTGAGGAGGTCTTGTAGTGACGGCTCCTCCTCGTGGACGGGCACTCTGTGGTCCGCCAGTTCTACTTCTGTGTAGGGACTGTCTACGGCTGCCTCTACACGAGAATTTTGGGTCGACTCCTGCGAACTGTCCTCTGAATAGCTAACTACATGGTCCTGAGAGCTAGTGGAAGCTCCTTCGGTGTCGTACTTGAGTTCCTTCGTAACTTTCGCTCGAAATCTGGGTCTGCGTCAACGATGGGAACCCGATGGATGGCTTCGGGTCATTCACCGCTGAATCGTACCTTCAAGAAGCGAAATTGAAAATTAGCGAAGAAATAAATAACTACGTCGAAGGGATAACGATACTAATAATCATGTAGGAAAAACAAATAACGCAAATAACACATATAACGCAAATAGTAACGAAAAAAAAGAGAACTAAGAAAAATGTCAAATAAAGTAAAGTACCGAACTACGGTGTTCCTAATATCAATTTACTTTCCCGGCAACGGCGCCAAAAACTTGATCGACACGTGGTGTGTGAATGAAAAGTGCGACAAGTAATAAATAAAACGAATACCTAATTACTATCACCGACGTGCGATAGGCAGTGGACCTATCGTTTGTAGTGCAGTAAAGTGAGTAAACGAGTATCGAACACGAGGAATAAATCAAGTACTAGTAATGACCTATCGACTCGATATTTAACCTAAATAAAATACGCAAGTTGTTTGACGACTTAACCTAACAGATCGCTCCTGAATCAACTAGAGATTCAAAGAACATGCTTAGAACTGATATGAAGTTTCAGATGATAAAGATGTGCTCGGGATTCGAATCCCGCTAGGTGTGATCGCCTAAGAAAATGAAATATCGTGCCTACGTGATTCTTGACTAGATCGCAGTAATTTTCCTACCCGCTTACGAATTTGCTGTTGACCTAAACGATCGCGGGGATCTAAGATTTATAAATTACTAAAGGCGAGGAGCGGGTATTTGCTTTCGTCCTATACTCAAATCCTATCTTCTACGAACGGCCTAAACGTTGTTTAGCTGTCGCCCTAAACGTTTTTCCACACGATCACTTTAACACATAGACATATTAAAGTGACGAAACACTTTCATAAATAGATAAATAGTCAGAGAAACGAGTCACGATAAACATATGTCTTAATAACGAAATAACCTAGCGTTCATCTAATCCCAAACACATAGGGGATTTAGCTACTCATAGACGGGAGAACAACGAAAGAAATAAGAAACGAAGAAGACAAACTCATGATCTTGAATACTGATGATCTGGGGTGGTAGCGCAGATGATTCTTCGTCCTTCGTTTAATTGGGCGTGATTGCGTCGTTGATCCGTCTCTTGCGCTCCGAGACGCAATTCTGTGTTCTTCAGGGCTCTTTTTCGTCTCTTAAAGGATTAGGGTTGATATCTGGTAAGTCGTCCTTTTTCTGGATCGAATTTGGGCTTTTTATACTGATTCCCGCAACGGTCACGGCCTGGGACATGGGCCGTCACGGCCGTGACCATCTTCTCTTCGCGTCTCGTCACTTTCTGCCAAGTGTCACGGCCACGTTCACAGGGTGTCACGGCCGTGACCATCTTCGATCGAATTCTCTCCTATCACGGCCTGGAGCAATAGGCGTCACGGCCGTGACCTTGGGCAGTGCGTTTGGTACAGCTTCTGTCTGGCGTCACGGCCAAGCGCGCGAGGCGTCACGGCCGTGACATGTTCATCTTTCGCTCTCTGGTGGTTGTCACGGCCACGTGCTCAAGGTGTCACGGCCGTGACATATTGCAGTCTTCGCCTTCTTTGCTCCGTTTTGCCTCGTTTTCGCTCCTTTGCCCGAAACTCGTCCTAAGCCCCTTCAATAACAAAATAAGTGTAAATATATCGAATAAATGCATAAATTGATTGTTAAAGCTCTATTATACCCCAAATAAATACTACGATAAACGTATTGAAATGCGTTTATCAGTTTACAATCGTGGAAATGAAAGGTGTAGCTGCAAAAATCATATATAAGTATAAAAAGGGGAGGCATATTAATATTCAAATGCAAATTAAAAAGATCGAATAGAAACTAACCTTCTAAGATGTTTCGATGGTCCTTTTTGGAATTGACGCGGATTGTTGTTGAACGATGTCCAACACAATCTAGAAAAGAGACAACGTTCGTAAGCCATTTTAATGTGAACAATGACTTGCGTATGTCAATAAAAAGGAGCTTGAAAGATAAACCAAATCAAAGTGAACCATCGTTCGTTTTATCATCCACATCATCATCGGCGGGCTGACACTGATAAAAGACATCATCACTATCATGAGCTACCTGATCATTATCAACCACCCCCTATATAATGAAATAAGAAATTCTTCAATGTTCTTCGAAAGTCAATATCCGAGCTTGCAATTGCAGAGGTTCGCCACAGTTGGGATTTGCATTCAATGGAGACTTGCATGAGATGATGAAGCTGCCTTGCCACAATATCATACTATTCGCTATAGAAGACCAAACCAATTTAAATATCACACTACGGTTCACTTCAGCTCGATCCATTTCTTCGGAAAATCCAATAATTATAATAATATACCAATAATAACAATATTATACCGATAATAATAACAAATGCAGCCCCGTAAATTTAAAAATTCGGCTTCATAAATGACAAGTTACGTGAAGTCTCCTCATACGGTTCACCTTCTGCTCGATCCATTTTTCCATAAGATCAAATAACAATAATATATTTCAATAATAATAAATGACATAAATGACAACATAAGCAATCAACGCAGGACTTGAACATTCTTGAAGGCGTTGATCCTGTATTTTCCAAATTTCATTGTGGACAGACGAACACCTCTACAATATGCTTGGTCGAACCCAAATGAAAAAATAATACAACTGAAGAATGGGTTTGGAAACAATGTTCAGCAACAAAATATCATACGCACATACCCTCACAAGAGAAGAACCGACCTAATGCTTGTGCTATGCCACTGTAGCTGCAAAAACTAACGATTAGATTGTGCAATTAGAAACTTTTTCTTCTTCACTTAGGAAATGGGTGTGTGCCATTGAGAAACAAACAGAAATCATAAAAAATGCTATGTAGAAATATGCTTACCGAAAATCTTATACCTTCTGCTGTGTTAGAAGCACCAAATCCTCTGTAAGAAACACAATGCGTCTGAGGTGTGAGGGCAAGACCAAAAAAATCTCTTTTTAATTTAGAATATATTTTTTAGAAGTTGTGCTATTTGTATGCACGTAAATCGAAAAAATTTAATGCATGGAGCTTGATGGAAATGTTGAAGGGAGAATTTCATGTCAAGCCCCGATAAATTTTGAACTTTCTGTCCAGGCCCTGTCAGAAAAGGAATTAGTTTAGAGGACGTATTTTCTGTAAAATTCGAGTATAGGACCTAAAACTGTTATTTGACGAAAATACCCTTACTAAAATGCTTTTGTATTTTATATTTTTCCAGCGAAAGTCTATACGTGTTTTTGTGGCCTAGAGCGGTACTTTTACTTCATTTTATGTTACTACGTTACAACATATTATTACTCTATGACATTAAAACGTTATTTTTTAATAATATTGTGGTACATTTCTATTCCAAAACGTTATCAGTAGAACATTTTTTTATTTAATGATCGAACTCATTTTTCTTACACTGAACCGGTACCAAAAAAATCGAATGCCCCATCCAACCTTTGATTTTGACATGTCATGTGCATTCATTATGATATTGACGACGCACGAGGTAGATTTTGCTTGTGTAATTAGGGTGCAAATTCGAGAACATGATTGTAAATTGAATCTAGAATTCGACATAAATTGCAAGTAATTGGATTAAATTCGAGGTACCCATGGTTTGGACGTTTACCAGTTGCTACTAACGTTGAGATTTGAAGGATTTTCAGCATTTTTGGTGTCATTTATGATTTTCTATAAAAATCTCCGACATCTCTTGTTTGAGTATTAATCCAATAGAAACATCAATATATAGTTTTTATCATTAATACCCGAGGTCTATTCTACGTTTTTGAGTCAATAACGCCGAGATTTATGCACTTTTCATCCATATTTTTAGTGTCGTTTGTGATTTTCGTTATATTCCCTCCGATCCATTGCTTGTATACAGAATGTGTTATTTACGACAGATAATGCGTTATTACCTTTCAGCGACGTGTTACTACTAAGTCAACATTTGTTATTAACCATACGACATTTGTTATTTTTTGCTATGTTATAAGTATTTCGTTTTTACACGATTTAGGAAAAATATAATATCCGTTTCTTGCAACTAATCGGTATAAATTCGAGGTACCCATGAGAAATTGAGGTCTATTTTACCTTATTGAGTCAATAACGCGGAGATTTATGCAGTTTTCATCTGTTTTTTAGTGTTGTTTGTGATTTTCGTTTTATTCATTTCGATCCGTTACTTGTATACAGAATGTGTTATCTACGACAAACAAGGCGTTATTAACTTTCAGCGATGTGTTACTTCTAAGTCAACATTTGTTATTATCTATAAGACAGTTGTTATTTTTTTCTATATTCGTTATTTCTGACAATTAAAGCTGCAAATTAGATATACAAATCATACCCACGATCAAATTAACTATAATTTCAACATATTAGGTCATAAACTTTGAATTTTGTGGGGTCCTTTCAATCCGTGCCATTAAAGAGGGTTGAAGGATGTTTTGGAATTAAGTACATGTTTAGCGCTGTTTCCAAAATATATGTGTGTTAGCGGGTTGCAGTGTTTTTGGGCGGGCATCGCAATTATTTTCGGAAAAAGCATAAAGTGATACCCGTAAGATTGTATCTGTTATCAGAAGGAACACTTGTGTTTATAGTTTAGGCGGGAATCTTAATTTTTCAGCGTACTGTTGGGAGGGAATTTCAGGGGACTATTGGCGGGAATATCAATTTTTTGCTTAAAGGGTCCATAAAATAATGTGTTGCAGTTATGAAGTAAAGCATTACCAATTTGAGTTTTCAGAATAGGGTTTTCTATGTTTAGTGTTTATAGTTCTAAATTAGGGTTTGAGGTTTGGGGTTATGGGTTCGGGGTTTGGGGGTTCGAGGTTTGGGGTTTTGGGGTTCGAGGTTTGGGGTTTTGGGGTTCGGGTTTTGGTTTAGGGTTTAGGGTTATGTTTTATAAATGTTGCTTGTGATGTATTGTCGAACTTAGAGCTGTTTCGTGATATAATTTTTAATGTTACATTTCACATTATGAAGTATACTCTATGTTTGCAACGAATGGGACCTTGGTTACATGACAAACAACCACAACACTGGACCATTAACCTCAACGTCAATAAAATTTGAATTATCAGTGAGTTCTCTGGTTTAAATTCATCAAATTATATATTTTCCTTTATGAAAATCTTACACCTTCTGGAATAAGTGCATCAACGATCGAAATTATCGAATTGGTGAAGTGTTATTGACAACAATATAATCCGTTATCAGTCCACTATTTTGTGTTATAACGTAAGTTTTTCTTGATTTCGCTAACATAAGGAACAGGTATTTTATTCTGAAAATGTGTTAATACATAACGGGTCAATCCTGGTGGTATTCACTGACCACACAGAACCATCCAGATGCATCACGAAGCTTCTAGAAAATTCCGAACTATGTGTTATCAGCATAGATCAATCCGTCATGATAATATGTCCATATGTTATCAGTTATCATCTTTGTGTTATGACGTAAGTTTTTGTTTGCTTAATCATAGTTTTCACTAATAAAACACTAACCTTAACATTGGCATTAAATTGACTTTTACACTAATAATTGTTTACTGCTAAGATGCACGATCAAATTGACTTTATTTACACCACGGTTCAACATTAACATCGTGATTTTTAGTCGATTGGCCAATAACACCGACATTTATGTTGTTTTTAGCGTATTAAGAATAAATATAATGGTAAATCGAATCTAGATTTCGACATAAATCGCAAGTAATCGGTATAAATTCGACGTACCCATGAGAAATTGAGGTCTATTTTACCTTATTGAGTCAATAACGATGAGATTTATGCAGTTTTCATCTGTTTTTTAGTGTCGTTTGGGATTTTCGTTCTTTTTGCCCCGATCCATTAGTTGTATACAGAATGTGTTATTTACGACAAACAAGGCGTTATTACCTTTCAGCGACGTGTTACTTCTAAGTCAACATTTGTTATTAACCATCAGACACTTGTTATTTTTTGCTATGTTATAAGTATTTTTTTTACACGATTTAAGGAAAATTTGTTATCGTCTATGCGCTAGGATTTTTGGGTAATTTGTTATCGTCTATTCCACGTAATTTGAAATCGTTATCCGGTGTTGCTTAGTCGTTACTTATTGAAATGTTTGTGTTATTGGTCGTCTATTACGTGGTACGCAGTTATCAATAAGTGTTACCTGACAAGCTAGTTAATTTGAGACGTTTCAATCTTCGATTCCGTCAAGTCGATATTGACTAATAGACGTTTCAGTAATATACATATGAAATACGATAAACTCCAGCCGCTTTCACCTTGTTCGGCCATTGAAGTCGATATCGAATCGGTTTCTGAATGAAATTTTCGATTTGGAGGTGGAAGCACGAATTCATTCGATGCGTAAAAAATTCATCTTTATTAGTAAGACCCATCTGAAACTGAGGACGGAAAAACTTTATTCAATCAAAAACGGTGGTTGTCGATCAATCGACTGCCCCTTGCTTGTATGTTGAATTTGTTATTAGAGAGAAATGTCTCGTTATATAGTTTTGCTTATTTGTTACTTTTTGACATATTTATGTTATTTCCTGTCTATTAAGTGGTACGTAGTCAGTTTGTGTTACCTACATACTAGTTCATTCGCAGACGTTTCTCGATCCCGTCAAAATTCTTCGCCATCCCATGATTAACATCATAACATGGAAGATGTGGTATTTTTACGGTTTTACTCGCTGTTTTATGTGATTTACTCACGGTTGGTATTAACAGTAGCGTTTTTTATGCGATTTTACTTACGGTCCCTTGCTTGTGTACAGGTTGTGTTATTAACAATATATTAATCGTTATGTCTAATGGAAAATGTGGTACTGTTGGTTAACGATTTATTACTAACTGAAAGTGATATGTCATATTATTTGTAGAAGGTGTACCCAGGAATCGTGTTAATTGGCTTGTGTCAAAATTCTTAATTTTCCATTATTGACATCACTAACTCACATCAGTTATTATGATCCGTGATGAAATTGAGTCCAATTACATCATTCGCCTATTAAAGTCCGAAATTTCGTCGTTATTCAAAGAGATTATTAGATTGTGTTTGAAGCATAAAATCTTTAATAATTATTCTTAATTACTACGACCCATGAGAAATTGAGATCGATTTAATTGTCGTCTGTCCACTAAGGTCGAGATTTTAGGCGGAAATCGAGCTTGAAAATTAGATCGGTCATGAATCTTGAAGATTTTAGGCGTTTCGATTGGTTGTTGAAGACGATGGCATTTCAGCGTAATTGTGGCGTACTTAGGAGGGTGAAAATGTCATTTTGCGTCTAAATGACTTTTTTCTCTAACATTTCCAAACTGTTGGTCCTTATCAGCGAACCAAACCTAAATAGGGTCTGAACCCAAGTTAAAACTATAAATAGGGTCTGACACGTAATTAACCCAATGTTGAAACCAGTTAATAACTATAATTAGCCTACTTAATAGCTTAGTAGATTACGAACTATTACTATTCATATACCCCATACTCACTTATAATATATAATATAGGGCAAAAAACATTGGGAACATAAAAATCTCGTACGTACCATTGAAGCATTATTAGCAAGAAGTGAATATTGAAGTTTGTGTAATTATGACATGTACCGTTGCACTATTATAGAAAGAAGTGAATATTGAAGTTCGTGTAACATTATATGTGGGAGCTAAATAGAATCGAAGTTCGTGTAACATTATACTCCCTCTGTTTCACAAAGAAAGTCGTTTTAGATTTTCTCACACATATTAAGACATGGGTTAAAATGTCTTTTATACCCCTAATTAACTATTAATTATTATTCCACTTATGAAGCATGTGTTGTTATTAAATATGAGGGCAATTTTGGAAATTTACACATATATATTTATTGAAAATACCAAAATGACTTGCTTTTTAGAACAAGAAAAGACATTTAAAACGACTTTCTTTGTGAAACAGAAGTATGTGGGAGCTAAATAGAATCAAGGGGGTGCATATAGAATTTCCCTATAATATATATATATATATATATATATTTTATATATCATATTATTATTTGGAATAAATTTGTTGAAATGAAAAGAGGTTGATAAATGTTAGTACTTCAGGGTTTGTCATTTACTTCAAGCCTTTATTGTTTTTGGCCTCTTTATAGACCTCAACGATTTTCTTGTCCGAATGTTTCTTCCTCTAGCTACTTCCCACGTCTTCCTTATTCTCTCCATTCATATTGGGCCCTCGGCTTCCATCTTACTATGCACCATTCATAGAGCTCAATCCCCTAAGGGTAAAAATAAGTGGCAGTACACACACTGAGAGGCTAAACCCTAGTACGTAATCTGTGCTTAACCCTATGGTGCCTTTCCATCCCAATGTGGGCCACATTGAGAGGCTAATAGTGCCTTTCAATCCCAATGCGGTCCCATTGAGAGGCTAACCCGAGCACACAAATTGCGCTTAACCCTGAGGCGCCTTTCCATCCCCGTCCGGCCTGACCAGCCAATCGCAAGCAACCGCCCCGGCACGAGCACGCTCCTTAGCAACCTCGGCACTCGGTCCGCAGCCTCAGAGCGCGACTCCGGCACCCGGTACGCTGCCTCAGCGCGCGACCACAAGGCTTTGCTCGCAGTGTGACCCGCCCCTCCTTCGCGTGGTCACCCTAGCACAGCCTTGCGCACAGCCTCCTTGGCGCGCGCAGCCTCTACATCAGTCGCGGCTCAATCAGCAGTAGCGCCTACTTCTGCTCGCGGCCTCAGCACCGCAGTGCACAACAGTCCGCGCAGCGCGCGACCCCAGCTCACGCGTCCTCAGCACGCCTGCAGCTTGTCTTCAGCGCAGCCACCTTGGCGCGACCCGTCTCATCGCATGCAGCCGCTCGGCGCACGTCCACAAGCGATGACGACTACCTCAAAACCCAAGCACCGGGATCGTCTACGGGGGCGTCGACGATTCAGGCGGGGGAGAAATGTTAGAGGGTTGACCAGCGTTGACCGTTGACTGTCGGTCAACGCATGCCAGGCGGCTAGTCCCAGCCACACCTGGCCCGGCGCCGCACCGGCAGCCGGCCGCGCCGCCCATGGCGCGCCCTGACCCTCTCGGCCACCTCGCCGCACCTGTCCGAATAAGATGCGCACGGCCTCAGCGCGCGGCCCGCCCACGCAGCGCGCGGCCTGCCCACTCAGTGCGCGGCACGCAGCCTCAGCGCGCGGCTCGCCCGCGCGGCACGATGCCTCAGTGCGCGGCTCGTCCGCACGGTGCGCGCGACCTGTGCGCGCGCGCGGCACTTGCGGGCGCGGCCCTTGCGCGCGCGGCACTTGTGCGCGCGGCTTGGCCCGCGCCTGGCCACCTTGGCCGTATGTGAAGCTGCCACCTGGCAGCTTGTCCCTGGCCGGAAGTCGAAAGGCCTTCTCAAAGATGGCCTGACACGGAAGCTGGAAAGTCCCTGCCAAGACTTGACTGGTGTAAGAAAAAGGAGCTCCCCCATTGGCCGGCCAGCCTAGTGCGCCTGCCAACCCTGTCCCGCCAGAAAAAGTAGCCCAGCCACAGGCCAAGCAGCTGAAGAGACCCTGCCAGCCCTGCCAGACCTGGAAACCCATCCAAGCAAGGCAAGGCCAGCCCAGGCCATCATTCCGCGCCAGGCCCTGCGACTGGCCAGCCCGCGCGGCCCGTCAGCGCACCCCATAGGCCAACTCGGCCGGCCCACATTTTGAAGACCCTTGAGCTACCCCTCCTTGGCGCCTATATAAGAAGCTCCTTGGCCACAAGTTTGAGCTGAAAGTCTTCACCATCCAAACACACACTTAGCTTAGGCACTTGTAGCTTGTAGCTCGTCCTTTGCTTGTATACGATAGAGAGCTTATACGTGTACATTCCCGATTAATAAAGCAGTTGGGTTGGGAGATTCTCCCGTAAATTCTGTGTGTCCTTATTCCGCAAACGCGCGTGTGAGTCTAGGCTTATCGGCAAGGTTCGCCCATACCTTTGCCGGCCGGTCAAGTCCCGCTTTTGAGCAAAAAAAATTCTAAGTAAAGTGAGGTCGTGAAGCGATGAGGGTGGGGGCTCGCGGCGGCGTTGTACAAGCTTATGCTGTGGCCGATGATCGGAAAGCCACGTGTCCCAGGCGGAAGTGACGGCGGTGGCTTTGACTTGCGACTTTTCTTGCCGAGTATTAATATTGCAAGAGAGAGGGCGACGGCGGCCAGCGACAGTGAGGTAATGATGGCGTACGGCGGCCATTCTCCGGCGAAATATTCGATCATTTTGTTGTGGGAAAATGGAAACAAGAGAAGTCTTCGAACAACTTTGGAGAGAGAACAAAGAATCGATCGATGGTACAAATAACATAAAAGGGAAAAAGGGGTTTTTTGCTTGAGGATATTATGGCTTGGCTGGCACACCACGTCTAGAGGCGCAAGTTATTCGAAAATTAAATAATATGTAAGACCAATTAGCTGCTTTTATTACCTCTATATTAGATGATCAACGAGTTTCTAGAATTCGGTTCTTGATTATAAATACCTCCAAAATACTACTTTCTGTAAATTAAATTAAGGGGATTAGTGATAAGGACGTTTGACTTGGGAATTTGTTTTTATTCCTTGCCCAGTTCTCAAGAAACAATAGTTTTATTTCAAGTGCTTCACTGGCATTCTTTTGACCATGAATAAAGTTCATTTTTGTGAGCTCGAGGGTTTAAGACTAAACCATATATGTACAAAGTCGTACCAAAAGTTTTATATTTATTTTTACATTTTTCTAACGGGTTGTTCTTTATCTATCCTAAGCTAAATGCATGGTTCGCTTCGAACGTTGTGTATGGATCGTTAGAACTGTTGCATCCATCGAGCTTATAGCCTCACCTCATAGAGCCACGAAAAAGTCAAACTTGACTTAGTTGACCCCTCGATTGAAGAACTTCCAAGCTTCTGTCACGAATGACATAAAAGTATTAAAGGTTGTTTTCCTCAAATCTTAGTCATTATTATTATTATTAGCACATGAAAACCATTAATTAACAGGCCTAATCAACTGATTATAAGCGTTTGGGACGCCTTACGTTTTTGTTTACTCAATCATGCCCACTCCTAATCAAGCCATGAGCATTTATAGACGATCAAATTAACGAATGAAAACTCATCATCATAAAACAACAAATTAATTTGTAATACTACTTACTAACCATCAATCGTCGTGTACATATATAATAAATAATATAAGGGTAGTTTCTATTCTCACTTTATGTGAAATAAACTGTAACGAAAAAATGAATTATACTGTTTAGGTGAAGATTAATTTGCAATATAATGGAAATACCCAAGACGATTATTGCATGGGCCAAAACCTTAGGCCCATATCCACGATCGGCCCAAAAAATGTCCGGCCCATAAGACTATTTGCAATATAGTGGAAATCCCGAAGACAAAGATGAAGAAAGTGATGCAGACAAATTGTATCACATGTCTGGATGATCGTAAATGTGTAGGTTTATATAATCACTGCAGGGGTTGCTACAAAACTTTTATTTGAATAATGATTGGAGTTTTTCTTTGTTATGTATCCAACATATACCTATATCGTTAGAAATGTTATTGTTATGTATCCAACATATACCTATATCGGTTAGAAATGTTATGGTGGTGAGCACCATCCGTGGGCTCCTGCTGTATTGTGGCTTTTTTTGTGCCACGTCAACATGCCAAATCAACCACCGACGGGTTCACTAATCTCATGTGTAGGTTATAGATCAATAAAAAATTCCATTATATGCTGATTTGACGCGTTGATGTGGTTGGTGTGTTTAGCACACCATGCATGTGCATATTTTTTGAACATTTTATACTATTAACCAAGTTATTTAATTAAGGAATAACTCGTAATAAATTAAAATATTAAGGCTAAAATTATAATTAAGCATTAAGGGTAAAATTGTATAAAGACTATTTATGAGATTAACAAACCATTTTTTATCTACACATTCATAGATGACGGGGCAACAATAATTTTTAAATGCCCAACAAGCACGACTCTAAGCAATTATCGCACGTAGGGGTGTTCAAATTAATCGAAAGACCCAAAAAACCGACCGAGCAGTAAAGAACCGAACCGAAAAGACCGGAGCCGAAAAAAACCGAACCGAATTGTAAAAAATCGAACCGAACCAAATTAAAATGTTTGGATATCGGATTAAGCATACGTAAAACCGAAAAACCGAAAAACTGAACTGAAATTATCATACCACATTAAATATAGAAAAATATCAAAATTTTTTGTTTTTCTCCCATAACGTAAACAACACAGTAATCTAATTTCATTGGTATACTTTTTTTTTTATTTTTAGGTGAATGTTTTCCTCACCAATCAAATACTATTTTTCTCCCAAATAATTTATAGTATCTTTAGATGAATGTTTTGATATTTTGGTTAGATTTTGTTACATTTTCATATTTTTTTTTCGGACTTTTGAATTATTTTGCTATGTTTCTTGTAGTGGATGGGGGGGCGACAGTAATTTTTAAATGCCCAACAAGCACGACTCTAAGCAATTATCGCACACGGTCCTATATACAATAATTTTCTTTGTTTTTAAAAAGCTGTGAACGTTGGCAAAATCGGAATTTTAAGCTTTGTTTGGGTGTCAAGGCCAACATACACATATATATCCTATGACGCCCAGCGGGAATTTCCATTAGCCGTCACAGCCATCTGAGTAAGGAAGAAGAAGCATCATCTCGAGAAAAGGGGAAATCGTATATGAGCTTTTATTAATAACACAACACGGACGACTAATAATTATTCAGCGTCGGAGAAAATTAATTCTCTGTCATCGGCCATATCAACAAGAATCTCATTACCAAGGTCGTCTTGTTCCTCCTTTATTTGCTTAACCCAGTCATCGACGGAATTGTTACAGCTTCGTACGTATATCGTACGAAGGGTATCAATATCTCCGATGCCTAATGGAAATTCCTTCAGATGCTTCATGTCCCAAAGGTAAAGTGTCTCAAGAGCGGGAAGGTTACTGGCCTCTGCTCTCCAAGCCTCAACATTTAAATATTTAAGTTTCAGGTACTTTAATTTCTGAAATTGCCCTTCCGCCATGCACCACTCTTCCCCGCCGATGGCATCGTAGAATAGCTTAAGCACTTGAATGTTCGGCAACGAACCGATCACCGTCATGTCTTCCCAGCAGAGTCCACAACTACCTACCAAAGCCAATTCCTTCAGCGAGTTTGGGAATGCAATGTTTTCCATGCGCAAAGTTTTGCGATCAAAATGCAGTTTCAAGGATCGAAGCCTATGCAGATGTGAAAGGTTGTTGAGGCAGTATCCGCTTAGTTCCTCGTCACCTCTTAAAGGATAGTCAGCCTTCAACTCGAGTAGATTTGGGATCCTTCTTACGACTTCCTCCGTCCACTTCACGTTTACAACCGTACCAAGTGTTTGTAGATTGTGCAGTACGATGAACTCTTGCTTGTCCGTTGGTTCGGGAAACATGCCAAAGCGTATATGCACTTTCCTAAGCTGTGGCATCTCCCATATTCTCGATAATAGCACTATCTCAAGCTTTGTGTGAAAGACCCTTAGATTCCAAAGTAGAGAGATGGGGGGCAGAGATTCCGGGTATTCTACCACGTTGTAGATGTTCGGGCGGATTGAAAGCCACGTCAGCTTCGTCGTGTGTGGGATTTCTACAATCTTCTGGTCCACGTTGTTTAACAACCTAATGAATCTTGATCTGATAAGCAGAGGATGCTTTGTGCTGCAATCATCGCACACCATGGGATTCATGACAGCCGTTGATGATGTCGAGCAATTGACTTCGCAGACGCCAATCCTCTTCTTCGCCGTCGTCCTCGTCCCATCACGGCATACGAAGCATGAGCTCGCAGAGAAACTATCGTCAATTGTTAACATATCCACATTCACAGTGCTAAAAATGTTCTCTTTAATAGATTCCTTGACGCAAAGTTGCCTCAATATATCATGAACGCCGCAATTTCTGATTTCCCCAATCCTCCCCAGCTTTCGAACGAAGATCATGTTTCTGCTGATTAGATCTGCCAAGCATTCCATGGCAACTTCTTCCAATGTCTTATTATGATTTCTGGCCGACAGCCGCACAATTCCCTCGGCAATCCAATAGTCGATAATTAAAGACACTTTGATATCGTAGTCTTCGGGAACATCATTCAACCGAAGGAAGCATGCCTTGAGATGTATGGGCAGATGATTGTAGCTGAGGTACAATATCCTCAAGCAACTTTCCTCAATCTCCAAATGATAGAATGAGTTCACATCATCTGCAACGGATTCCCAATATTCGCGGGTCATATTATCATGGTTCGAAAGGAGTCCACCGACCACTACGAGCGTGAGGGGAAGCCCTTTGCAGTTTTTTGCGATCTTCTTTCCAATCTCCTCCAATTCGCTCGTCGACCTTCCGCCGTTGTTGCAAAAGGCTTTTTCGCTGAACAGTTTCCAACTGTTTTCATCGTCTAGTAAACCCATCGGGTAACTGTTATTACGAGCGCTGCTTATACTTGTTATTTCTACGGCTGAAGCGACGATTTGAGAAGGATTTTATTTCGTGAGGTGATTTAGTAACTGTATCTGAAAGATGGCCACTTCGTGATATGTTTGATTGGTGGTGTCTAGTGAATAGTGATAGCTGGTAAAGTGATTGCAAAGTGGGAGAGTGTTATTTTCCTTTTTTGCTTTTATCATACACCAACGCACAACACTTTTCTATATTCACTCACACACCCATTAATACATTAGCCATGCATGTATATATAGATACATAGTGGTGAATGCAAACAAACTATTAAGATCATGCGTATATCAATTATATCGGCTATATCTTTGAATTCATAGCTCATGCCTTGGTTTT
Source organism: Craterostigma plantagineum (assembly GCA_027422505.1). Classification (NCBI taxonomy): domain Eukaryota; kingdom Viridiplantae; phylum Streptophyta; class Magnoliopsida; order Lamiales; family Linderniaceae; genus Craterostigma; species Craterostigma plantagineum. Next base: position 21,517,214 of record JAPQWV010000012.1, read on the forward strand.
CTTCCCAAAAAGATTTTCCTTAGATATGCTCTTGATTTGTCAATATATCATTACGGCTTCTCTTCTTTTATTTATTGTTTTTTTATTATTCTTATCTTTTAGTTTGGACCCTACTTTGAGCTTATTCAACAAATTTCCCCCTTAAGCTCAAAGCCTTCGATCTTTCATTCCGAGCATCTGCTTCAAAATCTCAAACGTATTTGTTGGTAACGGCTTCGTGAAAATATCCGCAACTTGATCCGAACTCGCGACGTGTACCATCTTCACTGCTCCATTTTTAACGTGTTCCCGAATGAAATGAAATCTTGCATCAATATGCTTGCTTCTCTCGTGATGGACTGGATTTTTCGCCAACTCAATCGCTGACTTATTATCTACTCGAATTTCGGTTGGCTCATCTTGTCGAAGATTCAACTCGAGCAGTAAGTTCCTCAGCCAGATTGCGTGACAGACACACCAAGATGCTGCCACATATTCCGCTTCGCAGGTTGATAGAGTAACGATCGGTTGCTTTTTCGATAACCAGGTGAACGCCGAATTCCCAAGATAAAATACGTAGCCGCCAGTACTTCTTCGATCATCGATATCTCCACACCAATCGCTGTCAGAATATCCGACTAATTTGCAGTCGCTCGCCTTTGGATAAAATAGTCCGAGCGATTGTGTTCCTCAGATGTATCGTAAAATCCTCTTGATCGCTTTGAGATGTGACTGCCTCGGATCCTCCATATAGCGGCTAACGACTCCAACGCTATAAGCGATATCGGGTCTCGTGCAGGTCAAGTATCGCAAACTGCCCACGAGACTTCGATAGTCGATCGCATTCACTCCTTGTCCTCCCTCAAACTTGGACAGTTTTGTTCCAAGTTCCATCGGTGTCGCCACCGGGTTGCTTTCCTCCATTTTATTTTTCTTTAATATAGCCTTCGCATAAGCTTCTTGCGACACAAAAATTCCCGTGCTTCTTTGCTCGACTTCGAGACCGAGAAAATATTTCATCAGTCCCAAGTCCGTCATCTCGAATTCCTTCGTCATCGCCTTCTTGAAGTCGTTGACTATTTTCTCACTGCTTCCCATGAAAATAAGGTCATCGACGTAGAGAGCGACGATGATCATTTCATTTCCCTCTCTTTTGACGTAGAGAGCGGGCTCGAATGGACATTGCTCGAACTTGTTCTTTTTGAAATATCCATCGACTCGGGTGTTCCATGCTCGAGGCGCTTGTTTTAGCCCGTAAAGCGCCTTTTTTAATTTCAGCACTTTGCCTTCTTCTCCTGATTTTGAAAATCCTGGGGGCTGCTCCACGTAGACTTCTTCCTCGAGTTCCCCGTTCAGAAAAGCGGACTTCACGTCCATCTGGTAGATTGGCCAGTTGAGTTGTGCAGCTTGAGCCAGGAGCAAACGAATTGTCTCCATTCTTGCAACGGGAGCAAAAACTTCGTCATAATCTATTCCCGCTTGTTGTCGATAGCCCTTCGCCACCAATCTTGCCTTGTAACGTTCAATTTTTCCTTGAGCATTCATCTTCTTTTTGTAAACCCATTTGACTCCAATGGGTTTATGCCCGTTTGGCAACTCCGCAAGTTTCCATGTGTCGTTCTTTTCGATCGCCTTTATTTCCTCGTCCATCGCCAATTTCCATCTCTTGTCTCTTATGGCTTCTTCGAAACTAATCTGTTCCGAGTCGGCCAGTAAGCAGACTAGGTGAACCTGTTCGGTTGATCTGTACAGGTCCTGCATGCTTCGCATCCTCGGCTGTCTTGGTTCGTCCTCCTCGTCATTTTCTTGAGACGAAATCGGAACAGGTATTGGTGCAACGATCAGTGGTTCTTCAGGCGTTGTGTTTTCTTCAACGTTCCAGCCCCACGAACTTTCTTCATCAACCCGAACATCGCGACTTACTATCACCTTTTTATTTTCAGGGTCATAGAGCCGGTACGCCTTCGTTTTCTCGCCATACCCAATAAACACGAGCTTTTTGCTTTTGTCGTCGAGCTTGGCTCTTCTTTGATCGGGCACATGTGCATACGCCACGCTTCCAAATATTTTGAAATGCGCCACCGTCGGTTTTCGGCCGGTCCATGCTTCCTGCGGTGTTTGATTCTTGAGGCTGTGATGTGGACATCGGTTCTGAATATATACAGCACATCGTACCGCTTCGGCCCAGAATTCCTTTGGCATGTCCTTGCTCTTTAACATTGATCGAACCATATCGAGAATGGTTCGGTTCTTCCTTTCAGCTACGCCGTTCTGTTGCGGTGAATAAGGTGCAGTAAGGAACCTCCTGACGCCTTGTTCTTCGCAAAAATTAGCGAAAGCACCTGACATGTATTCGCCACCTCTGTCTGATCGGAGCGCCTTGATGTTTGAGCTTGTCGCCTTTTCGACCATAGCCTTGAATTTTTTAAACGTCTCGAACGCTTCTGATTTTTCCTTTAGAAAATACACCCACGTCTTTCTTGAGTAGTCGTCGATGAAAGTGATAAAGTATTTCCTTCCACCGAATGATTCTGGTGTGATCGGCCCGCATATGTCTGTATGTATGAGCTCGAGCGGTTTGCGTGCTCGATATTCTGACTGCTTCTGGAACGTCGTCCTCGTATGTTTCCCAATTACGCAGCTTTCGCAAAGCTTCTTTTCACCTTCTATCACCGGCATTCCACGGACCATGCTTCTTTTTGAGAGCTCCTTTAGGCCACCGTAGTGCAAATGACCAAATCGCATATGCCACAAATGGTCTTTGTCCTCCACGTCAACTCGCAAACATTTTTCTTGAATCGCCTTCAGGTTGAGTTTGAACATTCGGTTCCTTTCCATCTCGACCCGCGCGATCATTCTTCCGTCTTTGTTTCTTAGTTGTAATGAGCGGTCCTTCATGAACACTGAGCATCCTTTTTCAAGCAACTGCCCCATGCTTAAGATGTTCGTCTTCAAGTCGGGCACGAAATATACGTCCTCGACAGATCCCTTTTTGCCATCATTTTGAGAGAAACGGATTTTCCCTCGGCCTTTGACTTCTATCTTCGACGCGTCTCCAAAAGACACGTGGCCGTCATCGATCTTCTTCAGATCAGTGAAAAGATGTTTATGCCCGCTCATATGATTGCTGGCACCAGTGTCAAGATACCACACCATATCGTTGCCTGGACTCGTATCCTCAAGCGCCATCAAGAGAACCCCTTCGTCTTTTGGCTCTTCTTGTGTGATTAGATTCGCATTTTCGTCCACCTTCTTTTCGGACCAACAGTCTTTTGCGAAATGTCCGAACTTCCCGCAGTTGTAGCATTCAACGCTCGGTCTACTCGAGCGACCACCTCGTCCTTGGGCTCGACCTCGTCCTCTCCAATTTTGATTGCTTGTTTACCGTTGTTCCGGATTGTATCCTCGTCCTCGGCCTGAATTTTGGCCGAAACCTCGTCCTCGTTGACCTCGTCCTCGTCCTCGGCCGTGATGCGTATATAGCGCCTTGTCCTCTTTAAGTGATAACTTTGTCTGTAGAGCCTCGTCCAGCGATTCCTGCTTCTTCTTTTTCTTCCGTTGCTCGTGAGCTTCGAGCGAACCGGAGAGTTCGTCGACCGTCATTTCTTCGAGATCTTTGGATTCTTCAATTGCACATACCACGTTCTCGTACTCGTCCGTCAGGGAGCGGAGAATTTTCTCGACGACTCGGGCTTCCGTTAGAGCCTCGCCGTTTCTCTTCAACTGATTCGAGATGGTTTGTATTCTCGTTATATAATCGGATACGCCTTCGCCGTTCTTCATTCTTGTCATTTCGAATTCGCCACGAAGAGTTTGCAACCGTACTTGTTTCACTCGGTCGGTGCCTTTGTACGCTGTCTCCAGTTTTTCCCATGCTTCCTTCGAATTTTTCGCGCCTGCTATCTTTTCGAGGCCGGGATCGTCTAACGCTTGGTGAATGAGGTTGAGCGCGGTATCGTCGAGTCTGCGAGATTCTTCCGACGCCTTACTTTGGGCCTCGTCGTCCATTTTTTTCGATTCGGTGTACCCTTTTTCTACGATATTCCATACGCCTCGCGACCCGAGCAGTACCTTCATTCGGATAACCCAACTATCATAGTTGAGTTTTGTGAGGCGCGGGACGGGCATGACTTCGAGTGACATAGCTCTGATACCAATTTGTTATTTCTACGGCTGAAGCGACGATTTGAGAAGGATTTTATTTCGTGAGGTGATTTAGTAACTGTATCTGAAAGATGGCCACTTCGTGATATGTTTGATTGGTGGTGTCTAGTGAATAGTGATAGCTGGTAAAGTGATTGCAAAGTGGGAGAGTGTTATTTTCCTTTTTTGCTTTTATCATACACCAACGCACAACACTTTTCTATATTCACTCACACACCCATTAATACATTAGCCATGCATGTATATATAGATACATAGTGGTGAATGCAAACAAACTATTAAGATCATGCGTATATCAATTATATCGGCTATATCTTTGAATTCATAGCTCATGCCTTGGTTTTCTTCCCAAAAAGATTTTCCTTAGATATGCTCTTGATTTGTCAATATATCATTACGGCTTCTCTTCTTTTATTTATTGTTTTTTTATTATTCTTATCTTTTAGTTTGGACCCTACTTTGAGCTTATTCAACAATACTGTCGGCTACGTTCATCAGCCGCGTCGTCACAATAACCCGACTTCTATTCTCATTATTTGGAAAGTACCGCTTAAACTCGTCCCAAGCATCAATACCCCAAACATCGTCCATCACAATCAGATACCTTTGACCATATAACCTTTGGTACAAACAAGCTCCTAAATCATCTTCACCATCAATAACTCCATCTTTTTTGAGACCCAAAAGAATACTCTGCACGTCGTACTCTTGCGATAGTGTGATCCAAATACGAACGCTGAAGTGCTCAACGATGAGTTTCTTATCGAAGGTATTGCGAGCGAGGGTCGTCTTGCCAATACCTCCCATTCCTACGATTGGGATGACTTGTAGGCTACGCTCGTTCCCAGTGAGTCGATCCATTATCTTCAACACACGATCTTCGAGCCCCACCGCCTTCTCACCGCTCGAATCAGAGGCTGCAAGAGGAGAGTTGCTAATAGTATGCAGCCTTCGTCGATCTGCCCTAATTCCATGGTTTTCCTCTCCGAATTTCGTCAGCTCTCGATTTAAAGACTCGATTTTTTCAATCAACAGTTGCAGATCTTGACAGAACGACGAGCTCATCCTCTCACCGATCTGATCGTCGGGGAGTCCTTTGGTGCGCAGTCGATCTACGACATACTTGTCGAATAGATCTTCTAAATCGTGAACGACTTCACTGATCTGCAGTTTAACCGCCAGCTCAAAGAGCACTTCGTTGCTCGTAGTTGTCTTGTTTGAGGAGTGAAGTTCGAGAAATTCTTGCAAGGAAGTGAGCTTCTGCTGTAGCTCTTCGATCTGGGACATGTCTGGAATCATCCATCGACGAGAAGGCAGAAGAACGTTGTCCAAAGAAGTCAAAACAGAGAGAACAGAGGCATAAGCTGCTACGGCCATAGCTATTTGGATATATTACTGAAGCAAATCTGTTTTTGGCTTTGGAGAAATGAACGCAGGAAATGTATTGTATGAAGTCAGAGGGAGAAAACAATTAGCTGACCGAACTCGGTAATACTGACTCCTCAACTACTACACACAGCTTGCATTAGCTCTGTCTGGATAATTAATTAGCTTAGGTTTAGAACAAGAAATTCGAATAAAATTGTTTTTTTTTTCTGATATGATATATATAATTTGCTATAATATTTGCAGAAAGGAAGACGAATATATTATGGAGGTAGTAGAAGAGGTGCAAATAATCACCATGATCCTCCAAATCATCACCATCAACCCTTTAACTATATAATATAGTCATAAAATTTTTTATATTTGTCCATGTTCTTACGTAATGTATTTTTGAGATGTATCGAACCATGTAATAATCAATATTATCATAAAGATTTGAAACTTCATTGTCTTATTTAGTTATTTTAATTTTATTATACATGTGTGTTTTTTCAAGAAAATTCCTATTAGAAAAAACAAACAAAAGATGTCTGTTGAAGGTGGATATCAGGAAAGCCTATGATACACTAGGCTGGCAGTTTGTTCGGGATGAAGTGGCTGTAGTTTCCCCTCAAATTTGTAATGTGGGTGCAGGAATGCATGACAACATCCTCTTATATGGTGGCTATTAATGGGCAGTTGGGGATCCCGTTTAAAGGGCGCAAGGGACTTAGACAAGGTGATCCAGTGTCACCTCTATTGTTTGTAGTAGTGATGGAATACTTAACAAGGAGACTGTTAGTAGCATCCCAGGATCCGAGATTCAGATTCCATCCACTCTGCAAAGACCACTCCCTTGTCAATCTTTGTTTTGCGGATGACTTGATTATATGTTGCAAGGCCACGGTGGGTTCTGTTCTAGCTATAAAAGATGCTCTACTTCATTTCAAGGATGTGTCAGGGCTGCAAGGGAATCATGATAAATCAAGTCTTTACTCTGCTGGGGCCACTCAAGCTACTGTGAAGGAGATCGGGAACATTTTGGGGTTCCGGATGGGTAGCTACCCAATGAAATATACCTAGGAGTTCCCATCTCTCCAACTAGGTGATCAAGAGCCACCTGCCAAGCCTTAGTTGACAAGGTGGCAGCGAGGATAAAATGCTGGTCCTCAAGGCACCTATCCTATGCGGGTAGGGTGTGCCTAATCAACTCTGTACTGATGACTTTGCATGGTTATTGGGGATCATTCTTCATCCTCCCCAAACAGGTGGACCAACTATGTAGAGACTACCTTTGGAATGGGAATTTGGTGGGAAGACACATGGCTCTCGTGAATTGGAAGACTGCTGCCAGAAGAAATGGAGGCTTGAACATAAAAAACAGTGGAGTGTGGAACATTGCATTGGTGGGAAGACAAATTTGGGATCTTGCAAATAAGGCTGATCTCTTGTGAGCAAGATGGATAAATGGTGTTTACTTGAGAGGGGATAATTTCTGGAATTATAACACACTTGCTGATTGTAACTGGCATTGGAGAAAGATTAACAAAATCAAAGAGCTATTCAAGGATGATGCAGTTGACGGCAGATGGCAGTTCTCTGAGGGTGGGAGATACTCTGTGTCCCGGGCTTACAAATGGCTGTTGGGTCAGGCTCTCGGTTTCCTTACAGCTCATTTGTATGGAATCGCTACAATGTTCCAAAACATGCTATGATTGTGTGGTTGATGTTGCATAAGAAGCTGTTGACCAGTGACAGATTGAGATCTTGGGGGATCCTTATCAAGATCTCAACTTGTAGGCTGTGTAATGACAAGGAGGAATCGATTGAGCATCTATTCTTCTCATGCGAATACTCCAATGAGCTATTGAACATGGCTATGATAAGACTGCACGGCATTAAAATCCCAGTTGAATGCAGCTTATGGTGCAGATGGGCTGAACAGATTGCTAGAGGACAACATGCATGGAACAGAGTTGTAGATGTGTTTCGCGAGCAATAAAGTTAAACGATAAAAAGGGTAATATTGTGTTAGATACATAAATACAAATTATGTCATAATGTCATGGGAGTGGTAATGAATGATTCTTGAAAACATAACCGTAGTTCGATTCCACTTGAACTACTTGATTATAATAGATTCATGAGCTGAGGGAGAGTTACTCCATAGCCGCTAATGAAATTAAAATTAGACAGAGACTAAACTCAACTAGGTGACCAAATGAAGTATATGTTTCCATCATTTCTATAATTATAGAAATGTAGGTGTCTCATGTACTGTCACGTGTTCCTTACCGTTAAAAATAGTTAAATAATAAAAACTTCAAAAAAATTCCACTTTCACATATTAATTCCACAATAACTACCCACTATCAGATATAAATTAATAATTTTTATTAATATTTGCAGATAGTGAACGCAAGGTAAAATACTAGTATACTTCTATACAATGCATAATTGCGAAAATGACTAAGATATATATTTGATGCAAATATATATATATTAATATATATTAATAGTATTATGCAAATGTATGTGTCCTCAAATGCCGCCACGTGTCGCATAATAATTAATTATAACAAATAAAAAATAAATATAATCAAACATGAATAACTATCAACTGTAAACAGTTATTTATTAAAATCAAATAACTTTAGATAATAACACCGTACATTGCACGGGTAATAAATTAGTATATACTTTATATTGCTATGGTGCCCACCTACCGTGAGCAACCACCGTGAGCACCATAAGCAAATCTCTCATTTTATTGCGCTTTTTCGATTCTCAACGCCGCCAACACCTACGTAGACAATCTCATATCCATTGCTAACCTAAATCACACTCTTCAACACGTTAATTTTTAAGAAAATCCATTATTTATTCTTCAAATGTGGACGACATACCGATGTGATGATTTCTTAAAAATTAACGTGTTGGAGAGGGTGATTTAGGTTAGCAATGGATATGAGATTGTCTACGTAGGTGTTGGCGGCGTTGAGAATCGAAAAAGCGCAAGAAAATGAGAGATTTGCTTATGGTGCTCACGGTGAGCACGGTAGGTGGGCACCATAGCAAATCTATATATAATGGGCCTGGCCCATATGTAAAATGGGTTACCCGTGCGGCATTTTTTCACAGTCGTGGATTCATGGGGAAAAAGGCGGGGCAAGGCAAGGGCGGTGCCAGAAACGAAGAGCTCCACTCGGCGGCTCGCTCCGGCGACCTCAACGCCGTACGGTCTATCTGCAGCGCCAATCCACTCGCGGTCAACTCGCGCGACAGGCACTCGCGCACCCCGTATCCTTCGTCCGTCGATTTATTGTATGCGTCGCTTTATCGTCGTCGGTTTTGATTGTTGATTTTGTTCTATCGTGGTGTTTTCTTCTCTGTGTGTTTGTTGATTGCTTTGTCGTTGTGGTCAATAGCTGCGTTTTTGTCTGTGACATAGCGAGTTCATTTCTATGCCCCGAATGTGTTTGTAAAAACGCCCGTGAAGAGGCTTCATGAATACGGCGTGTGTGTTGGGTCTTTGTGGTGGGAAATATTCATCTTATTTGAGGGTTTCATATAGAGCTCATCAGTTCAAGATAGAGTGTAGTCTGGGCTGGGGAGTCTTGAATTATTGCTTCCATGTTCAAATACGAAGAAATCCATACAAGAAGATGTAAGGAAAACTTATCATTGAGGAGTCCAGTTTTGCTTTCCATGTGATCCTGGCTCCTGCAGACTGTTTAGCTTTAGCCCATCGTTTTACTGCTTCGAAAATCTTAAAATCTTGTCCCTTCTTTTTAATTTCTAGTCGTCGGGGTTTTCACCTTTTTTCGTCCCAGCATCGTCGTCCTCCCCACCTTGTTTCCCATATTTTTCTTAATCGTCTTCCATTGTTCTACTTTGATATAACAAAGCAAAAAAAATGACAGATGTACGATATGCATATCTGAAATTACAATATACCTTTTTTTGAGCCCTTAGTTATACCACGAGAGGTATACTTGACCTTGCAAACCCATAGCTCGCAGGTGACCTTCGAGATGTTATCCTCACCTGTGAGAATGGGTTTGCAAGGTCGCATCTGAGCTATGCAAGTATACCTCTCGTCGTATTTTTAAGGGCTCAAAAAAGGTGTATTGTAATATCAGATATTCATATCGTACATCTGTCATTTTCTTTACTTTGTTATATCCATGTAGAACCATGGAAGACGCTCAAGAAAAAGATGGAAAACAAGGTGGGGAGGACGACGATGCTGGGACGAAAAAAGGTGGAAACGCCGACGACACCAAGGTAGAATCTCCATTTCAAATTTTGTACCGAGAGAGGTCAAATGTGTTCGTGCTATGGATGAGATTGTACACCAATTCTGGAACAAAAAATGCAACTAGTCTTTTCTTCCTTAAGCGAAGAATCGCCCATAAAGGCTACACTTAGCAGCATGGTCAGGACATTCCGAGATCATAACCTACCTCTGTCAGAACAAAGCCGACGTGGGCGCTTCAGCTATGGATGACATGGGAGCCATTCACTTTGCAGCTCAAAAGGGTCACTTAGAAGCCACGAAAATCCTAATTTCCTCAGGCGTATCGGTCAAGTCCTGTAATAGAAAGGGAATGACAGCCCTTCACTACGCTGTCCAAGGATCAAACATCAACCTAGTGAAGTACCTTCTGAAGAAAGGCGCAGATAAGGACTCGAAGAACAAAGCTGGGAAAACGGCGCTCGACCTCGCTAGCAGCGATGAGGTGCGCAAATTGCTGGTCGATTTCGAGGCGAAGAAAGTAGAAAAGGATGGTAAGAACGATGAGGTTGAAGAAGGGGAAATGTTGAAGAGGAAGAAAGGAGACGATGAAGTCGTCGAGGAAGATGGTAGTAGTAGTAATAAGAAGGCGAAAATCGCCCTCAGTCATTTGTTGGCTTCCGACGATACTGCTGAAGATGGAGAGTGAGTTTTTGCAGATTTAAGGTATGGTTTGATTTGAGTTCTAAGTGCTTTTGTGACTCTATATAAAAAAATGTAAAATCACTTAGTTGAGCCGCAGTTGCTATTTTTCTTGGATTTCTGGGATCATTGGAGCTTATGTATGAGTCTCAAGCAACGACTTTATGGTCAAGCATGGAATCTAATGGGTATGGGTTTCAATTAAACTATATAGGAGGATTAGATATGTTAAAATCAATTAAAGCAGTGTTTTTGTTGGAACTTGAAAGTTCATTTAATATCCTTTTAATACTCTCTCAGTAAGTTATAATTAAATCGGCTCATCTCGTATATTTTAGTTGATTTAGTACATTTTTAACAAATCTATCCTTTGTTTATAATATTTTAAATCAAGGATAAAATTGATTAGTTGAATTTAATTAATTTAGTATCATCTTAAATCATATATCCAACACATCCGTCGTCAATGTTTAAATTCAACAACCATATATTCTAAAATTTTGTATCATCGGTTCTCACAACCAAACCGGCTCAAATAGATAAACTTATTGTTAGAAAATTTATAATATAGTTGCTTTTATAAATTATTTATGTGAATGAAGAATTGGGCTTCGTAATTAAATATTATTGGGCTTCGAACTGGCCCAATAATGGCCCGACTTCTAAAAGGAGAAGGCCCATGTCGGGGCAAACCATTCTTCAAGTTAATGGCTTTGATTAAATGTTGGAGTTGGTTAAAACCACTCGAACATTATGTCATCTAATTAAAAATAAAATAATATTTATATAATGATTTTTTGGTTCTATAAATAGATGATTAAACCTAAGAAAAATAACAAGAAAATTAATAAGAAAAATAAGAGAAAGAAACATAGAAATATCTCTCAAAATTGGTTCTGCTATCGTCTTGTTCCGTTCGCCGTCGGTGTCCTTTTTGTGCTAAACGAATGCCGTGTTTTCGAAGTATCCTGGGAAACAGACACTCGTTAAAATCTCTAGCACATACGTGAGGGAGCGAATCTGTTTTAAGGAAATTGTGTGCGACACAATCTTCGAATATTTTCTTTCCGGTTCAATCTAATTTCGAATCTATCGTTCGTGGATATTTGCGAGGCGAGGGTGCGTTACAACAATATTTTTCTTTCCGGTCAACACATATATATCGTACAAAGTTTATATTTTGAGTTATTTATATTTATCAGGTCTATGTTCGCTAAAAGTAATTCTAATTCCATTGAATTTTCGACGCCATAAAATTTTTTGGCTTTTTTAATTAAATAATTAAAAAAATCAAACATTAACAAAATAAACAAGAAATGAAAACCATTAATAAAATAAGGATTTTCGTATTCTGGGATAACTCGTAATCCCAAAATACGAGTTACTATCTCGCTAGCGTGGGTGTCTTACGTGGAATAACTCGAGATCTGGGTTTCAAGTAACTCGTAATCCTAAGTTACGAGTTACTCTTTTTATTCTTTTTTTATTTTCTGTATTTTAACTTATTTTATATTTATTAATTATATAATCCACCAAATCATAAAATCATCGTTATCTCATGTGATTTATATAATAATAAACAATAAATGCATCTAATTTATTGTTTGTTTCGCGACGATTAAAACGATATGCATATCTTATATTTTTCGAATATCTAAAATATTTAATTATTTTTTAATATCTTTATAAAAATGATACTCAACTTTATAAAAATAATTAAATATTTTTTAATATCGAAAAATATAAGATATTCATATCATTTTAATCATCGCGAAACAAACAATAAATTAGATGTGTTTATTATTTTTTTATTATGTAAATCACATGAGATAACGATGAGTTTTTGATTTGGTGGATTATATATTAATAAATATAAAATAAGTTAAATACAAAAGAAAAAGAATAACTCGTAACTTAGGATTACGAGTTACTTGAAATCCAGATCTAACTCGTATTCTGGTATTACGAGTTACTCCACGCAAGACACTCACGCCAGCGAGGATAGTAACTCGTATTCTGGGATTACGAGTAACGTACTCATAACCCCAGAATACGAAAATCTTTATTTTATTAATGGTTTTTATTTCTTGTTTATTTTGTTAATGTTTGATTTTTTTTAATTATTTAATTAAAAAAGCCAAAATTTTTCCACCGATGGAAGGAAATCAATCTCCCTCGTTTAGTCGCCGAACAAATTAAAAAAGGAGAGGTAGCTTTTAAAAGCATATAGAAACTAGTGTTTTCCACACCCGATGTGTAGCTATAAACATAGAAATATAAAATATTAATTTATATTCTCATTTAATATCTGAATTTATAATATTAAGTTTAGTATATTATTTTTATGAGTATCAAAAATGATTTGAGATGGTGTAATTGAGATAAATTAGATACCCGAGCAGAATAGTTATTTTGATGAATGACATATCAATTAATTTTAATTTGAGAATAAGATAGAAAGATACATCCGGACACTTGTATTATGCTGCCCAATTTTGACTCCAAAAAACGTTACAACATAAATAGTGAAAAACAGATCGATCTCCAACGAAGACTTTCGAGAGTTCACTTTAACTCGGAAAAGGAAAAAAAAAAACCCAATTTCTTGGTTGATGAGAGCTCCGTTCACCGGATTAATTTCGCCGGTGACGGAGTTGTGAGAGCGTAGCACTCTGTCGCTCTCCCATGGACGCCGTGGAGATTAATAATGAGAGAGAAGATACGAGCAATCAAAGACATAAAACTACCTTTCGCCGCCTGCTCTCGCGCTCGCCTTTCGCCGTCCTCTTCGCCGCCTTGATGTTTGTTTGCACCTTGTTTTTCGTCCTCTATGTAGCTGTTTTTATCGAGAATTTGTCGATTTGGAGTCCAATCAATGTTCCGTCGCGGTGCCGAATTGTTTCGAGCAGTGAGCATCTTGTTATTCAATTCTTTTTGTCCCTCGTTTAGGGTTTCTCGTTACAGGAGAATTAGGCTGCATTTGCGTATAATTTCACCTGAACACAATCTGTAGCAGAGCTTGTTATGGAAGTCTTTCTGATGTCATTTGGTGATTTCTTCAGGTGTGGATTTGAGATCTTCTAAGATCTGTGAGTTAGGACTGTTAAATTATAAGGCGAAGCACGTGTTTTACCCCCTTGAAAGGAGAAAGTACCGATGCCATTATGATTACTACTGGGCTTCTGTATTTAAGGTGATTATCTAAATTCCTTCTATGAACTCTTTTTTGAGAAAGAATTGGCTCTGTAGCAAGTCTTGAAATTAGTGAATTTAGCATTCTGTTTATCCAATTTGTCAGGTGAAATGTGAAATTAGTGAATTTGCGTTCTTTTGATCTAATTCGCCCGGTGAACTGTGTGCTTTTCGGGCAATTTATCAATTCATTGTGTTTTAAGAATGGAATTTTGTCTGTCATCTTTGTGTATTAAGCCTAAATTGCACTTATCAGCCAATATGATAGCCTGCTGCTCTCTTTATTACTCTTGATTCGACATTCACTTCTCGAGACAAACTCTGCTTATGGTGCTAAATGTGATGGAACTGATATTCTTTACGAGCCAAGTTAGATTTTTAATTTTATCTCCCTACTGGTTGTAACTTTTCCTTCATTTTTATGCTTTGTGTAATTTGACCAAGTTAACAGGTTGAGTACATAGATCACTCAGGAAAAGCAAAGTCCGCGTTTGCTGAGGCCCCTAATGAAGCCCTACCTTCTGAATGTAGACCCAATTTTGGCGCCGCATGGTTGGCAAAAGATAAATTTAAGGTGGGCTTGAAAACACTCAAACCTGTCATCTGATTTCGAATGTTAGTAAGACGTTAGTAACATTGTTTTCCTTATCCATATAAAGTTCAAGTTTTTCAATAAATCCCATACTTTTGCCTGGTTATGATTTCTACCCTACAGAGTTTCACGCCTCTCCTCTGACTAGTTTCGCGAAAGAAAAATATTTCTTCATTAACGAGCTTTGCTTTCTGAATTCCAGGTTAATGAAACATACGAATGTTGTTACACCCTGGGGATATCTAAGGTGAAAATAAACCACGAAGGGCTATTTAATTGCCAGGCTGAGGATCCATCTACAGTTGAGATGCTTAGACGATACTCGATACTGTGAGTAGTGCAGAACTGTGTTACACCAATAAATTGCCACTGGTTTTCGCCTTTGTTCCTCGTCCATATATTCTCCTAATTGAAACATCATAATAACAACCCACATCTTTTATATGTCCTCAGATTTACAAGAACACTGAAGTCATCTTTTTCAAGCTGGGAATCTCCGAAGCAGTGGAGATGGGAGATGATAGCTGGACTAATCACAGGTCTTTTATCTTCCATAGCATCCTCCGTCTTCGCCGGGCTAATGTTCCAACTCATCCCCATATTTAAACAAAAAATAGAATCTTGGATATTTAAGCCCAGTCGAAGCGCGCATTTGCTCAAACGCGCTTGCGTCTTTGCTCTGTATTTCTCCTTCGTGGGCTGGTTCGCCGTCCAATATCTGAACAGAATTAATCTGTATTAGCTATACGCGTCGAAATCATGTCGAGCGGCGACTGTTGAAATGAGTAAAGTTAATGAGAGAAATTCTCCATCTCAGTAGTAGTAGTAGTGGCCGTGAACTGAATATTCTTGTATTGGATAACTTCGACGAGGCCGTACGTGTTTGTATGTATAGTCCATGTAATAATGTTTCTGTTTTCGGTTTGTTAGTTCGTTCGCTATTTGACGTGAATTGTCGGAAGTAAGAGAGGCAAGCGAGCCATTAACGACGTTATGTCGCAAGCTAGAGTTGGCTAAGGGTAGTTACCGAACCGCTGACTGCGATTGACCGTAATCCTAATTTTTGGGGATCGATTGTATCATAAAGTCGTTGATTTATGATATATCACTTTTTATGGCAACTGCCTTTATTTTTTTTGGGCAATTTGATGTCAGGACCCAACAATCCAACATAAGTTTCATTTAGGTGTCAGGTCTCTGTCAGAAAATTTTTGTTTTTAAGGATTCGATTTTTGCAGTACCACTTCATTGTTCAGCACTACCACGTCATTGTACTTTAGTACCACTTTATTGTTTTGCAGTACCACTTCATTGTTTGCAGTACCACTTCATTTTTCTGCAGTAACAATTAAGTGGTACTGAAGAACAATGAAGTGGTACGTACTACAGAAATCGGGTCCTTAAAACTAAAAATCTTCAGACAGGGTCTGAATCATAATTAACATTTTTTTTTAAGGGACGATTATGTTTCATGCCCTTGGCAATTTTAAAATAAGTGATCAGACCCTTGTCAGACTTCTATTTAGTTTTAAGGACCTTCTTTTTGAAAAATTTAAAGGTAAAGACCCAAACTATGCTTTGACTTAAATACCCTTAATAAATCGTTCAGTAAAGTGGTATTCGACGGCACTTGAATGTTATAGATATACGACGTATTGTTACTGTAAAATTTATAAGCGTCACTTTAAAATGATAATGTGTTACTTATCGATAGTAAAATGTTTTTAACAGATCTATATTTAGTTCTCCGGCTAACCGAAATCCATTTTCACAATGAATCGAGCACAATCGACTGCCCCATCAACCAATCAATTTCGACGTGTCACATAGGTTTTATTCTAGTATTGATGAAGAACGATGTAAGAATTGTACTGAATTTTTATATGGGTTCGAATTTGAGAAAAATCTGGTCAAATCGAACTAGATTTTGGCAGCAGTTGCAGCTAATCTGTGTGTATTCGAGATACCCATAGTTTGGGCGTTTCATAGGTTCTGTGAATTTTGAAACAATCGTTACCTCATCACTTCTATAATGCGGTGTGAAAGCAGGTCGTATCGCAGCCATTGATTCATTGGGAAGACATGTTACTATTTCATGCATTATTGTCACTAAGATTCGCCTTCACGTTATAAAAATATACACACACGTTATTTTATTTCTCACATATTATATTTATATCTCATTAACTGGTATCCTACGACTTTTTTTGTTTCTCAGAAGTATATATTGGGTATTTTTTGTAAACATATGGTACTAAGAACAAAGTGGGTCATGATACAAGGGGTAATTCATAATCGACTTCTTCGTCGATTAATTGGTATATTATGACCTAATTTTGATTTCCGTAAGTATTGATGGGGTGTTTTGTTTAACAGACCTGTTTGATATTTTTCGGCACCTAACTGTTACTAAATAAAGTAATATTGCATATTACGACGTATTATTGTTTCTCATAACTACTGAAGTGGTATTTTTTAACAGACCTGTTTCGATAATTTTTGCCATTGGACTTTTATTACCTGAAATTGAAGCGTTACTTGGTATATCTAAGGTATTCTATGTCCTTCTACTGTGTTTCAGAAGTACAAATATGGTATTTTTTCACGCATAACTGTTACTACATGAAAATAAAGCGTTACTTTTAATATCTAAAGCGGTATATCATGATCTGCTATTGTTTTTCATAAGTATTGATATGGAACTTTTGTTAGCAGAACTGTTTCGATAAATTTTGGGCGGGATATTGGTTTTGGATTATTTACTATACTTGCTAAATTTTGGGCGGGATTTGTGGATTGATTGGGTTAATTGGCGGGATGTATGCCACGATTGGGATTTTGGTCGGGATTGCTAAATCAGTGCAAATGTGTTACTAATAACTATTTAACTGTTATGCATTAGTTAAATATGTTACTAAAAGTTGTTTATGTGTTACAAATTGATGTAGTTGTCGCACCAAGGTTTAGAGTTATGTGTTTATGGATTTACGACATATAAACTGATATTTGTGGTTTAATTTTGAATTTTTGATGGCATTCGTGCTGAAATTCATATGTGATGTTTTAATGAACAAAGTAATAGTCTATGTTTTGAATAACTATTGACCTCGAACATTCACTATCATCCACCTCAATCGACAATGTAGCTTTTAAAGGAATTTAGTGTGATAAATGCATCAAATCATACATTTACAAGATGTTAATCTTGTAAATCTCGAACAATGTGCATTTATAAACGAAAATTAATTGGATTAATAATGTGGTACTGGAAACCTATTATGTGGTATCATTATCTGTAAACACGTTATTCGATAGGTTCGTATTGTTATTTTGTAGCAAACATGTAGTATTACGTGCGGGAATCTGGTACTGGTGACGTTAGCGAATTACCCTGTTAATATTCCTTAACAAATAACTTCGAGAATGTATGAAATATAGATTTACGACATATAAAATGATATTTGTGGTTTAATTTTAAACTTTGAATACGTTTGTGATAAAATCGTAACGTTACGTCTCATTAAAAGAGATACTAGTGTATGTTGTGAAGGAAGAGCTATATGTTTACATGATATTTTATCTCAACTTTCACATATTGATATCAACATTCGCAAAACATGTCTTTTAAAGAAACTTTGTGATTTAGCTTCATTATATCATCTATTTCCATGAATGTCAATCTTATACATCCGAACGAAATGAATTTATGAACGAAATTAATCGAAATAGTAACGTGGCATTGATTAGCTATTTTGTGGTACTTGTAGCTACAAATGTGTTATAAGGTTTGTCTATATTGTTATTTTTTATCAGTCATGTGGTATTATTTGCAGGTAATGTGTTATTGTACTGTTAATATATCTGACAATCTAGAAACTCCTAGAATGTTCTTAACGATGTGTTACCCAAAATGCGTGAATTGTTACTCAGAATAAAGAAAGTGTTAAAACCAACTTTTTAATTGACAAACGTTCCAATATTATGTCTCATCAAAATTCGTCGTTATCACATTATCAACATTAATAATCTCATTCAATTAAAATGACTCGTGATCAAACTTAGTCGAATCTACCTTATTAGTTCATTAAAGTCGAGATTCACCTGTTTTTTTACGATCTATTCCTCTTTGCCTTTACTTGGGTATTACACGTGTTATTTACGGGTAACGAGTCGTTATTAATTTCTCATTATATGTTCGTTTTGCGAATATATTTGTTATGAATATCTAGACATATGGTAATATTGTTCCACGAATTGTTACCCAAAAAGCATGAAGTGTTATTCAGTGACCATTTTAATTAGCAAACGTTTACCACTTAGATCTCATCAAAATTCTTCATTATTCCAGATTAACATCAATAATTGTCGTCGATAACTAAGGCCCATGATAAAATTGTGTCGAATTTACATTATTTGGTCATTAAAGTCGAGATTTCACCGTATTAAACGTATGTTTGGAGCATTCGTGCTATATGAATCTCGAAAATTCTCTTTGATTATGAAGACCCATGAAAAATCGAAGCCAATACAACGTTTGTTGTTAGTAACGTCGAGATTGGGTCGAATTTGAAGCATGAATTTTTCAGCTTATTAAACGTATGTTTTTTCAGCTTAAAACCATTATTTTGGGGGCACTAAATTGTTATTTTTCGTCGCTTTGGCTAGGATTAAATGTCTTATCGCAACTGGAAAATTTGTCATTCGTTGTGTTGGTACTTGTAACGACCCTCGCTTTCTAATAATAGTAAATGGCGGATTTTTGCAACGTAAGTCGCGGAAGACCCGTCTAATTAAAATTTTTTCTTAAATAAAATATATTAAATTAAACATCATCTACATAGCAGTATATTTATACACGCCGTATCACTAAAATATCAAAATATTAAAAATCCTAACATCACTCCACAGGTCGCATCCATGTACTGCCCTGCCCTCAAAAGTCCGTGAAGTCATCGCCATCAGCCCGCCTAGTCGCGACACGTATCAGCGCCGGACTCGAATATACCTACAACACGTAAACTGAGCTCCTTGCCCAGTAGATGAAACATGCATGAATGCAGCATGCGCTCAACCCATTCCCAAACACCTCACAAATGCACGCTCGACTCAACTCTACTCATCTCAACATTAACACGTCTCAACACCCCACACTACTCGACACTAAGTACATTTCTAATATCCCACTCAGGTCTCGTTAGAATAGGTTCCCACTCAGGTCACGTTAGAATGGAATATCCTATTCAGGTCTCATTAGAGTGGGTGGCTACTCAGGTCTCGTTAGAGTCGCATATCCCGCTCAGGTCTCGTTAGAGCGGGTAAGCTACTCAGGTCTCGTTAGAGTTGCCGTATACTCGAAATGTTCTACAATGTCGCAACACATCCCGTCACTCGACACCTCATATTTTCGGACGACCAACTCAGGTCACGTTAGAGTTAGCACACACCCGAGTTTCCGCTCTGCTCTACCCATAAACCCTCACATCAGCATGTCGTGCTCATGATATGCAAGTGCAGTGAAAATAATCAGATATATATAACGTGCAAAATATTTAAAATAGATATATCACGTAATTCATCAGATCACATAATTCACTGACTCACATAAATATCACGTAATTAAACACATAAAGTTTACGTGTCGTAGGTGAGTTTCACCTACCTGTCGTTCATAAAAAATAGCAGTCAATCAATCTCGATAAATCTCTAGGGTTTTAGATCTGAACATAAAAATGTTATTACATCAGTATAATTGCCAAGTCTAGTAAATCTAAAACCTATACAAGCCGAAACATTAATTTAAGCACCTAAAATGTTCCATATATTCAGACATACAATCATCGAATTTATCATGTAACTAACGAAACAACGTCATATCACAACCCGAAACCCTTTACACACATGCAAACACATGAATATGATTCCAACATTTATACTTTAACACCTATGTCTTATATATATAGATCACGAAAGTATCACATAATACACTGAAAGCATAATAATTCATCAAGCAAGTCACGTTATACATAAAAATATATTATTCAATCAAACATAACGTTTATAACTAAATCCCCAAAACTTTAGGTAGTAACCGAAATCATTTGTGAGCTATCTAATACTTTTATCAACTACTGAAATCATACAACTAAACATTATTAAACAATTCTAACATTGACGACCCTAATTCACCCAAATTTGAGCTTAACGATTTTTCTTAACATATAGAAAACTTTAATAAGATCGAAAAGCTCCAAATCTTACCTTAAACACTCAAAATTAATTTTAACCTCAAGGTATACAAATCTCGAAAGGCTTAAATAATTTCATTATATCATGTACCGAAAACTTTTCCTAACATGTATGTAATTAATTCCATAAACTTAGAATTTAACTTAAACATATAAAACTCACATCGAATTTTCACATAATCACATATAATTCATATCACGTTCACATAAATGATCAAAACATCAAACCACAAAACTTCACATAATTAATTCTAAGTACAAATTAAAGTCACAAAACTTCACATAATTAATTCTAAGTACAAATTAAAGTCACGTACACTATCTAATCATATAAATACTTACATAATCATGAACTAAACCACATATCATGTACTCTAATCATGATAGTTTCGAAACCCTTTATGCTTAACATATGATCACATAGAGACATATACCTTGGAATCATATTAAGCATATCAAGCACAAGTTCCCACATACCTTATATCGATAACTAGAATTTTTCGACTTGTTGTAATCCTAATATCGTTTGAAGATATCTCTCCTCTTTTAATTTCGTTGATGCTTAGAGTGTGGGTTTTCACGTTAATGAACATATATGATATATATATATCACTATGTTAGGCCATGTGAGAAAAATAAGCAAGTGGAGTAGGTAATCATCCTTTCCCTTTTTATTAAACAAATTTCGTCCCCTATGAAGTATTTTATTAATTACATGTGTCCATCTTGATCCATCCTTTAGTTATTATTCCTAATATAATTGTATTTATATGATTCATTGATATGTGGACATATACTTATATATGAATTATTGGGCAATGATGTGAGAGGTGACAATTAAGAACAAACAACTAACATGGCTTTGTTTCTTTCTTAATTGTTTTTCTCACGTGGTGTTTGCTCATGTCATGATTCCACTCAATTATGTATTAGATATATATATATATAAATTATTAAAGTGGTGACTAAGCTTTAAGTAAAGTTTGTCTCTTTGTTAAGTTTAACAACTACACCATACATGTTACGTGTGATAACACTAAATTGATAAAGTCCTTTACCTACTATGTTCCTTAAGCCATGCATTAACCCTTAGCTTAATATTATTTTAATATTTAAACTCCTCCTAACGAATTTCAAAATCCACCTCACCTAATATTTCGAATTTCTTCTCCCTCAGTTTCGAAATTCATTCCTAAGTCCCAAATATTTCTAACAATATCGCTGAAGCATATACACATATAACTACTTCCGCAATCACCCATGTACATAATATACACGCAAATTTATTGACAGATTCTACTCGCAAAACTCGGGTATTACATTCTCCCCCCCCCCCCCCCCCCTTAAAAGAATTTCGCCCACGAAATTAGACCGATTGGCATAATTCGGGCAACGATTTCTCCTAAAATCTACAATTTCACTACGCTTCCGCTGCGCTACTCTGGCAGTTCGTATGTTTTATTTTATTTATTTGTTTATCTACTGTTTTTCTTTACTTAGGCTTTTCAAGTCTCTAGTAAGATAATTCCTACCTTCATCAGACATTTGGCCAGCACATCCGTATGTGCGACCCAAAAATTTATATGCACAAAAATGAGTATACTTTAATTGTTTAACATACCCGTCATCCCTGGTGAGTTCAATTCTTCCTCCTCGTTTGTTAACGTAAACACACGTGCCGCTATGAGTGGAGGCTGTACTGGCACTTGGGTTTGATTTTCGGAATGATCTTTCGGACAATTTCTCGCAAGATGTCCTAGTTTTCCACACTTAAAACATTGGGGGTTAAAATTTGGTCTTGCTCTGAAACAAACACCCGCATGGTATCGACCGCATTTCTGGCACTGAGGATTGACATTTGGAGGTCGAATTGGGAAATTAGTCGCTTCCTGGTTTGGCCTCGGTCGCCAGTTTTGCTGTCCCTGGCGGTAGTTCTGATTATTGTTGGGACCCTTATCAAAAGTCTGACGCTTCTTATTAGCCTCTCGTTCTAGCTGGCTCTCCGCCTTTCTCTTTTCCTCGTGGACCCTTGCAATTTGGGCCTCTGCCTGCTCCGCGACGAGTGCTCGTTCAGCCACTTGAGCAAATGCAAGTTCTCGTGTTCCCACCATGCTGACATCTCGGTATATCTCAGGTTTGAGACCTACTTGGAATCGTTCCACCTTTAATGCGTTCGTCGCCACCATGTGCGGAGCAAAGCGCGACAGCTCTTCAAACTTGCGGATATATTCCGCGATAGTTTGCTCGCCTTGTTTCAGATTTATGAACTCGTTCATCTTTCGAGTTCGGTCATGGGTGGTGAAGTATTTTCCACGGAATAATTCTTGGAATCTCTCCCACGACATAGTCGTTGGGTTCTCCAAGACTTTGATAGTATCCCACCAAAACCTTGCGTTCCCCCGGAGCATAGAAACGGCACACAACACCTGTTCATTCTCCGGAACCCGACCATACAAGAACATATCCTCTATGGTACGCAACCAGTCATCAGCCAAAGTAGGATCAATGGCGTCCTCAAAGGTCGGAGGGTTCAATTTTCGGAACCGTTCCCCTATTATTTCTACACGTTCGGGTGGCGGGGTAGGATGTTGCGCAGATGAGTTACGGTGATTGATCAACTCATTGATCTGATCCGACTGACGTTGGATCAGTTCAGTAAGGCGCAAGATTGTTGAGTCTCGTTCAGTTGTAGGTGACTCAGATGCAATCCTACGACTCGACTCTCCATTGTTTTCTCTACGTCCCCTCGTCATTTTAGCCTACTAACCACAATAAATTCACGCAAACAAGTATATTACTATTATTTAATCAAGCCAAATCTTTAAACTTACAGGCAAGGCTGATCCTCCAGGCTTTTGAGCGGCAGTACATGGATAGTCTACAGAACCTCTAACCTAAGCTCTGATACCACCTGTAACGACCCTCGCTTTCTAATAATAGTAAATGACGGATTTTTGCAACGTAAGTCGCGGAAGACCCGTCTAATTAAAATTTTTTCTTAAATAAAATATATTAAATTAAACATCATCTACATAGCAGTATATTTATACACGCCGTATCACTAAAATATCAAAATATTAAAAATCCTAACATCACTCCACAGGTCGCATCCATGTACTGCCCTGCCCTCAAAAGTCCGTGAAGTCACCGCCATCAGCCCGCCTAGTCGCGACACGTATCAGCGCCGGACTCGAATATACCTACAACACGTAAACTGAGCTCCTTGCCCAGTAGATGAAACATGCATGAATGCAGCATGCGCTCAACCCATTCCCAAACACCTCACAAATGCACGCTCGACTCAACTCTACTCATCTCAACATTAACACGTCTCAACACCCCACACTACTCGACACTAAGTACATTTCTAATATCCCACTCAGGTCTCGTTAGAATAGGTTCCCACTCAGGTCACGTTAGAATGGAATATCCTATTCAGGTCTCATTAGAGTGGGTGGCTACTCAGGTCTCGTTAGAGTCTCATATCCCGCTCAGGTCTCGTTAGAGCGGGTAAGCTACTCAGGTCTCGTTAGAGTTGCCGTATACTCGAAATGTTCTACAATGTCGCAACACATCCCGTCACTCGACACCTCATATTTTCGGACGACCAACTCAGGTCACGTTAGAGTTAGCACACACCCGAGTTTCCGCTCTGCTCTACCCATAAACCCTCACATCAGCATGTCGTGCTCATGATATGCAAGTGCAGTGAAAATAATCAGATATATATAACGTGCAAAATATTTAAAATAGATATATCACGTAATTCATCAGATCACATAATTCACTGATTCACATAAATATCACGTAATTAAACACATAAAGTTTACGTGTCGTAGGTGAGTTTCACCTACCTGTCGTTCGTAAAAAATAGCAGTCAATCAATCTCGATAAATCTCTAGGGTTTTAGATCTGAACATAAAAATGTTATTACATCAGTATAATTGCCAAGTCTAGTAAATCTAAAACCTATACAAGCCGAAACATTAATTTAAGCACCTAAAATGTTCCATATATTCAGACATACAATCATCGAATTTATCATGTAACTAACGAAACAACGTCATATCACAACCCGAAACCCTTTACACACATGCAAACACATGAATATGATTCCAACATTTATACTTTAACACCTATGTCTTATATATATAGATCACGAAAGTATCACATAATACACTGAAAGCATAATAATTCATCAAGCAAGTCACGTTATACATAAAAATATACTATTCAATCAAACATAACGTTTATAACTAAATCCCCAAAACTTTAGGTAGTAACCGAAATCATTTGTGAGCTATCTAATACTTTTATCAACTACTGAAATCATACAACTAAACATTATTAAACAATTCTAACATTGACGACCCTAATTCACCCAAATTTGAGCTTAACGATTTTTCTTAACATATAGAAAACTTTAATAAGATCGAAAAGCTCCAAATCTTACCTTAAACACTCAAAATTAATTTTAACCTCAAGGTATACAAATCTCGAAAGGCTTAAATAATTTCATTATATCATGTACCGAAAACTTTTCCTAACATGTATGTAGTTAATTCCATAAACTTAGAATTTAACTTAAACATATAAAACTCACATCGAATTTTCACATAATCACATATAATTCATATCACGTTCACATAAATGATCAAAACATCAAACCACAAAACTTCACATAATTAATTCTAAGTACAAATTAAAGTCACAAAACTTCACATAATTAATTCTAAGTACAAATTAAAGTCACGTACACTATCTAATCATATAAATACTTACATAATCATGAACTAAACCACATATCATGTACTCTAATCATGATAGTTTCGAAACCCTTTATGCTTAACATATGATCACATAGAGACATATACCTTGGAATCATATTAAGCATATCAAGCACAAAAGTTCCCACATACCTTATATCGATAACTAGAATTTTTCGACTTGTTGTAATCCTAATATCGTTTGAAGATATCTCCCCTCTTTTAATTTCGTTGATGCTTAGAGTGTGGGTTTTCACGTTAATGAACATATATGATATATATATATATCACTATGTTAGGCCATGTGAGAAAAATAAGCAAGTGGAGTAGGTAATCATCCTTTCCCTTTTTATTAAACAAATTTCGTCCCCTATGAAGTATTTTATTAATTACATGTGTCCATCTTGATCCATCCTTTAGTTATTATTCCTAATATAATTGTATTTATATGATTCATTGATATGTGGACATATACTTATATATGAATTATTGGGCAATGATGTGAGAGGTGACAATTAAGAACAAACAACTAACATGGCTTTGTTTCTTTCTTAATTTTTTTCTCACGTGGTGTTTGCTCATGTCATGATTCCACTCAATTATGTATTAGATATATATATATAAATTATTAAAGTGGTGACTAAGCTTTAAGTAAAGTTTGTCTCTTTGTTAAGTTTAACAACTACACCATACATGTTACGTGTGATAACACTAAATTGATAAAGTCCTTTACCTACTATGTTCCTTAAGCCATGCATTAACTCTTAGCTTAATATTATTTTAATATTTAAACTCCTCCTAACGAATTTCAAAATCCACCTCACCTAATATTTCGAATTTCTTCTCCCTCAGTTTCGAAATTCATTCCTAAGTCCCAAATATTTCTAACAATATCGCTGAAGCATATACACATATAACTACTTCCGCAATCACCCATGTACATAATATACACGCAAATTTATTGACAGATTCTACTCGCAAAACTCGGGTATTACAGTACTGCTATTATAGATGACACACATGTACTAAATAAACAAATTTTAGAACTAAGTACAAGACTTTTGTTATTAAACTGAAAGAAAATGTTTCCGATTAGCTTAAAAGTGTTATTTCTGTTTCGAAACTTGTTATCGCATTCATTCAGCTAGGTTCGCATTGTTATCACATTATGATCTATTCATCTTTGCATTTACTTGGGTATTACATGTGTTATTTACGGGTGACGGGTCGTTATTATTTTCTCATTATATGTTCGTTTTGCAGAAATATTTGTTATAAACATCAAGACATATGGTATTATTGTTCCATGAGTTGTTACCCAGAAAGCATGGAGTGTTATTCAGTAACATTTTAATTAGCAAACGTTAACCACTTAGATCTCATCAAAATTCTTCGTTATTCCATGATTAACATCAATAATTATTGTCGATAACTAAGGCCCATGATGAAATTGTGTCGAATTTACATACCGGTCATTAAAGTCGAGATTTCACCGTATTAAACGAAATTTCCAAATTGTGTTTGAAGCTTTCGTGCTTTATGAACTTCGAAAATTCTCTTTGAGTATGAAGACCCATTAAAAATTGAAGCCGATACAACTTTGTGCTGTTAGTAACGTCGATATTGGGTCGAATTTGGAACGTGAATTTCTTCTTTCGACCTATTGAGTGTAAGGAATGTGTTATTGCAGGAAGCTGTATTGTATTTTAATAATGTGTTACTTTTGCAACATGATTTGTTATTTACTAAAAGAAACGTGGTATTTTCTGCTATACGGTAAACATTTATTTTCTCACAATTAACATCACTAATATCTGAAACTTCGCAACAATTATGATCAAATTAACGATAATTTCACCTTATATCATCACAATCGTGGAGATCTGTTCGGGTCTGATAAACGTAAAATCTCGTTTAGCTCGATGCGTCGCTTGTTGGGAGAGATCGATGCGAAACTATTATTATTTTTTTCGAAACTTGTTATCGCATCATTCAAGTATTTTTCGTCGATTTGGCATATGTAGGGTTAAATATGCATCATTTAGGTATTTTTCTCTGATTTATTCGTTTTATTAGTATTGGTATTATAATTGATAAAGTTGTTACTAAATATATGCGATATTGTACTCAATACAGACAATTTGTTATCCAAATTAATGGAAGTGTTTTTTCAGCCCAAAACTGTTACAATTATTTCGACAACTGTAATCGGATCATTTAGGTATTCTGTGGTAAATTTTGCATATGTCAGGGATAATTATGTCTTTTCGCAGCCTTTAGATAATTTCCACTGAATTTTCTGAAAAGTAGGTCCTTTATCCTAAATCAAATTCAAAGGGGGGCTGAACACAAAGTATGTCTTAGTAGGCGTGATCTTTAATTAACCTTTTTTTTAATTCTGACTTACATTCCACTTGGGTATAATTCAAGTTCTTTAATGTAGGATTGTGGTAAAAGCTGACACCTGTCAATTATAGGAATTCGGTGGTATCTAATTGGATTGGGTAGAATAAACCTTTTTTTTTCTTAAATTTTTTTTCTGAAATATATTAAAATTACCAATCGATAACTTGAATCGGAACGGTAACCGTGAACTGTATGAAGACTGTTGATAATTAAGTATTTTGGAATGAGGCCCAAACTTAAGCCCATTAAGGAAGCCCAAATCGCAGTCGGCGATGAGAAGTTGATAAAGTTGATTATAACAGTGATAAAGTTGATTATAACAGTCACAGAGAGAAACTCTACTCTATCCATTTATCTGCGGTTGGCACTTGAAAGCTGAAAGCTTACGTTACGGCTCGCAACCGAACAAACCCATCATCAGAAATCGCAGGTTTAAACGCATGAGATGCTCATTGATTATTTTTCGGATGAATCTACACATGAAATCGAATATATGACGGTGCTTATTTTCTCGCGCAGCATGTTTGTTTACTGTTATCAATTCTGATCAAATCATAACAGCCGTTCGATTGTAGGTATACCAATCTGCAATCGCTAGCTTCGAAATTGATATCCCATCCATTTGCATGTAATCTGACGATTTTATGTGTAGAGAGATGATTATAAGGAGCATTTTCGGGAGATATGGCAAGAGGTGGAGCCCCGTGCACCCGACCCACGGCGCATTTTGGGGCGTCGGAGTAGGAATTGGGTGCGGCGTCGGGTGGGGCCCGGGTTTCGGGCCGGAGGTCGTGGCTACGTCGGGTCGGGCTGTGGGGTCGGGTTCAGCGTGTGCATAACCTTCCTCGGGTTTGGCATTGGCTTGCCCGCGAATTGCCTCGTCGAAATCCCTCAAAACGGTAGGTAAATTAATATACGAGCAGCTTTTTTTAGGACGCATTAAAAGCTCGAAATAAATGCTTTATTTTTCTTTTTTATGGTGTTTGAAGCTTTTACAATGATGGGTCGGAGCGCAATGGGCGTTGCCAGGGCGGGTTATATGCATAGGGAACGAAGCAGATTCGAGGACGGATGGGGAGATATGAACACCGTTATGTCTAGCGATCGAAGTTCGTTAGGTTCGTTGTTTTCAAGTTTTAAGGTTGCGAATTGGTCGGAGAAATCGTTGGATTTGTTGGTTTCTCGGGCGAAGTTTGCGATGTCAGAGTCTATGCGAAGGATCGGGTTTGGCTCGGGAACATAGAGGGCACACATTGTTGTGTGTGTGTGTGTGAATAGAGTTTGTATGGGATGTATAAAAGTTGCTACTCCAAAGGAATGGATGGAATCTATCTCTTGCAGGTTCAAAGAGCTTGAAGAAGAGAGGGAGGAGAAAGCTTAAGTTTTTGTTCTTTTATTTTGAGGCCAAAATATATATGATTGATTGATTATACATGTGTTTTTATTTTATATTTTTTTTGTGAAACTTTTATATTGTTGCATAATTAGTCATGCTTTTTTTTTCCAATGTGATTGGAATAGAATGGTGAGCTGGGACTAACACTATGACTATCGTATTATGTGAATTTGGGACATAAGTTCATAGACGATTGAGTGGAATACTATACACGGTGTACGAAAAGATGATAGGAGTATGAGAAGATTGAATTCACTATACTTTACATGGTCTAATAACAAGTATCGATTAGAAAGAATTAGTTTTTAAACGTCATACTTTTTTTTTTTGCATGTAAATGTCATACTTTTTAAAACCATACTTGTTACTAGACCATCTCTAATGTTACTTCAAAATCCACGAAATGGAGTAAAAAGTCTCCAATCGTACACCAAAAGCAATCCAAATAGGTACTAATATTTCTCTCTCTTCATTCAAACACATGTATAGAGCTGTCAAAACGGGCCGGCAGGGCGGGCTGGCCCGTAACTGCCAAAGCCCGCCATGTGGCGGGGCGGGGGCGGGTAAGCCCGCCATCTGGCGGGCCTAAGAAATGCATAACCGCCCCGCCCCGCCCCGCCCCGCCGGCGGGCGCGGGCCTAGCAGGCTTAGCCAGCTAGATTAAAATAAAAAATAAAATATTAAAAATTATAAAATAAAAAGAAAAAATAATAAAAATAGAAAAAAAATAATATAAAAATAAAAAAAATAAGAAAAATGAACGAAAATATTTTAATTTAATAAACTTATTTATATTAATATATTTATAATTTATGTTAATAAGTACCAATTATTATTTTATATTACAATATTATACTATAAATAATATAATTTTTTTTAATTAATCTGGGGGCTACCTGCGGGCTAGCCCGCCCCGCGCCGTCAAAGCCCGCACCCGCTGCGGGCTTGCCCAGGCGGGCCTAAAATTTCAGACCCCGACCCGCGGGCCCAAGCCCGTTTTGACAGCTCTACGCATGTATGGTTTGGAAATGCATTTTAAATGTGAAAATAGCATTTAAGTCCTTTCGCATTTGATTTATTTATTTATTCTTTTATATTTTTGTCATGCTTTTTACGTTCAAGTCCTTTTTTCTATTTATCATTTTACTTAAAATTGCATTGATGTGCCTTCCTTATTTATTTAATTATTTTATAATTAAATTTTATTATATATTTCGTCAATTTAATTTTTTGTAATAGTGTGATATAGTTTTTAAACTTGTAAATTATATATTAAAAAATTGAATAGAAGAGAATATTACAATAATTGTGTTTTGAGTTTGACAATTAGTTTAACTGTGGATAAAAATTACTGCATTTTGAGTTTGTGAATGAATTTGCGTTTGTGAATGAGTTTCTCGGCAGGAGATGCGTTTCAAATGTGAAAGTAGATGCATATTGCATAGGGTTAACTTAAATTATTACTACCTTCGTCCCACTTATTTCTTCCCATCTTTCTATTTCGGGCGTACCACATAATTCTTCCCATTTCCATTTTTGGTAAAAAAATTATCCCACTAATTAAACATTAAACTAATTACACCATTAATATTAAAAAAGTCTTCTTGATCTGCGTGTCTACTAATAACTTTTCTCTCTCTATACTCAAAAGGTGTATTATAATATTAAAATAATGTGATTTCTTAATCTCCGTGCCGGCTAATCTTTGGGAAGAAGTAGGCGGGACAGAGGAAGTACATAAAATCAAATATGCAGATATTGCAAAAAGAGGTCTTGAATCTCTTCAGTAAGCCATAACCCATTTATTTACAACCCTCCGTTTTCCCAGTATAGCAGCAAGAATCAGGTACCTATTCACAACTCGATTTCAGTTCTCCTTCGTTTTGCTTTAATCAATTTGGATAAACCCTAATCTGGGGTTCGCTTGAATATTGCGCATTTAAGCTCTATTTCCACGTAAATTTGCTACGATACGATTGATACGTGTTCGCTGAAGCGGATAAAGTATATAGGGTCATTAACTTTGCCCCCATGAGTTTCAATTTGGGTGGAATTCAGTTACTTTAATTAATGTGTTTTTACGTCTTTACCATAAGAAGATTGCTGGGATGGATTAGATAATTTGAACAGTTGGTATTTTACGCATCTCCGTGATTTTTTGCTTTTGAGTTTCTATCTTGAAATCATAGTTTGACTTAAATTTCTCATTAGGGGGAAACCTAATGGAGGGGAGCTGTCAAGCTAGTGGGATAATGTGGTTCTTCAAAGACCGAGGATTCGACGATAAAACTATCCAAGAAATGTCCAGAAAATGCAAGAGGCTCGAAGCAGTTGAACGAGAAAATGCCTCCGAAAATTGGGAGTACCTAAAAAGCGTAGGCATCAAAGAACGAAAGCTGCCCAACATAATCAAGAAATGCCCCAAAATCCTAACAATCAGCTTACACGACAAGCTCATCCCCACGATCGAATGCCTAAGTACGTTGGAGACGAAGCCCAAGGAAGTAGCTTCTGCGATAACAAAGTTCCCTCACATACTCCTACACAGCTTGGAAGAGAAGCTATGTCCGCTCCTCGCATTCTTCGAATCTCTAGGTTCCCCCGATAAGCAATTAGGGAAGATGATACTTTTGAACCCTCGAATCGTCAGCTATAGCATCGAGTCGAAACTGTCGAAGATAGTTGACTTTCTCGCCGGGCTTGGGCTCTCTAGGGATGGGACGATAGGCAAGGTATTGGTCAAGCATCCTTACATCATGGGCTATAGCGTTGATAAAAGGCTGTCTCCAACTTCTGAGTTCTTGAGATCGTTGGGCTTAACAGAGCGTCAGCTTCGAAATATAGCCTTAAATTTCCCTGAAGTTTTGTGTAGGGATGTTGATAAGATTCTCAGACCTAACGCTTTGTTCCTAAAATCATGTGGTTTTAGCTCGGGCCAGATAGCTTCTATAGTTGCTGGATATCCGTTAGTTCTTATTAAGAGTGCGAAGAACTCTTTAGGGCCGAGGATTAAGTTCTTGGAAGATGTAATGAAGAGGCGGATAGAAGAAGCTGCTGATTATCCCGACTTTTTCAGACATAGCTTGAAGAAGAGGTTAGAGTCGAGGCACAAGGTTTTGGAACAGAAACGAATCGTCGGCTGTAGCTTGAGCGAAATGCTCGACTGTAATCAGAAGAAGTTTCAGCTCAAGTTTGGCTCTATCGAACGGTTTGCGTGATGTTATCTCGAAAAAAAGTCCCTTGAAATTAGCTTTCTTGTTCGATTTCGTATTTGTTGGAGAGAATATAACGAAAAAATTGAATTTTTTTTTCCATTCTTATTACAATGTAGATTCACTATGCAGATGGGAGAATTTCTAAGGCAACTTCTTTCAGGGATGGCATTGATTGCTGCTGATGAACACAGACATACGAGTTCCTCACTCTCCTCAGAACCTTCCATTGCCCAGGGTAACACCTGCGCGAGAATTGCAGTTTGGTCCCTCAATTATTTCGTAATTCACATTGGCACAGCATAAAAAGAAACTTTACCTGAAGAGGACGCCGCCGAAGCGTCCTTTGAAGTTGTGGATGTAATAAATGGTCTCCATTTTCGGCAGCAATGTGTTTGAAAGAGCTGCGAGTTTTGGGTAGAAAAACGGCGGATAATCTTAAAATTTAAGGTTGTCATGGAAAATACGAAACGAACATGAGATTCCGGGGAACGAAAAAAAAAACGAGAAAAAATTGAGCGAAGGGATGGATACAACCCGATCTTATTCTGTCGAGTTCTCCGTTGAATACGATTAGCGCCCGAGAAGTGTTTACAACGGCTTCCTTATAGAGCTCATCAACCACAAGCATCTCTGCTTTGCAAGAAAGAAAGAAAAAAGAACATCATTCCGTCAATTTCTCTTTCGTTGATCACTTACATAAAAGCTTAACTTTATAGAAAGTACATCATAATAAATATATATATAAATATAAATGTGTTGACATGGCACGAATCGGTGACACATCAATGGGTGACTACACAAGGTGCTCACGGTGAGCACCATAGAATTTCACGGCTTAGATTGTTTTTTCACATCATCTATACTATTACATTAAGATGCAGTCTTTATTTAAGCCGCCATAAATGAAGTCTGTCAATTTAATTTTAATTAAAAATTAAATAAAATTAAAAATAATCACACTACCTTCAACTAATTACTAATTTATCCCTTTATTTTAAAGTTAAGGTTAACATAATGTATTGATATATTGTAGCACACACATATGAGTGTGCACAACATACTATGTAATTTATGAGGTGGCATTATGAGGACGAAATTATAGGAAGTGACATTTACGGAACCTAACTTTCAAATTTAAGTAATTTAATGGCATTATATGTCGGAACTCTGAATTTTGTCCCAAAATTGTTTAATTTGTTAAGACGTCACTCCCCAAATTCGCCGGAATACTAGATTTTACGCTGGAACCCAGAATTCAGGGCACAATCTAGAATTTCGACTTATAGTATCCCTAAATTGCTCAGATTTTTAAGTTATTTTCCAAATAATGTCACCCCTAAATTTGTTGTCTCTACGACGCCAACCCCCTAAAATTACAGTAAAACATAATTAACCATATAAGAATGAATTCCAAGACATAAGTTCCAAAGGTGCTCACCATTGACATTGAAATAGGGATAAGCAACGAGGAAGAGTTGATCCTCGGCCTTCACACGGTCGGACATTTTAACCTTAGTCGTGAAGCCGAAATCTTCGAAAAACGAGGGCTTTGTCAGATAATCGAGCCTTAACGACGATCCTCCGAATGCTATCTTTCTCGAGAAATCGACCTCGCTAGCCTCGGGAAAGAACTTGAAAACAATTTTTTTTCTTTATTCATCGTAGATAATGAATGGTCTATCGTAATAATCAAACGCGAGATTTTTTAACGGCAAATTTTGTTAGAGAATCGAAACGACGCTTACTATGAGCGTCCGCGTGGCATTCTGGGGAGCTATGGTGATATCGCAAAATTCTCGAATTAGTTGCAAGCTTTCAGTCATTTCTATACCGCCTTCGCCATCGCCTAATGCAAGAAAAAGAATCATACTTCCGTTGATTCTAAATACAAGTCGTTTAAGAAAATTGCACGCATATTAAGAAATAAAGAAAAAATCTCTATCCTATCTTTTTTAATAATAGAACTGCTTTTATTTCATACCGGGGTAAGATTGGAAATAATAAAGATTCTTTATTAAATGATAAAACGGCTTTAATTTAAAAACAAAAATGAAGTTGTAAAATGACTTGTATGTTGTATTTAGATTTAGTGGGAGTAAACTTAAACTAAATACAACATGATTTGGTAAGAAATGGAACAGAAATTCAGAGAATGAATGAGTGAATACCAGGAACAGATCCCAACCCAGCTGTAGGAAATTCGATTTCCTGCGGCACAAACTCTGAGAATTTTCGAATGTAGTGTTCACTCATTGTTTTAATTTGTTACATTAATTGCCTTGTTACCACATAGATTACAAAGAAAAAAGGAAGGAAGAATTACCATGAGCTGCTTATTGTCCTTTAATGCCATTAAAGTTGCTTCTTTAGCCTGTTTTCATTGCTCTTATTACATAGCACAGCTAATAACTGAAGATCAATGCTGTAAGAAAAGTAAGATCCCAACTTACTTGCTTAAGGAGTTCATCGTAATCGCTTGGAAAAGGCACATCGAAATTTAGGGACGGCCCATCTTTTGCAGAAGCATGGATAGAAGATTCAAGCTTTCTTGATGAACCCTTTCGGAAATCGTTCCTTTGGCTTAGAAATTTTTTCCTTATGTCGACCTGCGATGATTGAGAAAAAAGGAAAAGAAAGGGAAAAGAAAATAGGTTCTCGAGTGCTAAGGTAACTGAAGTTAGAGAAAGATCAAACCTTTGGCACTGAAAGAGGTGCCAAATATTGTGAATAACTGTTAACCGTTGGAGAATGTAATAGCGACATTTTGGGAATCCAAGTGAAGTTTTTGCATCCATCGTATGGTTTTTAAGGATGGTATAAAATCATGTGGACTCTGTTTTTGTGGTAGTACTAACACTGCAATATTTGAAGATAAATATATACAGGGTATACACACACACATATATATATATGTATAGAGATTTGCTATGGTGCCCACCTACCGTGAGCACCATAGGCAAATCTCTTCATGTTTTCTGTTTTTTCGATTCCTAACGTCGTCAATACCTCCGTAGACCCTCTTATATCCATTATTAACCTTAATCGTCATCTCCAACACGTTAATTCTTAAGAAAATCATTTATTTATTATCCACACGTGGACGACATAACGAGGTTATGATTTTCTTAAGAATTAACGTGTTGGAGATGACGATTAAGGTTAATAATGGATATAAGAGGGTCTACGGAGGTATTGACGACGTTAGGAATCGAAAAAACAGAAAACATGAAGAGATTTGCCTATGGTACTCACGGTGGTTGCTCACGGTAGGTGGGACCATAGCAAATCTCTCTCTATATATATAATATATACATAGAGGTTTGCTATGGTGCCCACCTACCGTGAGCAACCACCGTGGGCACCATAAGCAAATCTCTATATTTTTTGCATTTTTTCGATTCCCAACAACGCCAACAACCTCGGTAGACCCTCTCATATCCATGCTAACCTAAATCGCCCTCTCTAACACGATAGTTTTTAAGAAAAATTATCTATTTTATTATTCACATGTGGACGGCATACCCAGGTGATTTAGGTTAGCATGGATATGAGAGGGTCTACCGAGGTTGTTGGCGTTGTTGGGAATCGAAAAATTGCAAAAAAATATAGAGATTTGCTTATGGTGCCCACGGTGGTTGCTCACAGTAGGTGGACACCATAGCAAACCTCTCTCTCTCTCTATATATATATATATATATTATATATATATTTGCTATGGTGTCTTGGGCACCATAAACAAATCTCTCAATTTTTTGTGTTTTTTCGATTCCCAACGTTGCCAAAACCTCACTAGACCCTCTCATATCCATTGTTAATCCTCTCACATTATTAAGCCTCAATAAACTACCATAAATAGTTTTATGAAAAAATAATAAAATTAAAAAAATTATCCACAACCTTCAGCTAAGTACTATTTTACCCCTTTATTTTTAGGTAAGATTAATATAAGGTATTTGAGCGTGCATAAAATAATAGTATAATTTAAGGAATGCCGAAATAATTAACCCTCATATTTTGACAAGAAAACCCTCAACTTTTACTACAAAATAGGCTTAGCCTGTTGACCTTATACGAATGTATGCACTATTTTCTTTTTGGAAGATTAAGACTAGCTCAGTGAATTTTGATAATGCTTCATACCATTTCCAACATTAATTCAACGTTCTTTTACTTCTCTCAAGTCTCGTCAATCGTTTAATTAGTGAAAATTCAAAGCAACGAAAAAAATCATGCAATAACATAAACAAATCCAAAAGCAACTTAATACAAACTCAGAATCTATATAACAAACGTCCCAACATTTCCAGCAAACAAACCAAATCAACGACAAGTCTTGTCAAAGATTTTCAACAGACATCTTTCAGTTACTACAGCTGCAGTTAATAAGAACATCTTTTTTCTTCTCAAAAGAAATAAAAAAACAAACGTAAGATAGATTGATCTGACAGTGGGGCTTTACAAAGTAAACGTCAATCTCTCGAAATTCAACGGTGTAAGTTTTTTTACCTCGAAGGAGTTTCCGAAGGCTGACTATTCAAGGCAGACGAGCTAGAAGGAACCGAAGAATGCAAAGCACCGTTTTCTTGAGAGGTCGAACCACCCCACTTAGCCTCTGAGTCAGACGGTTCGATCACGTGGACCGAGCCATCGCTCATGCCGAGCGCAAATTGATTTGGGTCCGAAGGGTGAGATGCAATTACCATGGGAAATGCCGCGTTGTTGCTGAAGAAAAATATATTAGATTTAATAGTTCATAGTAAGGTGCTTATGTATGTAAAAAATATGTATGGATTTATGTACCTGGAAATTGTAGGAGATATGTAAGCAGATGGTGCAATTCTACATCGAAGGTTTAAGCTATCAGCATCGAAGATTCCAATAGCACCGTCGCAAAATCCAGTGAAGATTGACAGCCCATCGCAGGAATAGATTGCGCTTGAAATCGGGGATGAAAGTGAATCCCTTGGATACCACTGCATTTAAATCCTCATCGGTGTTTACATTGATCAAATCGGTTTAGTGAAGAACCTAATGTTCCAAACTCAAGCCAATTTCTCAGCAAGTATATATCGATCGCTGTGCAAAAAAAAAGGCACTAACCGCATGCAGAGAAACAAGCTGAGCATCATAAACCGCAATGTGACTTTCGTGAACGACTAATAGATGAGATTGGTTATTGTGAAATTGAACGCTAGTTTCTCCAACCAATTGAGTGAGGGCTTGACCAGGTGGTGGGCCCCGAGGCTGTAGAGGACATGATTTCTTCTTCTCCCATCCATCGATGCTCCACATACAAAGCTGCATACATCATTGCAAAATGATGCTTTTTCTTTATTATTAGAATAAAAATCGAAAAATATTTCAGAGAAATGACGGTTAAAGTATTAACTAAAAAATGTGATGGGGACTTGCCTGTGCATCAGCACCAGCTGACACTAATACATTCAGATTTTGGGAAAAGGCGAGCCCCGATATTCTCTTCTGATGACCTTTGAGCTTGGTTTTCACCTATCAGATCCAGTCAAATCAATTAGCATAAGGGAACGTGGATTTTTATTGGCTCAAGCATGGCAAAATTTGACCATTTTTTCTGCACCAAGAGTTTTACAATTTTATCTGAGGGATGATTCATTTAGGTGACAATATGGAAGAAAACTAGTTCCCCAGGGAAAACGATATCGTAAAGATAAGTTATGAAATCATACGTTAAATCTGTGTCTCTACGAAAAGGAATGTAAGAATTACCTCATCAACCCTGACATTATAAATCTGTATGGTAGAATCTTCCATTCCAATAGCGATGATATTGTTGTCCTGAGGATGAAATGCCAGAAATGTTGCTGCCGGAGGTGGTGGCATGAAAGTAGTCATGACCTAAACAACAATCATTAACATATTATTCTCTGGCATCATAAGCAAACATATGTTGAGCGCGTGATGAGATTCAGAAACTTTGAGACACCAAACACTTTTGCCCAACCTTAAACGTCATCATGTTGAACAGGGACACCTTCCCTCCCGAGGCCGACATAACATATGAATCGTTTTTAGACAACGCAATGCATGAAACTGCATCATCAGGTGATTTTGCTTCATTTATGTCGTTTGACATGACAGCGCCGTTAGGAGGTTGCCATGGCTGTGGCACACTGGTGGCAGAAGACTGAGAATACATGCCAGAACAATTTATATAAAGATACATGTGTGAGCACAGCGACATTTCATTGGTCGGAGAAACTCTTACCTTACGCTCGCTGCGTTGCCACTTCCACAGCTTATGAACTGCATTGGAACCAAGTGCCAGTAAAGCTAGCCCAGAATTGGTAAATAGCAACCGTGCAACCTGCCATTAAGTAGTTGAAAACAAATAATCACATGCGTGAGGAAATTTAAAGTGGCATATGATAGACAAATTATGTCATTAAGGAGATAATCTTATAACTACAGTATTCTAGATAAAATGTTCTATGCATAAATCAGATGTAAAAAGCCAAGCAATTAAATTTAAAGGACACACATACTTTGCTTGGAGTAAGAGAATCAGGCAACTTGAGGGTCTTAAGTTGCGATGATTCCGATATGTCAGGGGACTTCCAGCTTCTGACTTTGTCTGAGTTCTCAGGAATCCTAGGTTTAACATCAGCTGCCCTGCTACTTTCCATAGTTGCCTGGAGTTCATTAAAACTGAAATTAGCACAAGTTCTTTTCCACAGAAAAAGAATCTTACAGACAAGATGCATCAAGATTACTTACCAGAAGTGACATTGGTTGTTGCACCCTGTCTGAACGCTCTAGAATGGGAGACATGGAAGCTGGAACATGGGGAATAGGACCTAATGCACCAGCTGTAGGAGGCTGCACAAGGAAAAAACCATGTCAAATAGATGACGATTTTTACTAGATATATAAAGAAATTTGTGGTCCCTCATTTTAGTGTCTCATAGTTTCAAACTTTGTTGGTCACTTTGTTTTCACTTGGTCAATGTTAATCGAATCAGGCAATTTACTTCTATATTTTTAGGGAACTAAAAATGTTCAGAATTTGCAACATGCGGGACCAAATGCGTCTACATGTTACACACATACCAAAAAACAAATTTAGTTGATACAATGAGAAATGAAATCTTAACGAGTCAAAACATGAGACAACAAAAAGTGATTATCAAAAGAAAACTTACTTTGACATTAATTGAATCAGGGTGTCCACGAGCCCCGTCGAAGTTTCTGGACTCTAGCATTCTCAACATGCGTTGTCCTTCAGCATTTGCCAAGATCTTAATTCCATTATCACTCGTCGTAACAGCCAGCAGTGAACCTTCCTTATTAAATCTCAATCTAGGACTTGCCTAAACGAAAATCGAATGTAGATTGATAAATAAATAAAAAAAACTAGATGCATTAGCATTGTATAATACAGTGTCAATACTAACAGGCAATCCTCCATCAGCATCAGTGAAGGTAAGCATGTTAGTGTTGTCCATGTCCCAAAACTTAATCTGAAACTCATCACCAGCAGCTAAAAAACGGTTCCTTGTGGTGTCAAATTGTACTACACCCAAAGAACGCTTTCGAAAACCAGAATATGTCCTTTTGATGGCTCCTTCACTTTCATTCCACTCAACGAGGTGAGATTCACCTTCTTTACTGGTACCACAAGAAAATAGTCTGCAAAGGAAATGCGGATAATCATATATACATATAATATAAACAAGGTTCTTGCAATGTTATAAAAATCAAGAGAATTATCAATAAATAGGAAACAAACTCAGCAATATGATTCAAGTTTCTTCAGTTGAAAGGTTTTGTCCACATAACCGAGACAATACAGTGAACACAATGTAAGCAGAGGCTTCATGAGTATAGTCAGCATACAATGCCAAAATCTTAAATCATAAAGTGAACGATATGTTTTATGAGAACAAAGATATAAATAACCTGATCCCATCAGCACTATAAGCCATTGTAGTGCACCAAAGTCCAGGTGCATCATAATCTACTCTTGATCCCAACGAATCATACAACCATGCTTTTATTTTTCCATCAATTGCAGTGGAAAAGATAAACTGTACATAAGACATATAATATTACAAATTTTTCCATATATTTATATGATAATGTAAAAAAATTAAGTAGAATAGACCAAAGCAATCCACAAGGATTCCAAAAACAACAGAATTATTGAGCACCTGAATATTCTCTTTGTAGTGGGGGCATACAGAGTAAACAGCTGCTTCATGACCTTCAAAAGTATACAGTCTGCGCCCAGCAACAGCATCCCAAACCTATAACACAAAACAAACACATCAAATAAATTTTTTAGAGGCTTCTTTGGACCCTAAGATCAAGAGATCAGTACTACCTTAATTGTCTTATCATCCCCACATGTAACTATGCAGAGCTGCTTATTGGGATGAGCGAAGGCAATATCATTCACCCCACCAACATGTGCATCAAACTGGGATATAGAAAAACCATTAGTCAGAACACCCAAATAAGGAGTGACGAGAAGGGGAGGTATATATATATATACATATATATATAGAGAGAGAGAGAGAGAGAGTCTCACTTCTAAGAGTTGTCTTAACTCTCCAGATGGACTGTATGTGTATATCTGAACAATGTGTTTAGAGAAAGCAACACCTACAAGATTACTCATGCATTATACATAAGCGGCTATCCGATAATTTTCAATATAAAAGCAAAAGCACTAAGCTTGTTCGCATAAAATGAGGATTTTCTGTACCCAATATCGATCCATCAGGCCCCCATACGCATCTATTGACAGATATTGTAGCATCCTTAACCAGAGTAGTCTGAGAACAATACAATTCAGTAACAGACGGATTAAAGTGGAAAGGTTATGAACACCCATTAAATGGCCGATGCAACAAAGGGTACCCATTACTTACTTGAAAAGGCATCGAGCAAGTTGATATATCCCAGACCTTAAAAGGCTTAAGTGCCAACCTTTCACGAGTACCTACTTCCCATATGCTAATATCACCAACATTTGTTCCAACTACAAACATATGTAAAATCAGGCAAAGGACAATGGAATTAGTTATTCTATTGTAAGAGTTCAAAACTCAAGACTATAATATGTCTGAACTTCTCCAAAATCAAAACATATGTATTTCCCTCGTATTTTAGCACACTCGGCGTCGGTGCAATATATAAAAATAAACATTATTTGTAATCATTTTTAAATGAAATTTTTATTTGTAAAGATTTACTATTTATAAGTATATAAATAGAAGAAAATAATGATTTAGGGATATAATTGGAATGAACTGAAACTATAAAAGGCAAAATTGTAAATCATACCAATTAATTGCATGACAGTTACTATGATGGTTTGAGCCTTAATAAACAGATAGATGTATTTCCCTAATATTCATTCAGTTCAAAACTCAACATATGTACAAGTACAACGATAAAACGAGCACAATTTTTGTATTTCCCTCAACCCCTAAATTACTAAAGCATCTACCCAAATTGTAACTTAACAAACCATTGATAGACGACATGCTACATGAATTACATATTCTGAAACAAATTTGAGAAAAAAACAGCAAATTTTATAAAATTGAGAAGGAAATCTTGAGTTACCAAGAAGAACTGTCTGTTGTTGCGGATGGAAGTCCATGCTCATAACATTTGACCCTTGACTAAGGTTTCGTACCACGGTTTTGGGAAGATCATCAGGGGAATAGATATTAGGTGCATGGCTAGTACCAGAAAATGACACCTATGCAGCATGCATCAAAAAGTGCCAAACATCACAATTAGTACAAGTTGTACCTCCAAAATTATTAGACACAAAACAATGATCTGAGAAATTAATGTAGAGATGGCTGAAACTGACAATACCTCATCAGATGGTCCAACACGTAATCGTTTCATCAAGTGATCTGAATCAGCAGTCTGATAATCCATTCCAGGCCCACCAGGAGGTGTCCTTGGATGTTTTAGAAACGCAGCTGAAAAATAAACAGGATTCACAATTCACTGACGTTTTAATATTTTAGACTTTTAAATACGAGAAAATGCTTGTTGCATGATGCCATGTTCTAAATATTCCATGGGCGTGTCCATGCAACATAACATGCAGTTATTAGTGAACCAAGTCAAAGCCACCAACCAGAATTAGGAGCCTGAACAAGACCAAGAGGAGCAGCTGCAACAGCAGAATGGGGCATGGATGGATTAGCGTTTGACATCCATCCCGCAATAGCACTCGGAGGAGGAGAAATCACAGGCTGAAATGGCTGAGTAAGAAAGATGAAACGAGTTAGAAAATATATGAGTAAAACCATACGTAGTATAAATATGCATAAGATAGAGAGATAAGTGAATTTCATAAATTAACGTTTACACTTACTCCATGGCCACTGAGAGGTGGAAAAACACCGGGTTTTGGGACAGGTCCAGAGAGTGGTGTATTAGCAGGAGGTGGGGCCCGTGCCCCGTTACTTGACGAACAGGTATGATCCACAAAGAGTGTTTTAATGTCAGGGTTAGGGCGTGGGTTTTTGCAGAGTTGATGTTGCCAATTAAGACTGCAAAACCAGGGAAAGTGCGAGAATAAGACAAATAGAAAAAGTGAGAGAGTATCCTTTCTAACTACATTGAATAACTTGTTCAGACAGTATAAAAACATATGACAACTCGGTGAATAAAGTAATTCCCTAGTAGGATAAGGTAATTAAATTATCAGATGACATACAAATAGTAGGTGACTGTACCTTTGATTGATGAGTGTTCTTAATCTGGAAGCCTTGAAAGCAGGAAACGTGAGCTTGTCACGAAATAACGGATTTGCCTCAATAAGCTTTTTGAGCTCGACAAGCATAATACTTCGTGCTGACTTTGTATCCCCATACTTTGACAGCTGTTCATTCTGCCTAAAAGATTCATAAGAAAACGACAAATATAAGAAGATTTAACAGACATAATGACTTTTAACTCACACGCAACGGTTACCTAAAATTGTCAAGAGCAAGTAGCTGAGTGATCTCCTTGAAAAGGTCCTCATTAAACGATGCAAAGACCTTGAGATCTTTCACGAGAATATCAACAGCTTTCGCACGATCTTGTCTGGAAAAAAAATACATATAAATTGGACATAAAATATCGACAGTCAACATCGAATCTTTTTTTTTTTAACTATCACATATACAGACAAAAGCATACCGATCAAGTGCTTCAAGATACTTCTGTTTCCTAATCTCAAAGAAAATCTTCATAGAATATCGATTGTCCTCAACCTTTGTGAACCCGCTCAAGTAACGCTCAACTTGCTCCCATTCACCTGCTTGAACTTGGTCTTCGAAGTACTTCATGTTGAAGAAGAAACCAGATTCTTGCTCCAACCTAAGTACAGAACACATCATAAACATAAGTCAGCAACACAAAACCAATACAATACCTTTCAAACTGAAAACCTTATTACAAATCACAAAGGGGCATACTTGTGTACGGTCTCCTTGAACTTCTCCTCATCTAAGAACTGAAGGATCAAGAAAACCAGTTCTCGACTCAAGGACGACATAGTGACGCCTCCAGGTATCCCCAGCCACTCCAGCGCAAATCCCACTCGGTAATCAAATGCAATAAAATTGTATAGAAAATTGACGACCGACTAAATTCCTCCTTCAGACAAAAAAAGAACAAACGCCTGAGCTGTCAGTTCAGCAGAAAAATATTTCCACATCTCTCCCCCAAAATTAAACCAAACCCTTACCAATCGAGCCCTAAAAGGTGTCAAACATACCTCTCAAACCGCTGGTTGAAGACTTTC
This sequence comes from Craterostigma plantagineum, assembly GCA_027422505.1. NCBI lineage: Eukaryota > Viridiplantae > Streptophyta > Magnoliopsida > Lamiales > Linderniaceae > Craterostigma > Craterostigma plantagineum. Next base: position 21,561,273 of record JAPQWV010000012.1, read on the forward strand.
TATGACTCAAATGGTAGAAAACAGAGAAACGCCTGAATTCTCGGATATCAGATCTGAAAGCAAGATTTTTCGGAGGTGAAATCGACTGCAAATTTCAACAAATGCGAGGAGCTAGGGTTTTTCTCCGCGATGTAAAAGAACAAGACACAAAAGAGAGCCTCTGATTTTATTCCTTTTTTCCCCTTAATTTCACTTTCTTTCCTTTCTTTTTCCTCGCTTTATCACAATCTACTTTTTCGTACGTTTCCAACGTAAATATTTTATCTGTGTGTAATAAATACCTTTGGTATGTGACGATAGTCGGTTTTCATTGTCGTATGATTCCCCTAATCCTAATCATTTATTAAATAATAATGACTGCAATCTTATAATATTATCATTTGATCTTTTAGTTACAACTTTCTTGCCCTTTTTAGCGCTTGCCTAGATCGATAGACAAACTTAAGAAAATATAATCCAATTATTTCTACATTTTTTCCCTGTGGTAACTTCCAATTTTTTCAATACATTCGAATTTTGATTCTACTTTTTTCTTCTACATAGGAAGTTTCGATTTTCAATAAATACGAAATTTCGATTACTTTCGACGAGTAAAACTTAAGAAACTTTTCGAAAATGGACGAGGACTTGAATCTTCATAACCGTTACAATTAATAATAAATTTTGGAATTACATTATTTTAGGGTCTTGAGTCTTGAATATTCGGAACAAAATATAATAACCTCATTAATACTGAGAGAATCTTTTTATCTTCACACATCTTGCTAACCTTTACATCTATAGATTTAGCTAATTTTCTATTTAATTTTTTTCCAATATAATTTATTTGAAGCGATTAATTCACTTTAGTACAAGGATATTCCACTTTTTCTTCTTTTGACAAAACTACACATCTTTTAGATAATCTTTAGCTCCATGTCTTTCCGCTAATAGATTTAATTAGTAATTAATTTACAATTCAATTTCACTTCAATACTGATATATTCCTTTTTTTTTCTTTTGGCAAAATATGAAAATCTATAATTCGAATAATTTAAGAACCAAATAAATGAAATAAAAGAGAGAAAAGAGAACGAATTTCTTTTGGCGGAAGAAACTTGTTTACAAATCGACTTCGTTTCTCTTTCTATTCCTCCTAAGAAATTTACGTTATTCCAATCCATGGCCGCCCTCCAGTTCCTTACGATTCATCGAATTGCTCATTCCGAGCTATCTGAGTGCTATGATTCTCTTTCACATCTGTATCAGAGAAAATTATGGCATCAGCTCACACATAAGCCCGAACAGTTCATGGCCCTCCCTGCATTTCAGGTGTTGGAGGAAACTTTTTTTTTTGTATCTTTTTTGTCAATGAAATTCATCTTCTGGCATCGCATCTCAGGCAATTTGATTTTCGGTTTGAATAACATATGTTGGAGGATTTGTCCGATTTCTTCTCGTTTGAGAATCGTAATGTAGTCATGTTATGGTTGAATTTTTCAATCATGTTGTTAGTGAACTTAATGTAATTGAACTACATAGCTGTTGGCCGAGAAAAGAAAAATAATATATATTCGAAGATTGTGCGAACACAATTTCCTTAAAACAGATTCGCTCCCTCACGTATGTGCTAGAGGTTTTGACGAGCGTCTGTTTCCCAGGATACTTCGAAATCACGGCGTTCGTTTAGCACAAAAACGACACCGACAGCGAACGGAACAAGAGCGATATTGCAGAACCAATTTTGAGAGATATTTGTATTTTCTTTTCTTTCTATTTCTTCTGTTTAATTCTTATGCTTAATCACCTATTTATAGAACTCAAAATTTATAAAGAAATGATTTTTTTTTTAATAAGATGACATAATGTTTGAGTGGTTTTTAACCAACTCAAACATTTAATCAAAGCCATTAACTTGAGGAGTGGTTTTTAACCATTCCATCACTCAATTTGAGCAATGGACTTGAGTAGTGGTTAGCCACTACATGGGCCTTCTAGAAGTTGGGCCTTCTAGAAGTTGGGCCGTTATTGGCCATTTCGAAGCCCAATAATATTTAATTTCGAAGCCCAATTCCTCATTCACATAAAATTTATAAAATCAACTATAATATAAATTTTCTAACAATCCCCCACATGAATGAGAATTGTTTGGTTAAAGTTTCTGCTAATCTAATGATACTCTGCATAGAGGATAGTATGTTTTTACCATTTGAACTTCCTCCTTGTATGCACGCTTAGTTTACTGCAGTCCAGTAGAACACGATGTCTTTGAACTGTCCCGCTTTTCGTGTAAACGAATCCACGTACAATACACAGAGACCATTTTTCTCTTGTTCCGTTCTCATGGTTTTGTCCAGTACGGCCATGGACACGTCCCGATTCTGCGAGGGTTTCTAAAGAACTAAGCCTTTCAGTTCTCCTTTGAAGCGGCCCCACTTCTCCCTAACATAGGTGACTTCTCACGTCGCGAGTATTTTCTATCAATACTCTATGATAGTCATTAAAGCATCATAATGCTAGCCTGTTTCCATAATCACTGTTTCTTGACAGGAATGAGCGGGGTTATCCCCCACAGTGATACCAAGTCCTAAGATTAGGTTGTCCCTTTGAACCTAGATCTTGGGATCTCCAGTCACTTAGGTAGGGTTTCCTTCTTAGCACTTTTATACTTTAAGGCTTTAAGCCCATCCCTTTCGTCAACCTTTCAACCGCATCTCTATTTAACCCTTTGGTTAGCGGATCCGCAATGTTATCCGTCGATTTTACATAATCAATCGAGATAACTCCAGTTGAGAGCAGTTGTCTAATGGTATTATGTCGACGAAGTATGTGTCTCGACTTACCATTATACATAGTACTCTGTGCTCGTCCAATAGCCGATTGGCTATCGCAGTGTATGCATATAGGCGGCACAGGTTTTTCCCACTTAGGAATATCCTCCAAGAAATGGCGTAGCCATTCAGCTTCTTCTCCACATTTATCCAAGGCGAAGAACTCGGATTCCATAGTGGATCTCGCTATAACCGTTTGTTTCGAGGATTTCCACGACACAGCAGCTCCAGCGAGTGTAAACACATAGCCGCTTGTGCTCTTAGAGTCCTTCATATCAGATATCCAGTTCGCATCTGTGTAGCCTTCTAACACAGCCGGATATCGACCATAGTGTAATCCATAGTCTCGAGTATACCGTAAGTATTTCAAAACCCGTATTATAGCGGTCCAATGATCCGCACTCGGATTGCTCGTGTACGAACTCAGTTTGCTTATAGCATAAGCAATATCTGGCCTAGTACAGCTCATTAGATACATCAAGCTTCCAATAATCCGAGAGTATTCTACTTGAGAAATAGCCTCTCCACGATTTTTCGACAAATGAACGCTTCGATCTAATGGCGTTCTAGCAACACCAGAATCACCCTTGCAGAATTTGTCGAGAATTTTGTCTACGTAATGAGCTTGACTCAAAACAAGACCGTTACTCGTTCGTTTGATTTTAATTCCTAAAATCACGTCCGCAAGTCCCATATCTTTCATGTCAAATTTCGAATTTAACATATCCTTGGTAGACTTGACCATTTTGTCATTACTACCGACAATGAGTATGTCGTCTACATACAGACATAAAATGACATAGTCATCGCCTGTTTCCTTTGAGTAAACGCATTTATCGCTCTCATTGATTTTAAAGCCGTAGTTGATCATTGCATAATCAAACTTTTCGTGCCACTTCTTAGGGGCTTGTTAACCATACAAAGATTTGATCAATCTACAGACTTTCTTCTCGGTTCCCGGAGCACGAAAACCCTCGGGTTGCTCCATATAGATTTCTTCATCTAATTCACCGTTTAAGAAAGCTGTTTTGACATCCATTTGATGTACTTCCAAATTTCTTAAGGACGCGATAGCAAGTATCATCCTTATCGAATTTATTCTCGTCAGAGGAGAATATGTGTCAAAATAATCTAAGCCTTTGCGTTGCTTGTATCCTTTGATAACAAGTCTGGCTTTATACTTGTCTACAAACCCGTCTGGTCTCATTTTCCTTTTAAAAATCCATTTTGATCCTAAAGGTTTACATCCCTTTGGAAGATCAACTAACTCCCAAGTATGATTCTGCAAAATAGAATCAATCTCGCTCTTTATGGCTTCTTTCCATAAAGACCCGTCCACGGAGCTCACTGCTTCGTTATAAGTCAGCGGTTCCTTTTCAATCAAATATGTAACGAAGTCGTCACCAAAAGATTTCTCTATTCGGGCACGCTTGCTTCGTCTCGGTTCAATCTCATGAACCGTACTAGGAATCTCGATTTCTATATCATCTCGTTTAGATGTACCAGATCCATCATCGGATTTACAAGGAAATACATTTTCAAAGAAACATGCATTCCTCGATTCCATTACCGTGTTCTTGTGTATATCCGAAATTTTCGAATCATAGACAAGAAACCGATATGCTGTACTATTGAGTGCATATCTATGAAAATACAGTCCACCGTTTTAAGACCAATTTTTACTGCTTTAGGCGCAGGTACGGCTACCTTCGCCAAACACCCCCACATTCGCAAATGTTGGTACGAAGGCGTCTTTCCTTTCCATAACTCATATGGAGTTTTATTCATTTTCTTTCGAGGTATCCTATTTAATAGATAATTACTCGATAAGATAGCTTCGCCCCACATATTAGGTGGTAGACCTGAACTCAGTAACATCGCATTCATCATCTCTTTTAATGTGCGATCCTTTCGTTCGGCCACTCCGTTTGATTGAGGTGAATACGGGGCGGTCAATTCATGGACGATACCATGTTCCACACAGAAGCTCCCAATTGGCGCTTCGTATTCTCTGCCTCGAGATAGTTTTTTGAAGTCTCTCCAGCCCGACGGCAGCTTTTCAATAATAGCCGCAACTTGGAAAGATTCACTCAGAACCATCCGTTCTGCATGGATATCGTGCAAGATCAATTGGATTTCTTGCACCTGACTGATCACAGTCTTGGAATCGACCATCTTATAATCAAGGAACCGTCCGACAACAAATTTCTTTGTGCCGGCATCCTCAGTTTTATATTTCCGGTCTAACGATTCCCACAATTCCTTAGCCGTAGCGACCGCACCATACACGTTGTACAGAGTATCGCTTAGGGCATTCAGAATATAATTACGACACAGGAAATCAGAGTGTTTCCATGCATCAACAGCAATCACGACCTCAGCGTTCGTCTCGCCGTCGTTCACCTTAGGCTCGACCTCTTCCAGGTATGTTGCCAGGTTCAGCATGGTAAGGTAGAAGAGCATCTTCTGTTGCCATCTTTTGAACGTCGAAGCTGTCCCCGTAAATTTCTCTGGCTTCTCCAGGTGGTTGACCGGTACGTTTGGCTTCGTAACCACTGGTATGGCATTGGGGATAAAAGTAGTAGGGAGAACGTCAATGTTTCCTTCGTTTCCCGTAGATTCTTGGTTGTTGAGGAAGTCCACATAGTCTGACATCTTTGCGGGATCGTCGATCTGTTTTAAGATTGTTGGCCGAGAAAAGAAAAATAATATATATATTCGAAAATTGTGCGAACACAATTTCCTTAAAACAGATTCGCTCCTTCACGTATGTGCTAGAGGTTTTGACGAGCGTCTGTTTCCCAGGATACTTCGAAATCACGGCATTCGTTTAGCACAAAAACGACACCGACAGCGAACGGAACAAGAGCGATATAGCAGAACCAATTTTGAGAGATATTTGTATTTTCTTTTCTTTCTATTTCTTCTGTTTAATTCTTATGCTTAATCACCTATTTATAGAACTCAAAATTTATTAAAGAAATGATTTTTTTTTAATAAGATGACATAATGTTTGAGTGGTTTTTAACCAACTCAAACATTTAATCAAAGCCATTAACTTGAGGAGTGGTTTTTAACCATTCCATCACTCAATTTGAGCCATGGACTTGAGTAGTGGTTAGCCACTACATGGGCCTTCTAGAAGTTGGGCCTTCTAGAAGTCGGGCCGTTATTGGGCCATTTCGAAGCCCAATAATATTTAATTTCGAAGCCCAATTCATCATCCACATAAAATTTATAAAATCAACTATAATATAAATTTTCTAACAATAGCCTATGCAGAAAGTATGTTATCGATCATGTTGTTCTTCAATGATGCGTTTTCTACTCATAGGAGGTTGCATCAACTTGCAGCAGAGATTTAGGTTTCTTTCTTAAGTATATTTTGCTGCCTTTGGTATATGGGTTTCAAAGTGGTGCATTGTGGTTGACATTTCAGTACATTGTGTGCATGACTAGATAAGATTTTCTTGGTACATCGATTCAAAGAATCTGCATGTAGCCATGTACCCGTTTTCTGCCAAATTAGTTTGTGTTAAATCTCCATTCTTCTTATCTTTGACTAGACTGGAGATGCCCTAATACAGTTCTACCACAGTTTCATAATAGACTTTGAGACAAAGATCAAACTTCTCAATACTCCAAGAAGGTTGTTGCTGTTCGTTTTCTTCGAGGACTGATCGAAAAACTTATGAATACCCGAGATTCACGCGTAACAGAGCCTATAGTTTATATCAAAAGATGTCACTTGAGAGCATGACTATGTTGATCCTTCTGTGTATGCCAGCTTCTATTGGGTCTCATCTCAATACCATAAATCCCGTCAAGAATTCGCAAAGTTTTACAGAAGTGCTCTCCTTTACCTTGCTTACACATAAGTAACGTCCCTATCAGAGTCATTTTAAGCTGGTATGCTGTATGTACCTTTTTAGCCTTTGGATATAATGTAGTTTTCTGAAATCATGTAGGAATCCGTACCGTTATCTATTGCATCATGTCGCATGTGTCCTTTTACCGTGACCGTATAACTCTGTTATATATTCATGTATTCTTGTTGTAGTTGCTGCAAGTTAACTGATGTCCTTCCTTGTCCTATTAGGACTTGTTGGGCGACAACCTCTTCAACTTTTGTGAACTTCTTGTGCACCCAATCCTAATTTGCTCGTCTGCAAGTGTTGCCTGAATGGGATTGACAAAAAATGAAGTATGTCCCGTATTACAAGATTGTAAAGTCTTAACTTTTTTGCGCTCATAAACATCTTTGCGTAATGTGTAATTCACTTCCATTCCTTTGTCGAGCACAATTTCAACTTCTGAAGTTGTATACGGTGAGTGAAAGATGCGCTGCTCCTCCTATTTGTCATTTGTCACATGAAGCTTCTCAAAACACTTTTTCTTTCAAAGATCAGGATAATATTTTTTATTTTAGAGTATCCATTAATGTTTGTGACATCCAACATCTTCCATTCCACCCAATTTTCTAGAGAAATCCAATGCATTGCATATTCTTTGACTCTCGAGTCTCAGTTAATAGCTTCTTGTCTTAAAATACTGCAGATCAAAATGCTTATATTTTCTGCATATATACCTCATCATTTTCCTTTCTGCAGTCGGCCATCCGAGGACAGAAAAATCCTAAAGCCTCATCGCCGAACAGACAAAGCTCGCAGTTGAAGACGTCGAGCATCTTCTCATGAAGAGCCGCCTTTCAGTAAGTGTAGAAATTTTATGGAACGTTCTTTTTCCTAACACGTTTTTCATCACAAATATTGCTTGCATCAAAATAAGAACAATGCCAAGACATTGACTGTGCTAGCAATTCTTGATAAAATAAGTCTATTGTTGTTCTTTTTGCTTGAGATTGAGACCAACTTATTCGTACTATTTGTAGGCACATGTTATCCATGTGATAAAAAAACAAGCCAAGCTCTGCATCTTCGGCGCGTCGTAAAATCGAATGAATTCCAAACCCTAGTTTTAATCCCTTATTTTGAAACGTAATATCTCTTTTATTTTATTAAGCGTGAGATGTGACTATAAACTTCCTATTGGTCGGTCAATTTTACAAAAATATAATAATAAAATTTAAAAAAGCAACAATTATCTTTTATTTATTATTTGTTAATTATTAGGGGATTTTACAGAAAATTACTCATTTATATCTTTTGCAATCAGTTTCGCTACAGCACCCGCTGCTCGAGGGGTAATGAAAAGACTAAAAAATAAAGTTTCGGTAAATATGCTCTTCAAGCACTTGAACCTGCTTGGATCACATCTCGACAAATTGAACAAGATATTGAGGAATTGTCCATACGTAAAATCATAAAAAATTTGCAAGTCAGACCCCTCTCAGGTTTTTTTATATGCAGGTACCTGTCAGAATAAAATTGTTGCACATTGGTATCCGTTCCGCCGCAAGCACGTCATAGAACATATTTAGGTATCATAGGGAAACATATTGTGGTACATGATACAGTGAGAAAATGGTACATCATATCACACATTATGGTACCATATAGACCGTGTATAGGTATCATATGTGGGTACCAAATAAACGCGTGACATTGTACTTAATACACATTCAAAAAGGTACATCAAGACTGGGAAAATGGTACACACAATCGAACGAGTACTTAAATGAAAATTCTTCTGACAGGGGGTCTGACTTGCAAATTTTTTATATAAATGGGTATTTTTCTGTAGATACATCTAATTATTATACTTAGTTAATTCTTATATCTTTAATTAGTATATACACAATTAAATTTATACTATAATTACAATGAACTATTTTAAATTAAAATAAATTTAATATTATAATTTATATATGCATACTCATTCTCACTTGAAATTACTAAGAATGATTTTACGGAAGGGGCTAAATAATAAACGAGGCCTTTCTGTTAGTATTCGATCTTCTGTTAGAGTGAAAAGTAGTCAAAACGGGCCGGCGGGCCGGGCCGGCCCGTATCCCGCCAAAGCCCGCCCACTGGCAGGGCGGGACGAGGCGGGCTTAAGAAAGCTTAGCACGCATAAATTTAAAAAAAAAAAAAAAAACCTAAAAATCAAAAAAATAAATAAAAAATGTATTTAATATATTTCAACTTCAGAAAATATTAATTAATTTATCTCTTATTTTTATAAATTATAAAATCTTACCAAAAAAATTTAAAAATTATATAATTTATATATATTTATTTATCAATTAATATATAATATTTATTATTGGCGGGCCAGCCGCGGGTCGGCCCGCCCCGCCCCGCCGAAGCCCGCAGCCCATGCGGGGCGGGCTTTTAGGCCCGCTTCATAGCGGGCCTGAAAAATCGGATCCCGCGGGGCGGGGTGGCCTGCGGCCCGCGGGTAACGTATAACCGAAAAAAACAAAATCGAAAGAATTTACAATAATGGAAGAATCGGTCATCCTTATTTTTTGTATATTTTCCAATATTAATCAACTTTTATTTGATATGATTGTGGGTGAATTCTTGAGATGCTCTTTGCTATCAAGAAAAAAAATAGGCATTCAACTAATACCAAAGATAAATTACCCTCATTTAATTTTAGGTATATTAAGTTTCAGGCCCCAAAAATATTTTAAAATAGGATTAAGACCCTTTTCAAAAAAACATTAGTTTAAAGGACCCAAATTTAGAGATAAGGACCTAAAACATGAACTGTTATCGGATTATCATTTTGTGTTATTTCAGAACAATGAATTATTATTTCAGAACAATGAAATGTTACTGCATAACAATGATGTGTTACTGCAGAACAATAAATTGTTATGAACAAATCGAGTTATTAAAACTAATTTTTTTCCAGGCAGGGCCTGAACTCTAGGGGACTGAACGAAAATGTCCCTTAATTTTACTCATAGTTTACACCAGTTTTTATTTTGATTATTTAGTTTTTCTTTTAAGGTGAATCTATAGAAAAATATTCAATTGTATAAAAATGTGCAAGTCCATACCCATGTCAGAATTTTTTTTAGATAAGTACCCGTTCGACTGTGCGTACCATTTTCCCAGTCTTGACGTACATTTTTATATGTGTATTGCACACCCGTTATGCATCTATATGGCACCCATATATGGTATCTATATATGTTTCATACGGTACCTTGCGGCAAGCTATATGGTGGTACCATTTTCTAACTATATTACGTACCACAATACGTTTCTCTATGGTACCTAAATGTGTGATATGGTACATTGCGGCGGGCGAATACCATGTGCAAAAAGTTTATTCTGACAGGTACCTCCATATAAAAAAATACTGACAGGGTACTGATTTGCTAATTTTTTATATTAATGGGGTTTTTTTATGTAAAATTCCCTTCTTTTAAAAAGGACCACTCTGTTTTCCGAAATTTTCGTTTTCACTAAAGCTATTAATAGGGCATCAAAGAAGGGCTCGGAAGAAATCTTGTGAGCTATTTCTGTAGCAGCGAAGTGTGCGTTAAAGGAACTGTGACGATCGATCAGTAGGCGATGAATCTGAATATGACCTCGCCGGAGTCGTTGGTGGCTCAAATCCAAGGACTGTCAAGCAACGACGGCGATTTGAATCAGCTACGGCAGTTCTTGAAGCAGTCCGAGGATTTACTCCAAACAGAGTCCACTCGCCTCGCTCCTCTTTTGAATCGACTTGACGCATCGGTTCATTCCCTCGGATACTTATATATTTTGTAATTCTTCTCTCTTTTACTACCTTTTTATGCTTTTGCGTTTTTTTATTTTCTAATTTTTGTGTTGGCATGAGCTTGGAGTCGGATGTATAGTGTGAGTCGCGAGTGGCTTAATCTTCTTTACTCGTATGTATAGCATGGAATTCTGTTAACTTGATGAGGGTTTTTTGGCTCTTTCAGCTAGGGTTTTGATAGATGTTTTTGCGGAATTACCTGAATTGGCTTAATGAAAGTAATTATTTGAAAGCAGTGACCAGTTAGTTGGTGTGGACATTTTTCACCACGAGGTTCTTCGAGGTCAATTCTATGGCTTTTAAATGGTTTTTTATGGTGCATTGATTCTAACCACAGCATTGATGGGCCAAGGCATGGAAAACAAAGTTTACATCACCTATACTTGTACTGTTTTACCTTTTGGGGTTGTTCTCTTTCGGCATTGATTTTAGAGTGGTATCTGGTTTGATTTTTTGCCGACATTGTCTGCTTATGTTTATTGTATTGTTCTTTCAGATTTTTGATGTTCTTCTCCTGCTAACTTCCTTACATTTTAATGCTCTCATTTTGTATCAGAGAGGCGTGCACATCTGGTCCAATCGCCAAAGAGCAAGCAAGTGAGGCTGTGGTCTCTATAGCAAGGTTTATCAATGCTTGTGCTGCAGAGCAAATTCGCCTGGCACCTGAGAAATGTACTCACTAATTCCATAGGAAAATTTCTTGGCTACATAATATTTGTCGTCAGTACCAACTATTTTTAGTATTTTTTTTTGAAACCGATGCTAGCAGAGGCCATTTATATTCGTCTTCTCTCAGTGATAGAAAAATGTCATTCGTAGAGTCGACTTATCTTCCTTATATAAAGTATTGCAATATGCGGATTTTTCACTGTCCAATTAAAATCATTTGCGATGTTGGCGACTGGCAATGAAATAGCTGTTACTAGCGACGGTTTTAGTTCTGTTACAAATTCTTTTTTTGGTTTCGGTTATTATGTTTGTTACTGATTTCTAATCCCCTTGATGTCTTCATATACATCATATGCAGTTGTATCTGTTTGTAAAAGGTTCAAGGACCAAGTTTTGCTTCTTGAAGATCCCATCCGTGGTGTGGCTCCACTGTTGACTGCTCTTAGGAAGCTACAGACATCCTCTGAACAACTAACAACTTTGCATCCCGATTTTCTTCTTCTCTGCTTGTTGTCCAAGTTCTATAAAATTGGTGTTTCGATTCTGGAGGATGACATTTTCGATGTAGATCAGCCACGTGATCTTTTTCTTTATTGTTACTACGGGTGAGCTATATTTATATATATATATATATATATTCTGAATGAATATTATTGCTTCTGCTTCATGACCTCTCTTTCTATAACTTGATTTACTTGAAACTCTTTTTAAGAATTTTTATGACAAGATGCTGTTGCTGCTTTTAATTGTCTTGCAAGACTCTCTGTTTCTATAACGTAGCAGCATAAAGAAACCTCAGTACTATATTTTCCTCATCTTGTATCAGAGAGCTGTCGATATGTCTACTTTGAATGTTTAGATTCTTGGAAGAACTTTAGTAGCATGAAATGTCTAGGCATCATAAAACTGAAGTTCTAATTGAAATCTAATTGTTGATCAACGTACTAGGGGGATGATTTGCATTGGCCAGAAGCTGTTTCATAAAGCTTTGGAGCTTCTGCACAACGTGGGTGAAACATATCTGTTTATACTTACCTACTATTCCTAGTCGTTACTGATATTCTGTTATCGAATGTGGCACCACTTTTCTTGTTCTTCTGTTAATTTTGGCTTTTAGGTTGTGACGGCACCTATGTCCATCTTGAGTGCAATAGCAGTCGAAGCTTACAAGAAATACATACTGGTTTCACTCATTCATCATGGACAGGTACATCTCAGATGTTTCTTGCCACTTCTGTTATATACGTAACATTCTTATTTCATAATCTCTCTAACGCTGCAAGTGAATGTATGTTATTGTCTAGTTCAAATCATTCCCCGTGTCTTTAGGGAAAAGAATTTTAAACTCCATGAACGAACCCTTCTCTGTGTTAACATACCTTATTTTTACGCAACACAATTTAACATCCATTAGCTTAAGTCGAGGGTTACAAAATCTTGTTTTTGACATTTTTGCTCTTGTCATAAAAAACGGCATTATCTCAATATGATATTTGTCCATTTGGATGGCAGTTTTCAACCAGTTTCCCCAAGTACACTTCTTCGGCAGCTCAAAGGAATCTGAAGAATTTCTCTCAGGTGTGCTACAGTGAGTCGATAAGCTTTTGGTTCTTTGGTTACTTATTTGATTTTTATGCTTCTTCTAAGATTATGTGTGCCATCCCCCCCCCCCCCCCCCCCTCTCAAGTTACATTCTTGGTGATCTAGTTTTTTCTATCGCTTTTTCTTTTCGAGCAGCCTTACCTTGACCTGGTAAATGCTTATAGCACCGGAAAAGTATCAGAGCTTGAAACATGTGTCCAAACAAACAGAGACAAGTTCGAAGGCGTAAGTTCTGTCAATATTTCCTTTTATTATGTATCGGTTCCCTAAACTAATATGATTCAAGATGGGCCAACCTCATTTTGCATTTATCAACCATCATTTGTGATGCAATGTTTACTTCCATTTCCAGGACAACAATCTCGGGCTGGTCAAACAAGTAGTTTCTTCCATGTACAAGCGCAATATTCAGAGATTAACTCAGATGTATTTGACTCTCTCCCTCCAAGACATTGCAAGCTCCGCTCAGTTAAATGGCCCCAAGGAGGCCGAGATGCATGTACTTCAAATGGTAACTGACCCGTGAATAATAATGCGATTTTTTTACCTATTAACTTATTGAGATTTCTTTTATTCGCCTTTTTTAGATCAAAGACGGCGAGATTTACGCAACAATTAACCAAAAGGATGGAATGGTTCGATTCTTGGAGGATCCCGAGCAATACAAAACCTCTAGCATGATTGAGAAAATCGATTCCTCAATCCAAAGGTTAGTCTTTTTCTCAGACATACGAAATGAAGTGTGTGATCTTCCCTGAAAAAACCGCCGTCGATTATCACTATCTCACTCGTAAATGGACCATTTTTGCAAATTTACTCATAACGAATAATGTAAATATATTCATCTCCTAACAATATGCAGGATTATGATGTTGTCCAAGAAGCTTACGTCCATGAATGAATCAATGTCTTATGATCCTTCATACCTGGGAAAGGTACCATCCATTTGGTCTTTTTAGTTCTGATTCCATCTTTTTCTGAAAAATTGCTTTCTCTTTGATTAATATATTTCTCTTTTACAGCTTGGGAAGGAGCGACAGAGATTTGATTTTGATGATTTTGATCATGTCCCTTCAAAGTTTAATATATGAGAGGAAAAAAAATACAATTTTTTTCACTTCTGTGGTTGGGAGAACATGCTTTTGTCTAACTTTGGATTGTGGTGGATTATATTATATTTTCATTACCATAAGATTCGTTAAAGCGAACTAGCGAAGATTATCTTCTATGAATATTTGTCTGAATTGATGTGATAAAGAGGACCATGATATTGGAAATGTTATGGCTATGGGTGACAGATATGAATACATAATTCTGAAAAAAAATTAATTTTAATCCGTAGACCGTAAACACGTAAAAAATTTGGTTGCTTATAAAGTTGAATTAATATAACGTTGAACAGAAAAAACAAAAGTAAAAACACATCAGAGAATAAACCTAATATGGGCCGCAATCTCTGGGCTGTGAAAAAGCCCTTTAATCCATAATGCAATTTTCCAAATTTACTACATAAACCATAAATATATAGTCATTGCAACCATCAAATTTCATCAATAATTTATTTTCCTAGTTAAACGAGGAATTAGAGCAATGTTGCCCCAAGGCCAATCTCTTTCTCGTCGAGAAATTTGCACTTTTCGTAGATGAAGTTTTCGTCGAACTTTGGGAAGAATTGTTGGCGAAATTCTTGACGGGGCTTTTTCTTAGGAAATTTCTTTGTCTTCGAGTTAGCTAATCGTCCTTTCCCTACCCCTAAATTCTTTTTAGGACCTGAAAAGAAAAAATCTCCATCTTATGAGACAGCACGTAAATTTAAATGAGCTATAGAGAAATCTCATGTTGTTGGACATAAATATCAATAAATTATAAAGGCCTCTTTTTTAACATTCACTATCATAATATAACTCGCTTAATAAAATTTTATATCATGTACACTATAGTGACTCCTATGGCTTTTTTTTTTGTTTGTTTCTCTCTTGATGAGTCTCAAAGCCCAATCATAAACTTATTTCCATTAATCAAATTATTGGGACAAAATAGTTTAAAATATGTGAGCAAAAGATTAGAGAAAGAAGAATTTACCTTTGGAAGTTACCATTGGCTTGTCTATTTGTCCATTCACATTTGAGATTTTTATTACATTGTTATTATCATCAGTAATTCCTTTCCTCTCCTTCACCTTGCAAGTTTTGCAAATCACTGGCTTGGTAAATCTTGTGCTTCTCCATGTAGAAGAACCTATAAATAAAACATAATTATATATCATCAGTAATATAAATTAAATGACTATAACAACAAGATAGTAAATGAAATACACATTTATATTCTAAATGCAATGAAGTATCACTCCTAGAAAATATAAAATAAAATCAAGTTAGAATGTGTAAGAAATCCGGGCCGGGCCTCCGGTAATTTATCCGTTATCGAGGCCCACGCACACGCGCTACACATGAGGAGGGGTCCCGGTATAATCTTGATGGGGTTCCTTCTTAAAACCAATCGGTGTTAAGAGGAGTGACCCATCAAGCTTATATACCCATTATAATATTTTTGTGTTTTTCGATGTGGGACTTTTCCCCACACACGTGACATTCCAACAGAATGTTTTAACCGTTTCGAGTCGTTTTCGAACCCTAATTAAAACTCGACGATCGTTAGTATGTAAATATCGTAACGTAACGTTAAAAAAATTGAATTTTTATGCTTTTCGCATACGCTTGAAATATTACGAAGGGAAATAAAATGAGAAACTTACTCTTTTTGCCGCATACTGAACAAGGCCATTGAATTTTCGTCATTCCTCGATAAAACGTCGCCTGGTAATTAAATAAATATCGAAAATGTGTTCTATAGTATAACCTAGTCGAAAAAATTAGGATACACTAAGACATATTTAACTTTCTGGTATTATGGTGGGTTGTAATATCACCACTCTTACTCTTTTTCTGCTACAAAATCTATGATGGCTGGTTGTGGTGCCTAATTTCAGTAGGAGGATTATTCAATAATTGCGATTACTAGTAATGAGATTATTGCATTGGACTATTAAAATCTAGTGGTATTAATTTTATGTTCTTTTTGCTTCTTTTTCATGTCTCATTTCCATAATATTCATACAATTTGAATTTTATAATTAATTTATTTTTTTGACGTTGACCTTTGTATTGCAATGATATTTCTTTGAGAACAGAAGAAAATGTATCTTTTTTAATGTTATTTATCGGGTACCCAATGATCCAATACACATTCTAATATTTATCGATCAAGTCATATTTATGGATCTTGTGTTTGGATAATCGATCAAGTAATATTTATTTAATACACATTCTAATATAAACCACAAATCATTGAAATTACTATTTCCATGACAGAGTATTAATTTAAACATTTATTTTCTTTAATTTTATGATAGAGTTTAGCTTATAATTTTCACTGATTTTATATGCTATATTTGTTCATTTTACGTAGAAAATTCTATAATTCTTCTTTTTCTAGTTTTTCTTTTTTTTTTTGACGCAAAAACAATGTTTGATACATAAACTATTCCTCAAAATGTGTAATTTTCTACAACTTATACAAACATAAACTTCGTTCTTGTATTTGAGAGGCAACAAATAATAAATTACGTGAAAAGAAATCTTACGTTTAGAAAAAATTAAATAAAACATATAATTGTTTTTTTTTTCAAAATTTTAAATTTGACGGCATAGTTAAAACCGTATTCATCTTCAATAAACTTTCGAAATATTTCTTTTTGCTATTGGTCTTGATAGAGTATGTAATACGTTTGTATTATAATATCATGATATAGAAACTTATTACTTCCACTTATGTTGAGTTTGTTGATATAGAAAATGCGAATTGCAATACCAAGAACATAGTTAATAAATAAAACAATAACCTTATGAATAGGTTCAAACTAAATATAAAATAAAACAATAAAAATGGTGGTTAAATAAGATAAGAACACACAAAAATTGAAAAGAAAATTATGTTAGATACTATAATAACGAAGAGAATTGAATTAATAAAGATGGCAACTTGATCATGCCAAGTAATCTAAAGTAATCACAACATGTTAACAATATTTATAATTTATACATATATATTAATAAACTATCTCATGTTATATTAAAGTCAAAGATGTGCTGAAGAAACTGTTTATTCTCTAATAACATAGATACTATCAATTTATTATATTAATATATATGGTATACATAGACTTGAATAAAAATCTCAGGGTAGGCAGGTGCCTACCCTCGCCATATGCCAGCTCCGCCCATGATGACGAAGCTCGAACTCGATAATCATGAACTCCAACATAAGTGATATATCTATACTCTTATATAAATGGCCTAAGGTGGCTATAAACTTCCAAATTTGATCACCTTATTTACAATTTATTCATTCTATTTATAATTTATTAATTGAATACTTTTCATATAACATCTAATTTTTCTATTTATTGTACTTATATCCTTATACATTATTTTTTTACTTTTATATTAAAAAATTATCTTTCATCTTAAACAGTAAACATATATCTTTCATCTTAAAGACTAAAATTTAGTAATTTCAACATTATAAATAATATTAAATAAAATTAAATGAACTAGAATTTCATAAATGAACTTAACATCATATGACTCAGTTTTAAAATTTGAGTCAATCAACAACAATTCTTTAGATAAACGTAACAAAAGATAATTTTTGATACATAAATTATCCCAAAAGCTTGTTTCCGTTCGACTTTCTTCTCTCTTATTTCGAATGTTTCCAAATTAAAAGATCTCAGCTATTTAACCACCGTAAATATTTCTAGCTACCAAAGCCAACATTTCGAAAAAAAAAAATCTGTTAATTTTTCACCGACCCCTCTAACTAACTAACTAACCAACTCCTTCGATGAAAACGAGGCCGGATCCAACTCCCAGCAATCCTCGGGAATTTCCAAACCCTCGTCGCGCCCCGAAACTCTCCTCGCGTTAATCTGATGCGAAAACGACCCAAAAACATCGTTTTTCCCGACCCACAAAACACCCTTCGGCCCAATTTCCCGCCTCTTAAAAACCGTCCTGAAACCATCCGCCCTAACGAGGCGAGCCACGCTCACACCATACGCTTCGCTGTAACTGCTCAGCGCTATTACAACCTCGAAAAATTCCCGCCCTTCTTCACCCCTTCTGCACATCGCCCAAACAGAGCCTTTTCGAGGGTAAACTGCGTACAATTCTCTAGCAACCCTATCGCAGTTTACTACGTGGGAGAATAGTTTGAGTATGTTGATTGAAGCTTTTTCTGATACCTTGAATTTCCCGCAAGGGGTTTGATGATGATGATGATGATTATCGTCTTCTTGGAAGGTAAGCCAACTTATTACGGCTTCGAAGGGCTTCGTCGAGACTTTGTGTATTAGGGCGTAGTTTCTCGGCATGGCGTCGAATTCGTCGTAAACTGCCCACACTTGCCCGTTCTTGAAGCACTTCGCCTTTCTGTCCTTGTCGAAATCGTAGAAATCTGATTCCTCGACATGTATGATTTCAAAGTTATTGCTTTTATTTGCATCGAAGATCTCTTTTACTCCTTCGTTGGCGTTTGTGTTCTTCCCGTATTTCGAAAATCTTCGCCTTTCCCTCTTTTCCTCGTCTTTTCCGGTGCCATTTTGGACGACGATTTCGACCGCATTTTCGAAATCTACAGCAGTTTCAGACACTGTTTCTGCAGATTTCAGGCTCTTGTCGTTCTTACCTCTTCGCTTGTAAGTCTTTATTTTCGTATCCACTGTTCCATTTTCCCCTTCGTTCAACTTTTCGCCCTCTTTTTCTTGATTTTCGCTATTAGCCAAACCATCTTCGTTTTCTTCCGCCCTTAATTCTCCCAACTGCTCTTTGGTATTCTTCTTCTTCTTCCTCGCCAGAATTTGCATTTCAGACAAAGTCATCTTCTCTTCATCGTGTTTTAACAACACATTATCTTCGCCAACACTTCTCCCCAAAACCTCGTCAACACTCCTAACCTTTCTCTTAACTCCAATCGACCCAATTTTCACAACGTTTTCCACATTCAAATCCTCTTCAATTTCAATGGCCTTAAAACTATTCTTACAGCCTGGGCAAACCAAGACATGCCCAAGGTACCTCTTTTCGAACCTATTCAACAATCCACACGCCCCACAAACGGTCGGAAAAGTCTCAGCAGCCACGTCGCTACCCATCGCCGCCGCCTCTTGCAAGGAAATCCTCAGCCTCATGTCGTACTCCTTCCTCCTAATCTTGTCGGAAAAGACGCCCATCGCCTCGCCGACGGCCTTGAAGGCGTCCTCGCCGGCGGGAAAAGGGTTCTTGTCGGGGTGGAGGGTTAGGGCGAGTTTTCTGTACTGTTTCTTGACGGCGGCGACGGGCGAGAAGGGTTCGAGCTGAAGGACCTTGTAGTAGTCTGGGATGGGCGATTTCTTCGACGCTCGGATGATTTTGAGGGCGGCGACGAGTTCGGGCAGGCCGGGCTGGTTTGGGTTGATGGTTAGGGCTTGCTTGGCGTGTTCTAGGGCAGATGAGAGGTTGCCCGAGGAGAATTGTTGCTCGGCGAGGGTTTTTAGGCGGTGGGCTTCGTCGGAATTGGACATTGTGTCTGTGTGGTGGAGAAATTATGCTGCGAAGGTAAGCACTGAATGGCAGGTTTTGGGCAAGCTTATTATATTACCACGGATATTACATTTAGAACCTTGGTGTTACTGTTTATTCGTTGTAGCCCCAAGAGTGGGGCAGCAGAACATTTTTAGTCCTTTAATTTTAGAAATTAACGATTGTCCTGAATGTTCACCTCACGAATCTGAAATAATTTCGTCTTTTTGGACTGAGTTGATCGTTGTGTCGCGATTAATGTCATGGAACGTCACCACATATTAAGGGGTGTTTGTTTATAGTGAATATTATCGTGATGTGGATCATTGCGAAATGTTATTTCCGTGTGTTGTTTTGGAGTGATATTTTATTTTGTTTATCAAGGTGATATTAGAATATTGTATTTGTTTAATCACGGTGGTGTGTGTGTGATATCGTGTAAATGTCATACTTAACCATACGGATACTATATAGATGATGTGGATTAATATATAAATATATATATTGAGATGATATTTACATAATAAGGATTACTATTTTGATATCGAGTTTAAAATTTTTAAGAATTAATAATATTTTTTTTTGTACTGTTATTATATATAATAATTTATTATTAAATATATTATTTTAAGATTTAATAGTTTAGTTAGATAACTAAATAAGGTATAAATGTTAAACTACGAGGTAATGTTGTCTAAATAAAAATTTGAAACATCACCATCACATTGATGTAAGATCACCTAGCTTTTTTGGGGTGATCTGAAAGATCGAATATCACCTAGGTGATCCGTCATTAAGGTGATGACTCATCACTTATGCTAAACAAACACATTGATGATAAGGCAACGGGAGGATCACGATGATGTTTTGAAGGATCACCCCAAAACAAACACCCCCTAATATTATTAGTATTTTACCGAGTCGATGCATGTTCAGGTTTATTAATGCATATAAAAAAAATATTTTGTATTTGAAGTTACTACTTTTTTTGTTTATATCTTTCTATTCTATTAAGGTAGAGAACTACATAATAACCGTTTCAAATCAATTGGTGTCTCTATTTTTATATTAAAAATATTAACTAAAAATACGCACAATATCACGATTCAAATCCTATCCACATAAAAACTGCTCATTTCTATTTTTGGAATGTTTACTTTAACCGTCCACTAATTCATTTTTATTTTTTGCACACACAAATTTTAAGCACTAGTTTTTTGCCCGTGCAATGCACGGGTCTTAATATCATAGATAATGTAAAGTACTATTATATGTTAATACAAAAAACGCAAATAATATTATAGATTTTAAACTATAAAATCGTAAAATGAATAAGTTAACGTATATATAAATCAAAATGTTATATGTAATGAGAAAAAATACACAGAACTCGCTAATGACATCGTACTCTTCGCTTGAAGACCCAATAATTATACTCCTCCTCCCAATCGACTCTAAAAATATGTGAAACCTTGACTTCATCATCACTTGATTTTGGCGCCCTCAGTATAAACACAAACTTCGACATCAGGCGATTATTAACGTAATCTTCTAGTAGGAATGGTCCATCATCTCCACCCTATAATATTGTCCAAAAAATAAATTTAAGACCCATGGAAAAATTGAACCGTGAAAGGATTTATACCTCAATGTAAATCTGCTCTAATTCCGATGCTGATATGCCTAATATGACCTTAGCATGGTCATTCCAGCATGTCAACTGTTTGGAACCAGATTTGTCACTAATTGTTGTCTTTAATATATATCTGTAGGTCAAACAATAACTTTGCAATAAAAATTAAGAGAATATAATTTTATTATGATCACATACGTGCATTTATATGTCGAACGAAGTGAGTACCTCGGGATAGTGTGTGTAACCAACCTATTGCAAGGTATGCCAATCATACCTGACAAACAATAATGATTTAGTGTAGCAATATGCAAAGGGAATAATGATTAGCAAAATTATAAGAACATAACATACCATAAACGGATCTTATGGGTCTCGTCAATGTTTGGATCGACAAAAACTCTGCTAAATCTTGTTGTGTTTAGATACGCACCTAAAGCGGTTATCATATTAAAAAATACGTTGCAGAATGAAAAGAAATTGGTGATATATAACATGTAAAAGAAATTCCTCTAAACATGTTATAAATTGTTGTACTAACCATCGAAATTCTTTACTTCAACTCTCGATACTGCCAGAATCTGAATCTTTGTTGCATCAAATAAAAGTTTATAATCTCCACTCGTGGCAAAGTTTCCCCATAGTGATACCTTCATTACATTCGTGCTGCAAAAAAAATTATCATCAAATTATTTTAATTGGAACAACATTATTGGGATATTCGACGTATTACAGGAGTACCTCATGTCACAAATTAAGACGTTTCGAACGTGAGTTTCGACAACCGTGCCATTCTTTTTCTTGAAACTAACGTTATCCAAATCACCAACATAAACCACAAAGCCAATCGCATCTGCAACGAATGTTGAAAGAGAATCTGATTAATAATGTTTAGTTACTACTTGGAAAAACAAAATGAGGATTACTCACCAACTAAGTGGTCATTGTGCGTGGCATACTGATGAATTCTACTTAGTTGATCAAACCGAAAGTTGTGTAGAGGGACATCATCATCAATGCTTGTTCGTGTATCCACAATTTTGGTATTTCGATGAAAATTCAACCTATAATCATTCCGCACAGGCCAATCCAAATCTGAAGCAGCGTCCACGCTTAAATCATTAATGCAATACACGGTCCCTACTTTCAGAATATGAAGATATTTGTCAATATCATCATCGTATAAAGTTACTTGTATTTCCGTTCCCTGAAAAAAAATGGTTAATAGATAACACAAATGGAAGAGCCTTGAATGATAAATTTAAAACTTAAGACTTGCTGAATATAAATTTCATACCTCAACATCAATGAAGATAAAATTCTGTACCCTAAACTCTTTATTGGATCGTACTCGAGTATGAAGATCGCAACGCCACAATAAACGCCCACGAATGCCACGTATAATTGTATGGGCATATTTGTCTAACTGGTTTGTATGTTAGATGTGCCATCTGCAATTATTAAAACAATTTATTGTAGAGTTAATTATATTAATATATAAATATTTTAAGATATTAAGCATAAGATTAATACAAACTTAAAAAAATGTTTTAAAACCAAAAGATTGAAATTTCAAATAATACTGTTCATTACATGCTGGATATAACTTCATTGTACACAACATTCTTGGTAATGTTTTCTGGCAAATCGTTCTTGTTGCGTATTAGAATCTTGAGCCCACTTGGTGATGTGACACGGGAAAGCACAACATAAAGTTGACCGTGGCTGAAGACGGGATTTGGAAGATATAAACCAACCGCATTCAACGTCTGTCCCTGACTTTTATTTATCGTCATTGCAAATGCCAATTTGATAGGAAACTGTCTTCGTCTTATGGCAAAACACGTATCTTGGTTCGAAGGTGATAGATCAATCCGTGGTATGAGTACATTCTCTCCCGTCTTTGGCCCCGATATTACTTTTGCTTCAATCACCTTATCTCCTAGCTTGTAAATAACCAATCGTGTTCCGTTACATAAACCAATCGACTGGTTCATGTTACGCAATAAGATGACAGGTGCTCCTACTTTCAGTTCTAAACAATGGTTGGGAAGGCCCGCAAAATTTGTAGAATGTAGCAACTCTATAGGATTCATTTCTTTCACCGACTCATCAGATTCTGATGAACATATCCTATCCGAACTTAAATTAATGCGAGAACTTCCTGGAAGCATTGATAATATCATAGAATTGATACTATCAACATCACTATTGGTGGGCGCTAATATTGCCCGTTCCTTTAGATAAACCAAATCGGAATACCTTGTTGTAAGGTCTTCGTAAGTTGCGGAGATTAACGTTTCGATCCCTCGAGCATCATCTTTTATTACGTACTCCATCGGAATATCAATCCAATTTGGCTCTCCATTGCGTGTTACAGATCTTCCAGGATATCTACCATCCCCTATTTCTAAGATCCATTTACTGAATTGTGTCATTCTCTGTAAATATTCACTGGAAATATCACCACCGAAAAGGCGCATGTTTATTTCTAACTTCATTAATCGACAGTTGCCCCAAAAATTTGCACGGTGCAAAGTAGCTGCGACAATTGATTCTCGACCACCACTTGCGACGACTGGTAATATTTGCCTGAAGTCGCCTCCTAGTACAAATAGTTTTCCACCAAACGGCAAATAATTGTCACAAATATCCCTAAAGTGACGATCAACGGCCTCAAATGCGAGTCGATTGGTCATAGGAGCCTCATCCCAAATTATCAACGACGCGAGTCGAATTAATTCAGCCCGGGGTGATGTTTTCTCAAATGAGCAAACGGAATTCTCAGCAGGATTTAGTGGTATCTTAAACGTAGAATGAGCAGTTTTACCACCAGGCAATAATAAGGCGGCAATTCCCGACGACGCAACTGCAATAACAACCTGTCTTTCGGACCTAAATTTTGATATAAGAGTATTCCATAAGTAGGTCTTACCTGTTCCGCCACTACCATAAACGAAGAATAAGCCACCACGATTTTGTATGTGAGCCCCCATAATTGTAGAAAATACTCTATATTTATCTGCATTTAGCCCCCGAGCAAGACGATCGTAATTTTCCATCTCTATTGATGTATCATAATCGAGTTCGTCTCTTATCAATCGATTGGTGGCGCGTTGAGCATCTTCCAATGATGGTTGCGGCATATGTGGATATTCTTTCAATGACTTGCCATTTTTGTTGAGAATATGTTCAATCTCGAGAATACCCAAATTGCATCGTTCTTCGTCTGAGAGGCGCAATTCGAAATTATTATACTGACGTCGCATCATGTGCTCAATATCATCAGTCATACTTGACCAATGTGTTTCCCATAGTCTTGTTGGATCGGCTACTTCGGTGAACATCAATATGGAGCAAAACATGTTTCTAAGTTGTGCACCAGTTGTCCAAGTAGCTGCTTCTGTTAAAGCGTCATGCCATTCTTTGTTATCGTCGAGCATGCCTAATTGAAGACATGCCGCCTGAAAGGTCGGTTGTACTACCCCCCTCACCGTTCGTATGTCCTCATATGACACTGCACAACGAACTTTCGTAAGGAGCATCCTGAGATAGTAACGCTCACCAGCATTTGGATGCGTAAAAGGTAGTCTTCCTATCGACACTCGTTGGTGTCTTTTTTTCCATAATTTACTTCGACGATCCCATACCCATTCGGTTGGAAATTCCGAATATGTCAAAGATCGAGCTTCTTGACACCGCCTATTTGCCTCAAACCACATTGTCAACATGGTGTTTTGAGGCTGATTAATTACGTCATGTAGATCATCGTTGTCATGGAAGACAACGTTTTGATCGCCTGGCAAATGAAACTGCAATCTTTCAACAGACGGATATTGATGTTGTAGATCAAAATCAAAAATCCTCCAACTTGCTTCTGACACGTAACGACAATCCAAATATTGCTTAATTTCATCTACACTCTGTGGTTGTGCCCCAAAATTGTTGTTTCGATCGCCGCTATCTTCAATGACAAATGTAGCTCGATCATGGCCTTTGTGTATGTACTTATATAAGTACTTAACCACGCTTCGAACGGCTACGCGCTCAACATTTATGTGTGCATCATATTTGACGCACAAATCTCTATTGAAGGGGACTACCCATCTGTTATCTATTTCTCGACCATTTGGTAAAGTTGTTACGGAAGTTCTTCTACGCATGTACTGTACGAAGCTTCGATCATCAACAACCGTCTCAGCGCAAAATTTTTTCGGATAATGCTTTGAGCACTTTCCATCAACTAAGCATGGACCACATGGTCCATGTATCATAAACTTGGTGACTGTTTGATATGCAAGAGGATCATTGTGTTCATCAGGGATTTCAGCACTGATGAATTTATTGACATCCTCTGCACATGTGGCCTTATCATTTGCACTCACCGTGAGTAGTATATGCGCATGAGGAAATCCGCGTTTTTGGAATTCAACAACATATAACTCTGCATTATTTTTAGCTGTGTTAGCAAAATTCAATAACTAAAAATTAAAGAATTATAAATATAGAAAGTTACCAGCAATAAGGGTTCCAAACATTCGTCTGTCCTTCAAATCACGGAACAATTCCTTCATTTTTAGTCTAAAAACTCGAGCCGCAATGTTTGGACGATCTTCAACACGCTCATGCAGAAGCAGCTCTCTAGTTATTTCAGGCCAATTCGGATTACAGGTGAAAGTGATAAAAAAATCAGGAGGACCCATTGTACGACAAATTGCAACTGCGTCCTGATAATGTTGAATCATATTGCGTGGTCCACCGGTAAATGAGGAAGGCAGTATATACTTTCTTCCAACAGACGTTGCATTAACATCACCGCTTGAAACAGCATCTTGA
This sequence comes from Craterostigma plantagineum, assembly GCA_027422505.1. Taxonomy (NCBI): domain Eukaryota; kingdom Viridiplantae; phylum Streptophyta; class Magnoliopsida; order Lamiales; family Linderniaceae; genus Craterostigma; species Craterostigma plantagineum. Next base: position 21,587,144 of record JAPQWV010000012.1, read on the forward strand.
AGCCCTCTGTACAATTCTGTACGCAAGCGTCCTTGGTTACATTTGACGTAGAGAAGACGATATTGCTCAATAGCACAATATGCGTCAACAATAAACTGTTGGTACAATCGACCGCCTCTAGTTAAGCTATCACCATCCTCCTCCCTATTTTGCATTCGGAATGCATAAAACTGTCTCATCGAAACTTTAACCCTTGAAGTACTCGAAGAGATTATTGGTATGTCGACTGACCAACCATCTGTTCCATAAGGAAATAGCAATGGATATTGGAGAGACATATAAGCAGGATGAGTCTCATTTATCCTCTGTAAAGCACCACTGCATGTCTGTAGAATAACGTCTCTATGTCCCAATTCCTCAGTACAGTCACCAACCAACAAAGCAGCGACTTCAGTTGATGTTGGACGCGTATATTGTCTGCCTTCTCTTGCTTGGATGATGCGTATACGAAGATTTATATTGTTATGTTGTTCGACCAACATATCTCGAGCACTCCGGAAAACAGAAACATAGGGATTTACATGATCGAGCATGTGTTGAAGGTCACGGAGTATATCACCATTTATGTCTGAAGTGGTTGAAGATCCCATAGCATTAAAGCGATTGGAAACTTCATTGTCAGTGTCATATATATACAGCTGAGCAAATTTAGGACCGGCACCTGGGTCAGGGAGTAATGACCCGATTCGATGGTAATTGCTACCACCAATGCGAAACACATAAGGTCCCCTACCATCATTAACACTGTTGTCGATCTGGCCCCCCATTGAAGTGAATGCCAATAATGAATTGTACATTCGGATTTTGTCTTTGAAGACTGTCTGTGATAGAAGGGACTGGAGGAATGGTGGTGACACTGGAAGCCTTGGTAGTTGTACTTGACCATTTCCGCAACATAAATGAAATCTTGGATTTCTCAAGCTACTGTCTCGAACTTTCTCAGATACCCACATGATGGCATTGCAATTCGGGCACTTTGTATTTCTATGACCAGTATCTGAGCGTTGCGAGAAAGAACATCTTCTACTTGTGGTAGAAGTTTCTACAAAGTTTTTGTTTTGAATTGAATTACTAAATACTGAAAATATTAACTACGGACAAACATTTACAAATTAATAATTTTTACCAGCTTGATTGCGGGATATAATAGGCTGAATATTAGCAGAATGCCTTCCACGATTATTGCGAAGAACTGTCATCCTGAAAGCTCGCGCTTCCCGTTGTAGTGACAATTGATGCATTCGTCTTGCTTGAATATTAAGATTTGAAGGGATATTGGATCCGCAATAACGTGCGTCCATAGTTATGTTACAGTTATTGACAATCTACGAATTAAGGCATTAGCAATTAGTAAGGGAAACAAAACTAACGTGTTTTCTATTAGGGAACAAATGCCTTATATGGAATGCTCATTGAATCTTATAGCATAAAAGAAATTGAGAAGATAAAAAGCAATGATAACAGTCATATTAATTGTTGTTGAAATTACCTCCCAAAAGCTGTCCTTTTTAAAATTTGTTGATAGTCCAAGTTGATTCCTAATACCTGCATATTTTAAGTTGAAGTACAGTGTAATGTTAATATTTAAGAGTCAAAAGTATTTGCTGGCAACATTACCTTTTGAAAATCGAAGATTTTTGAAAAATCTCACAGATAGTCGAAGATGATTCTTAATACCTGCATATTTAATATGTGAGTGTCAAACGTTGGGTAAAGGAACATTAAATGAACACCAGAAGTAATCACAACTGTAGACATACAATAAGATTGAAAATTTATGGAAAAAAACTCAATAATTGGCTTAGTAAATGAAATTCGAATATCATCAAATTATGATAAAAGAGCACATGAGGAACTTATATTGGAACTTGTTAGGAATCGTGAATTGAGAATTCAGATTAAACAGTTTTGGTGATTGTCCAAACTTGATTAAGAATACCGGTCAGAAGAACATAAGACCGAAGATTAAAAGACCAGATAATCAGTCTGAAGGAAATTGCTCAAGCTTGGTTAAGGATACCAGTTTGAAGAAGATTAAAAGACCGGATGTCAATCAGCAGATTACATATGCGCAGGAGACCGGACATCAGTTAAAAGAACACAAGACTGATTGTTAGAAGAAGCGTGCCTAAAACCGGACAGTATGCAAAGATATACTGGACCTGGCAGGAACCAAGATCAGAACTCAGATACCGGACCGATAAAGTGCGAAGACCGGAGTTCTGTCATCAAGCATGCCACGTGTACAAAGATTCAAATTTACTCAAGGCGGGATAATGAAATCTACTGTCGAAATCTTTAATGCAAGGCTGCCATAGGAAGACAGGTCGAAGTCAAGTCGAGCTTAAAATGGAAAAAGCAAATGAGACAGTATGAACTGCTGCCAAGACCGGACAGTACCTATTTTGGGAAAGTGCATTTAATGCACAGTTCAGCACTTGGAGCTATTTCACAACGGTCTTCTTCATCAACAAACAAGTATATATATCAGAGAAGAAACACTGAAGAAGACAACAACACAACCACGGGAAATCAATCAGACGAAAGTCAAGAACAAAGCGAGAAATTTAGAAAGTGTTGTCCTCACTGTACGATAACCGGTCAGGTTAAGTAAGTGAGTTATTGTTATTCCGACGGACTGTAAAAAGCTGTTGAAGTAGGTGGATTGTATTTTACGACTGCCTAGGGATTCACTAGATAAGGCTGAGGGCAGCCGGGTAGGTTGTACTGTGAGTGTATAACTGAAGTCTAGTGAACCTTCCTCACGAGGAAGAAGGGGAGACGTAGGAGATTTAACTCCGAACTTCCAGAAACAAACCGGTATCGTCTTTCACACACACACTAACACTACGCACAGATTATCGGTTTCTGAGTCAGAACCGATTTACAAGCTTCCGCAAATAACACAAAGAGAAAAATCAAGCACCGGTATTAACCTTAACCTGTTAACTACCAAAAGGGCGACAAGCGTTTATTCACCCCCCTCTAAACGCGTAAACCGATCCTAACAAGTGGTATCAGAGCGGGTTTGCTTGATATTTCTTCTACACTAACTATGTCTTTATCAGATCAGCTTCTTATGTTTAGCAGGGAAAATTTTCTTGAGTGGAAAATAAGGTTGATGACCTACCTCTATGTGCAAGATGATGAAATGATCGACGTACTGGAAAATGGACCATTCGTGTTCAACAAGATAAACGCAAGACATGCTGTCTACCCTGACGAGCCAAGAGAAATTCCAAAGGAAAGACACGAGTTGTCAGGAGAAGAGAGACGAAAGACAAATCTGGATAATATTGCAAAAAATGCCATATTCAAAACTCTGGACATAGAAGTCTTCAGACAAGTTATGACAGGCAAGACCGCTAAGGAAGTGTGGATCAAACTAAGTCAACTTGGGGAAAACCAAGAAATCAACGAGCTCAAGGAAAATCCAACAGAAGCACTGGAAGATGGAAAATCATCCAATGTGACACAGGTTAATCAGCGTAAGCTAAGCGATAATACTAACATTCAACTTAAATATGATAGGACCGGATCCAAAGCTGAGAATGACTCCAAAGAGGAGACAAACCAACACCTAAGGTGGAAGAAGGCACAAATCTCCACGACTAATGGAGATAGCCACAGATGGGATGATACCGATTCCGATGAATCAAGTTCTGAGGATGAACCAAGCAACCACAAAGTTGAACCAGAACTTATCTGCCTGATGGGAGATCAATCAGATCCAGAAAATAAATTCACCTATGAAGAAGTTCTAGATGCTCTCCAGAATATGGCTGATGAATACTGGAAACTGAACGAGAAGTTAAAAGTGGCAGAAAAAGGAAAAACACCAGCGCTAGAAGATATCGGATCTCTTCTTGAAAAGATCATCCATCTAGAGGAAGAAAACCTCAAACTCAAAGAAGCAGCCGAAAAGAATGCATCAGAAAACAAAAGGCTAACCACTTTGGTCCAGTCATGGACCAAATCAACAGAGACATTTCAATGTCTTCAAGGTTCCCTAAGGGATGCTGGTGACCGAACCGGACTTGGTTACGGCGAAGGAATTGGTGTCGATGAGCCAACAACATCCGCACAACCAACTACTTCAAAGGTGATCAACTTTGTTCGTCCCAAAAACTATAACCCAGTTTCTGTTGCTCCTATGAACAGGTTTAAGGAAACTGGAGTGAAACATAGCTACAATCCCTCAATGTCCTACGCAAGGACAAGATCTCAGGTAGCAAGGGGGAATAATGTAAGAAATGCTCCACATAAAGGGATACCCCAACAATTAAGGGGGAATACCGGAGTAAGTTATGATTCACGAAGAAGAAGACCTCAACAACCAAGGGGGAATGGTCACGATACGAAATCAGGGACACAAGGCTGCAGAAGACCCAAAGACCGGTCTCAGAAGAGGAATAATAAATATAAATATCTTATTGATCCCACTACCGGTAGACATATTAGGATAATCCAATTATGGATACCTAAGGTACTAATTCCTAACCGGACTCAAAGAGATTTGGGTACCGAGGATTTTATTTGTTCTTGCAGGAATACATGCAGGAACTCAACCGGTTCTACTAACCTCTAGACAGCAGATGCTGTCGGCACATGCCCAGGGGGAAAGACACCCGCTGAGATCGAACCATGTGCCAAGTCAGCGGCTACCTTTGAAACAGGTATCCATTAACTGTCTGAACCGGTACAAGCAAGAAAGAACTTACAGTCAATATGCTTGGTTACTGGTGAGTTCATGTAATTAGAAATGAATCATCTGGGAACTCAAAAATTCTTTTATACTTATTAAAGTTAATCTTAATAATGATCCACCTTCATTACCAGTATAAATAAAGGAAAAGAAAACAGAAACTGCTCTTTCTAAGCCTTGTACTAACACCATGCCTGAGGACCATAGCGTATGCTGTGAGTCATACATATACTGGCAAGTTTTAGGTAAAAATGCAGTAAAGAGAGGGAATCGGCTGTCTGGCAAAAGCACAACAGATGATCAGAATAACCAAGCGGTAGCGGCCAGACAGGATCCCAGAAAGGAAGCTCCGAATTGGGAAAATCAAGCATTAAAGGAACAAACCAGTTTCAAAAGAGCGATACTTGTCTAAAGGAAATCGGGACAATGTATTGCAATAAGTCTGCATCTACGGGAGTCTACTGAGGGGGAACGCCTCAAGTAAAGGGAAGAAAAGATTCTCAGAAGACCAAACAGCGTTTCAAGAGACGATCAAATCAGCCTGGCGACTGATCGGAATAACTGATGGAAATACAAATTGAGGGGGAATTCATCAGAAGGAACGGAATTAGTTTTGAGATCAACTAAGTCCGGACATTCCCATCAAAGACCAACAGTCCGTACCGGAGAAAGACAACTGAGGGGAAACGGTCATAAGTTCAACACAGAGAATGTGTGAAAGACTCACCTAGCTCTTGGAATTCAAAAACATAAAGGGCAATCGGTGAGGGAAATAATCTCAGTTCCAGACAAATGGCGTAATGGCGCTCTACATGGAGACTGGTTCTCAGCCAAAGACTGAGTATAGGTTCAGACTCTAACTAGTGGTTAAGGAGCAGACAAACTGGGTCAACAAGCAAGTTCTTCTATTGGAGGAAAGTTACAGCCTTAAGAGGAAAAGCAGTAGAAGTACCAAGGTTGTCAACTCGGTGAAGATAGTCGGGAGTACTGAAATCAGGAAGGAGAGACTAAGTACAGGAATGACAAACTGGTGAACTACGCACAACTGCACCAGACTGGTTCTCAAAAGCAGTGTCTACTCTCTGTCTGAGTATCAAAGTATCTCAAAAGCCTTCTGAAACCGGAACTATCCATGACTGACCAATGGATAAACATATGACTCCTACTGAGCGGATAAAGACCGAGTCTCTTCGATAACTGTGCCTCATCAATGCACATATTATTGAGTTTGATACAGCTGGCTTTGAAACTTGCAGGATATTTGAGAAGGTGAATAGTCATGTCATCAACGAATCTCTGTCATCGGACAAGACATAAAGTTCCGACGCACTGAAAAGAAGATAAGCATGGCTTGGAATACTGTGCACCCGTGACACAAATCGACAGGAATTCTCCGGCTATTTAAAGACCTCACGACCCTCTTCAAAATCCCAGTCACTCAACAACAACTAAGTTCAAAATGCCTAAGTTACCGAAACTTCCACAACCCTCAGTCAGGATAAGCCTCACAACCAGAAAAAGCTTAACAAGTCCAAGCCCAGTTTTCTTACCCGATCGCCTCAAAGCAGTATCTCCAACAGACTGGATGCGGACTCATCCATTAGATCATTCAAAGACCTCACGGCGGTCAAACAAAGCTACAAAGACGCTGCTGTGGACTAGCAGGCTTTTTAAAACAAGTCCGACGGCACAGAATGAGGGCTCTGGGATGCTCTCTGATGACTGGACGAGTTGGATCAGATGCACCCAGTCATCAGCTTCTTACCCAGAGCTGAACAAAAGATGCCGCGGACCGGGCGAGCCATCAGGGCACTACAAGGACCCAAAGGAGAGGATGGCGCCCCACCAGTCCCTTGTAGACCATCTACTACAGGGACTGGAAAAGGGGAACCGGTTACCCGGGATTAAACGCCATGCCAGGCACATACCCGAACACCGGTTCCTATCGGTTTCGTTGCGCTTTCAGTGGTGCCAAAAAGCGGAGATCCACCATGACGCAACAACCGACCCTCCAAGGAGCTCAACAAAAAGCGTGAGTCCTGGAGACAACCGGAGCTTTGTACGAGCTGCTAAGACTGGACGACTCAGAAGAAGATTTCTTCAGACCTTGAAGCGTCCTGTCAAATCTGAGCGCAGCTACAGAGCTACCGGTTTCATTGTGCCTCAGAAGGAGAGAACAACGGTAATGATGACTCTCTTGCACAATGACTACCTTCCCTCACACCGGCATGTGATTGTCAAAAAGGGGGAAGAAGAGTACTGCCCACTGCCCAATACTAATTGGGGAGAAAGGGAAGATGGCAGTACTGAACGAAGCTGCTGGCAGACCAGGACGTACCAGAGAGAACTTGGGATGCCAACAACCGGAAGATCGAAGAAGTATAGATACCGGTTGTGACAAGCAGTGTGGAGTAGGAGTGCTGCTAGCTGAGGAGAAAGGGCAGATGGAACTGCTGCAGCACTAAGGCGAAGCAGAAGGCAAACCGGGATGTACCGAAGAAACCGGACGATGCCGACAACCAGAAGATCGAAGAAGTTTAGCATATCTAAGGAATAGATAGGCCAACAACGGTTGTAATAGATCGGTAGTTTATGTATCAAATTGGCTTTGATATAATAAATACCGTTCTGCTTCGTTGAGTTTTGACAATCACCAAAAAGGGGGAAATTGTTAGGAATCGTGAATTGAGAATTCAGATTAAACAGTTTTGGTGATTGTCCAAACTTGATTAAGAATACCGGTCAGAAGAACATAAGACCGAAGATTAAAAGACCAGATAATCAGTCTGAAGGAAATTGCTCAAGCCTGGTTAAGGATACCAGTTTGAAGAAGATTAAAAGACCGGATGTCAATCAGCAGATTACATATGCGCAGGAGACCGGACATCAGTTAAAAGAACACAAGACTGATTGTTAGAAGAAGCGTGCCTAAAACCGGACAGTATGCAAAGATATACTGGACCTGGCAGGAACCAAGATCAGAACTCAGATACCGGACCGATAAAGTGCGAAGACCGGAGTTCTGTCATCAAGCATGCCACGTGTACAAAGATTCAAATTTACTCAAGGCGGGATAATGAAATCTACTGTCGAAATCTTTAATGCAAGGCTGCCATAGGAAGACAGGTCGAAGTCAAGCCGAGCTTAAAATGGAAAAAGCAAATGAGACAGTATGAACTGCTGCCAAGACCGGACAGTACCTATTTTGGGAAAGTGCATTTAATGCACAGTTCAGCACTTGGAGCTATTTCACAACGGTCTTCTTCATCAACAAACAAGTATATATATCAGAGAAGAAACACTGAAGAAGACAACAACACAACCACGAGAAATCAATCAGACGAAAGTCAAGAACAAAGCGAGAAATTTAGAAAGTGTTGTCCTCACTGTACGATAACCGGTCAGGTTAAGTAAGTGAGTTATTGTTATTCCGACGGACTGTAAAAAGCTGTTGAAGTAGGTGGATTGTATTTTACGACTGCCTAGGGATTCACTAGATAAGGCTGAGGGCAGCCGGGTAGGTTGTACTGTGAGTGTATAACTGAAGTCTAGTGAACCTTCCTCACGAGGAAGAAGGGGAGACGTAGGAGATTTAACTCCGAACTTCCAGAAACAAACCGGTATCGTCTTTCACACACACACTAACACTACGCACAGATTATCGGTTTCTGAGTCAGAACCGATTTACAAGCTTCCGCAAATAACACAAAGAGAAAAATCAAGCACCGGTATTAACCTTAACCTGTTAACTACCAAAAGGGCGACAAGCGTTTATTCACCCCCTCTAAACGCGTAAACCGATCCTAACAGAACTTAATGAGTGCGCGCACTTGTATTGTAAATATTTTAGTTAAAAATTCAGTTTACATACACATGAAAGAAATCAAAGGGCATATGAGTACAACAAATATAAGGTATAGTATATATATCGTCGAAATTGATTCTTAAGATCTGCGCATCTACATTTGAAGTACGGTGTAATGAAAGTATTTGAGAGTCAAATATTTTAATAAAAATAATCAGTTTACATATGCATTATATAAATCGTATGCAGATAGGGGTGTTCAAAAGTCGGGTTAACCGAATTACCGAACCGAAAACCGAAAATTCGGTACGAACCGAACCGACTGAAGAGCTTCGGTTCGGTTTTTGGTTCTTAAAAATGGTTAACCGAAATTTTCGGTTTTTTTGGTTCGGTAATTCGGTTAATCGAATTAAAACCGAAAACCGAAAATTAATAAATTAAGTAATATATATTTAATCAATTAAGTAATATATATTTATTTTAATTAATTAATATGTATTTAATAAATCAATGAATATATATTTAATAAATTAATTAAAATATATAAATAATTCGGTTTGGTATTATAATATTATTTTTTAAATTTTTTTTTAAATATTTGTTTTTCGGTCGATAACCGAAACCGAAACGAAAAAATCCGGTTTTAACCGAAACCGAACCGAGTAAATTAGGTTCGATTTTCGGTAACCGAATTGTCGGTTCGGTTCGGTTCGGTTTTTACCGAATGAACACCCTTATAGGCAGATGCAAAACATATCCTCCGCATTAACGTATAACCGAAGGACCACATATTTCGAGTAAAACACTATCTTATTAAACAAAAAAGAAAAAAGCACACAAATAGTAATATATACAGCACAGTGACAAACCTTAATCGCATTGAGAAGGTTCAGCCCTATCTTCCGGATTCAAAGCTACAGATATAAAAGATAAGGAATTAGTAAAAGCTTTAAGACACTTAATGAAATACGACGTAAAGCTCTGAATTTTTTTTAATTCGCATTACCAGTGGTGAGATCACACTTAGACTGAATGATAGAGAATAATTAAGAGTATATTGATTACATGTGGTGAGATCTAGCTTCAGCGAATACATATTAAAAACCCTATCTTACATATTATTCAAACATAGTAAATTGAATACATGTGGTGAATTCACATGTTTGTAAACTTCTATTAACGCCAAAATACACTGAAGCTAGATATCATCACAATAAAATATGCTAGAATAAATTCTTATTATAGCGAACTTCTATCCTACACTGTCACAAATCGCACATGTCATCATAGAGAAACCAATGTGGTATGAACTTACAATATGCAGCTGAAAAGGACAGAGTTTGTAGAAGCCTTTAGTCACATGTAAAAGTAAATTTAAATCCGAGGAAGTCGAGCCAAATTGCGGGATATATTACTTGATCAGAAGTCAAATATTACTTCATGAATGAGCCAATAATTTTCGCTGTAGATGGTGGGTGGTTACATGGCACTTACACGCAAACTGTTTCCTTAATAGTGGGGTGGTTTTTGTAATTCTTTTTTTTTGGTAAAATAAAGGAATCTACGGGAAGAGAGGAGGAATTTGACACAGGTGGTTTTATTTTTTATATTTATGCGTTAGCTGATTTGTGGACTAAGAGACACGTGTCCTCTTATAAGCAACCCTACATTTCTATTCTTATACTCCCTCCGTCCCATAAGTTTATGGACATTTGGGTATTGACACGGGAATTAAGAAACTGAATATTTTAATAATATAGTGTATTGGAAAGGTAAAAAAGTGTATGTTTTGGCACGTCTTTTGATGATATTTAATATTATTATATTGATTGTTTGTGATAGCTTTTTGCTAAATAAGGAAATGTCCAAAACGGTTTGGGACGCCCGATATAGTAAAATGTCCAAAATGGTTTGGGACGGAGGGAGTATAAGATAAGATAAGATATTTTTATATTTATGCGTTAGCTGATTTGTGGACTAAGAGACACGTGTCCTCTTATAAGCAACCCTACATTTCTATTCTTATATAAGATATCTATACTATTTATAATGACTCGGCACCACATAATAATCACTAGTATTTCTAGCACACCCTACGTGACGTGAGTGTAATAAAATAAAGTTAATTATTATTAAATAGATTTTATAAACAATATACTAAAAATAGCATTTGCTAGTTACAGTAGAAACGCAATAAATTAATACTCGATAATTTAATAAACCCTTTAATATAATATTTTCAGCCGATCCGGACTCGGAGATAACGTACTAAATTAATAATTCTAATAAATTATAAGATAATAGACTTTTGATAATTTCTATAGGTCCTGTATAAATTATAAATTAAGAATTCCATATGTAAAAACATTCTCATATTACATGAACGAAGATATATTTACTAAGATTTCTTAAATGTATATTAACATCATACGGATTATGATAGACTTGGGAGATTGAAGGTTTGATCCTTAATTTGACGTTCATTAAGGACATAGGTATTGAAGGTTATTTGATGTTTGGGAAGTTTGAAAGGTAAATATACACTATAAATTAATAATCATTAATTTATCGAATTAATTTATCGATTAATTAATAACTCTTAAATTAATAAATTTGGTCGGTCCCAACTGTATTAATTTATAGAGTTTCTACTGTATCATGAGGTTATGAAAGGTACGTGATTTAATAAGTCTTTTTTATTTTTTTAATATATGTAGAAAAAATCTGGGTCATTTGATACAGAGCAATTGACGGTTTATGCTAACCTCTCACCCTTAATATAATAAGATAGAATAGATATTGCTTTCTCAACTCAGATTCACACCCCAAATTAAGTGTCATCTATAGATAAATACCCAATTGAGCAAAAAATTCGCAAATCAATATCTATATCAGAAATTTTTACAGATAGGTACCCGTTTTATTGTTTGTACCAATTTTCTCAGTCTTGCCGTACATTTTAATGTGTGTTGCGAACCACCTCACGCGTTTATACGGTAAACTATACGGTTACTATACGGTGCCTTAATGTGTTATATATGAGGTACTATTTTCTCAATGGTACCACAATACGTTGTTATAGACTAAATGTGTTATATCGTAAGAAGTAATTTAACACAACCAAGCAATTATTTTTATATATTAGTCCTTTATTTGTTAATATTATTTATTATTTTTATTTTTGTTTTATTTTGAGTGACAAGTAAGTTAAATAAACTATGTACGTGGCTGAAGCCCTAGCCGTCAACAGTCCACGATCGACCCACACGTCAGACCAAATCATCAACCAATCAAATCCACCATGGACAACAACAACACATCAAGCTAATTCTCCTCCTCTCCGAGCAGCACTAGCACCCAAACCTTCTCAGCATTGATCTTCACAGCGGATCGTCTGTTTGAGACGAACTGGATTGCGGATTTTGCTGTGTCTGATTGGGGTTTTACTTTGTGTTTTTTTTTTGGGGGGACGAAATCATACGGTTCCTGATTGGGTTGTGAGGGCATTGAAGAGTTGAATTTGTATCCGTTTCCGTGTTCAATCTGGTGGCTTGAGATTAACGGACCAGATTTTGTTATTTGGCGTGGTAGGTTTTTGAAGTTGTGAAGCTTAATTGTTTATGCTCGGGGTTGATGATTGTACTGTACTATGTTTTGTTGAAAATTTTCAGCTTTAGGGAATGCTGTTACTGTTTTCTGGTTCTTATTCGTGTCATTTTTTGTTTTTTTGGATGTATTATTCCATGTTATGTTCCGTCGAAGTCAGTTTATTCTTAATTGCAGATATGAAGTTCTAAGAATCTGTATTTTCTCTGCTTCCTAATATGATGTTGGAGTTTTATAGTCATTGCTGTGTTGAGTCGAATGGTTTCTGTCCAGTCCTTTGCTGAGGGGATGAAGCTGAGCGCAATTTAGTGTTTTTGTTGTGTGCTTTTATCCTGTATTGCTTACTACGAATTCAACGGACAAGGTCTTGATGTTGCTTACTTCTTGCAATAAAACTGTTAACAGGATGGTCTGATTGAGAATAAGGATCTCATCCCTGTTTAAGAATGGGAAATCGTCAGGCTGATAAATCGAGCAAGGAAGGGAAAGAAGCTAAGGAGCCTAAAACTCCACCTTCGCAGGTTAATTGTTTGTAGATTGCTCTTTTTCCCGAAATAGTACTTCAAGATCCATTACGTGTTCAAGGTCTTTTGTTCTTCTTGGGATCTGTTATTTTGGCACAAATATTTTTGGTTCTTAAAAAGAAACAGTTTGAGAAGGTTCAATTGGCCGAAATGAATTTCTAGACTCACGGATTTATCAACATAAGGTTCGTAAAAAGAACAAAATTATTCTTCTTGTTGTCAATTATGTATGATAAAAAAAATGACATTCTGAAAACTTTTATTGACTTGTTCGTTTTCCACAAGCTTCGTCAAATCCCCTGTACTGCATTCCTAGTCATAATAGGTATATTTTTGTTTGAAGAAGACTATTTTGCTGCATAGCTTCCTCAAAATGGTTATGTTCAATTTCCTCGGCTATTTTCAGGATCAGAATTCAGCTGCTTCTGGTGCAGCTACTCCAGATTGGTCTGGCTTTCAGGTCAAATAAATCTTGAGTGATTTGAATGCATATCCCCTTATTTGCGTTAGATTGTAATTCATTTGGCATATACGATATTGTTCTGTAGGCATATTCTCCTATACCACCGCCTGGGTTCTTGGCATCAAGTCCACAGGCACCCCCATATATGTGGGGCGTTCAGGTACATGCTTGTTGCATTATTCCAATACATATACGGTTATCGTATTGGTCACAATATACCATTATCATGACTTCTTCTTTTTGCACAAATTCCATTATTTTCAAATGATATAATATCTACCTTAAAAAAAATTCTTGTTAGTTTACTACCTTATCATAATGTAACATTATCGTGAGTCTTTTGCTATTTTTTCATAATAGCATTATGTTCAAATGATATAATATCTACCTCAAAATTATTGTGGTTAGTGACACGCTGTCTAAAGGCTAAAGATCATTCCGTTTCACATTCGCCCTTTTAGTTGTAAATAGTTGACCATAAACACCATATGCGATTGAAGATAGAAATAGAATCATGTGCTATTTCATGATGTTGTTATCTTGTGATAGTTTGTTTGGTACATCTTAGCATGCAATCACATATTCATCCAATACACATCGCAGCAATTTATGCCGCCGTATGGTACTCCACCACATCCTTATGTTGCAATGTATCCCCATGGGGCAATGTATGGCCATCCAGCAATGACTCCGGTATGTTGGAACTTCTTTTATTCGACCTCCCTAATGTTCTCTATGATCACTCATAAATTTATTTTTACTTCATGTGTCGTCAATCAGGGTTCTTACTCTTTCAGTCCTTTTGCTATGCCTTCTCCAAATGGTGTTGCTGAAGCATCTGTGAGTCATTCTTTCACGTTTTTATTCACTTATTTTAATTCTTTTGACTTCTGAAGTCAATTACTTACAGGGTAATACCCCTGGAAAAATGGAGTTGGATGGCAAGACATCTAATGAGAAGGGTAAACTGCCAGTCAAAAGATCCAAGGGTAGTTTGGGAAACTTGAATATGATAAATGGTGCTCATGAACCTGGAAAAATCTCCGGTGCATCGGCAAGTGGTGTGTCTAAGAGGTACAGTAGGACATATGATAAACTTTAGACTGTAATCAGTGCCAAGAATTTCTAGTAGTACACGATTAGGGTGGTGGCGGTGATATTACTGTGCGCCTTCCACTTCTTGAATTTCATTATTGGGTTTTGACATCACGGCATGTTTTGGTATTGTTCATTTCTTGTTTCTTTTTGTCTTCGCTTGGTTTCTTACCAAATGTTTAATATTCTTACTAGATGGATTTATGACACTGCTAATGTTATTTCACGTCTGCAGTGCTGAGAGTGCAAGTGAAGGTACAACTGACGGTAGTGATGCAAATTCTCATAATGTAAGAGTCACATGAAGTACTGGTTACATTTTTGTCTATCATCTATCTTTGCTGATAGTAGTTCATACATTTAAATAATCACTGTGGGCATTGAAGATTTGTTTGGAGTAGCCCTCTCGTTTGTTTAAAATGTATCATCCTTAGGATAAATTGGCAGAAAACACTACCAAGATAGAATAATCTGGTGATGCATTTTTCCTGCGGCTGCTTATCTGAATCCTCCTCCTCCTTGTTGCTTTTTTTTTTCAGGAACTTTCAAGGAATCCCATTAACCGTCAACATTCAGGTTCAAAATTCTTTCGTAATATGGTGATTGATAAGACCTCTTTTGTCACACACTGTTGTTGTTTATTAACATACATTGCCTCCGCACCATATCATGCTACAGAGGAACCTTCTCAGAATGGTAGCGGTGCTCAAAGCTCCCAAAACGGTGGATCAATGGTCAATCACACAATGAATGTGGCGCCAATGCAGGCTGTAGCTGGAATGGGTCCCACCACTAACCTAAACATCGGCATGGATTACTGGGCTGCCGGTAGATCATCTGCTGCACCAGCAGTGCGTGGAAAGGTGTCTTCTGCTCATGTTCAAGGAGGAATGGTCCCAAATGGTAGAGACAGTGCTCAGTCACAGCTTTGGATAAAGGTCTCATTTCTGCTCTTAATGTTTCCATTTCTCCTTTTTCTTATATTGGAACATAGTTGGACTGCTATCAGCTAACCATAAATCTAGTTTGAATTATGTGCGATCTATTGCCAAAGTTTAACTAGCCACTGGTGCTGATGCATGATCAGCTCATTAGCTATCTCGTTGATGGGAATTTCGAGTCACTTAGCCATACTTTTCAGTCATTGACCTCAGCTACTTTGTAAATGTCAGGACGAAAGGGAACTGAAGAGGGAAAGAAGGAAACAGTCGAACAGAGAATCTGCTCGAAGGTCCAGATTGCGAAAGCAGGTATGTGAGTTATTTAAAAATATCCATTCAATGGTTGCTTTTTTATTTTCTCGTTTTTCTTCTACGGTCAGGCGGAATGTGAAGAGCTGGCCAAGCGTGCTGAGGCTTTGAAAGATGAAAATGCATCTCTAAGGAATGAAGTGGCTCAATTGAGGAGAGAGTATGAGCAACTCCTTGCTGAGAATGCATCTCTTAAGGTACTGTCGATGATTTTCTAATCCTACAGAATCATTAATCAATCAACTGAAAAGAAAAATCATATAGTAATATCGAAAAAAAAAAATGGAGAATAACAACCTATTCAAATTTCGGGAAAATCTTGGCAGCTTCAGATATATACTCAACTTGCGAATTCGATATGTTAGGATTGCTTAATGTACTAGGAAACTTAATTCGTACTTTATCTTCGATATATATCACAGGAAAATCTCGGGGGTGAGCATCCCAAAGATCGAAGAATGGATAACGGTGACGAAGACTCAGCGCACAAAGATGGAGCAGAGAGTGATCATTGACAATCGAACTAACACTAACAGTCTGACGTGAGTTTTCCGTATGTCATATTATTCTTGAAAACCCGCTGTTCATCGTGTAGGAGTAATTATTACATCATAGTTAGTCTCTACATGATTCTTTTCCTTCAACTTTCAGTCTGTGTTAAAAGCCACTATTATCACTTCACTATTTTAGGATGAACTTTTTTTTGCCATGTGGTTTTCTATGTATAAGCTAATTTGAACAATAGCGACAAAATGGAACACTGATTAAGTGGTTCATAGGCATATTCTGAGATAATACTGAACCTCTTTTGTTTGGTTTGTAAGAGTACGACTCTCTTATTAATAATGGAGAGAAAATAACAATGTCAAAAGTCAAACAATGCGTTCCAATTCCCTTGCGTAGCTAAGCGTCTGATTAATGAGCTGAAGGGAAGGAATCTCCTTGCACGGCGCAGACTCCTTCACTCTCTGGAAATAAACCGACCCGTTCCTTATTTCCCACTCAGCGTGCTCCTATAACAGCAGCAGCATTATTACATAAAGACTCGTTAGCATCCCCTCCATTCGAGCGTTTTATTTATTTACTTCAGAACAGTACGTAATTTGAAATTCAAGTACCTCTTCGACGTATTTGATCAAGTCCTTTTCTGTGGAGAAAAGCAGCGTCTGCTGTGCGTCCTTCAGCGAAAGATAATCGTACGACTTTTCGCTACATCCCGCAATCTCATCCCTGAAATATGTTTTTTGGGTTCAGACTGTAATCTGTAAAATAACTCATATTCATGCTTTAAATTCCACAGAATCCTCTCCTCACCTGACAGTCTTAGCAAGCAGGTCCATGAAGTAGACGTACGAATCGTGGGGAACAGTCTGCCTAGCGCTTAAGACGCGGTTATAAGCTCCTTCCATGAAAGACTGTTCGAGTTCGACGGCGTGTTTGATGCACGAATTCTCCAAGGCATCGCTGGAGAGCAACTCAAGCTCGGTGTGGAACTCTGCGATTCGATTTTGCACGAGGAGTCTCAGAAGGTTCAGGCCCAAAATGATGTACTCTTGCTGAGATTGTGGGATTAGGCCGCTGACCGATTACATGAAAGGGAGTCAGAGGTTATTCTTGTCGACAAAATTATTAAGAAAAAAGAAACTGTCAATATGGGAGCACTTGAGATTACTACATATTCTAGTGAAACGAAACAAAGTATGGATAATTACCGAGCATCCGTATAGTAGGGCTTTAGCTGTAAGAAGTCCCTCTCGAAAGCATCTTGGTCCTCAATCTTGACGGATAGAACAACTGCATGCTCATATATATCCCCTGAAAATCACAAGTCATAAGATTTCAACAAGAAAGCAAGTAGCGCAGAAAATACCCTGACAAATAAATATTTACTTGCTAGAGTCAATTCATGGGTTGCATTGGGTGTCTTTTCCAACAGCGGAGGTAGACTCTTGAATGCTAACAAAGAAACCTGCCACATTGTGTGTATAATATAATTAAACATGCATCAGTGACAGAAATATTCAATCACTTCTTGGGCTGTGTTTCTATTCAATATTGGGCACACCAAAAACTTCCCGAATCATCCATGCAGCAAGAAGAAATTTAGATAAATCGACATACTTAAAGAAACCCCATTAGATTCACCGACTATGGATATCATAAAACTTTTGGCCGGGATAATATTGTCCAATCAACGAATACGGTGAATTACATAAGCCTAAATAACTTCGGAGTTAATTTCGCAGTTTTGGTCAAACCAATACGTATGCCAGAGTTTAGTTAGGATTCAGGATTTATTAACCTCTTTTAAATTCACTCAACGCCCATTCTTTTTCCTGGGTAGCTTGTACTTCTACTCAAGAGACTAATGATTCCAATAAACTGGGAAAAGAAAACACTAAACTAAAACCTACCCACAACGATAATGCCTTACAGGCCCCTGTCATCAACTACGTTAAGCTACTCAGCATCACATCGCAAAAAGCACCAACAGCTCAGTTTCAACTCCAGTTGCAAGTTACAACGGGCAGATACAAACAAACTCTCCACTAGTAAATCAGGAACAGAATGCCATAGATTATAACAACCGAAGGTCATAAAATACCTCACAATCAACAAATTCCAAAAAAAAAAAGCCATCTGCTATTGAGAAATCGGAAATCCATACCTTGAGCTGCATTAGGAGCTTCGCACAGGTATCAAAATCCTTCCTGATAAACGCAGCTTTGAATAGCTCGAACACTTGAGACAGCTCGGTGAATGTTGGATCCATTCCTTGCTTCTTCTCCTTTTCCTTTTCCCCCAAATTAAAAATGTTCGTCTCTTATTGTCTTCTTTCTACGCAAGAAAGCTGTGCACTCAAAAAGCTCGAGAGAAAAGCACTTCAAAGTGCTTGGGCTTTATTTGGGCCTAGCAAAAGGCCCAACTTCTTTGTAAATATTTACTGATTAATATAAATATTGTTTTTTGTCTTGCAACTTAGGAGGTAACATTATATGGACAACGAATTTAATGTTTGAAATTTATGCAAATGGTAACGTTTTAAATTAACAATTAAAAGATATTATACGTGAAACCCTTGATTTTGCTCCAAATTTTAGGGTTCCGCGAATTTAAGGAGTGACATTATACGAAGGTAAATTTCAAAAGTAAGCAATTGTGGGATAAAATTTGGATTTTCGGCATATACTATAAGTCAACATTCTCGCCAAATTTAAAAAGTATACAACTCAACACCCTCGGTGGATTAAGGACATATTCACTTGATATGAATATTAGTCACATTTTCAGAGTTTTATTTCACGAGCTCATAGCAAATTTTGTGAAAATATTCCATTGATGAGGAAAAAAAAGACAAATTAGGCATACAAGCATCTTACAACCCACCAAAAAATGGACAACCTTGGGCCAGGTCAGCACCCAATCTCAAAACGACATCGTTTCTCTTCATTTTCAATTTTTTTTTTTAAATTACGATATGGTCCAAGGAAAAAATAGTAACGTGAGCGATTCAGAAAATGAACCACATAATACGCTCCCCTTTACCAAACAGTTCGAATGGGTTTGAACTTTGACCGAAGACAATTCACATTTGAAATTGGGAATTTTGATTTCAGCCCCTTCAAATTTTCACTTAAAAAAATTTAGTTTTAAGGACTTCCGCAGTATACTACATTGTCATGCAGTACCACTTCATTATTCTGCAGTACCACAAAATGATCATCCGATACCAACATTTTATAACACTTTTTAAAGTTTAGATCCTTATCTCTAAATTTTACAGAAATTGGTTCCTTTAAACAGTAGTTTATTCTGACAGATTCTGAAACATATTTTAAAACTTTAAAGGGTCATAATTCAAATATACCCTTGAAAGGGGATTTCCATTTCCTTTTAAAAGATCCATTGAATTTCTTGAAGCATCATAGACGAGGCTACAAAACAAAGGCTTACGCAAATCTTGAAATTCGGACAATTTTACTACAAAAGTTCTTATTTTTCCACTACATGTGATATACTACGTGGATCAATCATTACAACTGAAACACTTACGCATATATGCAACAATCAAAATCTATTCTTTTCGCCACTTCTTCCCTGCAAACATACGATCGATTTCTTGAAAATCCTCCTTCGTAAAATCATCACAAACAACATAAATTTCGTCGCTCGATTCGTACTTCGCATCGCCTGAGCTTACCTTTGGCTTGAAAATCGATCGGACTATCTTCATAATGGACTTCGATATCTTCTTTGACGAAGTGGGCTTCTTTTGTTTCTTCGAATTCGTCTGAGAATTATCGTTATGATAATTATTATTAATATTGGTGGGAATTCGATGATGTAATAGGTGAGGCATAGAGAGGGACCTTGAAACTAAGGCTGTGTTGAGCTGCTTTTCGAAGGATTTGAGTTCGAAGGAATCGTACAAAGAGCTTTCGCAGTCCCATAGAACACTCTTAGGGTTTTTGTCTGGTTCTTTTTTGTTGTTTATTTGAGGGTTTTTTGGTTTCTCCATTGTTTTGTCAAGTGTGTGTGTTTTGAGGAAAGTAAGATGAGTTGGGTGTATTTAATGGAGGGGAATGAGTTATTAAATTCTCCATCAAATAATACATATACGTGTGTATATATAAACATATATTTATTTCATTATACTTATATATATTATATGAAGTGAAATCCATAAAAAAATAAAAATTGTATAAAAAATTTGCAAGTCGGTACCCATGCAGAAATTTTTTATATTTTTCCCGGTCTTGACGTACCTTCTATATTTGTATTGTGTACCACGTCACGCATTTATATGGTACCCATATATGATACCTATACGTTCCATACGGTACCTCTCGGCTGACTATATGATGGTACCATTTTTTAGCTGTATTACGTACCACAATACGTTGATATAGGATACATAAATGTGTGATATGATGTACCTTGCGGCGGACAGGTACCAAATGCGCAAAAAATTTATTCTGACATGTACTTGCATATAAAAAATTACTGACAGGGGACTTGCTAATTTTTTATATTAATGGTATTCTTATGTAAATCCCATTATATGAACTTATAATACTTACTCCCATAGTGTGGTCCATTGCAGAAAATATGAATGCCTCAATCATGGTCCATGGATTGATTTCACTTGGACTAACTAAAGAATTTGAATTTTCCGAAAGTTTTTAGACGAAGGTGTATATAATAAAAAATATGATATGTTCGCTTAAGGCTCGAATACATATGACGTGTCATTTGTCGCATAAAAAATTACCGCTGCTAGATATGAAACAAAGCAGTTTCCACATAAATAATGAGTTGAAAGTAAAATTTACAAAATTAAAGTCAGACGCTTTAAAAAAGCTTGGGGGTGAAGTGCTCATGTAACAAATTTATTTACGTACTAAATACAGCGATTTTTCCGTATGATTCTTTTTAATAGCTTTGTAAAATGAATTATAAGATGTGGGGTTACTCATTCATAATTATTTATTTCGATTTAAATGCACGTCACCGAAGAAAATATCTTAAGTCGCAATGTTGTGCATTGTACTATAGTGGTCGGTAGAGGTATCTTACCAGTAAAATACAAAATCCAATACGCTTTTATAATTTCAACAAATAGATCATGATTATTTTATTGAGCATCAGAAAAATCATTATTCTTCTGGGAAATAAATTATTTTATGCACTTCGTCAAAGTCGATGTGCAACAGCTTACGTTGGATCACTGACTTTGATGTGGTTACATATTCAATGTTGGCATAGGAATTAGGATAGCGTTATAAGACCATGGTAATAGATAACTAATATCCTATTTGACTAATTACTATCCAATTCAATGATTGTATAGGAATTGTAATAGATAACTAATATACTATTGACTAGTTACTATTTAATTCAATGACGGTATATTAGATCATTCCAACCGAAAACGCATTCTCAAACCCAAACGAATTCTCAAACTCAAAATGCAGTAATTCTTCTCCAACCCGATAAACCAATTCGCAAACTTAAAAGACCATTATTTTAATATTCTCTTTCTATCCGATTTTTTAATATTAGCCATGAAATTTACAACTTTACAAATCAGACCATACTATTATTTTAAATTCGATTGAAAAATAATTTCAAAAATTAGTAATAAATTCAATATTTTTTCATATAAAAAACGTAAAAAATAATAATTATTAATAACATGAGTCTATATATAGTATTTATTTTTATTTTTTATATGAGTACTTTAATAATAAAAAATAATAAATGGTGTGTATTGTAATTTTTAAAACATCAGACGCATCTTTTGGGATATCTATTCCCAAAACGCATATATGCGTTTAAAATCGGAGAGAAAAGATGAAACACATTTTGAGTTTGCGTTTGGTGTACGGTTGACTTTCAGTATATATTTTGGATTTTTGAGTATCGATGGGAGATGGTCTCACACAAAAGGGAGCAATTAAGTTGACCATTTAAATTTTTAGGCATAGTGTAGAAACTTTGATCTCTATAACGTCATTCACACGCACACATTAAATGTATACTTAGACAACTTACAACTTTCTTTTAAAAAAATTACATGATACATGCATATTTGATCTTTACACCAACACATATGAAATCGTTGTTGGGTTATTTAAAATTTTCCACTCATAAATTCAAAAGGGTTAGTTGTCCAATCTCATACCAGCCATGACTTATGCTTAAAGTTTAGGATTTAAGGTTTATGGTTTATTTTTAGAGATATTTCGACCAGCCAAAGGGTCAATGAACCAATCCATACTGCAACTTCGTCGGTGTCGTTATTCGCGCAATTTTTAAAATTGTCGATAATCCAACATCGTCGAAAATTTTCTCCGGCGTAACAAATCATAAAAACAAAAGCCTCTTCAAATCAACAATGGAGAAATTGATTAATCAAAGTAAGTTTATAGTGACAAATCAAATCAATTCCAAAGTACACACTAGGGGTGAGCAAAAATATCCGGAAACCGGATTCCGATCCGGTATCCGGTTTTCAAAACCCGAAAAAACGGATATCCGGTTTTAAAAACCGGATCGGATATCCGATCCGATTTATTTTAAACTAAACCGGATCGGATACGGATAGTGGTTTGTCTAAAATCCGGATATCCGATATCCGGTTTTATATTTTAAAAAAATAAAAAAAATAAAAAAATAGTCCAAAAAGAAAAATGAAGGTCCAAAAAGGAAAAAAATCATCAAGTAGAATATTCAAATTTATATTATTTTTATTATTGCAAAAAATTTTGTTAGAGAATTGAGATAAAAAAAACATAAAAACATCGAGACGCGAGTTAAAAAATTAATGTGAATTTGTGGTATTGTATTTATTCTTTATTATGTAATTTTGAATCATAAATTTACATATTGTCTGGATTAATATGTGTAGAAATTCTTATATTAAAAAATATATATTTTTTTATTGTGATAAGAAATAAAAAATATGATTTTCAAAAGAAAATAATAAAAAATATAAGAAAAATAAATTTAAAAACCGGATACGGATATCCGGTGTAAATATCCGAATAAACCGGATATCCGATTTCCGGATATCCGATTAAAACCGGAGCGGATACGGATACCATTTTTCGATATCCGAAAATCCGGATATCCGAATTTCGGATATCCGAAAAACCGGATATCCGGTTTTGCTCACCCCTAGTACACACACATATAAACACACAATGAACACTCAATTATCACCTCCATTATTCATAACCATAACCATGAAAACATAGCTCCAAGTATCAATAGGCCCAGGCAAGCACCAATGCAAGCAATCATTAATCACCTCCTTCGCCTCCTTCCCCTCCGAAAAGGGTCGAAAAAATCGATAAGGGCCCGGGTGCCCGTCGGGCCTCAGCAACGAAAGCAGGCCCACGTCGAAGATCTCAAGCCCGACCCCATTTTCGTAAGCCCTAACCTTAGCCTTCGCAAACTCATCGAGCTCTATTTCGCGTATATTCTCACTCACCTCACTGAGCGCCACCTCACCCTCCTTGGCGGGCAGCGTTCTCCTACAACTCCCCCCACTGAACCACTCTCCGTCCTCAAAGTGGTCGGGCGTCGAAGTTCGAAAAAAGATCGAACCTTTTTCATTACGCCGACTACCCTTTTGAGTAATGTGGCGAAAAACGTTCTCTAAGACTTTTCGATAGGCGAATTCTAACCCTAGCTCGGTGAGGTTCCTTTTAGGGCACTTATGACAGCCTAGGATAGTGTTTTTTTGGTAATAAATTGCGCTCTTAACGAACCATTTCCCGCTTGAGAAAATCGTAAAATCGAACGATTCGAACTGATTCGTCCAAGTGGGGTCCAGCGCGTCCAAGTGCAGCTCGATTTCTGACGTGGAAACTCCATCATCGTCTTCAAATATCGAAGCTTTGGAAAGAAACGGCGACCATAGGACTGAGATTGTTAGGTTGTAAGAAGGGAATGTCCATTTTCTCGACTTGTATTTCTCGTCGTGGTAAACTTCGACAGCCTTTTCTACCTTCAGACAAAGACAAGATCTTTATTCAACTAACAACAAGACGAACTAAACTAAACTAAGTGAAGTAGTTAAACAAAGTTATTACCGTTGAGAGTATGCAGAGTACTGATTGGACGTGGTTTCTTGAGATCGAATCGCCTACCAATGCCAAGTGCTTGTTCCTCATTGAATCTAAGAAGGCCCGCGGGTCGACCCGGGGCGGGTCGCACCCATGGGGCTTCCATTTCCAGTGAAGGTAGGCTGTATCGGGTCGCCCGTTCTTCAGGCAATTTTGGTGGTCTTCGATGAAGGTGCAAGTTTCGTTTGTGTAGGGAGGTCCTTCTTTGCTGGGAATCCATTCTCCGTTGAAAAGATCGCATTTTTCTTCACTTTTCTTTGTGGGTCCTAAGTCAGATTCTTACATTGATAATGAATAATAATGGGTAAGTGAATGAAAAATGCTAAAACTGTTTTCGAGGAAGAACAGAAACCAAGAGATTTGGCATTTCTTTAATCCGACAATAAACCACTTTCCTCATGGGATTTCTTTCTTCCACGTTATTACACTGAAACAACAACGTAAAAGGGAAAAAGAAAAAAATTCGAGCTTTAAAAATTTCAGATGAAGGAAAATGGCGACAAGAAATCTAACCTTGTTGGGTGTCAATCTGGGCAGCATTTTCTTGAGATGCGAAGGATTGAACAATCGGCGAAGAAATCTGAGAGCTGTCATGAAAAGGGCTGTCTGAAACAGTGGACAAATCCCAGGATCTTAAGTAAAGAACCCTAAAAGTAAGGCCCAACAGTAGAATTGAAGCTCCAAGCTTGACGACGAAGTAATTGTTCTTATGAAGTGAACTATCGCAAACTGTTCTCTTCACCATTTCTCTCAATCTCCACTTGGTTTGAAGCATAGTACAGTAGCTGGCTCTGTGAGTGAGATTGTGTGTGTATTATTCTTCGCAGCTGGAATGGATATTTGATTTTTTCTTGTCGTTTCTTTCCTTATTTTCACTGTCTTCATTAATGACATGTTTTTGTCGCAGATAACTGTAGTTATTTCTGTCTAATGATGACACAAAATCTTGGGGTTTATTCTTACATTAACATAGAACAGCGTTTTCCTTGACCGACAGCAGAAAACGTGGAAGATGGTCGAAGTGAGCCGTTACTTTGCTGCAATTAGTTATAAATTGGGCTGAGTATTGTAAATACAGCAGCTTCGATGTCTTTTAACTTAGGGCTAGTTTGATATCCGTGTTTATGGATTACATAGCAGCTTCGATGTCTTTTAACTTAGGGCTAGTTTGTCCGTGTTTATTGATTACATGAGTATAAAGCAACTCCAACGGAGCTGCGAAATCGAAAAAAACACAAAATTTGCTCCAATCGTACTCTAAAATCAAACACAAGATGCGTTGATTAGCTTCTCTCTCCTCAATATAACCCATATATGCGATTGACTGGAAAGTATGCGTTTCTACTTTTAAATATTATTTATAAGTCCTTTTGTTTGTAATTACATGAAACAGTTACTTGTACATATTCACGCGACACGAGGTTGGAGGATAGAGAAGCTGGTTCTCGGTATTATTGTACACATTCACGCAATACGAGGAGACTCCCATTTGTCTTTACTTAATAATCCACGTGGCACTTGAGCTAGTTAGAACTTGTTAGTATAAAATAGTAATTTAAAACAATATTGGAATCTACTTTAAAAAATTACAAAATTTATAAAATATGTCGGTAATATTGAAATATATAGAATGAAAGAGAAAATTGCAGAATATTGTTTTGAGTTTGAGAATGAGTTTGTCGGTTGGAGAAAATTACTGCATTTTGTGTTTGAGAATGAGTTTGAGTTTGTGAATGCGTTCATCAGTTGGAGATAGTCTAAGTTATTTTGTGTATGACTATATAAGAATTTGTTGATATTGTATTTTAACATGTTTGATATGTGTGTATTAGTTATTTGTGTAATGATTTAAATTGTGTATGATAGATATGTTTGAGGTGTGTATGATTAGTGATACACACCTCATGACCACCTTAAAGGTGGGTATGTATATACAAGGCTTATAATCAAAATCCTTGTAATAGACATGTACAGTCGTACAAGGCATGTATGGTTAACAGATAACAAACACGATGTAACTTATTCATACACACCCCATAACTATCTGTACACACGTATCAAACGACCCTTGTAGTCTAACCCACTTTTTTTAATATCCCCACTATCACCTCTTAATCTATTGTGCGATGACTTAAATTTAGGATTGTGAAGAGAGAGTTCATTGATTTCTATGTTGAGTCGAAAACGTTAATTATACGATGTGGGACAAAGTAGCATAGGCCACTTACAACACTAAATTCTCGAAACTCGTGGATCTTTCTTCATCCCTTCGAACATAAAGATTGCATGTTAAATTTAACATTCTATTAGATTTCACGTCAAGGGATCGGCGCAGCACAACCCCTACCAAGACAAAAAATATACGCATTTCAAATTAAAACTAGACAAATCAACGTAAGCACCAGACGCGCTGAACATAATAATATAAAAAAATTAAAATATATTAAAACTCCCACAAAATTCAAACAACTCCAAAACAACAATTCCAAACCCACAAAATAAATTCCTACAATAACCAAAATAGCAGCCGTGGATCGCACCAACAAATAACAAACAAGACAACATAAAGTGGGCGTTTGGTATGTGAAAGTCGACGCACAAAAGAAAAGAAAATGTGTAAAGGTACGACGCGCGAAGCGTGATGTACAATGATCTGTTGTGTGCCATTACGTTTCATTTCCTTTATTTTCTGCCTTGAATTCCACATACCAAACGCATCCTAACAATCCAAACTGATCGCAGTTCAGTTGCCCTTCTTCCTGCGTCCGCCGCCTCTATTCTCCAATAGAACCTTCAAATAGCACTCCGACCTACTCCGATGATAGTCTATCCACACGCAGAGCTGCCTAATTGCCTCCCTCTTCTCCTCCTCGAGCCCGAGAACCGCCTCCTCTCTCTCCTTCGCCTCCCTCTCCATCTCCCTAACCCTCCCCTCGCACCTCCACGCCCTCTCCCTAAACCCTAATATCTCCACCTCCTTCCGATCGAGCTCCTCCGCGGCTCGCCCCAACTCCTCCCTCGCCCGACCCGCCCACTCGTTCTTCCTCCCGACCCACTCCTTTAAAAACGTCAGTTCGCAAGAGCACTTCGAAACCCTACTCGAAAAGTTCGAATTCCTCTCCTCGAGCCTCGCGATCGCAGAGTCGAGGGCCCCGAGGGCCGCGTTTGCTGACAGGGTTAGCCCCTCGACGCCCTTTAGGTTCGCTCTGAGGAGCTCGTTCTCCCTCTCGTGCCTTTCCCTGGTTGATCGGTGCCACTCTTTGTTCTCAATGTGCAGCTGCTCGGCGACCCTGATTCGCCTGCTCAGCATTCGGTGCTTGTCTTCGAGCTGATTCCTGACCGCCTCAGCGGCCTCCTCGATCTTCTTCTCGACGATTTTGAAGTCGGATTGGGAGAGAGAACGCACGAGGTTTGCCTGTTCGTTCTCCTTCTTCAGTTTTTCCATGGCGATGCCTATTTCGATTAGGGTTTTTTGCTGGTCGGTTGCTTTTTCGGTTAGGTTTGCGTTCCTCTTCTCGAGCTTGGCTTTGTCCTTTTCGACGGATTGGAGGCGTTCTTGAATGGATTCGTGTTCGTCGCTTATGAGCCCTAACTTTTTCTCGAGTTTTTTCGAGTGTTCGACCTGGGATTCGAGGGTTTTTAATTTTTTTTCGAGGTGGGATGTTTTCTCTCTCATCAGCTCCTCTTTGAGGGCAACCTCGGATTGGAGATCGGCGTTTCTTCTGTTCAGAGAAGCAATTTCGGATTCCATGTCACTAACCCTAACCCTAATTTCAACGCTCTCTTGGTCTTTCTCCTCCGTCGAATTACTTCGATATCGTTCCAATTCGTTCTTCAAGCATTTGATTTCGTTGTTTTTCTCCTTAACAAATTCTTCGAGGGTCGAAATTTTCACGAACATCTCAATAGCTTCGTTCTCCATCCTTCGCTTGTCCGAACAAAGCGCTTCACATTCGTTCTTCAAAGCGACGGCTTTTTCCTCCAACTCCTTAACAATTCGACCCTGCAATAGTTCTTTGTTATCTTCTTCGACGCTAAGTTCGCCTTCGAAAACCCTATTCAGATCCTTCACTTCGCTCGAAGAAGTAAGCTTATCCTTTAACATCATGTGTTCGAGGTCGAAATCTATTTCATCTCTTCTACCCCATATCGACCCTTCGCTGCTTTTAGTCGACGAATCATATTCTTCTTGGGGACTGTAATAATCTTCTGATTCATACGAAGAAGATGAAGCTGAAGAACGGCGGCCGTTGTCGAATTTTTTCTTGACCTCATTTTTCAGATCTTCGTATAGAGAGGTGAGAGATTCGTATTGGTTGCCGAATTCTTGCACGAGCTGAATTAGCTCGGATTTTCTCTTTAGGTTCGCTTCTTTGTTTCCATGGTTGATCGTCTTCGTTAGCTTCACTATCTTTTTTACTTGATCTTCAACCTCTGCAAAAAAAAAAAATGTAGTACTAGTTTAGTTTCTCTCTCTCTCTCTCTCTTTTTTTTTTTTTTTTGCGATGAGTGCTTTAGGGTTCGAAACTAAATACCTCTTTACAATGATAATAAATACCTTTTTTCTGCCATTGAAGGTGTTCTTCTTTCTGAGGATCGACGCGATTCTTAAACGAATTCATCGATTTATATTCACTGAGATCCAAAAAAAAAGACATAAAATAGAATACTGTGTGATAACGTAGATCAATAAATAGTGTGTGTAAATATAATATCTGATCCTTGTTGAAGCAAACAGTTTGATATGAAGACAAAAAACCCTAATTCAAGAAAAGAAGAAAGTCAATCGTTTCTCATATTTGATATATTCATCGTGTAAATGCATGAAACTACGTACGAATCAAATGAAATGATGCATCGCCATTAATGAATTCTCAGTTTATTGTTTGAATCAATCTGCGATTGTGATGATGAATAATACTGATGGTGAAAAAAAAAACTGATTACCTGAAATTATGGTGAGAATGATGATGAGAAAGGAGAAGAGCGATAGATAGTGAGAATGTAGAGGCAGATCCATTTTGAGAGGAAACTAAATGAAGGGAATTATATTTATTTTTTCTGTAAAGATATTGTTCCAACTTCCAAAATTGTAACTACATAAGCTATTAGTTTCTTTTTTATTCTCTTTTTTGTTCAAAAATCAAATATTATTTTTTCTTTTTACGTCTTGTTTTTATAATATTTTCTTTGCCGCTGTGTTAGTTTCTCTCTTAATCAGATATTTCTCCGTTTACTAGTTGATGTTACTAGAGAATGAGCCCTTATTTAACACATTGTATATATTTTTGTTATTTATGAACCTTTCCTTTAAAACAAAATATCACAAAACGAATTATGATAGATTATACAGGTGACCAAACGACACAAGTAAAAAAATTTAATGAATAAAACAGCACATAATTAAACTTTAAACAATAATTTTGCTTTATTAAATATTCTAAACTACGAACAACTAATATAGTATTATTATACATTTAATATATTAGATTGCGCATAATCCAGTGGAAGGCATCTATACTCTTTAGTAAGGGTCAAAAACCGTAAGTTTGATCGGTCAATTAAAATACATTAAAAATATTAATATTAGTTAAAAGGAAACTGCCCACACCAAATTGCATTTTTATATTGACGTATTTACCCATCTATTTATAATTATTATTATTCAACGAATGATAAATACACTTATAAATTATACAGCTACACATACCAGTGTGCAATAGACTAGTAATATTTACTAAATCTATACTTATTATATAATTAGTGAGGGGTGGATAAAACTGTCCATTTGATCTGTAAATTATTAGCAATTTAGTCCCTAATTTAATTAATTAAGTAATTTTCATATCAATCCTATTTTTTTTTCTTACTTATGCCTCTTGAAGATATAAATGTGCCTAAGAGGGGGGGGTGAGGGTGAATTAGGCTTATAAGAATTTTGTGCTTCTTCTGACAAATGCTAAGTGTGGTGACTTAGATATGCCTACTTATGTTTGTGACGAGTATGCCTAATATATCCTAGTAACGTCGGATGTGCGTCGGGTCTGTCTCACAGCGATAAAGAAATAACTGAAAAGTAAATGCGAGACAGGATTTTTATAGAGGTTATATCCCCAACTGGGGTTTACTCCTCTCCTTGGGATTTGCTTCCCAAGAGTTTAACCAATCACTATAATGCACCGTATCTGGATACAAAACTGATTGGTTAGCCCAATACACAACCGAAACAAGTCGAACACTAGCCACTACTAGGTTACCACACGCCGAGTTTCGTTCCTCGGAATCTCCTTGATCCCGACAGACACAGCTCGCTACCGAAGGGCCCCCGGACTTGTCCTTCCCTTCACGTGTGCGTAAACGTCGACCTTGCCTCATTGGTATCGCTCACGTCCGAAGACAACACGTCCAAAGACAGAATGTATGGCAGGGATGATGGAATATCGAATAAATCACTCGCTCAGTGATGGATACGCAGGTTAACGCTCAGTAAGGCAGAAAGCTATCACAAGTGGAGGCTCAGGAATCTCTCAGTAACTGTTTCTGCTCAAGACGCTTATATTCGTAGGTTCGCAAATTCTTAGTTAGCTTCGAAAATCTGAAGTGTGGCTCATATATAACCCTCTTCAATCAACACTTCACATGGAAAATCATATCATACAATAATCACCAAATCAAGCATAGTCTCCATGCAATTTTCGAGTCAATCATACCATATAAATCATGCTTTTTAACAAATCATCACAACGGTCATATAGCACATTAAAGCATGATTATTTTCCATATAAGAGCTTATTTAAGCATGAATATATTCCACATAAAGACTCAATTTCGTTCTCATGCATATTTAATCACTTCGCATATATTTACCATATCAGAACTTTCCATAAGTGATTCCCTGCTATCTGTTTCTGGTATAAATCAATCAAGACTAACTTTCCAAACATAGCACATGAGATAGCATCACATAAGTATGTTTTCCATATACAGCTCATAGTATTAGATCAATATATTTACCATGTTTAGCACGTAAATCAGATCAGAGCATATTTAATTCGATTTATCATATCATGGCAGAACTTTCCTTATTTCAGAGATCACACCCGTTATAGTACATACCATATAAGAGCACCTTATCCATAAGGTTAATCAAATCGAATCTTTCCTTATATAAACAGCACATTTTCCATATATAGCTCAGTAGGATATCTCATGCATTATTTCCATATATAGCACAGAACGATATATCCTATCTCATGGAATGTCTATAACATGCGATCACCTAGTTCCATCAAATCATCACATCACACGCAATTCAAATATTCAACACTTAATCGATTTATAGCTCATAAACAATGCATGATTGAATATTATCATGAACTTAGACATTTTATTTGTCCCAAATCGAATTGCTTATTTTATAGACCTAATGTCATTACAATTACATCGTTCATCAAAACTCTCTAACATATACGGACCAAAAAAGGTCAACACCTCTAAAACTAAGTTTCTTTTTATATATTTAAAATTATATTTCATCTTAAATAGTAGAAATTATGATTTTAAAATTTAAAATATTTCAATATAAGTATATTTTAAGCACACGCATCGGGTGGGTCTTTTTAAAAAATAGCATTTGACTTGGTCATCTTTAAAAAAATGGTCTCGTCGATTCTACCTTTTAAGAAATAGCCTTCAATTTAAGGGTTATTTCGTCTTTTTATAAGATTATATATATATATATATAGCACGGATAGCAGGGGTCGCGTGCTCATAAGACCCCTGCTATAAAGCATGAGACCCATGCTTTATATCACAGGTCCCTTGCTTCATGGGACCTGTGCTATATATCAAGGGACCTATGCTATATAGCACAAGTCCCATGCTTTATAGCACAGGTCCCGTGCTTCATGGGACCTGTGCTTCTCATGCTTTATAGCACAGGTCCCGTGCTTCATGGGACAGGACCTGTGCTATATAGCAAGGGACCTGTGCTAGCACGGGACCTGTACTGCAGCACAGGTCTCTTGCTATATATATATAAAAAAAAATTATTGGGGATTGAACCCACGACCTATTACTTGAACGTCCGACTACACAACCACTGGACTACAACCAGCCCGCCCACCCAAAAGCGATTCTCATTTAACATATTGGTTTTTAATGTGAGCTCGATTAGTAAGGGCAGTACAGTACTCATTACTCTTTTTTTATTTTGGCTTTCATTCTAGTTTGAGATGCAGAACACTCATTACTCTTTTTTTATTTATATTTTGTACCAAACCGACGTAATAAAATTATAGTAAAAAGAAGATGGCTCTTAGAAAGGCATAAGTGGGAAAAAGATTTGATTAAATATATTCTAACTTTTCCACACATCATTCATCAACTTGTGGCTGTAATTTGACCAAACATCTGATTTGCGTAATCTTAAGGTTAATTGTTTTTAATTAAGAGATTAAAACACCAATCAGTGCGTGTATCTATGTGTGTGTGTGTGGCACTGTGTGTTTCTGTGGGGAAAGATTGATTACCATTTCAGGTAAGTCGCATATTCTAAGTTCTTCCCTTTTTCTATTTGATAACTGTTAGGGCTTTTAATTCCACGACTCGCATTGATTCCACGCTTCCTCAAAGCTATCGTTGCTATTTTTTCTACAGAATTCGCTTTGCTTTTTATCACAGCTCGCTCTAGTTAGCTGTCGTGATCGTGTCTTGTGTTTCCTTAGTTATGCATCGGAGCAGATTCTGTTTTCAAGTTAGAATTTTCAGCTGTTAATCGGAGGTATGGATTTAGAGATGGTTCTGCGTTCAAAGGGAATGTTGGGATTGTTTAAGTCTGATTCGTAATCGTGTGATTTTACTTAGGAATTCGGATTATTGTACCTTTGGTTCTGCTTCAGGCGATCTTTCTGGGAATTTGGGTATTTCTGTTGTTCTGAGCTACAATTTTCTATGTCTTGACTCCTAAAGCGGTAGGTATGATGAAGCATACTGTTCGTTTGTTAGTATGGAGTAAATGTATGATATACTCAGACTCGTAGTACTCTGTTAACTCGGTCTTGATGAAGAAACGAAGTGGATCATAATTGTTATAACCTCATCTCACTCCATACGCACTTAGTTATTATGGTACGTGAGATTTCGATCTGTGACATAGTTCGGCATGGTTCTCTTGATATGTAGGTGTTAATTGTGATAGGCGCATTTCTGTGTTATTTCTTCAGTATTCCAGAATGATACTTTGTGATGTCACAGTTTTTCGTCCATTATGTTGCTAGCTCAGTTTGTTCATTGTTATTTGCCATTATCCTTAATTTTAACTGCACAATTCTGCATTTGATAGTATAGCATGCAACTTTAGCAGCTCATGGAGACTGCTCTCTTTCCTTTATTTCGCTAATGTGATCATTGCTATGAAGTATAGTAATTGACCCTCTTATGGAATGATCTCTCTCAACAGGGAAAATCTAGCTATAGTTCAATGAGGCTAACATAAGCAAAAATGGATGAGGGAATAGGCGATCAAGTGGCTGAACATGTGGATGACTCAAATGTACACAGTCATGAAGTTGAAGACACATTCACCTTGAAACCTGGGAGTTCAAACATTCTTCAATCATGTGATGTGGTTGCACCTGGTTCGGATGATTATCCCGATAATTCAAGAATTCATCTTGATGCGAAGGACTTGGACAGAATTGGTTCTTCTGAACATGCCAGTGCTAGTCCTCGATGCATGGACGATGCTGGGGTCATGGTCGAAGAGTTGGCTCTTAGGACTTATGACGGCGAAAAGGGCGCTGTAGTGGATACTTCAAACAACAGAGAGAAACTAATGAAGCAGAGTAGACGAAACCAGTGGCATAATTTGTATCATATAGCTGGTGGATCGGGAACTAGCAATCTTCATGGACAAACTGGGTTCAAAGGAAAAGCCAGTGTGAACTCGAGCGATGTCGATGATGGAGTTGACAACTTATTCACCGCGTTGCAAGATCAAAACAAGCCACTTACAATTCACAATCACCACCAAACAGAGGGCAATTTGATGAGTGGTGATGATAGAGGCACTCCTAGTGATGCATTGCATTCTTCGGGAGGAGTCCGAACTAAGATTCTATCTAAATCTGGGTTCTCGGAGTTCTTCATTAAAAATGCACTGAGTGGCAAAGGTGTAATACATAGACATCAACCTTCAGTACAACACAAAGCCGTGCCTGGTGATCAGAACGATTGCAGCTCTAGACCTGCTTTTCTGACCAATCCAGTTGCTCATATTGCTCAGCCTTTGTTGCCTAAGTTCCGTCGTGTGTCTGATCAATTGGACTGTCAATATCGTGGCAGTGTTTCCGGGGGTGGGATTTGTCTAAGAGAATGGCTAGAAGCAGGGAAAAATAAGGGTAATAAAGATCAGAGTTTGCGTATATTTAGACAGGTCCTAGATATGGTGGATTATTCTCATTCTCAAGGTGTTCCACTTCATGCACTTACGCCTTCTTGCCTCAAGCTAACGGGAGATTGCCAAGTTATGCATATGGGATCTTCTCTTTTTCAAGAGGTCATAGAAACAGATATTCACCGATCAGTTTACCATAATCGTGGGAAGAAGCCAATGCACCAAAGCAACGCCCGCTTGGACAATAACCCTGCAAAGAAGCGGAAGTTAAGTGATGGCACCAACGTCGTGCAACGGTGGCCTCAGTTTCCATCAAGATTTGGTAGTATATCTGAGTCGCAAAATGTTGCAATGTCAGGTAGTGTTGAACCTGAGAATCATGGAAATGCTGTGGGTGAGGAGCACAATGCAGAAACAGAACCTCAGAGCAGCTTCAGTAATTTTGGTCGTCACGTGCCTATATCACAGGCCTTTCAAGGGTCTGCGAACTCTTCATTGGAGAAGAAATGGTATACCAGTCCAGAGCTCTTTGATGAAAAAGGCTGCACATTTGCGTCAAATATCTACTCCTTGGGGATCCTTTTATTTGAGGTTTGTTACTAAATTCCTTATCATCGTGGATCACAGGGTTTTGCTGGAATCGATGGACTAATTATGTCCAAGAGTGATTTCGACTGACACGAAGTTGTAATATTTGAAATCCTGTTTGACAGAGGCCTCAATGATTAGTCAACATAACGGTGGCAGGTTTGAAATATTATGTATAATCGATAAACAGACATAATTTGTAGTCTATGATACAAATGTGTCGATCACAATTATTCATGATCAAATGCTGAACAAAAATGCAAATGCAGATGTGCGTCAAAATCTGTTTATTCCCTGTCATGATTTGATGAAAAATATGATTAAAACTTGTTTTGTTGGTGGATTATATGAAATCAGGTGGCTTTATTTACGGTGTGATTAACATCTATATTTATTTATATCTTTGCTGCATCAGAGATCCTGTGGATTTACAGACTTTGTTAGCTAGTGATCTTTATTTACAGACGAGTAGTTCAGTTCTAAAATCACCCACTAAAGTACTTTTGCCACTTGGAGAATTTTCGCTTTGTTTCATATATGCTTGATGGGTTTTTATAACTTCCTCTAGTTATTTTGCTATCTCATATGCTACTGATAATATATGTTCTATTTACTGTCAGTTACTTGGTTCATTTGAATCTGGGAGAGCTCATGCGGCTGCAATGCTTGATCTACAACAGAGGATTCTTCCTCCTAGTTTTCTTTCAGAAAATCCTCGAGAAGCTGGGTTTTGCCTTTGGTTATTACATCCTGAACCTTTATTACGACCAACAGCGAGGTACTTTAGACAAAGATGACAATGCCATAACTAGAAGTTCCCGTTGACTGTTAAAAGCTGAATCACATTTGCTCCTTAGTATAGAAACATGTAGAATTGCATATTAAGCAATCAAATCGATGCTTATTAACTAGGATATATGGAACTACCAATATCACATGCTTGAATGTCCTAATGAGAAACATGATTGAAATGCCTGTTCTGTTTCCACGTTTCCGCGTTGCAGCAAAAAAATGCATACTTCCTTTTCAACTTCTTTTATATAATTTAACAGTTCTGCTTGTGTCGAGAAGATGGAACAGTTAATTTTAAGGTAGCATGGAATGTACATGATGCAAAACTATTAATTTATGTTGATGAGGTTGTCTCGTTTGAATTTCATTTTGTATACCTTTTCACATGGCAGGGAAATTCTGCAATCTGAATTCGTGAGTGGAATTAAAGCATCATCTAGCGATGAGTTATTATCTTCAATTGATGAAGAAGATGCGGACTCTGATCTGTTATCATATTTTCTTTTGATACTTGATGAGCAAAAACAAAAGGACACATCCAAACTCGTCGGGCAACTCCAGCTAATAGAAGCTGATCTTCTAGAAATTGAGAAAAGACGATCTGAAAGCTCACTTGTTATATCAAAATCAGTTAGCACGAGCTCTCCTAGTGGAACTCATAATTCAGTTATGGCACCAACGATATCCCCTGTCAGAGATAACAATACTAGGTTTGGGAGTCACATGAAGCAACTTGAAAGTGCTTACTTTTCCATGAGATCTAGAATCCCGCTTTCAGACACGGATATTGTCAATCATAGAGATGTGGAACTCTTACGAAGTCGTGAAAACTGGTGTGACCAAGTCGAGGAAGATAATCACAAAACTGGAGACCGTTTAGGAGATTTTTTTGACGGTCTCTGTAAATATGCCCGCTACAGTAAATTCGAAGTACGAGGAATATTGAGGAATGCGGAATTTAATACCTCGGCAAACGTGATCTGCTCCTTAAATTTTGATCGGGATGAGGAATATTTAGCTACTGGAGGAGTGTCGAAGAGGATTAAGATTTTTGAGTTTCAAGCTCTCTTAAGTGATTCTGTTGATATTCATTATCCATCTGTTGAGATGACGAACAGATCAAGGCTTAGTTGCCTTTGCTGGAACAACTATATTAGAAATTACCTTGTTTCAACTGATTATGAAGGCATAGTCAAGGTTTGTGTTCTTACCCCTACTATCCTTCTAATTGAGGTTCCATTGCTAAGCTCTGATTGCTGGATTTTGTGTTTTTTTGTGCTTGTAACTCCTTTGGTCAGAAGAAAATAGATAAGAATCCTTAATGACGCACGACAAATGAGCTTGAATGTTGTATGAAACTATAGTCACATCTTTTTTTATTTGTTGTTACTTTGATGGTCCTCGATAGGAATCAATTAGGAATCTCCTTAGACTAAGCTTATCAAAATGCAATAGAATAGATTTCCTTCAGAAATTCTAAAAATAGCAATAGTGAGCACATGCAAACTGCGTCGGAACATATGGAAAATTCTTTTATAAGTGTATGTTGCTAGCACTGTAGACTTTATAGATTGAGATTTCTTTTTTGGATTTATAATAAGAGGATGTCTTAAGTGCATATCATCGTATTTATCGGTAATTATATCTTGATGTCATCTCATATTGGGGGTTGATCCATCTCAAATGGGGTTTTATGCAGTTGTGGGATGCTTCTAATGGCCAAGTTACTTCACAATTTGCGGAACATACTGAAAGAGCTTGGTCCGTTGATTTTTCGCGTGTTGATCCCATGACAATGGCCAGTGGCGGGGATGATCGGTTGGTGAAAATTTGGAGCATCAATGATGTATGCTTATACTTTAGTTATAAAGTTCGATCTTCAGTTATATATCTATCTGCAGGAGACATTTAACTCCTTTGCTTTATGATTTCATCTGCTTTTTTTCTCTTATCTGTAACTTCTCTATGTCTATGCAGAGATCAAGTTTGTGCACAATTCGGAACAATGCGAGCATTTGCTCCGTGCAATTCTCAGCTGACTCTGCTCACTTGCTGGCCTTTACTTCTGCTGATTACAAGACATTTTGCTACGACCTTCGCAACGTTTCGAGGCCTTGGTGTATATTGGCGGGCCATGAGAAGGCAGTCAGTTACGCAAAGTTCATAGATGCAACAACTCTCGTTTCTGCTTCCACCGACGACACGCTCAAGATATGGGATCTTACCAAGACAAATTCCAACACTGTATCGAGAGATGCGTGCGTGTTAACACTCAGAGGCCACACGAATGAGAAGGTTGTATGTTCTTTTTCCCAAACGTCTTGGTAAGACGTTTAGACATTCTATTCTGAGCTTGTTTGGAATCGTTTCTCTTGCAGAACTTTGTTGGCCTGTCAGTTGCTGATGGATACATAGCATGTGGTTCGGAGACAAACGAGGTATATTGATAAAAATCTGCTTTTCATGATTTGATGTCCAAATTTCGTCGCAAGAAATATAACACTAGACGAAATAAGCAACAGAAATCGACATCTTTACCAGGGGCCTATTTGATCTAGTAGCATTATTTGATTAATCGTTTATTTCAGGTTTATGCTTATCACAAATCTCTTCCCATGCCCATAACAACCCACAAATTCGGTTCCATAGATGCGATAACTGGCAAAGAGGATGTTAATGGTGATCAGTTCGTTTCGAGCGTTTGCTGGGGAAGAAAGTCGAATATGGTCGTGGCTGCAAATTCCTCGGGCTGCGTCAAACTTCTTGAAATGGTCTAAAGATCGAATATCAAAACGAAGAGTATTCATCCCCTCCATTGATGATTATATATCTCAGAAACAGATTCATATGATTCTGCAGAAGCTTTATGCAAAATTCTTATGTGATTTAAATTATAAATAAAGGAGCCCACTTTTATAGCCACTTGATTTACAATTTTTTTTTTAAAAAAAAGAATTGGTAACGTCCACTGTTAGGGGTAAGAACCGAACTTTCGGGTGTTCATAAACCGAAAACCGAACGAAACATTTCGGTTCGGTTTTGGTTTTAACGAATTTTTTTCGGTTTGGTTCATTAACCGACAAAAAAACTGAATTTAATAAAAAAAATAAAAAATAATAGTATTAATATGATTTAAATCGTAAATATATATTATCATATATATATATACATATTTGTATAAAAATTTTATTTACATCATATTTTCCATATTTTATTAAATATATTAATTTGATTTATATTATAAATATATATTATCATATATTTGTAAAATTTCAGTTTACCTAATATTTTCCATATTTTATTAAATATGTTGGATATATATTAAATAAGACATAAAAATATTATTTCATATAAATATATTTGTATATAAAAAGTATAAAAATAGAAATTCGGTTTTCGGTTCAGTCCGTTTACCGAAGAAGTAAATCGAAACCGGACCGAATTATTTTCGGTTATCAAAATAAAAACCGAAAACCGAACCGAAATTTTTCGGTCGGTATTCGGTACGAACCAAAACTTCGGTTTGGTTAGGTTGGTTTAAACGACATTTGAACACCCCTACCACCGTCATTCACATTATTGAATACACGATATTAGATAGGGTAAATTCCTTATCAGTCCCACTTGAAGTTTAAAACTTCCTCTTAAATACCCATCAAATTATTTCTTCCTGTTCAGTACCCTTCTGTTAAAAGTTTCCTTTTTAATACCCAAAACGCTTGATGTATATACCAACTAATTTTTGCAATTATACCAGAAATTGTGAAAATTATACCATATATTTTCGTTATTATACCATCTTTCTTCATTATGATACCAATAAATATAGTTATATTAATCTTATACAGTAAAATCGGAGATCATACCAACTAATTTTGCTATTATACCAGAAATTGAGGAGATTATACCATCTATTTTCGTTATTATACCAATAAATATTGTTATTTTAATTTTATACAGCGAAATTGAATTATAT
This sequence comes from Craterostigma plantagineum, assembly GCA_027422505.1. Lineage (NCBI taxonomy): Eukaryota > Viridiplantae > Streptophyta > Magnoliopsida > Lamiales > Linderniaceae > Craterostigma > Craterostigma plantagineum. The sequence goes on from JAPQWV010000012.1 coordinate 21,626,977, forward strand.
ACCAACTAATTTTTGCAATTATACCAGAAATTATGAAAATTATACCATATATTTTCGTTATTATACCATCTTTCTTCGTTATTATACAAATAAATATAGTTATATTAATTTTATACAGCAAAATTAGAGATTATAGCAATTAATTTTGCTATTATACCAGAAATTGAGGAGATTATACCATCTATTTTCGTTATTATACCAATAAATATTGTTATTTAATTTTATACAGCGAAATTGAATTATATACAAACTAATTTTTGCAATTATACCAGTAATTGTGAAAATTATACCATATGTTTTCGTTATTATACCATCTTTCTTCGTTATTATACCAATAAATATATATTAATCTTATACAGCAAAATTGGAGATTATACCAACTAATTTTGCTATTATACCAAGAAATTGAGGAGATTATACCATCTATTTTCGTTATTATACCAATAAATATTGTTATTTTAATTTTATACAGCGAACTTGAATTAGTTGACTTGTTGGTATAATGTTGATGTCTGTGAGTATAATTCTATATATAGTGTTTTTAAGTACAATAACTGAAACAGTTGGTATAATATCAACTTCTGTTAGTATAATTGTCAGAAATTGGATTGAAACATCATAATGTAATAAATTGGTTTGTTGGTATAATATTATGCTCTACTGGTATAATTTTCAGAATACTTTTATGGTTAATTTTTCGTATTTGTTGGTATAATTGTCGGTCTGTATGGTATAATTTGAGTATTTCAGATTTAACAATAACTTAAAATTACATTATTTACTGGTATAATGTTGATATCATATGGTATAATTAACTATTTTTAGGTACAATTTTTTGAATATTTTATTGGTGAAATTTTGGATTTTGATGGTATAATTTTCGTCTTTGTGGGTATAATGTAGAAAGATCAATTCGTATGATAACTCTTATTTCTTAGTATAATTTTGATATCTATTGGTATAATACTCTTAAATTTAACTAGATATGATAATGTCCACTGTTGGTATAATAACTTTGTCTATTAGTAAAATAGTATATTTCTTCTGTGGTATAATAACATCTTCTGTTGGTAGAATAATCGCGTCTCATGGTATAATATTCTGAAAATTGTTTTGCAATTGTAAAGAAAGGTTATTTCCGTCATTTCAATGTTTGGGGTATTAAATAGGAAACTTTTCGCAGATGGCAACTGATCAGGAAGAAAAAATTCGATGGGTATTTAAGAGGAAGTTTAAACTTGAAAGGGGACTGATAGGGAATTTACCCTATTAGATATGCATGACTTTAATCAGGTCAGTGTGAAGGGATACACTTCAATCATAGTCTTGGAGAAAATATCATTAACAAGGTGGAAAATATCAATGTGTTGAAGTTTATGCAATTCTGTTATTTCGAATGCAATTGATATGATAGATTCTCTGTTCCACTTTTATCCTAGATCGCAATATCTGATAAATATTAAATTTTGAATGAGATTCTATGTCCCATATCACTTATATTTGACAAGTATCAAATTAAAAGGTTTATTCTTTTATTTTTATTTATTTTATTATCTTGTAATTACACATTCCACCAAATCCTAAAAATCATCATTATGTTATTTAATTTATATGATATAATCAAATAAATATATCTAATTATCCTTTAATTAGTTACGATCATATTGATATACATATCTTATATTTTTTCGATATTCATAAGTATCATTTGTATATTTCATAAGTATCATGTGTATATTCTAAAATATAGGATATAAAATGGGACATAGTTGAGGGACTGATCCCAAATCGTATATACTTTTCTTCTTTTCAAACCAACATGTAGATTAATTTCAACACTTGGTGATGATTTTGATAATACGACTGAAACATAAGCAAAGTCTACACTTTTATTTCCAGAATTTCCCAACCCAAAAAAAAAAAAAAAAAGATCTACAAGAGGAATTCAAAAAATTTGCAACCCAAAGGATCCTTGATTACTCCTGTACAAATAAATCTATTCGACTCTCACTTGCAAACCAAATAAAGAAGAAAAACGAAGCATTTTTCTCATGCAAATATTATGTACAGTAAAGCAAAACGAGACTAGCAAGTAACATCTCAAGACAAGGGAGACAAAACTATATCGCATTTGCAGATCACAGACACTTACTGAAATGGAATGGACTGCTTACATAGATAGAGTTTCTCCGTCGTTAACTATGCTTCTCCGAGAGGACTGAGTTCGACTTGCTGCAAGAAAAAACATACAACGCTGTCTTAAAACAGTAAGAAAAGAGATGGAAATATATTAAATTTACGACTGAATCGAGGAAAAAAAGAAAAAACCTGATCACACACTGGGCACGCATTGCTTCTCTCCATCCATTCCAAGATACAAGCGAGGTGGAAATCGTGATCGCATTTCGTGATCAGTTTTGGGTTCTCTTCGTCGTATTCTGATAAAAAAGACGAACACATTAAAATCATTCAATTTCGATCCATCATGCGCGAAAATAATCACCTTCGAGGCAGATGGGACAGCCGTCCTCCTCCTCAATGGGCAGTGCGCCAAAGGGTTTCGCGGGTTTTTTAAGGTCGTCTGAGTTCTCATCTTCGATTTCTAGATCAACGTTCGTTTCAACCTCTTTAGCAGATTCCGAGTTCTTTACAAGGTTTGGGGTGGGATTTTCGAGAGAAGGGGCGATGGTAGTTTGCGTGGCAGCTTCATTGTTTTGTCGCTCGGGGCGTTGCTTGTTGGCCGACGAAGTAGGAGGGTTACTTGCATATGATTCGTAGGGTATGGGCGTTGGGGGCGGGCGATAAGTATCTGGGACTGATGTGTCTAGATTTGTGTCGACTAAGAGCCCAGTGGAGAGGCTTGAGACTGAAGCCTGTTGAGATGCCATGCTCTTCTGGCACTGGAAGCTACAGACGATATGGTAAAAATCCAAAGAGAGACATGTCAGATGATGATATTGAAGTTTATCGATTGAATAAATAGAAATAGTTTTGTAGTATCGTATCATACAAGAGACTGAAGTGGGAACTAGCTAACATTAATCAGACAAATGATATGGGAGAGTGGTCTTGGTCATTATCAAAAGCTTCATGATGTGAATCAACAGTGACTACTGAAAGTTCTCGCAATTCAATGCTGTTTATGGAAATTCTGTAGTAAAAAGTTTCAGAAAGTGAGAGACACCGAGACCTTCATTCATTCATAGGACAGACATTATTGATTTCCTTATTTAACTCGATGTCACATACTGATGGAGCTGAAGTTTGATAATCTATTACAAACTAGGTAAAAATGGTAAGGCATATCGAGCTGATGGCTATATTATGTCCCTGTGAGCCGAGGAACTCACTGGATTCTTTAGTTTACAGGTTAGTAATGAGCATCCTGCAATATACTTCTGCAAAATATTTGTGGCTCTTTGAAATGAAAAAAAGAGCAGAACATATTTCTTGAGGTTAACGGAAACCTGTCAATATTGATCTAACTAAAATGCCACGTATTTGAATTCACAAACTCAGACGTAAAATAACACAGCTTCTTAGAGAGGGGTCAGAATTCAACTATTAACATGCATTTGTTATGGTGCATTTTTCACGTGAGATGTAAACTTGGCATCATCGAAAGGCATCATTTATTTAATGAATTTCTGCTCTCGATCGAAAATTCTACGGAGATAACAGTGACCAATCTCAGCACTTAGAAATTCAATAGCGACATTATTCTAGATCGAAAATTATCACGGAAGTGAACAATGTTAATTGCATGTCAAAACTTAGAATTCGACAGACCTTTTACATGTCTCATATGCCACATTCAAAAATTGATTAAATACTGCCACATTTGTTCACTTTGTTGTCCTATGTGCGAATTGTAATTTCTAATTTCAATTTTATCAAACATACATACTATGAACTTGTTCGGTTATTGTGGTTTGATAAAATAAATTTTCAAACCCAATTTAAAATTTGAATAATAATGGTTTTCTTCTTAATTGTTTTTCAGATGCTCACTATTGTTGGAAAACTCACGCGAACACAAGTGAACACGATCTCGTTTTGGTGCTGCTGAAATCTGCTGCCTTTTCTGTAGTCTTTGCACTGCTTAAATAGAAGTTTACATGGACGCTAATAAATGCCTACAATCAAGCCACTAATTTAGCCTAAACTAATAAGGAAAATTAATCTCTTCCTAAGGAAAATACAATCATCTCCTAAGCTATGCCTAAGCTGATTAAGGAAAGTAAATCACAAGGATTATTCCTACAATCTCCTCCTAAGCCTTGTATCCACCGTTGATGTCGATTAGGCCGATCTTACCCCGTAGCTCATGAAACTTGGTCCTTCCAAGCGGCTTCGTTAGGATGTCGCCCAACTGATCCTTGCTTCTGATGAACTCTACATCAATCAAGCCTTCTTCTGCAGCCTCTCGAACGAAGTGGTATTTCACTCGAATGTGCTTACTCTGTCCGTGGAGTACTGGATTCTTGATCAAAGCAATGGCGGACTTATTGTCCACTTTCAGCATTGGCGATCTTGATGCTGTTCCCTGCACCTCAGACAAAACACGAGCGAGCCACAATGCTTGACAAGCAGCGTTAGCAGCTACTATATACTCTGCCTCACAGCTAGACTGAGCCACCACCTTCTGCTTCATGGATTGCCAGGTAATCGGACTGCCGCTGAGGAAGAAAATCACACCAGTTGTGCTTTTACATGCGTCAACATCCCCGGCGTAATCACTGTCGCTGAAGCCTGTCAGATAAGGCTCCTCCTTCTCTCTCCTTCACAGTTGCGAGGTGATCCTCGCGTGGATCATCCAAAAACCGACTCACATAGCCAACCGCAAACGCTAGATAGGGGCGAGTGTTGACCAAGTACCTCAAGCTCCCGACGACGCTCCTGTACGCCGTCGCATCGACAAGCGGCTCTGTGCTGAGCTTGCTCAACTTCAAGCGCGGTTCCATGGGCACATGACATGGGTTACACCCTGCCATGCCGCTCTTCTCTAGGATCTTGCCGGCGTAGGCTCCCTGGCTCAGCGAGATCCCCCTCGCGCCCTGCTTCACTTCAATGCCGAGGTAGTAGTGAAGCAGGCCAAGGTCACTCATCTTGAACGCGGCCGCCATCTCCTCCTTGAATGACTTGATGTCGCCGCCGTTCGAGCCGGTGATCACGAGGTCATCGACATAGACCCCGATCACCAGCTGCTTGCCGTCGTTCTGCCTGATGTAGATGGCGTGTTCCGACGGGCTCTTCCTAAAGCCGAACGACAACAGCGTGCTGTCCAGCTTCGCGTTCCATGCGCGCGGCGCTTGATGCAGCCCGTACAGTGCCTTTCGGAGCTTGAGCACCTTGTGCTCCTTGCCGGCGATGACAAACCCCGGCGGCTGCTCGACGTAGACCTCCTCCTCTAGGTCTCCGTTCAAGCCGACTTGACGTCCATGTGGTGCACCTCCCATCATTCGTGCGCCGCGAGGGCGATGATCAGGCGCACCGAGTCTAGTCGCGCCACCGGTGCGAACACTTCGTCGTAGTCGATGCCGTGCCGCTGTGTGTAACCCTTCACCACGAGTTGCGCCTTATGATTGGACATCGCCCCGTGCTCGTCCCTCTTCACCTTGAAGACCCACTTCAAGCCGATCGCCCGACGTCCCGGCGGGAGGTTGATGAGAGACCACGTCCGGTTGTCCTCAATTGAGTCCATCTCCTCCATCATTGCCTTCCTCCAGCTGGGGCTGCATTCCGCCTCGGCGAACGACGCGGGTTCGTCGAGCTCATGGCGTGGAGCTCCTCCGCCACCAGTGCCCGTGGTGCGAAGCCACGCGGCGAAGCCGGTCCGATGATGTTGTCGATTCTCCGAAATCAGAGGGAGCGTCGTCGTCGTGGTCGGCGTCTAGGTGCTCGCCGAATCCCGCAGATACAGCGCCTCCACCACCATGAGGCGATGCCGGCGGCGTCAGCTCGCCCTCCTGAGTTGCAGTTCCAGGTGCCTCCTCAGTGCCATTGGCCACCAGAGGTCCCTGGTTCTCGATTGAGTACTCCACCGTGAACACGTCGTCGTTGCCCTTCGACTTGCCATCGACCTCTACAGAACCCCAATCCCACTGACTCCCTCGACGAACACCACGTCACGCGTCACATGGACATGCTTCGTGACAGGGTCGTAAGCGCGGTACGCCTTGGAGCCGCGCTCGTAGCCGATGAAGATCATCTTGCAGCCACGATTCTCGAGCTTCTTCAAATGCGGCGTCGTGTTCCGGACGTAGACGATGCAGCCGAACGTCCTCAAGTGATGCACTATCGGCTTCTTCCCATGCCACGCTTCGAACAGCGTCATGCGGTCCATGCTCTTCGTTGGGCATCGGTTGAGGATGTATACCGCGGTGGTCACGGCCTCGCCCCAGAACCACCCCGGCAGTCCTTTCGCCTTGAGCATACTCCTCGCTGTCGCCACCACCGTCCGATTCAGTCGCTTGACCACGCCGTTCTGCTGCGGGCTGTATGGTGCGGTGTGTTGGCGATGTATGCCTTCTCCCGCGCAGTACTCTGCAAACTTGATTGATGTGAATTCTCCACCACGATCGGTTCAGAGCGCCCCCAGCTTCAGCCCGGACTCCCCCTCTGCCGGTGCTTGGAGTTCCTTGATGGCAGTCGCGGCGCGATCCTTCGAAGGGATCGTGGCTACCCACATGTATCGACTGAGGTCGTCGACGAGCAACAAGAAGTACTTGTTGCCGCTTGGGGTCGTTGGCGTGATCGGCCCGCACAGATCGCCGTGCACAAGCTCAAGTCGCTGCTTCGCGCGGTACTCTGCTTTCGCCGGAAGGCATGCATCGCACAGCTGGTCCACTTGCCTTATCTCCGGCAGGCCGCGCACCAGCTCCTCTAGAGCTAGCTTCCGTGCACTGTTAAGCACGTCGGCTGTGCTATCTTGATCCGGAGTAGGTACAGTCGGTTCGCCTCGCGTGTTACCCTTGCTAACAGTTGACCGCTGAGCTCCCGAATCCGCATCACGCCAGCGTCGATGTCGATCTTGAAGCGGCCCTCGTCGAGCTGGCCTAGGCTCACGATGTTCGTCGTCAGCCGAGGAATGAAGTAGACCCTGACGAACGGCCGGAGCTCCCCATTTTTGCACACGAAGACGACGTTGCCCCGCCCTTCAATTCGCATCACTGAGTCGTCGCCAAAGCGCACGGTGCCGCGCTCAGCCACGTCGAGCTCCGAGAAGGCGGCCTTGGACCCAAACATGTGATTGGTTGCCCCCAAGTCCAGGACCCACGTTTCTGCCTCCCATTCCTCGTCTTCCCCGAGCTGCGCAAACACCTTTTCTTTGCGAATCTCGATCTGGCTCACGGACGACGTCTGCCCAGATCCGCCTCCTCCATGCTGATGCGATGCTCCCAGCGGTGCCGGATCAGCCCTGGCGAGCAGTTCGACCGGCGAAGTTGGCGTCGATTGCAGCGGTTGGCAGAGAATGGGGGAGCACTTTGCGAGATAGAGTGAGGCCTCCTCGTCATCCTGGACCGCATGGGCCTGCTCCTTCTTGGGCTTCGACCAGCACTCTCGAGCCCAATGGCCCAGCTTTCCGCATCGGCGGCATTCGTCGCCCTTCTTGTTCGAGATCGCCGGCCCACTCGACGACCCGCTAGCACGCCCACGACCGCGGCCGCGTCGGCCGCCTCCTCTCGTGCTGCCGCCGCCTCTTGCGCCGCCGCGGGAGTGGTTCTCCGCCTCCGTCCTACTCCTCTTCAGTGAGATACAGCTTGTCCTCATGCTATAGTAACGCCGGCGGTCCATCCAGCTCTTCTTCAGCCTCTTGCAATAGCCCGGTGAGATCAGCGACAATCATGGTGGATGGATCGAGTAGCGACTTGATCGCAATCGCGATCTGCTTGAAGCGGGGAGGCAGACTCCGTAGCATCTTGGCTACGATTTCCCCATCCTTCACCTCATCCCCCAATGTGGTGAGGTGCGCCATCATGCCATTAAGGCACAACGTGAACTCCTCGACTGTCTCGCCATCGTTGAACGTGGCGAGGTCGAATTTGCGACGCAGCTGTTGCGCCGTTGCCTTCTTCATACGATCGTCCCCGATCCGCATGGTCGCGATCGCGTCCCAGGCCTCCTTGGCCGTCTCCTTGGAGCCGATCGTCGACACCATGTCGAGCGGGACCGCGCTCACCAGCGCATCGAGCGCCATCATGTCTTCCTGTTCATCGGCAGTGCCCTTCTCGATGGCGTTCCATAGCGCTCTCGCCTTCAGCTTCACCTTCATCATGAGCGCCCAGTCAGAGTAATTGGTCTTGGTGAGAACGGGATAGCTATTACCGTCGTCCACCTCACGAACCACTCGCTGGATCACGGCGCCGGAGGCATCGGCTTTCTTGCTCCCATCGCCCACGATCACGGCGCCGGATGCATCGCCTTTCTTGCTCTCATCGCCCATGGTCCCTGGATGAAACCTGGCTCTGATACCAGTTGTTGAAAAACTCACGCGAACACAAGTGAACCCGATCTCGTTTTGGTGCTGCTGAAATCTGCTGCCTTTTCTGTAGTCTTTGCACTGCTTCAATAGAAGTTTACTTGGACGCCAATAAATGCCTACAATCAAGCCACTAATTTAGCCTAAACTAATAAGGAAAAATAATCTCTTCCTAAGGAAAATACAATCATCTCCTAAGCTATGCCTAAGCTAATTAAGGAAAGTAAATCACAAGGATTATTCCTACAACTATCCAGCATATAATCACATCTACGAACAAAACCTATACATTGACGTACATGACATAAATTTCCAACTATATCTGACCACCTTTCGATGTCCAGGCGAGATTATATTGTCCATACTCCAAGGATACCCAATGTGGCATGCTCCAACTGTGACGGCGTCGGTGCCAATGGCATATCTCCAACAGTTTTTGGGATATATTCAAGGTCACATAGTCGATGGAACATACGAGTTCACCTCACTGCTCGGGACACGGCATGTTAGGGTGACCAAAGACCACTTCGGCATGGTGTTGGAATTACCCTTCAGCCAAAACTTCGACCCGATGCCTTCAGATGCAGACATGGCGAGAGACTTTTTACAGATGGGGTACAGAGCACCGCTTGCCAAACTAGAACAGTTTCAGAGCAACGAGATTCCTCATCCGTGGAAGACCCTTTTCGGGATTGTGAACAAGTGCCTCTCACCCAAGCATGCTGGATTCCACAAAGGCAACGACAACATCCTTCGCATATTCCATGGCATCACATTCTCCAGGAATTAAGATGTAGCTCAGCTAATCTGGAATGATATCCGACAGAAGTAGAATAAAAAGTCGAAGAATTTGCCATATGCACGGTGGTTTTCGTACTCATTGCCAATCTTATGGAGGTTCGCGAGGATATTCCCAGATTACCTCCTGGTGGAAACTACCAACCTCCCAAGTTCAAATTCTTCCATCATCCAAAGTTTACTAATCTCCAGCGACCATCGTTGCCCATCTCGTTTGAGCTACTACGTCTCGCAGATCCCACGGGAGATGTGTAATACCCGTAAAATCTAAATACGGGATTTACAATATAATTAATGGCATGACATCTTACTTAGAGATTTTGCTAGGTGAAATATAATTTCTGAGAGATGATTTTTGCCGAGCTTAGCGTATTTTCGGGTGTCGACTTGGACTATAATTTCGGGTAAGATGAATTTCGCCGTGTTTATATAAAATTCAGGCGTTGACTTGTGAATTTAATTTTACGGGTCAAAGGATAGATACATAATATTTTCAGGTAGAATAATTTTCGGGTGTGATAAGTAATTTTCGGGTAGTCTAAATAATTTTGGATAACTAATTAAGAAGAAATTTTTTATATTGAATTTATATGCATATTTTTGGCTATATAATAAGTGTTATATTTATGTTCACATTGATTTAATTTATTAGTGTAGATTTAGGAATTAGGAAAAATATGGAATAAAAGATCTTAGAAAGTTGGCGAAAATAAGAGTCTGAAGTAAGTTTCGATTGATTTTAGTAAAGGCCAAGATTCGGCCAATTTCCAATACAGATAAATGTTAACTTTCGCTAAACAAGTAAGGTTTGAGTAAATAAAATCGTCTGATTATAGTATGATTTTTGGTTGACCAATTATAAAGACTAGATCGGGCAATTGAAGTGTAGAAATCCATATAACCCTTGAGGAAGTGAATCGGCCGAATTACAACACATGTAAGTGTTGGGGTGTTCAGATAATACGAGCAATATTAACGGCGATCAACCAACGATAAAAGCGAAAATAACACGATAACTTTTAACGTGGAAAACCCAAAACGGGAAAAACCACGCGATCGCTCTCCCGATCCAAGGAAACAATCCACTATAACCAAGTTCGACGATTACAGCGACAACTCCTCCCGAGAACGTCTCGAGGTAACAACAGCCCAAAAAACACACCGGAAAATACTACGCCGACAAGAGAGTACGTCACGTCGAGTTACAAACTCGGTACACCAACAAACGTTGAGCTACAAGCTCGGATATACGAAGAAGAAGTTGAAGCGTATTACCACACAAACGTGAGAAACCGAACGATCTGAAATGGTAGATACGTAGAGCACGTCGAGGTGACTCTCCTCCCGAAGTTTCGACAAAAACGGGGCAACGAATCGTCCGGATCTGAATTTTCTTCCCACTTTCTCTTTCTCTTCTCTTTTCTTTCTCTTCTCTCTTTTTTCTCCTCTGCTCGTCGATGTGTGCGTGTGTAATGTTCTATCTTTTTTTTTACATAATATTAATAATATGTATATGGGCCACCCAATGGGCCGGACCCAATAAACTCCTCCTCCGGCTCATATGGTGGGCTCAAGCAAGCCCGCTTTCCGCCGACATGTCTTGAGCTTCTCCTTCGGCAAAATCTTCGTCAACATATCTGATCCGTTCTCACTCGGGTGATCGCCAAATACAACTGCTTCGACTCGAGCACATCTCGAACCCAATGGTATCTGACGTCGATATGCTTGGATCTCGAATGGAATGACGAGTTCTTGGAGAGGTGGATGACACTCTAACTATCACTGTAGACAACATACTTGTCCTGTCGTAGACCAAGTTCTTCAAGAAACTTCTTCATCCACAAAGCTTCTTTGCAACCCTGCGTGATTGCAATGTACTCGGCTTCTGTGGTGGATAGTGCAACACACTTCTGCAGCTTCGACTGCCATGACACAGCCCCCCTGCAAAAGTCATCAAAAAACCTGAAATAGATTTTCTAGAGTCAATATCGCCTGCCATGTCTGAATCGGTATATCCAACTAGCATAGGCTCTCTGCTGCCAAAACACAAACACGTCTTGGAAGTGCCTCTGAGATATCTCAATATCCACTTTACGGCTTCCCAATGCTCTATTCTCGGGTTAGAGAGAAAACGGTTAACGACACCAACGGCATGGGCAATATCGGGTCGAGTACAAACCATAGCATACATCAAACTACCGACCGCAGACTGATAAGGAACTCTACTCATGTCGGCCTTCTCTTCCTCACTTTTCGGGCATTTCTCAGATGACAACTTGAAATGAGCTGCAAGTGGAGAGCACACTGCCTTGGCTGTACTCATCTGAAATCTCGAGAACTTTCTCAATATAATTCTTTTGAGATAACCATAGCTTCGGATTTTTCTTGTCACGAGAAATCCTCATACCGAGTATTTTCTTTGCCGCTCCCAAGTCCTTTATCGCAAAAGACTTGCTCAATTCTCTCTTCAACGCCGTTCTCCGTCTGCAAGCGCACGTCACCGATACCGATGGCTTAGCAATGCCATCGTTTCCCATAATAACTCGTCCAAAATCACCAAAGGTATATGAGGTAAAGAAATCCCGTCGTGGTGTAGCATGTTTCGTAGCACCGCTATCGATCACCCAACTAGTCTCATGACTAGTTAGATTAAAAGCATCATCGTCGCGCACAACAAAGAAATCTTCCGTGACTGCGGTTACCTTGTCAACCTTATCAGCATCCATTGTCTGATGATCTTGACTCTTCGCATTCTTGTTCTCTTTCAGGAACTTCCGACAAAATTTTTTAATGTGCCCCTTCTTGCCACAATAATGACACTCGATGCTAGCATACTTCCCGGACTTGCTCTTACTTCTGCTTCGATCACCCGGGCATCGACTCTTACTCCTCCCCCTGTTCTCCGTGACTAGGACATCGGACTGTGAAGAAGAACCTTGTGACTTTCTTCTCATTTCTTCGTTGAGTACGCTGCTCTTCACCAGCTCCATCGAACAAATGCCATTTGGTGGTGAATTAGATAATGACATCCTGAATGTCTCCCACGAGTCTAGCAACGTACCAAGAAGCCACAAACCCTGCACTTCATCGTCGAACTTGATTCCCATTCCAGATAGCTGATTATTAATTCCTTGGAATATATTCAAGTGATCAGGCATGCTGCTCCCTTCTTGATACTTCAAACCCATCATCTGCTTTATCAGAAAAAGCTTGTTGTTCCCCGTCTTTCGAGCGTATAACTGCTCAAGCTTGCTCCATAAGGTCCTGGCATGTTTCTCGTCGCTTATGTGGTTGAGAACATTATCGTCAACCCACTGTCGAATAAAACCGCAAACTTGACGGTGAATCAGCCTTGTCGCTTTTATCAGTCGGCTTCTCCAGATCGAACACGGGCGCATAATAATCTTTTACGTATAAAAGATCCTTCATCTTCCCTTTCCAAATATGGTAGTTCGATCCATTCAACATAACCATCCGACTAGTATTGCCCTCCATGACTTCGAACACAACAGCTCAATTCAACCTCGCTCTGATACCACTTTGTTGGCGTGTTCGGATAAAACGTGCAATATTAACGGTGATCAACCAACGACAAAAGCGAAAATAACACGATAACTTTTAACGTGGAAAACCCAAAACGGGAAAAACCACGGGATCGCTCTCCCTATCCAAGGAAACAATCCACTATAACCAAGTTCGACGATTACAGCGACAACTCCTCCCGAGAACGTCTCGAGGTAATAACAGCCAAAAAACACACCGAAAAGTACTACGCCGACAAGAGAGTACGTCACGTCGAGTTACAAACTCGGTACACCAACAAACGTCGAGCTACAAGCTCGGATATACGAAGAAGAAGTCGAAGCGTATTACCACCCAAACGTGAGAAACCGAACGATCTGAAACAATAGATACGTAGAGCACGTCGAGGCGACTCTCCCCCCAAAGTTTCAACAAAAACGGGGCAATAGATCGTCCGGATTTGAATTTTCTTCCCACTTTTTCTTTCTCTTCTCTTTTCTTTCTCTTCTCTCTTTTTTCTCCTCTGCTCGTCGATGTGTGCGTGTGTAATGTTCTATCTTTTTTTTACATAATATTAATAATATGTATATGGGCCACCCATTGGGCCGGACCCAATAGTAAGTACTAACCTTCGTCGATAAAAGTGATACTTAAGTAAGGTTTGGAATCGACCGATTTTGGCGTAAGTAAAATAATGAATTCGAGTAATATAATTCATATACGTCAATTACTTAACTCTAAGGGAAATAATATCACCGCTTACCATCTTGTCACTCACGAATTCCCAAGATTAATACTTATCATATATGTCGAAACTCATTAGGAGAGGAAACCATTATTATGAATACAAAATATAAATCAAAAGAGAAGAAGAAAATCAAACTAAGGAAGAATTCAGCCAACATAAGCAACCCTTATTTTCGGACCAAAATTCAGATACAAATTATGTTGATTAGATAGTCAATTGGGTTGAATAGATAGTCGAAAACCCTATTTTTGGATTCATGCTAACATGTTTTCCTAAGATTCACGAATGCTTAAGTTGGAAGCTTATAAGGTTAAATTCTTCCTCAGGTAAGTTAAACATATTATGAATTTAGAAAGACCTTCAAATCGAATTACAGTTTATGAATTCACTTTAAATAATTGGACGTTTATATAGCTTTATTTCTTTTGATAGTGGAGGCATTATGGGGCAGCTACACCACACGTTTACTAGATAAAGTGAATATATTATTAGGGGACATGATTTGCTTTTAGGTCTTTTGTTAATGGAAACGTTGCTGGATATCTTAAGTGATGTTTGTTCTCTTTAGTTATAGAAATTCTCAACGTTAGTTCTTCAGACATAAGAAATGCGTGGTGTACGACAAAATTCGAACACTGACTTTGACCCAATTTTTGGAATACTTTGCATTAGTTAAATCGACCGAATGTGAGACTATCGTTGTGAGATTCGGACAAATAGTTTTGAGCATTGAACTTTTGCCGTGTCACATGAATTAATGTTGATTCGGCCGACTTTCATATTTTTTAACAGGGAATCTGAAATATAGATAATCGGGCGAATGGGCTTCCTAGTGTAAACTTTCGACGTGCTATGTATCCAATTAGTTCGGTCGCACACTTTCGCCATATATATATATATATATATATATATATATATATCACACTTATACCTATGGTCTAATTTGCCTAGGGATCGGGCGATTTGAAAGAATTATGATCGAGCGACTTGGAGACTAGGTAATCGGACGATTCAAGTGCTAAATAATCGGGCGATACTACTTTCACCGAGAATTTTTATATATAAGGGTTGATCCGACTCTGAAACAATGTTTAATAAACTTTCGGGCGAATTTAAATTAGCTACAAAGTCCGGTGTTGACTTAATTCAGACTACCAATCAAACTGACTTAGAGTTTTAAAATATCATATTAGACAGAAGGTACTTTCAATCGAATAACATAGTCAAATCAATTTATTTCGACATAATCATCCAATTTGAGTATTATACTGATATTGCAATATTTTTATCTAAGGGTCGAAAAATAGGAACTTCAACTAAGTGAGAACTTCAACTACAGCACATAAATGTATTATATGCGATTGATTTATGTGACTATCTGCTTCAGTGCTTTTATGTGATATGAATTATTTGCGACATGTCAATGCATTGTTAGTAAAGTAATTTATTTTATCGCAGGCATTTTCGTATGCACGCACGTTTCATTTGGGGGATTTCGAGATGTGAGCGTGCACCATGTCTATCGCCTGAGAGCGATGATATTTGCCGATATAGGCATCTGATGTCGACTCACAGTTGAGTCAGGGCTACTTCTATGGCACCATGACGGCGTGGTGCGTCGTCGGTTATATCATATAGATATTTGGGTTGCAGCCCTGTTTATTTATTTGCGCAAATGCCCTGTTGGCGGTAGGGGGTAACCTGGAGGGTTCAAGCTGAGGGAATAAGTAACACAGGGGGTAACTCTGATGTAGGCAACCTCGGCGTGGGCTACCAGCGTGAGCGACCGCCTGGCAGAGGGGAGGACCTGGGAAACGGCGACCTAGGGGAAACGTAGTGCATCCTAGCGTAAGCCACCCGGCGTGGGTCGCTGCCATATTTATTCATATTGGATTTGAGCTCATTTATAGTGCATAGTAAGATTAGCCGAGGGCTCTGAGTGAAAGTAGTACGAGTATTAAATGCATTAGTGCGGATGCCTTTGCGGGGTTATTGGGCACTTGCATAATGCATCCTTCGTACTTACTGAGCTTTATAGCTCATTCCCTATATTTATGTGTTGTAGGTACGACAGAGTCGGACGTTGAGAAATGTCAATTCTAAGGCAGGCTGACGGCGGTACTCCACGATCTTTTGAGGGCAAGGCTGTACATGGATGACGACCTGTGGAGCGGCATTAGGATGTTTTGTTACTGTGAATTTGGGCATTGGCCTTTTATAATTACGACGATGTAGGTTATGTTTGTCGTAATATATCATTTTTAGGAAAAAGTTTTTGTTAGACGGGTGTTCCGCGACTTACGTGCCAAAATCCGCCACTAGTCTTTGATAGAAAGTGAGGGGCGTTATAAGATGTATATAGAAAGTACTGTTGGGAGAATCATCTCACTAAGGCGATGATCCGAGGGCCCCCGACAGACTTCAATGTGAGCCCTCAACAACATCAGAGTCCTGAGGATGCGTTGATTGACGAAGTCGCCAAGGAACTCGAGGTGGAGGGCTTAACTCAAGTGACGACGAGTCAGCCCATTGCGACGGTGTTCACTCATTGGTTGTCAACATGCAACATCAGTCGACCTGGTATCATAAGTCCTGCTCAAGGCGGCACGTCAGTAACATTTTCTGACGTTGCAACAGACTACAAGCAGCTCTCTCTGCCTCACTTACTTCTTTTGAAGATCGACTTATGGACAGAGTTCATGCAGCCATCGAGACGTCCCGACGTGACACTGGGAAAGCTCCCATGTCTGAGGCAACCACATCCGAACAACTTCCACATACCTCACACCTAAGCCTCACATCCATACAACCCACCCTTACAAACACACCCATCCAATCACCCATTCTCATCAACCCGTACACCGTACTTATCAGTGAGCTTCACACAATTCTCGTTGTCCGACTCTTTGGACTTTCCAACCGGACTCCTCAAGAAGAAGATCTCTTCAGGTGTCTTGTTGATCGTCCTGACCCACCTACACAAACATGCCGTGGCCAAGGCTCCCACTCCAAATGTCGACATGACGACCCTGACGATTAGGATCGCCATGAGGTGGAGAAGAGGCTGAGAACATATACAAGTGGTCAAGAACAAGGCCCGGGCTTGGCTCAGACAAGTACAGGAGCTGCTGATACCTCACGACCCGTAACCCGCTCACAAACCCAAACCACCACGCACGCACCCAAACTCTAACACCAACCGAACCACCAACCTTAAGAACACCTCCACCCACACCTCCAACAACGACAATCACAAGCCCACTGCTTCCACAAGAAGCAGATGCAGAAATGCTCTTGGCCCTAGCGGAAATCATAGCCACCTTAAGCTCAACTGCTCCGGACCAGTCGGGACATCAAGACGTGAAGTCGACCCACACGAAGTCCTAGATAAATACATCTTTGACGGACAGTGGGTAAAGCAAAGGCTCAAGGATGTTCGCCACTTTCTACGCCAAGCTTTAGTCGGCCTAGTTCTCATAGAAGACGAAGAACTTCAGGAAGACGAGGACTACAATTTGGATCCCCCAAGGCTTCCAGAGTTAATTGCACAACGAGCGGACACCCCTCGGCATTGACTGCATGGACCGTTCGAGTCGACTCTCCATGGCAGAACGTACGGATAGAAGTCCCGTTCCTCGGAGAAGTTCGTCAGCAAAGTTGGAGGTCACTGGACAAGATCAAGAAGGTGAAGAGTTCAAGCTCAGAGATATCTCGCATTGGGATCGGCAAAGAAGGATGGACTATCTATACAGGCTGACCCAACTCGGACCTAATTGGAAGCTTGGACTCCCTAAAGTTAGCCGAGGAGCCATTTCCAACCCCAATCTATATTATCGAGCGGACAAACAGAACTCGAGAAGAGATACGCGAGAGCTATCTACTGTACCTCCAGCCCACGAGGTCTACCATCTTTCCCAGATGTACGTGGAGAAGTATAAGGACCCTCAAGACTATATCAAGAAGGACGGCTCGAGGGAATCAACCTGTTCACGGTGCGCCAAGTCAAGTACTTTGCCGCACACGACCCTCAGATGGCTCTGGAGAGCAATGTGAAGAAGGTCAACGTGGCAGCTCCATGTTTGAAAGGTCTAGAGATCGAAGGGCTTCCCATCAATCACATGTTCATAGACTCAATCATAGCAATCACTTACCACAAAACAATTGCTGAGAAGATTAGACTGATGCTAACGACTGAGGTTAACAAATTCTGCGACGGGACGCTCAAGTTGATAAGGAGGAACATCAAGAGAACATCGGAAGAAATCGATGAAGAGACTAGGCTACCCGATCAGAAAAGAATAAGAGAGAAACCACCTTTGACTAAGATACTCGCAGCCTGACGAGCGAATAGAGTTGAGGGACACAATAACGCATTATGAGAATGCGATGGGCTTGCGCAGGTCGTTCTACGCCCGCAAAGATAGACAGAGCAGAAGGGCAATCAAGCATAAATGGGGAGATTATAGAATATACTTTGTAATTGTGCTTTGGTTTATTAGCTATCTCTGTAATTAGGGGCGTTTCTTTTATTAGTCCAGAGATTAGGACTAGATGGTTATTTATACCAAATTAGTTTGATATAAATACAATTGTAAATATTGAGTTTAGTATAGAAAGTTATCGAATTGATCCGAAGGACTGATGAATTAAACTATAGAGAGAGAAACAACAAATGCTTTCTCAGACTACAAAGTTCTCTCTCAAGTTTATCAACGAAAGGTATTTGACCGAGGTGAAGATTTTGACAATTCCAATCGATTACCTTAGAATTCCTGCCTAGGATCAATAGAGTTGATAATCGAGGACCTAACAGGTGTTCGAGCTTGGTCATGAATATTAATGTTAATCCGCATGCTTCCAAGCAATCTCAAGGGTCTTGAGTTGATTCGCGTGTTTTGGAGCTAATCACACGAGTCTTCGATTGGCTCGTGTGCTTTCGAGAAATCACACGGGTCTTGAGTTGTCGCATGCTTTCGAGCTGATCACATGAGTCTTGAGTTGATCCGCGTGCTTCCAAGCAATCACACGAGTCTTGAGTTGATCCGCGTGCTTCCGAGCAATCACACGGGCCACCGATTGGTCCACATACTTCCAGCAAATCACACGGATCTTTGATTGGTCCACGTGATTCCAAGCGAATCACGCGGATCTTCGAACCTTCTTATCAGTCTTCGAACCTTCATCGCAAATCGTTGATCTTCGAACTTTTTCACTAATCTTCGGATCTTCTTCGTCGATCTTCGAAACTTTTTCGTTGATCCTCGAACCTTTTTCGTCGATCTCCAGATCTCCTTCGTCGATCTTCAAACCTTCGTCTCCAATTTTCAACCTTCTTCCTCGGTCCTCGAATCTTTAAATATTGACTTCAATACGATTAACTTCGTCGAGATATTTTGAATGCTTAAAGTCTCATGTCGTCTTTCGAAGCTCTGTATTATTCGTTGTTGTATCTTTCTTAACTTTTGAAGTCCCATATTTATAGTGGTAGAGGTTTATGAATATGGAGAACATAATCATGAGACTGATTATGCTAATACTTAAAGTTGATTTATTTCTGGATTTGATTTGATTTGATTTAATTTCCATATTTGATGATCTCCTTTACCTATTATGTATTTCCTTGATATTTATTATGTAAATCAAATACTTAATGAATGCTTTAATAATATTTCAGTCTGTTTGTTCGTTTTAAGAATGAGTTTAAGATTTTGAGAATAAATTTTATTTTGAGAATCAATTTAATCGAAAAACGACTACCAAAAACGATTCAAGAAAAGGCTGCGTTTGGTTTGAAGCTCTAGAAAAGGTAACACAAAAACCCAATATAAAGAATGGGATAACAATCTCATCCAAGTCATCCAACAATGACGTTTAGTTTGTACTATTCAAGCAAAGATAATGAATAAGTTCACCTACCATGATTAATTAATTGTTATTCATTTCATATGTGTGATTTGACAACTTTAGCCCTCAGATTTGCACCTCTCGCACAAGATCAAACTTGCTCTTCATTGCTATCATTAGAGAATTTTAACAACTTAAAATACATAAAGTTCGCAGACAAATCTCTTTTGCCTGAAGCAGTAGTTTTACATCGGTGGAACATTATCAGAAATGGTTATTAAATGTCAAACGGGCCACGCAAAGCAAACTAGGCAACTTTCTTGAAGAGAGGATAACAATCTCGTTTAGAACCTCAGCATCCAGTCTTTCACGAGGCCAAATCTATTACCGAGTCATGAGAAGAATAATAACGAACACGAATGTTACCCACGGTTTTCACCCCTAAGCGCGGCAAAATACTCGATCCTATACAAACCTAACCACCCCCATCCCACAGCTGAGGACACCCCGATCTAAAGATAATGCCGACACCGTGGGACTTCGGAAAGGCGAACACGTATCAGCACAGGTAAAGCACCACAGTGAGAGGATGACCCCGCCGCCCAGGTCGGGACAGCGGGAAAAGACCACAAAGAGAAGTGAGGGCGGCTTGGGGCTTGGCAAGACGCGCCTTCTAGAGGAATGTCAGTCCAAAGGACCCCCAGGTCCTGTGCGATCCTCGGCCGATTATGACAACACGGTAAGGACCCACGAACCCATCCGTCGGAAAGAGGGCCGAAGACCCGGGAGGCAGCCGCACACGAGGATGCCCGAGGCCCCGATAGGAGGGCGTGCGAAGGGGTCTCATTCGAACAGCCCCAAGTCGTGATCACGGCTACCCACGCGCACATAATCACCTAGGACGTGGGGAATGCTAATCACGACCAAGACCGGAAACGCCAAAAGCGGAGGAAACCATCAAGGGATGTTAGACGTGGGAGATAACTGCCAAGGGCTGAGCGCACTTCTCGCAACACTATAAATACCACCAAGACCCCACAGCCGAGGTACGTTTTTTCCTGTAATACATCGTTACTCTGCCACTTTAACACTTCATTTCTCCTTTCATCAAACTACCTTAAAACGGAAATACCCTCTTGACTGAGGCAAGAGGGCAAACGCCCCCCAAAATTCACCTTGTCCGACAGTTTTCAGCCAAGATGCTCGGCGGAAATCAGGTGGGGAGAGGCTCATCAGTCCATTTTTGCGGTAGGTCAATTTTTGACGGCATCAATTTGGCGCCGTCTGTGCGAAACTCTAGTTTCTCAGTAGTAGAAATTTAATATGGTAAATGTCGAAAACTATCATGCACCGCCCAATGGCAATGGTCGACCCTGTCCGACCTCGCTGTCATGATGGATGCGACGATGCAAGAAGCGCAGGATGGGAGCCGATGTCAGGGTACTCATGGCAGAAAGGAATCGACGAAACCGTCAACCTGGACAGGACGAAAGGGATAATCGCCAACCCAGGTCAAACGAGGAGGAGAACCGCCAGCCCGGGACAAACGGGGATCATGACACCCAGTCTAACACAGTCGAGCAAGAGGACGAGAACAGGACATTAGCGTCGGAATTTAGGGAAGTACGTGAATATATAAGGAGACGCGCAGAACAACGAGCCGTCGAATTGGAAGACATGAGGGAGGAGATCCGCAAGCCCAAAGACCTAGCGAACCCACCAGAAGCTCCCCTAGTTCCCCGAGCATCGCCATTCTCGCCCGACGTGCTGACAGCCCCCCTGCGGACACTTCCGCACCTTCAAAATGGGGAAGTATGACGGAACAGGACCTCCCGAAGAGCATCTCGCTGCCTTCGAAGGAAACGTTGCCCTATATCAGCTGAGCGACGACATCAAATGTCGCCTCTTCGTTACTACGTTAACCAAAGGAGCCCAACAGTGGTTTGCGCTACTACCCCCCGGAGAAATCAAGAGTTTTCAAGACCTCACCAGCCACTTCCTAAAGTATTTCTCGAGCAGCCGAAGGCGCCCGTCCTCGGCCGTCAAACTGCTAAATATAAGCCAAGCTGAGGAAGAGAGCTTACGAGATAATCTTCGACATTTCAACTAGATAAAGATGGAAGTACCCAACGCTGCAACCGAGTTGCTCATTGGGGCATTTCACCACGGATTCGAGTCTTACTTAACTCTCCCTCCCCGAGCGTAAGTGGGAGATGTAAAATTCCCACTGCCTCGACGCAGTGTCCCGTGAAGCAAAAGAGGGCGGTCTCCACTCTGTCCATGGGGTAAGAACTCAAATCCATTTGGTCAAGTGCCCTCTTGTAGATTATGTTGACGGAACTTCCGTTGTCGACGAAAAATCTCCCGACGTCATGATTGGTGACTTCGGCCCTAATTACTAAGGCGTCTTTGTGTGAATCAGATAACAGGCCCTGCGTTTACTCCCCGACTTAATCTCGTAATTCTCTAGGCGACGGAATCCGGCCTTCCTTGCACTATTAGAATCACCTCCCGTGGGTCCTCCCGAGATTATGTTGATTTGCCGAGGCGGTATCTTCCGTTCGGAGATCTTCGCGGTTCTCTGTCGTCGTGCTGCCTGCGCGCGCCATTCTCATCTGGCCTCGGGCCTCTTCTCTCCTCCCTCTCCGGCGTCCTCCCCGACCTTTCCCAATTGTTGGAGGCTTGGTGGTCTGGTCGAGCATTGAAGCGGTTTCCCGTCCCAGGATATCGTGGCTTGATCCCAAATTCGCCATCACCTCCCGTCAGCTTTGCTCTTGCTTCGGGATTTGACGCGATTACCTTGTCTAACTCCCGCCCGAGTTGGAAATATCCTTCAGTCGTGTGTCCGTATTCGTGGTGGTAGTTGCAGTAAGTGTCGGATATTGATCTCCTAGGGTTATTGTCGATATAAGGGGGTCTGCGGAGGAAGTCATACTCGTCGCATATTTCCAACGCTCGAACTTTGTTGACCCGCAACCTAAGGTAATTCGCTCGAGGCATAATCGGGGCCGGAATGGGATCCCTTCGAAGAGGGGGCTTTTGGCCCTGGTCCCTACGCGGGCTCTTTGTCCGATCCCGCGGGGGGCTCTTCCGCTTTTTATATTCAGGTTCTCTGGCATGAGATTCTTCCACCCGAACGTATTTCTCCACCCCGGCCACCAATTCCTCCACTGTCGTCGGGTACTTTTTAACAGGGATCTGAATAATTCCCCGTCAAGGAGGAGCGTCCTTCATGGTCATCAATGGCCCAAGCCCCTACAACATTATTCTTGGAAGGCCCACGTTGACTTCTTTCACAGCGATCACCTCGGCACTGCACCAGAATACCAAATTCCCCGTGGGTGACAAAGTAGGAGAAGTATTGGAAGACCGAAAGATGGCTCGAAAGTGCTACGTGGAAGAAGTTCGGGTAGAGATCAAATCGTCTAAGGCCAGAAGGGTAGACCATCCGAAGGGAAGAGAAACCTTGTACACCATCGGAACAACTCAGAAAGAAACTGTAGAGGAGGAAACCGAAGAAGTGGTGATCAAACCACCCGAAGGGACGATCAAAATTTCCAAAGATTTACCTTGGGACTTGAAAGAGGACCTTATCAAGTTACTAAAGAGAAATTCGGACGTGTTTGCTTGGACGTCCAAGGATATGGTGGGGATCGATAGGGGAATAATTGAGCACAAGCTAAACATCTCCCGAACCACTCTACCCATCTTCCAAAAAAGAAGGTATCTTAGCTCGGAGAAAGACACCGAAGTCAAACGACAGGTAGAGGAGTTGCTAGAAGCGGGGCACATTAGAGAAGTCCAGTTCCCCGCCTGGCTCTCAAAATGTGGTTCTTCTTCCAAAATCTTCGGGAAAGTGGCGCATGTGCGTGGACTTCAGAAATTTGAATGAAACGTGCCCAAAGGTTTGTTACCCTTTACCCCGAATAGATCAGTTGGTTGACTCCACCTCGGAACACGAATTTCTTCGCTTCCTCGACGCTTTCCAGGGATACAATCAAATCCTCTTAGCTAAGGAAGATTAGGAGAAGACAAGTTTCATCACAGCCGGAGGGACATTCTGCTACACCGTCATGCCCTTCGGGCTAAAGAACACAGGAGCCATGTACCAGAGGCTAATGGACAAAATTTTCAGAGACCAGATAGGGAGTTGGAGGTATATGTGGACGATATTTTAATAAAGTCTCGAGAGCGATGCTGTTTCCTGGCCGATGTGCAAGAGACCCTCCCGAAGGTATATCTCAAGATGAACCCTAACAAGTGCACCTTAGGGGTCAGGTCGGGAAAATTCCTGCATGGTGACGAGAAGGGGAATCGAGGCCAATCTAGAGAAGGTTAAGGTATTGATGGAGATGACTCCCCCTAAGAGCTTGAACGAGATGCAAAGGTTAACAGGCCACATAACCGCCCTTTCCCGTTTCATATCCCGATCTGTGGACCGAAGCCTGCCTTTCTTCAAGGTACTGCGCAAAGTCCAGAACTTTGAGTGGACTGCCGAATGCGAGAAGGCGTTTTGGGATTTGAAGGAATATTTGGAAGAATTACCGACGCTTAACAAGCCTCTACCTAGAGAAGAACTGACTGTCTACCTGGGCCATACCTCGGGCAGTCAGCTCAGTATTAGTTCGAAAAGAAGAAAAAGTACCGAAGCCGATTTACTTCGTAAGTCATGCTCTAAAGGGCGCGGAGACAAGGTACACCAACTACGAGAAACTACTGCTAGCCTTGCTCATCACAGCTCGGAAGCTACGACCATACTTCCTATCGCATCCCATAATAGTACTGACCAACCAGCCGATTGGGAAGATCGCCACCCGACCCGACATTTCGGGAAGGGCCGTGAAATGAGCCACGGAGCTAGGGGAGTACGACATGCAATACAGACCTCAGACGGAAATCAAGGCTCAGGCATTGGTAGACTTCATGGTGGAACTGGTCGGGGATGTTCCGAATGAAATGTGAAAAATGTTTGTGGATGGGTCTTCATGCAGTTCGGGAAATGGTGTCGGGATACTACTCATATCCCCGTGGGGAGAAGAGACCAACCTGGCCCTCAGGCTTGACTTCAAGGCATCAAACAACGAAACAGAGTACGAGGCGTTACTTGCGGGCCTCCGAGCGGCCCGACGGATGGGAATTACTCGCCTAACACTACACTCAGACTCCAAACTCGTCGTTCGGCAACTGGAAGGAAATTACCTGGTTAAGAGAGAAATTGGAAAAGTACGTTAAGGCCTTTGAGGAGATCAGAGGTGGCTTCGAGGAACTTAAGATCGTCCCGGGCAGAGAACGAAAAGGTTGACCGGATGGCCAAATGGGCAAGTGCCATAGGAACGCCCGAAGAGAAGCGAAAGACCCTGTGTGTCTGGCGAATCGAGGACCAGATTGCGCCCAACCCGGATATTCTTCCAGGGGACTGGAGATATGAACTATATCAGTACCTGTGTCGCCAATTATTACCCGAAGACAAATTCCTGGCTCGAAAACTTTTGAGGAGAGCCCAGCGGTTTACTCTGATGGATGGTATCCTGTTTAAGAGATCTTACGTCGGACCACTACTACAATGTGTATCCAAGGAGGAGGGAGAATATGTCCTTCGAGAAATCCATGAAGGTAATTGCGGGAGCTACATCGAGAGTCGGCCCTAACGAGCAAAACGCTCTTAGCCGGCTTCTTCTGGTCGACGATGAAGGGAGACGCGGTGAAGCTAGTCCGCGGATGCCTTAACTGCCAGAAGCATGCCAACCTCCAGAGGATGCCTGCTGAGAAAATGAAATCAGTAACCTCCTCTTGCCCCTTCGACCAGTGGGGTTTGGACATTGTCGGACCTTTCCTAGGAAACGTAGCCCAGAGAAAGTTTTTGCTGGTGGCGGTGGACTACATCTCGAAGTGGGTGGAGGCCGAAGCCCTGGCAAAAATCACCGAAATGGCAATCATGACCTTCATATGGAAAAACATAATCTGCCGCTAAGAAATCCCCAGGAGACTAATATCCGACAATGGGAGACAATTCAGTGGAAAAAGCTAAAAGAATGGTGCGAGCAACTCGCGATAGAACAAGTCTTCACTTCAGTAGCATATCCTCAGAGCAACGGCCAAGTGAAGGTCACCAATCGCACCATCGTCCAGGGCTTGAAGGCCCGACAGGAAGGGCTAGAAAAATCATGGTTCAATGAGCTTCAAAGCATCCTCTGGTCATACAGGACAACTCCCCGAGAAGGAACGAACGAAACTCCCTTCAGCATGGTTTACGGAAGTGAGGCAATTTTGCCTGCAGAAGTCGGTATGGAAAGCGCCCGAATCCTAACATATCCTGAAGACAACGATCGAAGTCGAAGACCACGCGCACACTGAATCCCTCTACGAGAGGCAGCTCATTGTTTCCTTCGGGAACGTCACGCACATTGAATCCCTCCGCGAGAGGCTGAAATCTTCCCCAAGGGAAGAGAAGACCACGCGCACTTCGAATCCCTCTATGAGAGGAGACAGCTCATTGTTCCCTTCGGGAACGTCGCGCACACCCTCTGCGAGATGCTGAAATCTTCCACAAGGGAAGAGAAGACCACGCGCACACTGAATCCCTCTACAAGGTTCTCCTCGGGCTTGGGGGGATGCCCCCGACCCTGGGAAAGGGACCCTACCTCTGGCACGATTCGATCTTTACGACGCAATTGACCGAGGCAATACAGAAAGAAGATATCGGATTATCAAAGGAGTAGACTGAAACTAAATTAGGGAGAACACATGTGACATAGATCTAGCCATTTCCTGTAACTCTCGGTTTTTATGCTCAACTACACCGTTCTGTTGGGGAGTTATAGGAGCAGAGAAGTTACGACTATATCCGTATTGATCACAGAATTATGCAAATGACTTACTATCAAATTCCAAATCGTTATCACTACGTATCCTGCATAAGTTCATCATTTTTTCATTTTCAAATCTCTTTACTACTGATGAAAAGTTATCTAATGCCTAATTCTTATGTGCAAGGAATATCACTGATGTATACCTGGAATAATCATCAACAATGACAAAGGCATATCTTTTACCTCGCAGAGACATCGTCTGAACATGACCAAAAAGGTCGAGATGTAGCAGTTCCAGAGGTCTGGTTGTGGATATTACATTCTTTGGTTTGAACGATGTCTTAGTCTGCTTGTTCATTTGGCACGCCTTGCATGTTTTGTCCTTGACGAACTTTATGTCAGGGACACATCGTACCAGTGCATTGCTTGTAATGTGAGACAGTAATTCCATGTTGGCATGTCCTAAGCGTCCATGCCATAACCAGGTGTTATCCTGTGTAACTGCTAGGCACTTGACATTCTGGTCAGTGATATCATCAAGAGTAATACAATAGATATTTCTATCCCGAGATGCACAAAATAGCACTTCATTATCATTTCTAACAACACACTTATCATTTTCGAAAGTTACCGTATAGCCTTTATCACATAATTGACTAATGCTAATGAGATTATGTTCTAAATTCTTAACTAACCATACGTCATCTATAGTAGTATGTAAAGTGTTACCGACAGTTCCAACTCCAACAATTTTAGCTTTTGTGTTGTCGGCGTAAGAGACATATCCTCCGTCATACGCTTTCACTGACACAAACTTACTGATATCACCTGTCATATGGTGGGAACACCCACTGTCGAGGTACCACTTGTTTTTCTTGCTGGATTTTCTTCTTTGTACCTACATGAATCAGTTCGTTTCTGAAGTCCCCAATGTTGATTGGGTCCTAAATTGTTAGCAGCAAAGTAACTCCTGTTAACACGTGATATATCATGTGTCACAGAATGTGATCTCTCAAACACAGACTGGCCAGTGTTAGAGACTTCATTCTTTGGCCTCCAGACATATCTAGACTTATCAGCTCTCAAAATAGTTGTTAGCATAATGACCATGACGGCCGCATGAAAAACATTTAGGTTTCCTATCAGTTTTGTAGAGGTGCAACATGTTCATGTGTTGTGGAATATCATATCCCTGATTTCCCAACATTTCTAGGAATACTAAGCAACATATCAAGGTTTTGTTTTCCTTCAAGAAGTCTATCTATAGCATGTGATTTTTGTTCTAGGGATTCCTTAAGAACAAACATGTCTCGAGATATATCATTATTTCGCTTCCTAAGCTCTTCACAATTACACAAAGATTTTTCTTCCTTAAGGGTTTCTAGCTCGGCTCTCAAGCGTTCATTTTCTAGATCCGTTTGGTGCTTCTCTCTAGCTATGTCGTCTCGTTGTCTAACTAGACTCTACTTGTGAGTTTAACGACTTAATCCCCCTTTCTGCATTTTAAATTATTTCAAACATCTCTTCCTTTTCATCTGCTTCAGGGACTGAGGAAGCGTTATCATGAGACCATCTTGCCTAGCATATAATTCATTTAGAAAAAGTATTTTCTTAATAGTGGATGAAAAAGATACCTGATCAGCATCAACGACCATGTAGGCGAGATCGTCCTCCTCTTCACTTCTGGCCTCTTCCCAGTTAGTGACCATGACTTTCTGCTTTTTTATCTTTTTGTCACCATTTTCCATCGGACAGTTTGAGGCGAAGTGGCCTGGCTTGTTGCACTTGAAGCATTTCTGCACATTGTTTCCGGATGACGATATTCCCTTGTTCCTAGGTTGGAACTTGGAGTTTCCCTTGAACTTTCTTTAGCCGAGACTTTTCAAATTTCATGGTCAGCATGGCGATCTGCTCCAGTATGTTTTCCTCAGTTTCTTCTTCGCCCTCAGAGTCGTTCTCTTGTTCGGTGTTGAAAGCAATATTTGGTTGATTTCGGACTGGTGGTTTCTCTTTGATGGGCATCTGAGTCATCTCGTAGGTGGTCAGAGATCCAATCAGTTCTGAGACGGAAAGTTCGTCCAAGTCCTTCGCTTCGTAGATGGCAGTTACTTTGGGATTCCATTCTCTTGGAAGAGATCTCAGTATTTTCCGCACCTTCTCACCATCCTGTATCTTTCCCAACGAGAACATTTGATTGATGATGTTCATGAATCTCGCGTACATGTGGCTTATGGTCTCGTTGTCCTCCATTTTGAACAGCTCATATTGATGAGTTAAGAGGGCTATTCTTTCTTGCACAACTCGAGTGGTTCCCTCATGTGCGACTTGAAGCATGTCCCACATATCTTTGGCAGATTCGCATGAGCTCACACGGTTGTATTCTTCTCTTGTAAGCCCGCAGGCAATCATGTTCTTTGCTTTGGCATTCAAAGAGATTCCTCGCTTGTCTGTTGCATCGTAGTCAGAATCTTTCTTTGGAGTTCCATCCGCCTTTTTGGGATTGTAAGGTCCAGCGTGATGATATCCCACAGGTCATAGTCACTAGCAAGCAGGAATTCCTTCATCCGGTTTTTCCATATGGCGTAGCTTTTGTCCATCGAAGAGTGGTGGCCTAGAATGCGATTGTCCCTCTACAAAAATATCAAAACTCGAAGAAGCCATTAGATCTTTAACTCAGGTTTCCCGTCGTTTGAATAACCCGCTCTGATACCAAATGAAGATAAAAACATGCCGAAGATGGGGTGAATTAGGCTTAATTTATGCTTCTTATTTTCACAAATCTAATATGAAGTGACTTAGAGATGCCTACTGATGCTTAGAAAGAGTACGACTGATATATCCTAGTTACGTCGGATGTGCGTCGGGTCTGTCTCACAGCGATAAGGAAATAAGTGAAAAGTAAATGTTAGACAATATTTTTATAGAGGTTATATCCCCAACTGGTGTTTACTCATCTCCTTGGGATTTTCTTCCCAAGAGTTTAACCAATCACTATAATGCACCGTAGCTGGTTACAAAACTGATTGGTTAGCCCAATACACAACAGAAACAAATTCTGCTCGATACTCTCGTACTAATAGGTTCGCAAATTCTCAGTTTTACGAAATAATGAAGTGTTGCTCATATATAAACATTTTCTCTCAACACTTTTCATGGAAAATCAGATCAAGATTAATCACCAAATCAAGCACATAGTTTCCATGCATTTTTCGAGAGTTAAACATTCCATGTAGATCATGCTCATCATCAACGTTCATAACGGTCATTTAGCTCATTAATGCATGATCATTCGATATAAAAGCTCAAATTCGTTATCAAGGCACATTCAATCATTTCGACATATATTTACCATATCAGCACTTTCCATATGTGATGCCCTGCTATCTGTTTCTAGAATAAATCAGTCCAGAGTTACTTTCCAAATATAGCTCACGAGATAGCATTGTATCAGCACGTTTTCCATATACAGGTCATAGCATTAGATCAATATATTTACCATGTTTAGCACACAAATCATATCAGAGCATACTTAATTCGATTCATCATATCATGGCAGATCTTTCCTTATTTCAGAGATCACATCAGTTTATAGCATATACCATATAATAGCACCTTATTCACAAAGTCAATCTAATCAAATCTTTCCTAAGTATAGTATTCCAATCAGCATAAGGAAAGATATTAATTCAATATTGCACATTAAATTCAGCGGAAAGCATGCAAACGATTTTCTACTCGATTCATTCAGGAATAAACAAGTATCAACGGATATATCTCTTTCCATATATAAACAGTATATTTCCTTTTATAACTCAGTAGGATATCTCATGCGTTATTTCCATATATAGCACAACGATATATCCTATCACATGGACAGTCTATAACATGCGATCACCTAGGTTCAACTGATAATTACAGAATCACATGCGAATCAAATATTCAACTATTTAATCAATTTTTAGCTCATAAATAATACATGGTTGAATATTATCAAAGACTTAGACTATTTATTTGATCACAAATCGAATTGCTTAATTTATAGACCTAATGTCATTATAATTACATTGTTCATCAAAACTCTCTAACGCTCTGGACCAAAAAGGTCTAACAGCAACACTCTTCGAATGCCTTCTTTGAGACATGGAGTCTAAAATTTATACCAAAACAGAAAGGTCACCTCTACAATCTGTTTAGTTTCTTGGTGCTTATCAGTTATCACTCCACTTTAGCATAAGCTGCATCGTTGAAGAATCTGCAAGTTGAATTTAATTAAACTAACTATTGACGAAAGGTCAACTACATCAATAAACTTATGCATGGTCGATAAATTTTGCAGCAGCCATCATGCAGGTGGTGAATAGCCGATGGCTGTGAAAGGGAGTCAAACACATGTTGTTCTTGTGAAGGAATTGGTCCAGATATATATGTGATGAAGCATGGATACGACTTTAAGACTCAATACACATATTAATGAAGGCTAAGAGAACGCGTCCTTATGCCACGGAAAATGGCGATGAGATCTTTAATGTCTCAACTCTCTAGTAAGGCCTCATTTCTTTCAACAGATCCTTCAAGAAACAATTAAAGAAGTGTAAGCACTAAAGGCTTTTTCATAGCTGTCATCTCAAAACAATGATGTGCAAATCCAGCTAAAAGAGAGACGAACTCAGGCTAAGTTGGAACATAAACAGGGGCGGATCCAGAAATTTTTAATTGGGTGGGGGCTGTAAATTTTTTTATTTTTTTTTTCTTTCCCAAGTTTTTTTTAAGTAATCGACTATGGTATTTCGCGGCATACTCTAGATGAGCTTAATTATGTGAGAATATTTCGCTCGAGATATATCTACATTGTTGACTAGCTCAATTTGGAAGATCAAAATACTATCAATTGACTATTATAAGGTATTGGAAAAGATAGAAAATTACATATTAAATCGTATATATTAACGAATATGTATTAACAAAAAATAATCTAAAAGAGAAGAATTAACACGAAAAGAAAGTGTCTGAAAAGTAAAAACTAACTTAAAAAAGTCAAAAGTAATAATAATAAAAAAACAAAAATGAAAAGAAGTAAAAAGAATAATAATAGAAACAAAAATGAAAAGAAGTAAAAAGAATAATAATAGAAAACTAAAATGCATAAAACAACAGAAAGCGTTAACCTAACTTAAAAAAAAAGGAAGAAATTAAACTAATAAAAACAAAAATATAGGAAAAGCCTCAAACGGGTTTGACCCACGACCTTTTAAAATAAAACCCCACATTACTAACAGTTGCACTGCACACCATATTGTTAATACTTAATATTATATATATATATATATATATACATATTTTTCAATATAATACATACATAATACTAAAACTTCAAAAATTTTCGCAGCGGCCGTGTCTCCCTCCGGCCACAACGTAGATCCGCCCCTGAACGTAAAGACACACTGGCAGACACATCAAGAACAATTCTGAGAAACTCAACAAACCACATAAAGGTTTGATTTGTATTTGTAGACGATGATCAAGAGAAACTACAAACCTGGTAAGAGGAAATAATGGAGTTCTAGATATTAAATGAGAAGTTACTTTAAATTCAAGAGAAAGTCAGCGAAATTGTGAAGCCCACCAATTCATCCCTTTACCTCAAATAGAAAGACTCGGCTTAATACAGGAATTGGATGTATTGACATGCATGAAAAGAAAAAACTCTGTAGTCCCAGACAACATCCGAGGCTTTAATACTCCAAAATATCTAACACAAGAATTTTATTTTGGTAACTGGCACAACACCAAGGATCTGACGCAATAAGATGCGGTAGTAAATGGACTAACTGGAAATTTTATCTTGACACCCTTCACGGGTGCTTCAGACAGAATTTTCTCTAGTACCGTACCATGGCGGAAATTAAACATTCTTTACATCAAAAGTATAACAATAAAAACAGAAACATGCGAAACTTAAACATTCTTTATGAGTTGAGCAGTTTGTTTAGCAGATCTGCTTGACATTGAGTGCTATGGTTTTGACTCACTAGCCATTTTATCGAACACAAAGAGAACTTAATGTCATCACGTATCACTACAAATCATTTCAGAAATATCGACAGCAAAATCCGAGGTAAAACCGTGGAAAACAGGCCTCTCGACGGATGAGGCGTGGATAACGTCCGTCGAGTTTTCCATCATCGAAAATGAAAGAGCCGTCGAGGAGGCCGTCGATAAAATAGGTCAACGGAAAGAATGGTTGCTAATCCGTCGATAATTGTCGAGCTCCGATCGACGGATTTACCGCTGATAATGTTCCACGGACTAATAGTGGATATTCCGTCGATAATTGTCGAGCACCACTCGACGGATTGACCGATGATATATTCACGGATAAGTAGTTGATATTCCGTCGATTAATTTCGAGCAACCCTCGACGAATTAGCCAATGATATATTTCCACTGATTAATGGTTGATATTCCGTCGAGACTATCTAGCAAATACCTACAAAATAGCCGTCGCTGTATTGGCGAGAACGTAGGAGCCGACGGAAATGAAGCTGGAAATGGGAAAGACGAATTCGCCATAAACTGACCGGCCGACGAAGGCTGTCCTAAACCCATATTATGCAATGACATAAAAGATTGATTGGGCGTGAAACCAGAAAATCTGTTTGGACGATAAAATTGAGGAACGACAGGCGAAGGTCCAGCCTCGCTACCTCCATCAGTAACTACAGCTTGTATGCGTGCCATCTGCTCTCGAAGCGCTTCCACATCCTGTTTCATCGCCCAACATTGCTCTTTAAGATTCTCATTTTCAGTCTTCAAAACTGACATCTCTCTCAGAGTAACAGAATCTGCATTATAATACGAAACAAGAATTATAGTTATTCCTTTGAAGAGATAAACCTAATAATTCTTTTAAGAGAGAGTCAAAAGGATTAAAACTAGAACCACAAGCTTGATAAACCCACATGTCGCGTATAATATAGTATCTTTATGCAAGGGGTGGCAACTTTTAAATCAAATATCTAAAAACAAATTGTTTACCGGTTTGACAACTTGATTGATATTCGGGAACTAAGGACTGATGGTGTTTTACTATCTCTGTAACCCCAAAAACCCGTCTTTTGGATCCTCCAGCGACCATCTTGAAAATGTCAATCATTTGCTCGTTACTCATTTGCTTCCCGGAATTGCAAGCCTTTTCCAAATACCTAGAAATTGAATTGCAAGCCTTTTCTAACTTTCTGTATTCAATTCAATGTTTGTACATCTATTTATACCAAACACACGTGGTATAAATAATTAGTCCTAATCTATAGACTAATAAAAATGGAACCCCTAATTACAAGGACAACTAATGTAATCAAGCACAATTAAAATTGATACTCTATGTGTCTATAATCATCCACCACTATCGATGAAGTCGTGAAGAAAAGGGCAAGGAGCTGCCACTAGCTTCAACTGGTAATTATCTTCTGGTTTGACCCGCCCTATTACGTGTCTATGTGTTACTATTCTGATCCGAGCAACGAGGGCAATTGGGGAGCCCGGAATTTTTATTCCGCACCATACCGGGGAACGTGGCGTCTCCAGGAGACACCGGGCAACCCAACGTGCCATAAGGGAACAAAGTTGGCGTAAACTCGTAAATATCGGCACAGTAATGGAACCAAACCCAAGGCCGTGTTCCTCTTCTCGTTGTCTCGATATAAGACCGGATTATCGTTGGAGAAGTTCACTTCGTGGTGCTCCTCGAATCAAACTTTAAAGGTTGAATAAAAAATAATTGTCGATCTAATCTTCGAATCAAACGCTACTAACCAATTTCGTCACTTGTGAAGCACTTTACATCATCTTCAACCTTCAAAACAATCAACGAAGATCCTTAAACAACTCGACTACATTATAAAAATGGATGCATACTCGCTCGGAAATGACAACCGTCCGCCGATCTTGCAAAGAGACGATTACACAGTATGGAGAAGCCGCTTCCTAAATTTCATCGCTCTAAAGAATCAAGCCGAAAATCTACCGCAGTCTCTTGAAGAGGGACCGGCACAATTCTGGGTCCATGTACCTGGGGACGAATCAGCTACTCCAGTAATTCCAGCTTCCAGGCGACTAAAGGAGCCTAGAGAATACTCTCTGGAGGAAAGAGCTCGAGCTAAGGCTGATCTAGTAGCCATGAATACCCTTATGCAGGGCATCCCCAACGATATATACAGATCGACAGCCTTACATCGGCTAAAGGGATGTGGGATGAGCTGCATAGGATGATGCAAAGGACGGTGGAATAAAGGCCAAAAAGGCGAACATTCTCACTGCTTACGACTCCTTCAAAGCAAAGCCGGAGGAGAGTCTATACAAAATCTACCAAAGATACCTCACCCTTCTCAACGAGATGAGAAAGATAGAAATAACTAAGACCAACATGGAGACAAACATAAGATTTCTATCTTCTCTGCCCACGAAATGGAAGAAAATATCCACTCAAATACGACAAAATAAAGATCTAGAGGAGTTGGATGTCCATGCCGTGTTCGACAATCTCGCTCAGCATGAGGATGATGTCCGTGAGATTATCAAAGAGCAGAAAGGCAAACAAATCGAAGACACTGTTGCCTTAGTCTCTGAGAAGAGGAGCTCAAGAACAAGAAAGGAAAAGATCGTTAGGCCTCCTTCACCATCAGAGTCGGAAGATGAATCGGACTCCGACATCAAGCCAAACATGAAAGCCCTTGGAAAGCAGTTAGTCCTCATTGGACAAATGATGAACAAGAAGTACTTCAAGAAGAAGTCTTCAACCTCAGCCAACAGACTTCGGACTACAAGCTCCAAAAATAAAGAACGTGCTCCGGAGAGCTCCGAGGTCAAGAATCCCAAAGAGACTAACAAGTGCTTTAACTGTGGCAAAGTAGATCACTTCGCCAGAGAGTGCACTCTCCCGAAGAAGAGAGATGCAAATTACTACTCCAGGAAGCTCCAATTGACGAAACAGAAAGAAGCTGGAGTAGCTCTCATGGCCGAACAGGACCAATGGCTCGAGGTCACGTCGAGCTCCGAAGAAGAGAACTTGGCCCTCATGGCCCGTCTCGACAACGAATTGGAAGCCGAAACATCCACTCGTACGGACGACGACAACGCATCCACTTCTTCAAATGAGGTAGACACTCCTTCCACATTATTGACCATGTTAGAATCATATCAAACGCAATATGCTAACATGAAACGTGAGCAGAAAAGTATAAAGGAAGTAGAGAATAAACTTGAGAGAGCTCAGGAGAAGATAGATAGTCTCGAATCGGAACTTAGAAGCTCTAGTGCAAAAATATAAGAACTTACTAAGAGCCTACATTCTATAGAGACTAGTCAACCTCCTTTAGGACAGCATAGTGAAAAGATTAAAAAATTAGAAGATAGGCTAGCAAATAACTACAATTGTTTGGTTAGAAATCTCAACGAGAAAGCCATTTTAAATTGTAGCATAACCGAAGCTACCTCTATGATCACTAACTTAGAAGCTCAATTAGAAACATCAAATGCTAAGGTTAGTGAGCTTAGTAAGGATCTAGACGCCTGTCAAGCCGCTAAAATGACGGTAGAAAATAATTACGCTCTCCTAGGTGAGGAACGCAAAAAACTATATGCTAAAGTTAAGAAACTAGATGACATAGTTACGCGTAGGGGACAATCCGAACAGACGATATTTTTGAACAAGCCCAAGGGTATAGAGTTCTATAATCCTATAGAAGGCATAGGTTTCACTAATCCACGTGTTCATCGGAAGAAAGAAATATATGATATTAAGCACTTGGGTTTAGGAGTAACCTCTCTTAGAGAATTCACTGAATCGACGTACCAAATTAGTTATGATTCCTCTATGAGAAAAACCTCACATGAGCCCGAGATCCCCTTTGACTACACTGAACTAAATGAAAGAGACAGACAAATGAAACCTTCTATTGCCCCTGTCTGTGATTTAGTTCAAGTTCTACCTCCTGACTCACAAGCACACAACGAGGAAGTAAAAAAGGTTAACTATCAAAATTCTCTCTGCAAACCCCTATCATAAAACAGATAGAGGAGTCACAGGCTAAACTAGACAAAGAAAGAGAGAATTTCGAAGCTGAAAAGATAAAATTCTTTAAGGAGATGGAAAATCTCAAGGCTTTCTTGACCTCCCAAACTACCTCACACGCTATTATAACAAAACGTGAAAATAGAAAAATCGCCTTCGAAAGATCAAAAGAGCGTTAATAATTCTATTAAAAGTGCTATGACTAATTCTACTTCACCTACGTCCACAGGGAGCGTCGAGCCAGCACTGACTACGAAGGCGAGAGTGTCTTGTCCTAAAATAAAGAAGGAGCTAGTAGACTTAAATGTTTCTGAACATGTTATTCCTTCTGTTAAAATAAAAGACACTCGTAGTAATAAAAGTGCCATTTCTACGTTCAAAATAATTGCTTCTACGTACTCACTTCGGCCTATCACCTTTAGAAGCAAAAATCTCGAAATAGGCTCTACCTCGAAAATTACTCCTAATCATTCTGAAACAAATGCCACAAGGAAAACTCGTAGGAAACAAGATCCAGCCATAAAGAAAGCTTATGGCGCCGTACATGACGGTACTCACCTAAGGTATCCCGTAGAAATTAAATCCCTCAAGCACCTTAGGAGACTATCACAAGAAAAGATCTTTTCCTCAGTCAAACTTTCCAAGGCATTTGTACGTGCTGAAATTAACCTTCCCTGTAAGGTTCAACCCAAATGGGTTCCTAAATCTCCGCCTAGGACGGCAAAAGCCAAAAGGGCCAAGTCTCCTATAGAGGCAAAACCCAAACCCACTTCTCCAAAAGTGCAATGGGTTATTAAGACTCCTTCAAAAATAGATTTAGGAATCATATCTGAACCCAAAATTAAATCTGCTAATCTGAGAGGACCCATGCTTAAGTGGATACCTAAAGCTCTCTAAATTGTTTTTGCAGATCCATCATGTGTGGTACCTCAACTCTGGTTGCTCCACACATATGACTGGTAAACAAGAGCTGCTGAGCAACTACAAAG
Organism: Craterostigma plantagineum; assembly: GCA_027422505.1. Taxonomy (NCBI): domain Eukaryota; kingdom Viridiplantae; phylum Streptophyta; class Magnoliopsida; order Lamiales; family Linderniaceae; genus Craterostigma; species Craterostigma plantagineum. The sequence continues at coordinate 21,664,238 of JAPQWV010000012.1, forward strand.
ACCGACCAAACGGCAAAATCAAATTTGGGAACAACGATTCAGCCCCGATTCTAGGACTTGGGGATATCATTCTAAAGAATCTGACCATAAAAGATGTCTCATACGTCGAAGGCCTCTGCCATAACTTGTTCAGCATAGGCCAGTTCTGTGACAAAGGATTCCAGGTGGTCTTCCATGCTGACCGGTGCAGAATTTTGGATAGTTACGACACAGAAATCCTTCAAGGACTTCGGAGATCTAATTTTTACGCGATCAACCTGATGTCCGTGCTGCCCTCGACAGCTGTATGCCTCATCTCTCAGATAGATTTACAGAGGAACAGCCTATGGCATCAACGACTGTCTCATCTAAACATGAAAACTCTCCAACGTCTTTCTACGAAAAAGTTGGTTCACGGTCTTCCAACTATACAACTTCAAAGGGAGCATCATTGTTCGGCATGTCACTTAAGAAAAATGAAGCGAGTATCTCATCACGTCAAGCAAATTGTGTCTACTTCTCGACCATTGGAACTAATACACATGGATCTCTGTGGTCCGATGCAGACTCAGAGTATCAATGGAAGAAAGTATGTGCTAGTGATCGTTAATGACTATTCTCGCTACACGTGAACAAAGTTCCTCCGAACCAAAGATGAGACCAGTGACTTGATTATCAATTTTGTGAACACAACTCAAAATCTGCTGCAACAGACTATTCAAGTTGTTCGAACAGACAACGGCACTGAGTTCAAGAACAACCACCTCAGTGAGTTTTATCAAAAACTTGGAATAAGTCAACAATTTTCAGCCGCCAAGACACCTCAACAAAATGGGGTCGTTGAAAGGAAAAATTGAACACTTGTGGAAGTCGCTCGTACAATGCTGATTCATTCGGGACTTCCACACTTTCTATGGGCCGAAGCAGTCAATACCGCTTGTTTTACTCAAAACAGACGGTGGTTCACAAACGGTTCAACAAGACTCCGTACGAGATTGTGAATAATAGAGTGCCCAACATCTCTTTCCTTAAAGTCTTCGGGTGCAAGTGCTTTGTGGTGAACGACAGAGAGCAACGTGCAAAGTTCGACCCTAAAGCATTCGAAGCAACATTTGTCGGGTATTCTTCAACATCAAAAGCGTACCGAGCATACATCAAGTCCAACCGAACTATTAAGAAAAGCTATAATGTCACTTTCCACGAAGTGGCAGAGATGGCTTTTGGTCAACTCAGTCCAGGACCCGTGCCTAACCCGATGGTTCCTGCTCGACTCAGTTCAGGACCCGAGCTCAACCCGTTGGCTTCTGAAGACAACATTTCAGAACCCGTAATCACTGGTTTGTTGGCACAAAACCAACAGAAGATGGCAACAACTTCAGGATCAATGTCAGAAGAAGCAACGAGACTTGCAATAGACGACTTGGATTCTCTCTTCGAACCGGTATATCGGTCATACACTACTACACCTACAGTGGATTCTCCACTCAACGAGACCGACGTACCAAGTTCATCTCACACTTCCACCCCACCCGATTCAGAATTGCCACAGAATAACGAAGAACCTACAGTGGTCATCGAGGAAGTATCATCAGAGACGATCGATCCAAGTGCAGTATTAGAACCTCCTCAGACAAATGATCAATCGGAGACTACAGGCAATCTAGATCCACAGATGGCTGACGCATCGACTTCAGCCTTGCCTCATGAGCGCAAGTGGACGAGAGCCAGCCGGTTGATCAGATAATTGGCGATCCTTCGGTTGGTGTGAGGACACGTCGTCAACACAGTCTTTTTAGTTGCTTCCTGAGCCAAAACGAGCCTACCAAGGTAGCAGACGCACTTCGAGACCCGGATTGGACAATTGCAATGCAAGAGGAAATCAATCAATTCGAACGTCTTCAAGTGTGGACCTTGGTACCCCGTCCACATGGGAAACCAGTGGTCGGAACTAATTGGGTTTTCAAGAACAAGAAAAATGAAGATGGTGAAGTGATCCGGAACAAAGTAAGGCTAGTTGCAAAGGGATACAATCAACAGGAAGGCATCGACTACGACGAGACATATGCTTCTGTTGCCCGAATTGAAGCTATCCGCCTCCTACTGGCTTATGCGGCTCACAAAGACTTCAAAGTTTATCAGATGGATGTTAAGATCGCCTTTCTCAACGGCGTGTTAAAAAAAGAAGTCTACGTCGCTCAGCCGGAAGGTTTCGTTGATCAAGAACATCCCGATCACGTCTATCGCTTGGACAAAGCTCTCTATGGACTAAAACAAGCCCCACGTGATTGGTACGATGTCCTGAGTGATTTCCTCATGAAGTCTGGATTCATACGAGGAACGATAGACACAACCCTCTTCATTAAATGGCAAGACAAAGATCTGATGGTCGTCCAAGTATACGTTGACGACATCATCTTCGGATCAACAAATCCTCTGCTCTGCAAGAAGTTTGGAGATCTCATGAAGAGCAAATTCGAAATGAGTCACATGGGAGAGATGCAATTTTTCTTAGGCCTTCAAGTCAGGCAGCTCAATGATGGAATTTTCATCAGTCAGACAAAATACATCAAGGATATTCTGAAAAAGTTCCATCAAGACCAGAGCAAGCCTCTCAGCACTCCTATGTCACCAAGCTGCATGTTGGATGCCGATCACTCTGGTAAATCGGTCGACATCACCCTGTATCGCAGCATTATTAGATCTCTTCTCTACCTCACCTCAAGCTGGCCGGATATCATGTTTGCCACCTGCTTGTGTGCCCGTTTTAAGCCGATCCCAAAGAATCTCATATGCTCGCGGTCAAACGATTTCTACGCTACCTTAAGGGCACTTCTACTCTTGGCCTATGGTATCCAAAGGGTACGAATTTCAAACTTATTGGCTACACTGACGCGGACTATGCAGGTTGCCGAATGGGCAGGAAAAGCACGTACGGTGGCGCTCAATTTCTAGGCGAAAAGCTGGTCTGCTGGTCATCCAAAAAGCAGAACTGTGTGTCCACTTCGACGGCCGAAGCAGAATACGTAGCTGCCGCCAGTTGTTGCTCACAGATGCTGTGGATGCGGACACAGCTTCGCAACTTTGGGTACAATCTAAATAATATACCCATATATAGTGATAGTCAAAGTGCAATCGCCATTACATGCAATCCTGTTCATCATTCAAGCACAAAACACATAGACATTAGATATCATTTTATCAAAGATCACGTAGAAAAAGGCACGATAGAGATGTACTTTGTGAACACGGAGTTTCAACTAGCCGACATTTTCACCAAGGCCATGGATGAGAAACGATTCCAATTCCTTGTCGGAAAATTAGGCATGTTGAATCTTCCATAATATGTGCATTAGCTGATCTTCAGTGCTATCTCATGCTCTATTCTATGTGTTTTCCATGCTTACTTGTCTTTATCTTGCGTGATATTAATAAAAATAAAATATATATATATATATAATATATATAATATAATGGGGTATGACGATATCCTTTAGGATGCTTTGATCTAAAGTCACCAAGAATTTTTCCCCGACATGCGATCGATTTAATTGCTTAAATTTTGTCAGTCTAAGTCGCATTCTTGTGTCTAAAAGGTCATTTGATTATTCCACTAGACACAAAGTCACTCTACATGCGTGAGGATTCAAGCCTTGTTCCTTTTTCCTTTATTTGGATCTACTTCTCGAGTGAGTCACACATTAATTACTTGTCTTACCTAGTGATTCTTGGTGTCATACTCATCTTGCGTTAGATCGTTAGGAAAATGATAAGGGAGCTTAGAATATTCCTCATTCGGTCTTATATAATTTTCCCTCACATTAGCCCTTAGTCATCCAATTTGAGCCTTCTCCGATGTCCTTTTCTTCCTTTGAAACCCATTCCCAGCCTTCAACCGAATTCTATGTCCTTGTAATTAGGGGCTTTATTTTTATTAGTCTTTAGATGAAGGACTAGCTAGATATTTATACCAAGCTTGTTTGGTATAAATACTTGTAAATGAATTGAGCTGAATAGAGAAAGTTTAGAGAATTAATCCGAAGGGCTTGCAATTCGATTTCTAGAGAGAGAAACAACAGTAACTTTCTCACTCTAACTGAATTCTCTCTCTCGTTCTAAAATTGAGTTTTTTGATCGAATTCAGTTGATCATCAAAACGATCGAATTGCTATGAATTCTAGCCTGGGATCTTAGAGTTGTTAATCTGAGGACCTAACAATATATGCTGGGATGTAGGAATATCGAGATGAATCACTCGTTCAGTGATGGAATCGCAAGTTAAAGCTCCGGTAGGCAGAAAGCTATCGCAAATGAAAGCTCAAGAATCTCTCAGTAACGTTTCTGCTCAAAAATCTCTCGTAGGCTTATGTTCGCAAATTCTTGGTGTCTCAAAATTATGAAGTGTAGCTTCTATATAAACCTTTTTCAATCAACACTTCACATGGAAAATCATATCGTATAATAATCATCAAATCAAGCACAATTTTCATGCATATTTCGAGAGTTAATCATGCCATATAACTCCTGCTCTTAAAAAACGGTCATAAGCACATTAAAGCACAATTTTATTCCATATAAAGCTCATTTAAGCATGAATATAATCCATACAAAGATTCAGATTCGTTTTCAAGCATAATCAATCATTTTGCATATATTTATCATATCAGAACTTTCCATATGTGATTCCCTGCTATCAGTGTATAGAATAAATCAATCCACATTTACTTTCCAAGTACAACTCACGAGATAGCATTGTATCAGCACGTTTTCCATATACAGCTCATAGCATTAGATCAATATATTTACCATGTTTAGCTCATAAATCAGATCCAATCACACTTATCACGATTAAAACTGTCATGCCACAACTTTCCATATTTCAGATATCACATTCGTTTTAAGCACATAGCATCTTATCCACAAAGTCAATCAAATCAAATCTTTCATAAATATAATACTCCAATCAGCATAAGGAAAGATATTAATTCAATATTTCACATTAAATTCAGTGGAAAGCATGCAAAGAATCGTCTATGTAATTTTCGTTCAGGAATAAACTAGTACCAATCGGATATATCACTTTCCATATATAAACAACATAATTTCCTTTTATAACTCAGTAAGATATCTCATGTATTAGTTCCATATATAGCACAAAACGATATATCTTATCTCATAGGCTTTCTATAACATGTGATCACCTAGTTTCACCGAATAATCACAGAATCACATGCGAATCAAATATTGAACACTTTAACCAATTTTTAGCTCATAATCAATGCATGTTCGAATATTCTCATATACTTAGACATCATATCATTGAATTGCGTAATTTATAGACCTAACGTCATTACAATTGCATTGTTCATCAAAACTCTCTAACGCTCATGGACCAAAAAGGTCAACAAACAAGCTCGAAGAACAAAGAGAAACCAACGAAGTCCTCAGAAGCCACCACCTCTACAGACCCACTGAAGTGCTTCAATTGTGGGAAAATCTGTCACTTCGTCAGAGAGTGCACCCTTTCGAAGAAGAAGGATGCCAACTACTACTCCAAGAAGCTGGAGTAGCTCTGATGGCTGAACATGGCAATTTCCTAGAGGACACCTCTGATTCAGACACCAAAAATCTTGCTCTAATGGCGTGCCTCGAGGATGAAAAGGAATGTGGAACTTCCGCGGAGACGATCGACAACTATACATCTACCTCATCTCAGGAGGTCGTAACAACTGACTCTACCCATTCTGACCTGTTAGCTGAATTAAATTCGAGATTTGCTAACATGGTACTTGAGCAGAAACGTAGTATAAATGTAGAGAAAATGTTTCTTAGGTCTAAGGAAACAATAGCTAGTCTCGAAGAAAATCTTAGGAGCTCTAGTACTGAAATAGAAGAACTAGCTAAGAGACTCCAATCATATGAGACTAAGTAATCTCACTAGAAATGCATAGTTCTGTAGTAAAAGAATTGGAAGACAAGCTAGACAAAAACCACAATTGTCTACTTAGGAACTTCGCTGAGAAAAGTCATTTTAAGGTTAGACTAGAAGTTGTGAGTGATAAGGTCACTAGTCTAGAGCGATTAGTCCAATTCTAAGATTAGTGAATTAGGGAAGAGTCTAGATACCTGTCAAGCCGAAAAGAGCACCGCGCTAATCAACTATGCTACCTTAGACGCCGAACGAAAGAAGCTATACACTAAGATTAAAGAATTAGACGATCTTCTTGTAAAAAGGGGACAAACTGATCATACTATGTTCTTGAAGCAATCTAAGGATACAGAATTTTATAACTGCAAGTTTGACTTAGGTTTCAAGAATCCACGTCACTTCAAGAAAGTTGATTGTAAGCAACTTTATGATGTTAAGTACATGAGTCTAGGACTATATGCTATTATGGTTTTTACTAACACAGAAGAACTAGATGCGCTGAAAATAACCAAGAGAAAAGCCAAGACTCGAGTTGAAATCCCCTTCTCCTACACTGAATTGAATCAAAGTTACAAAACTAGGGAAATTCCCAAGGGTTGTGACATTGAGTCAATTTATCTTCCAGAAGATTGTTCTAAACCAGAGGAAGCACAAACTCACCATTCTGAAAATTCTCTCTACATACTCCCTATTGTTAGGAAAATAGAGGAGTTAAGAGTTCCATTAGACAAAGAACGAGAGAATTTTGAATAAAAAAGAAACTATTCTTAAAAGAAATGGAAAATATCAAAGCTTCCTCCATCTCACAAGCCATTTCTCACGCATCTCCCTCAAAGGATAATATCATTCTAAAAAGCGTGACGAAAGAAAAAGTGCATTCTAAAGATCAGAACGTAAAAATAATATTTTGAAAAATACTAACTCTAACCATGTTTCTCCTACTTCTGCAGGCAGCGTAGTGCCAGTGCTAGAGTAGAAGGCAAGAGTATGTAGTATAGGAATAAAGAAGGAGTCTCTAGATGTCAACGTTTTGAATTATCTCCTCCTTCTGTAATAAGAAAAGACATTCGTAGAAAAGAGCTATTTCTTCTCTTCAAATTATTGCTTCTGCATGCTCATTAAAAAAAACGTACCATTTTTAGAAGCACTAACTCTGAAATAGGCTCTACTAAAAACACTCATTCTAAGTCAAATGCATCTAGGATGCCCGTAGGAAACAAGATCCAGCCATTAAGAAAGCTTATGGCGCAATTCACTCAAGTTCTCACCTATGGTACCCCATGAGAATCCACTCCCCCAAGCACCTTAGGAGACTATCCAATGAAAAGATCTTTTCCACGCTCAAGCCTACTCATGCATTTGCTGCATGAAATTAATCTTCCCTGCAAGGCCAAGTCTCCTACTCGGGCAAAACCCAACTCAACTTCTTCGAAAATGACTTGGGTTGCTAAAGCTCCTTCTAGTGATAATTTAGGAATCATATCTGAACCTAAACATAAATCTGCAATTCTTAGAGGACCCATTTTTGAGTGGGTACCAAAAGCTCTCAAATTTATTTTTGCAGATCCATCATGTGTGGTACCTCGACTCTGGTTGCTCCAAACACGTGATGGGAAATCAAGAACTGCTGAGCAACTATCAAGACCGACTAAATGGAAAAGTTAGATTCGGGAACTACCACTTAGCCTCGATTATAGGACTTGGGGACATCATTCTAAATAATCTGACCATCAAAGATGTCTCCTACGTCGAAGGCCTCCTCCATAACTTGTTCAGCATAGGCCAATTCTATGATAAAGGATTCCAGGTGGTCTTCCATGCTGACCGGTGCAGAATATTGGACAGTCAGGACAAAGAACTCCTCCAAGGACTTGGGAAATCCAATCTTTATACGATCAACCTAACGTCCGTGTGGACGTCGATAGCTATTTGCCTCATATCTCAGGCAGTGGTTCAGAGGAACAGCTTATGGCATCAGCGCATGTCTCATCTCAACATCAAAGATCTTCAACACCTCTCAATGAAGAAGTTGGTTCATGGTCTGCCAACTATCACACCTCAGAAAGAGCATAAATGTTCGACATGTCAACTTGGAAAAATGAAGCGAGCTTCTCACCATGTCAATCCAATTGCCTCTACCTCACGTCCTCTGGAACTACTAGACATGGGCCTTTGTGGACCAATGCAAACGCAGAGTATCAATGGACGGAAGTATGTACTGGTCATTGTAGATGATTTCTCTCGCTACACATGGACGAAGTTCCTCCAAACTAAAGATGAGACTGGGGACTTGATCATAACTTTCGTAACTGTACTCAAAATTTGTTGCAGCAGACTTTCCAAATCATCCTAACGGACAACAGAATTAAGTTCAAAAACAAATACCTCAGTTATTTTTATCAAAAACTTGGGATTAGTCAGCAATTCTCAGCCGCCAAGACTCCTCAACAGAATGGGGTCGTAGAACGAAACAACTGAACTTTTATGGAAGCCGCGCGTATGATGCTCATTCATTCCAGCCTCCCATACTTTCTTTGGGTTGAAGCAGTAAATACCACCTGTTTCACTCAAAACAAGACGGTCGTTCACAAGCGCTTCGACAAGACTCCGTACGAAATCATTAACAAAAGAGTACCCAACATATCATTTTTCAAGCTCTTCGGCGCAAGTGCTTTGTGGCGAACGACAGAGAGCAACGTGCTAAGTTTGACCCTAAAGGATTAGAAGCCAAATTCGTCATATATTCATTAACTTCTAAAGCGCACCGAGTATACATCAAGTCCAACCGTACAATCAAGGAAAGCTATAATATTAGTTTTCATAAAGTAGCATAGATGGCTTCTGGGCACATCAGTTCAGGACACGTGCCCAACCTGATGGCTCCGGCACACCTCAGTTCAGGACCCGTGATTAACGTGATGGCTTCTGAATACGACAGTTCAGAAACCGTGCTCACTGGTGTGTTGGCACAAGACCAACCGAGAATGGCAACAACTCAGTCTTAAATGTTAGAAGAAGCTTTACAATTAGCTCTAGAAGACTTGGACTCACTCTTCGAGCATCTTCATCGGCCTAACAACCAAACTACCACTCCTACGGTGGAACTTTCACAAGACGACGCCGATATACCAAGTACTTCGACTGTCCCCACCTCACTCGATTCAGAATCACCACAGCATATGGCTACTCCAAATATGGAAATTGAGGAAATATCAATTGAATTACCTCAACCAGCTGAACAGTCTCAGATCATTGGAAATCTCGCCCCACAAATGGCTGATGCCTCAACTTCAGCTCTGCCTGATGAATGAAAGTGGACTCGAGCTCCTTCAAATTATTGGTGATCCTTCGAGTGGTGTACGGACAAGACATCTGAGCGGATTATTCAGTTACTTCTTAAGTCAAATGAACCAAAGGTAGCAGACGCACTCAAAGACATGCATTGGGTGAGAGATATGCAAGACGAAATCAACCAATCCAAACGTCTCCAAGTGTGGACACTAGTACCCCGTCCGCATGGGAAAACAGTCATTCGGATGAAATGGGTGTTCAACAACACAAACAATGAAGATGGAGAAGTGATCAGGAATAAAGCTAGATTGGTTACGAAGGGCTACAACCAACAGGAAGGCATTGACTACGACGAAATGTATGCTCCTGTTGCCCGAATTCGAAGCCATTAGCCTTTTCTTGGCAGCCCATAAAGACTTCAAAGTCTACCAAATGGACGTCAAGACCGCCTTTCTCAAAGGCGTGTTGAAGGAGGAAGTCTACGTCGCTCAGCTAGAAGGCTTTGTTGATCAAGAACATCCCGATCATGTCTATCGATTGGATAAGGCTCTCTATGGACTAAAACAAGCTCCACGTGCTTGGTATGACGTCCTGAGCGAATTCCTCGTAAAATGCGGATTATCAGAGGGACCATCGATACGACACTCTTCATCAAATGGCAAGACAAAGATTTGATGGTCGTCCAAGTTTACTAGACGACATCATCTTCGGATCATCCACGACTTTGCAAGAGATTGGAAATTTAATGAAGAGCAAGTTTGAAATGAGTCACATTGGAGAGATGCAATTCTTCTTAGGACTTCAAGTCAGGCAGCTCGTCAATGGGATATTCATTAGTCAGACAAAATATTAAGGATATTCTGAAGAAATTTCATCAAGATCAGAGCAAACCACTCAGCACTCCTATGTCAACAAGCTACAAGTTGGACGCCGATCCCACTGGAAAATTGGTCGACATCACACTCTATCGCAGCATCATTGGGTCTCTTCCCTATCTCACCTCAAGCCGGCCGGACATCATGTTTGCCACATGTTTATGCGCCCGTTTCGAAGCCGATCCCAAAGAAACCCACATGCTCGCGGTCAAAAGGATTTTGCGCTACCTTAAGGACACTTCTACCCTCGACTGTGGTATCCGAAATCTTCAAACTTATCGGCTACACTGATGCTGACTATGCAGGTTGTCATGGACAGGAAAAGCACTTCCGGTGGCGCTAAATTTCTAGGCAAAAAGCTCGTCTACTGGTCATCCAAGAAGCAGAACTGCGTCTCAACGTCGACGGCTGAGGCAGAATACGTCGCGTCCGCCAGCTGTTGCTCGAAAATGCTATGGATGCGGACTGAACTTCGCGATTATGGGTACAATTTAAGTATATATCTATTTATAGTGATAGCCAAAGTGCCATTGCGATTACACCACTCACGCACAAAACACATAGACACTAGATATAACTTTATAAAAATCTTGTAGAAATAGGAACTTTTGATATGTATTTCGTGAACACGGAGAATCAGCTAGCCGACATTTTCACCAAGGCATTGGATGAAAAACGATTCCAATTTCTAGTCGGAAAATTAGGCATGTTGAACCTCACGTGATACGTGCTTTACGTGATCTTCTATGCTCTCAGATGCTCTATTCATTGTTTTCTATGCTTTAGTGCGTTATCTTGCGTGAAAATAACAAATAATAATTATACCATAAACGAAATCAAAAATACTATACATATACCTATAATATTAGGGGGATAACAAAATCCTTTAGGATGCTTTGATCTAAATAACGTAAAATTTTCCCCGACAAGTGACTGATTAATTGCTTAATTTTGTCAGTCTAAGTCACATTCTTGTGTCTAAAAGTCATTAGTTTGCTCCACTAGACACAAAGTCACTTTACAAGTGTGGGGATTCTAGCCTTTCTAATTTTTCTCTCTTCGGATTATTCTTGAGCGAGCCACACTTCAATCGCGTGTCTTAACTAAGTGATTCTTGGTTTCATACTCACCTTGCAGTAGGCTGTTAGGAAAATGATAAGGGCACTTAGGAAATTCCCCACTCGATTATAAAATTTTAATCCTTTACATTAGCTCCTAGTCATCCACTTTGAGCCTTCTCCGATTTCCTTTTCTTCATTTGAAATCCATTCAAGCCTTCAACCGACATCTATATTCTTTGGATGGTTATTCAAACGAGAAAATGAGGGGAAGGAAATTAAAAGAAAAAGATAAGATGACAAAAGAAGGTATTGCTCAACGCACAAAAAGCAGACCAAAGGAACCTTCCTTCCAATTATCTACATCAAGAATTATTAGAAGGAGGCATGAATCCTACTGTGAACGTCTCTCTCGATAATCTCATACGCTCGTCACGGCTAGAAAGAGAAGCACCTCGAAGTGAACTTCTCCAACGATAATCCGGTCTTATATCGAGAAAAGAGAAGAGGACCGCAGCCTTGGGTACGAATTTGATAACCATCATCTTCTCTAAAGGATAATATCTGAAACCTCTCTAGGGTTTAAGAGAAGAGGAGCACGGTATTGGCCCGAGAACCAACAAGAAGAACTTCGCCTATGATAATCTCTTATAGCCTCGTAGAGAAGCGGAGCTTCAGCTCGAGCATAAAAGGGGATGATAATAAAAGGGATGAAAAATTGGAAAAAGAAATGTCGAAGAAGGAGATAGACGAAGAAATGGTAGATGAAGAAATTGAGCTCACGTTTTCAAACCGTTCCTTCCCTTCTAAGTCAAAGCCAAACTAAAATCCTTCAAAGTCCCTCAGATTCCAAGACGATGGTCTTTCGCTTAAATGATTAGAAAAATGCCTCGATCACAGGTACATTGACACAAAATTGCTTGTGTTGACTTGAGTGATATAAATATAAAATCCCAAGTTGAAAACAATAGAGCGCTAGAGCAAACCTAGTGAGAGTTGTCGAAATGGATCATTCTATGAACTTAAGACTTTAGTTTGACGACATGACTCGACTGTATATTATCTTTCAAATATCTTGTGAAATTTTAGGCGCGACGTTGATCGAAACAAAATAATATGAGCCCATACTATTAATAATATTAATATTCATAAGGAAATAAATATAAAAATAATAATAATATATAGATAAACAATATTTCTTCTTGATTTTTTTATTCTTATTTTTCATATTATGTATAATTGAAAATAATTAAAAAAAAGAGAAGAAAATCACACATTTTTGTTGGATCCTCGTTTATCAACTCAAATCCTAGGCATAAATTCTAAGGAAATCGATTAGAATTATTGAATTATGAATTTCGATCGAAAACCTTCACCTGAAGAACACGAGAGAGAATTCCTTTAGTGTGAGAAGCTTTTGTTGTTTCTCTCTCTAGAATTGAATTCGACAGCCTTTCGGATTGATTCACTAATTTTTCTGTATTAAGCTCAATGAATGTACAACTATTTATACCAAACAAACTTGGTATAAATATCAAACTAGTCCTAATCTAAGGACTACTACAAATAAAGTCCCTAATTACAAGGACAACTAATGAAATCAAGCACAATTAAATTGATACTCTACAATCTTCCCCTCTGTGCTTGATTGCCCTTCCGCTACATTTGTCCTCGTCGGGCATAGTACGACATGCGCAAGCCCAGCGCATGCTCATAATTTCTGAGCGTGTTTCTCAGCTCGATTCGCTCATCGATGTCTTCGAGTAACTCCAGTAGGAGCGGCTGTTCTCTCACAAGCCTATGGAACTTCAGCATCGTCTCTCTGTTGATTTCTTCCAACCTTTGCACTATATTCCTCCTGATAACCTTGAGCGTTCCATCGCAAAACTTATGGATCTCAGTCTTCAGCATCAACCTAGTCTTCTTAGCAATTGGATTGTGGTAGGTGACGCCTGTGTCTGAGCTGATATGCACATGATTGCTTGGAAGTCCTTCGATCTTATGTCCTTTATTGAGCGGTGTGGTCATGTTGACCTTCTTCATGTTGCTCTCCAGAGCCATCTGAAGGTCGTGCGCAGCGAAGTATTTGACTTGGCACATCATGAACCGGTAGAGCCCCTCGAGACCTTCTTTCTTGACGAGGCCTTGAGGACCTTTTTACTTCTCCACGTACAGCTGATAGAGATTGTATACCTCGTTGGCAGGGAGGTACGGTAGGTCGCTCACTCTTAAATCCTCTCGGGTCCTGTCCACTCGCTCGATAGCGTAGGTTGGGGTTGGAAGACCTCATTTGGCACAATAGATGCTGAGAAGCTGGCAAATCGGGGAGAGACTCTTATAGTGGCTCTTGACTTGTCCTTTAGTCATCCCCAGCCTTACACAGGTCCAAGTTTAGTCAGCATCCAGAGATCCCTCTTAGCTCGAACTCGTTCGGCTTCTTGACTCTGTTCGGTGACCTCCAAACGTGTTCACGAACTTCTTCAAGGAAGGGAATTTCGATTCTGATGTTCTCCCATGGTGTGTCAATCCGAACGGTCCTTGGCATTTTCCTTGTGGGGGAAACTGCTCGTTGCGCGATCAATTCTGGTAGCCTTGGGATGTCTTGCTCGTAGTCTTCACCTTCCTGAAGTTCTTCATCTTCTATGAGCACGAGGTCTACCGAGGCTTGTTGTAGGAAGTGCCGAACGTCCTGAAGCCGTCGCCTTTGATGCTCTTCGGGCATGGAATGGGTCATCCACTGTCCTTCGAATATGTATTTGTCTAGGACCTCGTGTGGGTTGACGTCATGTCCTGACGGTCCCGCTTGGTCTGGAGCAATTGAGGGAGGCGCCTGAGTCTGCGCAAGGGCGACGAGCATGGCAGCACTTGCTTCTTCTTTCGGAAGCAAGGGGCTTGTGAAGGTCGGTGGAGTGGGCGGAGGCATCCTTATTTGAAAGGTTGGTGGGTCGATTTGGGTTAGAGTGGTGGTGGTGCGGTGCATGGTGGTTGTTTGGGTAGTAGGTTGTGAGGTTTCAGTGGCTCCAGCGCTTCTCTTTGTCGCGCCCAAGCTTTGTACTTGACTTATTAATCGTAACCGAGGCCTCCTCTCCCTCTCATGACGATCTTGATCATCTGGGTCGTCATGTCGGCGTTCGGAGCGGGATCCCTGGCCTCGGCAAGTCTTGGTAGGGTCAGGACGGTCCACAAGGCGGCGGAAGAGGTCTTCTTCTTCCGGCGTACGACTGGTAAGCTCCGGAAGTCGGGCGACCAAAATGGAGTGGAGATCACTGATAGGGACTGTGGCGAGTTTAATCAGGGTGTGGGTGAGGATGGGTGTTGGTGTTTGTGTGGATAGTATGGGTTGATGGGGTGTGAGGTTGATTTGTGACGAGGCTCCGCGGCGGGTGCTTTCCCTCGATCTTGCAGGGACGTCTCGATGGCGGATCGCACGCTCTCCATTATTTTATCTTCAAACGAGTGCAAGGCGGCTGAGAGAGCGGCCTGAAGACGATCCTCTGTCACAAGCTGGACGGACGCCTCCATCATTGATGGACCAGGACGACTGATGTCGCCTGTTATCAACCCTTGAGCGAACACCGACTCCTCAGGTTGGCTCGTAGTCACTTGAGGTTGTGACTGTTCGAGACTTCCGTCCAATCCTTGAGTCGAATCAAGAAGATTCTCGTCTATGGACGTAGGGGAAGGTTCTGATTGTTCCTGTGTATCAGACACCGGAACTTCAGGTCCCGCCGTGACGTGCTGCGGCTCACGATTGAGGAAGGAGGGTCTGCAACACTTGGAGTGATGGTCGGTGCTGTGTCTGATGGTTTGGTGACGGCTTCGAAGAGGGACTCGAATGATACGCTCAATCGTCTCGGAATCCTTCTAATCAACCGGATCTCCTCATCTGACTCCGTGTCTGATGAGGTAGCCGTGTGAGGAGATGGTCGTTGTACATCATCCTCACGGGCTTGTTCCGCCATCGGAGGCTCGATAGGTTGTGTCATTGAAATTAAAGCCTCTGTTTCTGGCGTAGTAGCCAGCGGTGGTGAGATGTGCCCCGCTTCTGTCTCGGGCTGTGCTGCTGGAAGACCTTCCTCAATAGGTTCTTCGAGCACACCGACAATGATGGGCACTTCAGCACCAAGAGATACAGGTGGAGCCTCCAGTTCCATCTCTTGGGCCACGGCATCGATTAGAGTGGTAACATCTGGCATTGTTTCCTCGTGAGTTGGATGCTCCAACTCTAGTTCTTGAGCCACTTCATCAATCATCGTGTCTTCAGGACTAGGCTGTTGTTGTGGATGTGGAGGGCTGATGTTGAAGTCTGTCGGGGGCCCTCTAATCATCTGCTCTGTGAGATGATTCTCCCGACAGTAGAACTTGTATGTGTCTCCCGAGGGGTAGGCGAGACGGAGTAGCTCGAACGGGATCGCTATTGAAGGTCGGTCTAAATTCGTGAGCTTTGGGTGATGGAAGAATTTGAGACGCAGTGGTTGATAATTTCCTCCGGGAGGCAGGCGAGAGATGTTCTCGTGTATCTCCATCATTTGTTTGATAATCACCGAGAACCATCTCGCATACGGCACGTTCTTGGATATGTTGTTCTCTTTCTGTCTGATCCGTTCTGCGAGGTCATTCCAGATCAGTTGAGCAAAATCATAGTTCCGTGAGAACACCACTCCGTGAAAGATTCGGAGGATACCGCCATTGCCCTTGTCGAAGCCAGCGTGCTTTGGGGATAGACACTTATTGATTATCCCAAAAAAGGTCTTCCATGGATGGGGCATCCCGTTGCTCTGCACTTGAGCTAGTTGTGAGTGGCGGACGGTACCCCATCAGGAGGTCTTGAATTATCTCAGCGTCCATTGGCAGTGGGTCGTAGTTGTGACTATAGGGTAGGTCGAGGAGGAGTCTGAAGTCATTCTTAGTCACATTGATGTGCCTCATCCCGAGTACTGCTGTGAAGCTGTAGGCTCCCTCAATCATATGGCTCCATCCCCCAAAACTGCTGAAGGTAGACCATTGGAATGGATGCAGTCACCGTTAATGCACGCCAAAGGGGATGGCCTTGAAGGATGGACACCATTATCTCGTCCGGACACTTGAAGGTTGTCAGGTCGAGTTGGAAGTTGGTGTCTTGGACGTTAAGGTACACACTTCGATCATATATGTGGTTGTAAGTTGGGTAACGATCCGTCTATACTGCAAAGAAAAAAAATTCATTAGTTCAATTATATTTGAGGTCGAAACATAATTTCATCAAACCATAATAATAGATTATGTCATGGTATGTATGATGAATTAATGAATGACACATAGAAAATTCAAAGTGAATACATGTAATTGAGATTTATTTTATAAAACTTTCGAAGATTTTTTTTTTTAAAATATATAAAGTTTTGTTCGAAAGTTATTCGAAGTGTCGAAATGTAAGATTGAGCACTTTTCACTTTATGTCATGAGAATTGAAACTGTCAATTTGAAATTGACTATGTGCTTATTATTATTCAAAATTTTCGTTTAGTTTGCGATCGAAATATTTTATTCGTTAAGATTCGCCACAGTGAAAAGAACTTAGAAAAATTTCCTAAGTTCTGAAAGTTATTCGCTTGGTACTGTAGGGGGAAAATTCACGATCGAGAAATTTCAGTGTAAATCTACGATCGAGAAATTGGATTTCAGCGTAAATTTACGATCGAGAAATTTCATTCGCTAAGTTTCGCTACAGTGAAAAGACTTAGAAAATTTACTAAGTGTTGAAAGTTGTTGGTTTGAGACTGTGGCGGAAACATTTACGATCGAGAAAAATTTCCTTGTAAATTTACGATCGAGAAATTGGATTTCCATGTAAATTTACGTTAGAAATTTTTCGCGCATGAATAAAATTTTCGCTATTAAAGTTGTCGAGCGAGAAAGTATTTCGATTTTAAAATAGTTTTTTCCTGCGAAAATTTACGATCAAGAAACTTATCAGCGAAAAACTAATGTAGTCATCGTGAGAAATTTCAATCGGTCAAAATTATCGCCGCGGACTTTTGCGATCGAGAATTTTCTCGTCGAAAAATTGGCTTTTTCGCCGCTAACATTTTACGATCGAAATCGAAAATAGGTTTGCGATTGTAAGTTTGTCCCTCGCAAAAGAAATACATCTATTTTTGACTTCTTACTTTAAAAATTTTCGCTCGCATAAAATTCTAATTAGATTTCTCGACTGTAAGTAATTTTAATAATCTGAGTTACTTATCTTGCGACTAAGCCAAAATTTAGCGATCGAAAATCTTTTACGACGCAAGCAGTGTCTCAATCAAATATTAAAATTTCATTGAAACGATTTGCGATCGAGAAAGTTCTTCGACTGCTTCAGAAGTTCAAAAACCCAAAAAGTCGAAACTTAGAAATTGAATTCTAAAACGCAGAAAATCAAAGACTTTATCCTACCAGATGGATCGAAAAACCTTACGACTATCACATTAAGCTGAGAATTTTATCAAATAAACACATTATAATCTCTAAATCCTGCAAGAAGTCCTACGGTTTTTCAAATATTTCTCAGTCGAAAAACGGAATTTAGAAATCAAACGAAAAATTTCCAGAATGTAGATGTAAATGGAGTTAAAACACACAAAAGTCCCTAAAGGAAGTCGAATCTACCTCTCAAAGACGAAAATATGGAAAGAATCTAGGATTTTGAGTTAGTTCGTCTTTTGCAGAAAAATTTTTGCGCGAGAGAATAATTTTCGACTGATGAGTTTTTCGATTGAGGGTTTTGCGTGTATTTGGGGATTTTCGACTGCAAGAATTAAAGTCGTTGGGCTGATTAGACGTCATTCGACATTTGAAATTCAAGGCCCATTATTGTTTGCGATCGAAAAATTTGCGATCGAGAAATTTGGTACCTCTTTTGATTTTTGCTCGAGAAATTGAAGCAAAAATTGCCATTAGGTCCCAAGTTAATTTTCGATCGATAATTTGTGATCGGAAACTACAAGTTTAGCCCAAAATTTTTTTTTCGAGTTTAAGTTTTTCAAAATATTGCAGACAGATCCTAAGTTTAAGTATTCAACCACATAGCTCCCCCTAGATATGAAAATTAATGCAATTAACTCCCTGAAATTTCGGATGATGTCATCTGGCTCCAAAATCAGATTTCGTGAATCTGCAAATCTTTTAGAGCACAATGTCGAGAATGATTAGAGTTAATAATGGAAGCAATACTTGTTTTAATGAGGCTCCCGCTTAATAAGAAAAAAATTGGTTAAATTCAAAACCATAGAAAGACGTTAGCGATAAAAAATTTAACCAACCAACAAGTCTATGCCGAATACTCCAAGTCTTGAAGAATTCTTGACCTTCGCATTGTTTCTGCAACACTTAGAAGAAGATCATTTAAAAATATATGGAGCTTTAAGGCATAAATTTGTAAATGCTCCCCCTCAAATAATGCAAAAAAATTTGAGATACGCGAATTCAATACATTTAGCCTAGATACATGTTCCCATGTACATGTAACTTTCATTTTCGCGCGAGGGTATGAGCAAAAACATATAGTCGCATTTAAACAAGTCGATGCATATGAAATATAAAATTTCACTTCAAAATATGCGATGATATGTGTATCTATATATATATATATATTTTATTATTAGTTATATTACTAGTATGGGGTCAGATTATTTTGCTTCGGTCTTCGTCACACCTTAAAGTTCACAAGACTTTAGAAAGATATTATGCTGTCACGTCATGTCATCAAATTGAGGTCTTAAGTCCGTGGAATAGATCATCTCAACAACTCTCACTAGGTTCACTCTAGCACTCTATTATTACCATGGAATTTTATATTTATATCACTCAAGTCAACACAAGCAATTTTATGCCAATATACCTGTGATCGAGGCGCTTTCAATCATTTTACCCAAGCGAAAGATCGTTGTTTTTGGAGTCAAAGAGACTTTTGAAAGATTTAGTATTTGGGCTTTGACTTAGAAGGGAAGAAAAATATCTAGGAATCGTGGACTACAGATCTTCTTCCTTTTCTTCGTCGTCCTCTCTACCAGCATTTTCTTTTCCATCCTTTAAATTTTTTTAATAATCTACACTTGCTCAAGCTGAAGCTCCGCTTCTCCACGAGGCTGAGAGATTATCTAAGGCGAAGTCTTCTTGTTGGTTCTTGAGCCGATATCGTGCTCCTCCTATTTTAATCCCTAGAGAGGTTTCAAAGATTATCGATTTGGAGAAGTTCACAGTTATGGAATTCGAACCCAAGGCCGTGCTCCTCTTCTCATTGTCTCGATATAAGACCAGATTATCGTTGGAGAAGTTCACTTCTTGGTGCTCCTCTTCCAACTGTTCTAATGAGTATACGAGATTATCGAAGGAGAAGTTCACAGCAAGATCCATGCCCTCTTCTACTTATGATTTCTTGAAGATTTCAATAATTGGGAAGGCATGTTCTTTTGGACTATTTATTGTGCGTTGAGCATTCCTCATGTGTGTTTTCCACCTCCTTTTGTCATCCTTTTCTTCTTTTCTTTCATCGCCTTTTCCCCCTCATTTTCTTGTTTATGCAACCCTTCGAAATTTTGAGTTACGGTTGAAGGCTTTATTGGGAGACAAATGAAGAAAAGAATATCGGAGAAGGCTCAAAGGGATGACTAGGGACTAGTATAAAGGATAAAATAAATGTTATGGCCGAGTGAGGAATATTCCTAAGTGCCCTTATCATTTTCCTAATGACCTAGCGCAAGGTAAGTATGAAGCCAAGAATCACTAGTTAAGACAAGCAATCGAAGTGAGACTCGCTCGAGAAGTATTTCCAAGGAAGAAAATATTATAAAGGCTAGAATTCTCTCACATATAAAGTGGCTTTGTGTCGAATGATAAATCTTAAGGACTGGCAGATACAAGAATGTGACTTAGACGGACAAATATAAGCATGTGACTTAGACGGACAAAATTTAAGCAATTTTATCAGTCATATGTCGGGGAAAATATTGCTGACATAGATCGAGCATCCTAAAGGATTTGGTCATTCCCCGTTTTATTATAAGTATATGTATAGTATTTTTGAAAGTTTTTTCTATTTAACTAATATTTTCACGCAAGATAAAACATGTAAGCATAGAAAACACATAGAATATAGCATCTAATATTTTCCGACAAGGAATTGGAATCGTTTTTCATCCAATGCCTTGGTGAAAATGTCGGCTAATTGATATTCCGTGTTCACAAAGTACATGTCAACGGTGCCTTTTTCTACGTGATCTTTGATAAAGTGATAAAATGTCTATGTGTTTCGTGCGTGAATGGTGAACAGGATTGCACGTAATCGCAATGGCACTTTGGCTATCACTATATATGGGTATACTATTTAAATTGTACCCATAATTGCGAAGCTGAGTCCGCATTCATAGCATCTGTGAGCAACAGCTGGCAGCTGCGACGTATTCAGCTTCAGCTGTTGAAGTTGAGACGCAATTTTTCTTTTTGGATGACCATCAGACTTGCTTTTCGCCTAGAAATTGAGCCGGAAGTGCTTTTCATTTCCATTCGGCAACCTGCATAATCAGCGTCAGTATAGCCGATAAGTTTGAAGTTCGTACCTTTAGGATACCATAGTCCTAAGGTAGTTGTGCCCTTAAGGTAGCGAAGAATACGCTTCACTGCGAGCATGTGGGATTCTTTGGGATCGGCTTGGAAGCGGGCACAAAGACAAGTGGCAAACATGATATCCGGCCGACTAGAAGGGAGGTATAGAAGAGATCCAATTATGCTGCGATAGAGTGTGATGTCGACCGATTTTCCTGTGGGATCGGCATCCAACTTGCAGCTTGTTGACATGGGAGTGCTGAGAGGCTTGCTCTGAACTTGATGGAATTTTTTCTGGATGACCTTAATGTATTTTGTTTGACTGATAAATATCCATCATCGAGCTGCCTGACTTGAAGTCCTTGGAAGAATTGCATCTCTCCCATGTGGCTCATTTCGAATTTACTCTTCATAAGATCTCCAAACTTCTTGCAAACCCGTGGATTTGTTGAACCGAAAATGATGAAATCGACGTAAACTTGGACGACCATCAGATCCTTGTTTGCCATTTGATGAAGAGGGTCGCATCGACTGTTCCTCGAATAAATCCAGACATTACGAGGAAGTCACTCAAGACATCATACCAAGCACGTGGGGCTTGTTTAAGTCCGTAGAGAGCTTTATCCAATTGATAGACGTGATCGGGATGTTCTTGATCAACGAAGCCGTCTGGCTGAGCGACATAGACTTCTTCTTTAAGTACGCCGTGTGAGAAAGGCGGTTTTAACGTCCATTTGATAGACCTTGAAGTCTTTATGAGCCGCGTAAGCCAATAAGAGACGAATGGCTTCGATTCGGGCAGCAGGAGCATACTTTTCGTCGTATTCAATGCCTTCCTGTTGGTTCTATCCCTGCAACTAATCGTGCCTTGTTCCTGATCACTTCACCATCTTCATTCTGTTTCTTCTTAAATACCCTTTCGTTCCGATGATAGTTTTTCCATGCGGACGGGGTACTAATTTCCACATTTGAAGATGTTCGAATTGGTTGATTTTCTCTTGCATTGTAATTATCCAAATTCGGGTCTTGTAGTGCGTCTGCTACCTTAGTAGGCTCGTTTTGCCTTAAGAAGCAGCTGAAAAGACTGTGTTGATGTCGTGTCCTTACTCCGCTTGATCGCCAATTGTCAGATCAACCGGGTGAGCTCTAGTCCACTTGCGCTCATGTGGCAAAGCTGAAGATGATGTATCTGCCATTTGTGGGCCTAGATTACCAATGATCTCCGATTTGTCATTTGTGTGAGGAAGTTCCAAATCAGCACTGGGAAGGAGTGACTCTGATGATTCTTCCTCAACGCCCACGGTGGGTTCTTCATTGTTCTGTGATAAATCTTAATCGAGTGAAGTAGGGACTGTTGAAGAACTTGGTACATCGGCCCCGTCGGGTGTAGGATTGATGGTGACTGGAGGATGTAGAGGTTCAAAAAGGGAATCCAAGTCTTCTAACACAAGACTTAGAGCTTCGTCTGGCGGTGATTGCTGAGTTGTTGCCATCTTCTGTTGGTTTTGTGCCAACACACCAGTGAACACGGGTTCTGGGATGTTGTCTTCAAAAGCCAACTGGTTAGGTACGGGTCCTGGACTGATATGCCCAGAAGCCATCGGGTTGAGCACGGGTCCTGAACTGTTTTGTTCAGAAGCCATCGGGTTGAGCTCGGGTCCTAAACTGTTTTGTTCAGAAGCCATCATTCGTGAAAAGTAACGTTATAGCTTTCCTTAATCGTGCGGTTAGACTTGATGTATACTCAGTACGCTTTGATGTTGAAAAATACTAGACAAAAGTTGCTTCGAATGCTTTAGGGTCGAACTTTGCAAGTTGCTCTCTGTCGTTCGCCACAAAGCACTTGCACCCGATGACTTTAAAGAATGAGATGTTGGGTACTCTCTTATTTACAATCTCGTACGGAGTCTTGTTGAACCATTTGTGAACAACCGTCCTATTTTGGATAAAACAGGCGGTATTTACTACTTCAGCCCGAAGAAAGTATGGAAGGCCGGAATGGATCAGCATTGTTCGAGCGGCTTCCACTAGGGTTCTGTTTTTCCTTTCAACAACCCCATTTTGTTGAGGTATTTTTGAGGCTGAGAATTGTTGACTAATTCCAAGTTTCTGATAAAACTCACTGAGATTTTTATTCTTGAACTCAGTGCCGTTGTCTGTTCGAATAACTTGAATAGTCTGTTGCAGCAGATTCTGAGTAGTGTTCACAAACTTGATAATCAAGTCCCCTGTCTCATCTTTGGTTCGGAGGAACTTTGTCTAAGTGTAGCGAGAGAAGTCATCGACAATTACTAGCACGTACTTGCGCCCATTAATACTATGTGTCTGCATAGGCCCACAGAGGTCCATGTGGATTAGTTCCAAAGGACGAGAGGTAGACGCAATCTGCTTGACATGATGAGATGCTCGCTTCATTTTTTCTAATTGACATGCCGAAGATTGATGCTCCTTTTGTAGCACTATAGTTGGAAGACCGCTGACCAACTTTTCGTAAAAAGGCGTTGGAGAGCTTTCATATTCAGATGAGACATTCGTTGATGCCATAAGTTGTTCCTCTGTAAAATAGATTGAGAGATGAGGCATACAACTGTCGAGGGCCGCACAGACGTCAGGTTGATCGTGTAAAGATTGGATTTTCGAAGTCCGTAAAGGAGTTATGTGTCCTGACTGTCCAAAATTCTGCACTGGTCACGTGAAAGACCACTTGAAATCCTTTATCACAGACTTGGTCTATGCTGAACAAGTTATGGCGGCGGCCTTCGACATAAGAATTTATCGTCAGATCTTCCAAAATAATTTCCCCACATCCAAGAATGGGGGCTGAGTCATTGTTTCCGAATCTGACTTTGCCGTTTGGTCGGTCTTTGTAGTTGCTCAGCAGCTCTTGATTTCCCGTCATGTGTGTGGAGCAACCGGAGTCGAGGTACCTCACATGATGGATCTACAAAAACAAGTTAGAGAGCTTTAGGTACCCACTTAAACATGGTCCTCTCAGATTAGCAGATATAGATTTAGGTTCAGATATGGTTCCTAAATTATTACTTGAGGGAGTTTTAATAACCCATGTTACTTTCGGAGAAGTGGGCTTGGGTGTTGCCTCTTTAGGTGACTTGGCTTTTTCGGCTTTTGTCGTCCTAGACGGAGATTTAGGAACCCATTTGGGTTGAACCTTGCAGAGAAGGTTAATTTCAGCACGTACAAATGCTTTGGTAGGCTTGATCGAGGAAAAGATCTTTTCCTTTGATAATCTCCTATGGTGCTTGGGGGACTCAATCTTTACGGGATACCTTAGGTGAGTACAGGCATGTACAGCGCCATAAGCTTTCTTTATGGCTGGATCTTGTTTCCTACGGGTCTTCCTAGTGGCATTTGTTTCAGAATGATTATTTTTAGTTTCACATGTAGAGCCAATTTTGAAATTAGTGCTTCAAAAATGGTAGGCTGTAGAGTACATGTAGAAGTAATTATTTGAAACGAAGAAATGGCTCTTTTATTTCTACGAGTGTCATTTATTTGAACAGAAGGAGTAACATTCTTAGACATACTCAAATCTACTAGCTCCTTCTTAATACTAGACACTCTCGCCTTCGGTTCTAGTGCTTGCCCTACGCTCCTTGTAGACGTAGGTAAAATAGATTTAGCCTTAGCACTTTTAACAGAATTATCAATGCACTTTTGATCTTTCGAAGGTGATTTTTCGATTTTCACGCTTTTCATAATAGCGTGAGAGGTAGTTTGGGAGCATGAGGAAGCTTTGAGATTTTCCATCTCTTTTAAGAACTTTTTCTTTTCAGCTTCGAAATTCTCTCTTTCTTTATCTAATTTTGCTTGAGATTCCTCTATTTGTTTTATTATAGGAGGTTTGTAGAGAGAATTTTTATAATGAACGCATTTGGCTTACTCGTAGTGTGTTTGAGATTCAGGAGGTTGAACTAAATCATAGACAGGTGTTAACGATGGTTTCATATTTCTCTCTCTTTCATTTAGTTCTTTATAGTCGGAGGGGATTTCAGGCCCATGTGAGGCTCTTCTCTTGGATGAATCTAAAGTACTTTGTTCTGTTGCTTTAGTAAAATCCCTAAGAGAGGTCACGCCTAAACCCATGTTCTTAATCTCATAAATTTCTTTCTTCCTAAGAACACGTGGGTTAGTCAAACCTATGCCTCCTTCTATTGGATTATAGAACTCTATATCCTTGGACTGGTTTAAAAGTCTGTTCAGATTGTCCCCTATGCGTAAGAAGATCATCTAATTTCTTAATTTTCGCATATAACTTCTTATGTTCCTCGCCTAGGAGAGCATAATTATTTTCTACCGTCAGTTTAGCGGCTTGACAGGCATCTAGTTCTTTACTAAGCTCACTAACCTTAGGATTAGATATTTCTAATTGAACTTCTAAGTTAGTGATCTTAGTGGTAGCTTCGGTTATCCTACAATTTATGGTGGCTTTCTCATTGAGATTCCTAACCAAGCAATTGTAGTAATTTTGCTAGCCTATCTTCTAATTCCTTAATCTTTTCGCTATGCTAGCCTATTTGAGGTTGACTAGTCTCTCTAGAATGTAGGCTCTTAGTAAGTTCTTCTATTTTAGCACTAGAGCTTCTAAGTTCTGATTCGAGACTATTTATCTTCTCCTTAGACCTAGAAAGTTTATCCTCTATTTCTTAATACTTTTCTGCTCGCGTTTCATGTTAGCATATTGTTTTTGATATGATTCTAACATGGTCAATAATATGGAAGAAGAGTCTACCTCTTGTGATGAGGTGGATGCGTCATCTTCGTCGGTCTGGTTGGATGTTTCGGCGTCACTGTCGTTGTCAAGGCGTGCCATGAGGGCAAGATCCTCGTATTCAGAACTAGACGTGTCTTCGAGCCAGTGGTCCTGCTCTGCCATGAAGGCTACTCCTGCTTCCTTCTGCTTCGTGAGTTGAAGCTTCTTGGAGTAGTAATTAGCATCTCTTTTCTTGGGAAGAGTGCATTCCAGGCTTGCCACAGTTGAAGCACTTGTTGGGCTCTTTAGTGTTCTTGACTTCGGAGCTCTCTGCTGCATGTTCATTGTTCTTAGAGCTTGAGGTCCGAAGTCTGTTTGCCGAGGATGAGGACTTCTTCTTGAAGTATTTGTTACTCATCATTTTTTCGATTAAAGCCAACTGCTTCCCCAGTGCCTTCATGCTTGGCTCGGCGTCTGATTCTGAATCTTCTTCTAACTCAGATGAGGAGGAAGGCCTAACGATCTTCTCTTTGCAAGGCTTTGTTCCACGCTTCTCTGAGATTAGGGCAACGGTGTCGTCAAACTGCTTGCCCTTCTGCGCTCTCTGAGTCTCGCAAACATCTTCCTCGTGTTAGGCGAGATTATCAAAGACTGCATGGATATCCAACTCCTCCAGATCTTTGTTTTGTCTAAGTTGAGTGAATATCTTTTTCCAGTCCGGGGGCAGAGAGGATAGAAATCTGATATTTGTTTCCTTGTTCGTTTTGGAGATTTCTATCCTCTCTTTTTCCAACTCCTCCATAATTAAATTTTTTTTTATTATTATTATTATTATTATTTATTTATTTGGGCTTTCACTTCTTTTTTCGGCCCAATTAAATTTTACTAAAGGACCCAAACACCAACCTTTATTTTGGTCATTATTTTCTTCATTTGGCCCATAATTTTTTTTTGTCCATTTAAATTTTTCGGGCCCAATTGTAAATTTTTGGGCTCGTTCCGAAAAGAAATCGTTTCTTGTTCGAAAGTCAATTTGGTGCATTTCGAATATTGTTGAAGTAATCGCGTATAAATTTTGCGTGTATTACATCCTCTACCCCTTACAAGAATTTCGTCCCCGAGATTACATCGAAAGAAATCGGGATACTTCTTTCTCATTTCATCTTCTCGCTCCCAAGTGGCTTCTCCCAATACTTGGTTCCGCTACAAGACTTTCGCTAGGGGTATGTTCTTATTTCGGAGGTGTTTCACCTCGTACATCAAAATATCCACCGACCTTTCTTCATAGCACAAGTCCGGCTTTCATTTTTTTATGAAGTGATTCGCCCTGCACTACATAGCTCGGTCTGGGACGTGCTTCCGTAATGTAGATACATGGAAGACGTCATGGGCTTGTGCGAGCGACGTTGGCAATTCGAGCTGGTACGCCACTTTTCCAACTCGTTTCACAATTTTGAAAAGCCCGATATATCTCGGACTCAACTTCATTTTTCTTCCCGAAATGTACTACCATTGGAGTGATTGCCTTCATTGAATTTCAACGGCCTTCGTCTTTTGTCTGCATAACTCTTCTGACGACTTTGGGCCGTTTGCATTCTTTCCCTGATTCCTCCCACAGCTTCAGTCATTTCACGAATCATTTCAGGACCCACAATGCTTTCTTGTCATTTTCATCCCAACGAATTGGGGATCGACATTCACGCCCGTACAAGGCTTCATAAGGCGCCATCCCGATCGTGGCTTGATCGCTGTTGTTATAGGGCAACTCGATTAGTGGGAGGTATTTGCTCCATCTTCCCCGGAAATCCAGAATACACGTTCTCAGCATATCTTCAAGCGTCTGAATTGTTCTTTCAGACTGTCCGTCCGTCTGAGGGCGATATGCCATACTGAAGGATAGTTTCGTTCCCATGGCCTTTTGCCAGCTCACCTAGGACTAGGACAGAAACCTCGAATCCCGATCCGAGATAATTAAAATCGGGATCCCATGGAGTCTCACAATTTCTTGTATGTACAGCTCTGCGTACTTCTCCATGGTATAGGTTTAATTGGTTGGCAGGAAATTGGCTGATTTAGTCAATATGTCGAAGACCACCCGAATTACATCATGGCCGGGCTTTTCTTTTTTTTAACCCTACGACGAAGTCCATAGTGATATGCACTTCCACTCGGGAGTCGTCAAAGGTTGTAACGTTCTCGCAGGCCTTTGATGTTTTGCCTTAATTGTTGGCAGGTCAAGCATCGTTGTACGAAAGTAGTCACATCTTTCTTAATTCCTGGTCACTAGTAATTTATTCGTAAATCTCGATGCATTTTTGTTGCTCCGGGATGTATCGAGTAGATTTCGTATGCACCTCCGTCATTATAGTTCGACGGATCTTTTCATCGGGTGGCACATATAGACGACCTTGGAATTTTAAGTTTTCCGTTGTCTCGAAAGTCGAACTCTGACGGAACATTCCCGTCTTGTTCCGCCTGGATCTTTAGATATAGTTCATCTTCTTTTGTGCCTCAATGATTCGCTCTAACAGCGTTGGTTTTGAAGTCAACACTTCCAGCTTGGTTTCGATCTCCCCGAAGTTGATTATTTCAACTCCGGCTTGGCACAATTCCACATTTTTCGTTTTTATAGCTCAAGGCATTTGCGACTACGTTCACCTTTCTTGGGTGATAATTAATCACGCAGCCGTAGTTATTCACCAATTCGAGCCAACGTCTTTGTCTCATGTTTAACTCCTTCTGCGTAAAGAAGTATTTAGGCTTTTGGGATCCGTAAAGATTTTGCAACGTTCCCCGTACAGGTAGTGCCGCCAGATTTTCGGAATAAACACCACAGCTAGGAGTTCCAGGTCATGCGTGGGGTAATTCTTCTAGTACGATTTGAGCTGTCGGGAGGCATAAGCGATCACCTTCCCGTTTTGCATCAATACGTACTCCCGTTTTTAGAAGCGTCAATTTATATTGAGAATCCTTTGCTACCAGAGGGAATTGCAAGAACATGAGTTGTTATCAGTCGTTTCTTCAATTCCTGGAAGCTTTCTTCACACGCTTCTGTCCATCTAAATGGAACTTTCTTCCTCGTTAGAACTGAAGTTGAAAACTGAAGAAACTAAGTTGAGAAGATCGCGATGAGCAGCTGCCGTTGGATCTAAATTGGCGCGCGATCTAATGGCCAGGAATTGAAGGCTGAAGATTTAATTATGTTCGTAGGATATGCGCGAAAAGATCGACGACTGAGATGCTTAGGAAGTGAATGAAGCGGATGGTGAATCATAAGCGTTGGATCAAAAATCGGGCGGATGCTAGTGAAGGTGCTATTTCACTTATAGAGTCGCATGCGATTTTTGCTCTAACACGCGGAAATGCAAGACCACGTGGCGACTTGTGGATCGTTCGATCGAATAAAATGGACGGTGAAGATAGATTGCGGACTCACACTTAAAACATGATTTCTAACTTATAAATGGCAGATTTCCCGTTCAACTAGTCATCTTCTTGAGCCTGTAATTTCTTATAAAGTGAAAATCACCGTGAGGTGAAAGCACAAGAGTTGTAGAAGGGATATAGATCTGTAACTTTCGTGTTGTGATCAACAAAAAGAAAGCTCGGTTGACCCGTAGGCATAGACTGAAGTTCAGCCATGTTTGTGCGTAAGTTCGCGTACTACTTCCATTGATGCATCCGCGAAGTTTAAAGCAGTGCATGTAAATATGGTGTTGATAATAACGTGAGCACAATTTTTTTTTCGTAATAAATATCAACCTTTTTCTTCGAGATTTCGGAATAGATTTTTCTTTTTGAATAAAGGTCAATGCGATTTTCTTCATGCGCGTGATTTCTCAAATCGAGATCACGGCGTTCGAAGAAAAATCGGATCTCGAAATTTATGCAACTTATCCTTATACGGCATTTGATGAAAACTCGAAATTAATAAGGCTTATCCTTCGCTTTACTCATGCCTTAGGTACTTGATGCACACTATTTTGCACAACACAATTTTCTCCAACCACATCATTTAATCTTTGCAATGTATAATCTTGGAGGAAATGCGGATCGTGAGGATGTTCCTCAGGAACCTTTTTGAAGGGAAAATCTCGAAAAGCTTAAATTTGAGTTATTCCTTCTTTTGGATTGCTCTTCGCTGCAATCGCCATTTTTGTGATGTGGGTTGCCACTCACTGCACTTGCGTTTAATTTGTGAAAGGTTAAATCATGGGAAGCCGCATCTTGTTCGGGCATATTGGAAGAAGACGCCGGCAGAACTTCTCGAACGTCGTCGATGTTTTATCTTCTGAGTTTTTTTTATGTATTCGGGTTGTAATATGATTTTCAGTTATGTAATCGTTATGCATTGACTCTATCATGCTTTCTCTACGTCATCGTCTCATTTTCTAAATTTCTACAAGCCTCGAATTTTTTTAGAAAAACATTTATATTGTTCGACTCTCTTTTATTTCGCCTGTTTATTTATTTTTAACTTCTCGAATTTCAGCTTGGTCCAATTCGGTCAAGCCCAATTGACAAAGCCCAAATTTTGAAAAAGGCCCAAAATTTAAATTTCGCCGAATTTCCAAATTGATCCGAATTTTTACCCGAATTTCAAAGCAACCCTAAATTCCAAATCTCCAAATTTTTTCTTTTTTTTTCATTCTCTCCCTACCTTAATCTAACCGATGCCTACCAATCTAAGTGTAAAAGTATGAAATTTCTAACTTTCGAACACATCAAGGAGCACATAAAATCACCCAAATATTCACGTAAAGCATATATCAGAGAATCGTAAATCACATAATTACGTATTACACTTACAGGCGTACGCTGATTCTCCAGGCTTTTGAGCGGCAGTACATGGACAGTCTACAGAACCTATAACCTAACACTCTGATACCACCTGTAACGACCTAACTTCCTAACTATGTATAGATTTTCGCTTGCGTCAACAGCGAAAAGCCCATTTAATAAAAACTTTTTTAATTAAACACACGATAATATCCATGTACGTCCAATAACGGTTTTATGAAGCACACATTTACTTATTGGGCCGAAGCCCCAAAAGAAAAAAAACACAATCACACTGGGCCGAAGCCCCACATGTAAAAACACGAATCGCACACTAAGTCACTCCACAGGTCACGTCCCATATATTGCGCCGCCCTCAAAGTCCGTGGAGTAACCGCCATCAGCCGCCTAGTCGTGACGTATTTCAACGTCTGACTCGTTCGTACCTACACACGTAAACCCTGAGCTTTTGCCCAGTAGATGAAATATGCATGAATGCACGTGCTCTCACATCCCAATCCCGACACACCTCACAAATGCACGCTCAACTCTTTTCTCGCATCTCATCACATCTCATCTCATCTCAACCTATCACATTTCATCTCATCTCAACCAATCACATCAGGGCCCTAGGCTAGGGACTAAAGGCAACACGCGCGGAGGGGTCAGTAGCTCGAGAGGCCCCACTCCCTACAAGGGTCAGTAGCTCGGGAGGCCCACTTCCCACATCTCAATCATATAGTGCGCTTTAGTCCTAACCTCACTACTCATACAATTCGACGACCATCACTTGGTCATAAACTACCCCACTCATCAACACTACAATGTCACCGTGTCTCCGCACAATCCTCACCCCTCGTAATACGTGTATGCAAATGTCGTGCAAGCAAAAATGCAACACATAAAAAATGCAAATCTTCATATCACGTATCAACCCGAGGTATCAGCTCAGCCCGATCCGACAACTATTGTACTCTAAATAATCGGGCCCAAAGCCCGCGTTTCGAATTACTCGGCCCGAAACCTTACTCATCGAACTCTCCCTCCGAATTTCACTAAGGGTTCCAAAATATAATTATTTTTATTTTAAGTCCCATTTAAAAATATTTTTCCAAATTTGTTTCCCTTAAAACCCCACAATCTCATAATTTTACTTTTAAGGACGCGAATTTGAAAATTTTAACTTAAAATCCAAAAATCTTTGAAAATTATAAAATGACCCGAAAATTATCCTTAAACTTTATTTAAGACCCGAATATTTTATCAAATTTACAAATTTGCCCCAGATCATTAAATTTCAGCTTAAGTCCCGAAAATTTAGAGAAACTACAAATCTGCCCGGATTTTTAGAATTTCTTTTTTCCCCAAAACTTTTGAAAATTTACAATTAACCCCGGCCGAGTATTTTTAATAATTATTTAGTCCCGAAAACTTCCGAAAATTTTCAATTTGACCCTAGCCTAGAAATTTATTATTTATTTAGTACCCGAAAACTTCTGAAAATTTACAATTAACCCCAACCAAAATATTTAATATTTATTTAGCCCCTCGGAATTTCTAAAAATTGCACAAAGGCCCCTAGTCGAGTTTTGAATCTTTATTTAACTCTCCAAAAATCCTAAAAATTGCGTAAAAGCCCCTAGCCGAATTTTGGAATATTTATTTAACTCTACGAAAATTCTAAAAATTGCATAGGAGCCCATACTGGCGAGTTTTGAATTTTTTTTAAATCTACGAAAATTCTGAAAATTTCTTAGGAGCCCCTAGCCGAATTTTAGTTGTTTATTTAACACCTCAAAACTTCTTAAAATTATAAAATGACCCTAGACGA
This sequence comes from Craterostigma plantagineum, assembly GCA_027422505.1. Lineage (NCBI taxonomy): Eukaryota > Viridiplantae > Streptophyta > Magnoliopsida > Lamiales > Linderniaceae > Craterostigma > Craterostigma plantagineum. Next base: position 21,696,255 of record JAPQWV010000012.1, read on the forward strand.
GATTTAGAATATTTTTTTAACACCCTAAACCTCTGAAAACTACACAAATCACCCCAACCGAGTTTTAGAATATTTATTTTAGACCTTTGAATTTAAAAGAAACTCTAGAAAACCCTAATTTATATTAATACCCGTATTCGCTCCTAAATTTCCTAATTTCAAATCTTCCTACCTAAACTCCGAGCATTTTATGACCTAAACGCAAGTAGCATGAAATTGAACAGCATCGAATGGTGACGACACACAAGTATTCATATAGCGAGCATGAGATCGTGTTCGAGCATATATTAGCATGTAAATCACAAATTTCATACGATCACGTAAATTACCATCCAACACGTAGAAATCACAATTTCAAAAAAATGTTTACGCGTGTAGGTGATCTTCACCTACCTTGTTTCCGTAATCCCGACCCTAGAAATTCCAATTCTGAGCCCCTCCACGAGTCCGCGGGTTTTTCTCCTCCTCACTTTCTTTCCTTCTCCTCTTTTCTCCCCTTCTCTTTCTTTTTTTTTTCTTCTCTCCTTCCTTTCCTTCTCCCTCGGCCCCTCCCTCTTCTTTCTTTCCTTTCTCTCTTTCTCCCTTCTTTTCTCTTTCTTTCCTTCCCTCTCTCACGTTTTCTCTCACTCCCTTCTCTTTTCTCTTTGGTTTATTAGTTATCATTTTGTCCTCTTGTAAAGAGATGAGATGTATTAGATGAGGATGCATTGTTCTTATTCTATTAATTAAGTGATTAAGTGATCTTATTCTCTTTTGGTTAAGCTCATGGAGGTGCATTAGTTATTATTATTATTATTATTATTATTATTATTATTATTATTATTATTATTATTATTTTTCTCCCTCTCTCTAGCCAACTCCCCCTCTCTTCTCCCCTCTCTTGTTGTCTCTTTCTCTCTTTCCCTATTTGATTAATTAGGTCTTGTCTTTGTGGTTTAAAATGTTGTATTAGGTTTATTTTATTTGCTTGTTTTATTTTGTTTTGTTTTGTTTTGTTACTTATTCCATTAATAATATAAGAATATGGGACAAGGTGATGAGGTGTGAGGAGGCCCATCTTTAACATTTATTTTCGGCCATAATTAAACTTTATTATTATTATTATTTTTAATTATTTATTTATTTGGGCTTTCACTTCTTGTTTTCGGAACAATTAAATTTTATTAAAGGACCCAAACACCCAACCTTTTATTTTGGGTCATTATTTTCTTCATTTGGCCCATAATTTTTTTTTTGTCCATTTAAATTTTTCGGGCCCAATTGTAAATTTTTGGGCTCGTATCGAAAAGAAATCGTTTCTTGTTCGAAAGTCAATTTCGTACATTTTGAATATTGTTGAACTAAGCCCGTATAAAATTTGCAGGTATCACACCGGCCTCGAGCGCATCCCAACTTGGCGTATGGGAACCAAAATCACCACGGACAATGACCGCCGGGATTTCAACCTAGACCGCCTGGTTTCCAAACGGGGGCACCTCGACAGTATCAGAGTGTGCTCGCGGGGTCAGGATCTGATGATATGATGGAGGTGAAGGACATGATGAAGACGCTCATCACAAATTTCAGCAACACCACCACAGCTCACGAGAGCCGAATGACGAAGATGGGGGAGTATATGGAAGCAAACGACATATGTGCTCACACAGACGCATCGATTAAGAAGTTGGAGCAACTAGTGGCCCAGTTGGCGAAGTAATTGGCAGGTCTAAACCAAGGATCACTCCCAAGCTACACCGAGCTAAACCCTAAGGAGTATTGCAATGTGGTATCCCTGAGGAGCGGGATAGAATTGCAAGAAGTACCTGCCAAACAGAGTTCAAAGGAGAAAACTGATTTTGAGGGCCACGACGAGCCAGAAGTGGAGGAAAGCAAGGTGATGATGTCGAGAAGGTCAAGGCTGACAGAGAAAAGGCGTGACCATTCATGAAGCCGTATGAGCTGAAGATTCCGTACTCAGCTCGATTTAGGGAGGCCGAACCTGAAAAGGAGAAGGTCAAACCCGAAAAGAAGGAGGCTGCGCTTGAAGGCGAAGGAGAATGTATGACCACTAGCTTACCGTTTGTCGAAGCTATTACGCAGATGCCCAGTTTCGCTAAGTTCCTGAAGGACTTGCTGACGAATCGACCAAAGCTCGAACACGTCTCCACAGTATACCTACGAGGAGAGTGCTCGGCGATATTCTAGAGCAAGAAACCGAAGAAGCTCAAGGACCCAAGGAGTTTTACTATTCCATGTCTTATAGGCGATTTAGTGGTTGAGCATGCTTTAGCTGATCTAGGTGCTAGTTACGTATGTCATGTTTAAGCGCTTAGGATTAGATGAACCACGACCCACTAGGAAGAGTATTCAATTAGCCGATAGATCGTTGAAATACCATCGAGGTGTTATCGAGGGTGTTCTAGTTAAGGTCTATAAGTTCGTTATCCCTGTTGATTTTGTTATCCTAGAGATTGACGAGGACGAAATGTTCCATTAATTCTAGAAAGATCATTCTTAGCAACAGGTGAGACTCTGATAGATGTTAGGAATGGAACATTGACTTTGACTGTAGGCGACTGATCGACAGGCGGTGTACTAATGTAAAGTGCAGGTGCGACAACTGATAAATAAAACGAATACGTAGTTACTATCACCAACGTGCGATATGCAGTGGTCCTATCGTTTGTAGTGTAGTAAGGTGAGTAAACGAGTATCGAACACGAGGACTAAACTTGATTACTAGTAATAACCTATTGACTCGATATCTAGCCTAAATAAATTGTGCAGATTGTTTCTACTACGAACTACCTAACAGATCAGTCCTAAATCAACGAGAAATTAAGAGAACACGACTAAAACTGATGAGAGTTCTTTCAGATTGTGCTCGGGATTCGAATCCCGCTAGGTACTATCGGCTAAGACACTAAAATATCGCTCCTACGTGATTCTTGACTAGATCGCAGTAATTTCCTACCCACTCGTGAATTTGCTCTCGCCCTAAATGCTCGCGGGGATCTAAGATGCGACATTTACTAACGGCGAGGATCGCGTATTTGCTATCATCCTAAACGCTCTAGTCCTATACTCGCGGGGATCTAAGATTCGCCCTAAACGCTCTCGCCCTATACTCGAGTCCTATCATCTACGAACGGCCTAGCTTAGCTGTCGCCCTAAACGATTTTCCACGCATTCACTTTAATACATAGACATATTAAAAGTGAAGAAACACTTTTATAGATAGATAAATATTCAGAATACACGAGTCACAATAAATATATGTCTTAAGCACAAACTGACCTAGCGTTCATCTACTCCCAAACACAAAGGGGAATTAACTACTCATAATTGACGGGAAAAAATGAAAGAAATATAGAACAAGGGCAGAGGACTCATAATCTTCTGATTGATCTGGGAAGGTCTCGGATGAAGATTCTCTTTCCTTGTTCATTCGGTGTGAAAGCGTTGTTAATCCATCTCTTGCGCTTTTGGAGGTGTTTCCGTGTTCTTAATGGCTCTCTTTCGTCTCTGATATGTTAGGGTTGAGTTCTGATAAGAGTTCCCCTCTTTCTGAGTTGAAATTGGGCTTTTATAGTGAAATTCGACACCTTCACGGCCTGGGACATGACCCTTCACGGCTGTGACACTCTCGGGGCACAAAATTAGCTCACTGGCCGCTTTAACGGCCTCGTGCACCTTGTGTCACCGCCGTGACACATTCAACAGATTTGCAACAGTTTCGTATTTCTCTCAGATGGAGGGGTAAACGATGTCCGATTGACCTGAAATTTTAACCATAGACAAAAAAACTCGCCCATCTTGATTCTGACCAGAGGATTCTCAATCCGAGGTCTAGATTGAGAGATATTAGTTTTTTAGTGCTGCTGCTATTTTGGGTCACGGCCTGGTGCAAGAACTGTCACGGGCGTGACTGAGTGGAATCTTGGCTTCGCACAATAGTCACGGCCTGGTGCATAATGTGTCACGGCCGTGACGTTTTCCTGTCAGCATCGTAACTTGTCCGTTTTGCCTTGTTTTCGCTCATTTTTCGCTCTTTTTCGCTCGGTAGACATCCTGAGGTCCTACAATGTGCAAAGAGGTGTAAATAAAGCATATAAATGCATGAAACAATGAAGAATAATCCATTATGACCCAAATAACTAGTACAATAAACGTATTAGTAGACGTTTATCAAACCTCCGCACACTTAAGCATTTGCTTGTCCTCAAGTAAATTAGAAATCGGAAAAGGCATCAAATCAAGATGACGCCATAACTGTTCACAACTTATCACCATAGCTAGAAAGCACAAATGTAACCAAGCATACAATCACAGACAGTACACTAATGATTGACACCTATCAACCTGAATTTCCTTAGCACTGCAAATCAAGACCCACACCTCAAAATGATTCACTCAAATTGCTCAGTATCTATGCTAGTATATCAGTGAATCGCTCAAATAGTGTGCTAGTCCAACCCCTACCATAGGCTTGCAAGCTAATCGCATATTTACTACTTAAGTGGCAAGCATAAATCTGAGGGTCTTTTCATGTCGAAACTGTTCAAATAGTAATGAAGCGACAAGCATATATACTGAACATGTAATCTTAAAGCTAGGACACGTAAGCGAAAATCAAATAATATAGCATGATCAAACTGACAGTCACATGCCTCAACATAAGACTTAACATTCTCGCTCTGAAATCCTAGACTTTTCTGCCCGACAAATCCTAGACTTTTCTGCCCGACCCTCTGAACTCAGTTCCCTTTCATTTCTTCCCTTTCACCTTAGTTACGATCTGATTTGCAGCACTGCCCTTATTCCCTAAAAACATCAAGGTTTGGCTTTTGTCGCAAAGAATACATCGTCACAGCGAAAGCCGTGTACCTAGAGATACTTATTACCAAAACCTATATCTTGCAAAAGGTTTATGGGCAGGCTTTATGACTCCCTTCCTAGTAGTATTCCAAGTTCTACTTTTTGTACGATGTGTATATCTTTTAGTGTAATAAACCAAAAAACCCGTCATTTCAATCTCTTGTCTTAAATTTTCCTTTATCCTTTCCTCTTTTGGGGGCTTCTCCTCCACCATTTATGCAGCGCCAAGAAAACGTTGTTCCAAGCAAACTCAGTTCATAGTTTCTCAAATCCGAGGTTTATGGGGTACGTAAAGTGCATTTCAAAAGGAGTTCACATCACTTAAATGGGTAAAAAGGTCCAATCTATACATAGTTTTATCATCTTTCACAGCCACCTGCAATAATAGAAGATTTTTGCTTGTCACTGATTCATGAAAAAGATGTCTTTAATGCAAATAAATGCGATTAAATTTTGGTTTGAATCATTGACTTTTCCGCCACTGAAGATTCGGGATAACGGAGCTAGAGAACATTCTAACATCGTCGCCTAACTCTTTATCATCGTGACTTATTCGAGTAAGTTCTCCGAAGAGTTCATCGGTCTTGGTTGCAAACTGCCCTCTAAACCTAGGCATGCTGACTGCAAGGGTTTTCCGACATGCGTACTTAAAGAGATACGTAACGTATCGATATCGATTCCAAACTTTGAAAACTGAAGAAAAAAAAAAGATGTTCTATATACCTTGATCTTCTTATTAAAACTCCTTTCGTTTCTTTTCTTCCTATACCTATCGACCTTTCTTCTACAGAGAGTTTATTCCCAGCAGCCCTAAAGCTCTAGTCACCCAAGCTCGTAATTTCCAGATAGAGGAATCATTTTGCCCTTGACACGCTCAAATACTAGCAAGTGTACTAGGTCGTGCAAGTAGTAAAACGGACGAAGTCCGAGTATCGATCCATGAAGATAGCTTGATTAATTCTAAAATATTAAACCTAATTCTAGTTTAGACTAAGAGAATTTTTTTACAGTTTTGTTGATTTAATTAAACGAGATAAAAACGCAAATTATAAAATAGGCGCAAATAAAATAGATGAGATAAAGATCAATTGACGACGAGTGACCAGGCACATGCTCAGCACAAATAATTCATACGTATTCATATAATCTATCCTATCTAACCATCATGAATCTTAGTCAAGGTAAAATTTCCTAAGACAATCGCTGCTCGTTTGTCCCGCAATAGGAATCATATGCGATAGAGAGCCAACTCGTATATGTCTATAGGATTGTATTTTTCATGCACGCATTCAATCTCTATAAAATTTCCCGAGCTTAAATGCTTTCGGCGTTTAAGGATCAGAAACCACACATACGAAATCGAATTCCATATCTAGTCGGTTTTACATAGTGATGTTCGATGTTTATTGTTCTAACCGGTCTAATCACTTTATCCGTCTCATAAACGAATCAAATAAACATGCATATATTGATCAGGCATACACTAGCATTAAACGCAAACAAAGAACACGTGACTCGATTCACACGATCAAATAGGATAAGAAAATATTAATACGTGGTCATTATTCGGCCTTCCATGACCTTAATCACAAAAGAATATAAGCTAGCATTTTAAGAAAATAAAAACATAAAATATTCAATATTGACATAATAGGGAAATAATATAAAATTCGCTTATCACGGAAGGAACGTCTCGCTAGCATCATCGTCTCTTTTGTCGGAGCTCTTTTATTTTCAGCCGTAGGTCTCTTCGTTTATTTTATTTATTCGCTGCCCTTTTTTCTTCACTGCTGTCGTTGTTCTCTCTTATTATTCGCTGTCCCAGCTCCTCAATCAGTTCCCTTTATATAGAAATAGGCACCGACTTCAAAGCAACCTAAGTCCAATATTTTCTCGGAATTCGAATCTTTACTTGGCATATGTATATTAGTTTGGCTTTCCTTTCCTTCTGTCACGCGTGGCCTCCCTTGGTGAATGAAAAAGTAGTCTTTTATTCTTCAAGCTTAATTCATCTCTTGTGGGCTTGAGTCCACTGATGGGCTTAAATTAATCCAAAAGCCCAACTATTCTTGTGTAGCCCAGTTCTCATGTTGGTGCTTAATGCGCATACTAGCCCGACTTTGATTCTTTTTGTTTCGATATTTGTCAAGTAAAATGTACGTAAGGGTAGGATATCCACGTGTATTCACACAAATATCGGTCGAAAATATACTTTCTCGGGGTATAAAAATAGCGTAAAATCCTAACTTATCGGCCCTCGTTGTTTAGTGCCTACGTACCGTTAAGACAAAACTGAATTAAGACGTCTAATGACTCAATATCGAAATATAGGATTGCTGTAAAGACATGTCTAATAGATAATCTTATCCAAGTACCTGATGAAGCGGTTGAGGTCTCATATTCCACTCTTTGTATTCCACTCTGTGTCCAACGAACGAAAATCGTTACACCTCCCCCCGTCCAGTGTTAAAACACCCTTAAACATCATTACACCTATGAATTTCTTTACGACAAGTGTTTAAACACAAAAAAACTCATTATTACGTATTTTTCCAATATGGTTTAGAAAAAATCAGTACTATATATTAAAATTGAAAAATACGTAATAATGAGTTTTTTTTTGTCTGAACACTTGTTGTAATGAAATGCATAGTTGTAATGATGTTTACGGATGTTTTAACGCTGGACGGGGGAGGTGTAACGATTTTCGTTGTAATGATGAAGCACACTCGTTTCTCCCCCAAAAATCCCAATCTTGATTTGCAATTATGTCGTTGTTGAACATCGAACCACTTCCGTCGACAATTCCAGAACCTTCCGCAGAATATTGTGCGTTCATAGGAACGCAATGAGCAATCATAGGGTTCGAAAGTGAAGAGGAGCTGCTCAAACTAATGTAAGAAGGCGGTGAAATAATAGAACCAAGGGACACGAAATCTCATCTAATAAGCCCGTCGAAATTAAATTAGGACCCAATGAGAAGTGGTCGTCGTTTCTTAGCGAACCCATGTTGTAGATTTCTTGATTGGATTGACCTTCCAAGCAGAGAGGCGGCGACGATGTCATGAAATCGATCGATGCAGAAACATCTTGTTGCATCTGATCCTTTGGATCGTCGAAGATTTGGTCCATGGGTCGACCCGTTTTACCATTAGATGATTGGTCGTTATGATCGTCGAAGATGTGTTGCATAGGATAATAAGTAGATATCAGCTCTTCGATTAGCCCGCGATCATACTTCAAGGTAAGAAATGAGACGAGAGAGGTGAGTTGAGATTCGATGTACATATCTATTGCATGGTTAGATTGTAATAACCAAATGTACGTATAAACTTATTGAGTGGTTATTTTTCTTGATTGCCCAGAAAAATATGAAGAGGGTTTGGCGTAATAATTAAGGAGAATGAGAGAACAATGGTGTGTTTATCGAAGATTAGGGTAGAAGATGACCATGATGCCCATTTAGAGACAACGTAAAAACATTTGATAGTATTGTATTTTTTTATCAGGGAACTAAGTTCCTTTTTTTCCTCGGTCAAATTAGAATTGTGAATATGGTGAAACTTGTGAATGAAGCTTGAAAGAGATGAGTCATATTCCTCCATATATGATTTTGAAATGCAAAACGAACAAGTAATGTGTCGCGGCGAGCTGAAGGTTTGACGGGGCAGATTCAGGCCCTCATGGGCTATCGAGTGGGAAAGTTGCCGGTTCGCTACTTAGGTGTGCCCCTTATTACTTCGCGTTTGACGATTGGCGATTGTGCCCCACTTTTACAGAAAGTGGATCAGCGGCTGGGGTCTAAAGCGCTCATTATCATATGCAGACCGACTCCAGCTGGTTAAGTCGGTACTGCAGGCGCTTCATGCTTATTGGTCGGGAGTGTTCTTGTTGCCTAAAGGCGTTATCAGTTCTCTTGAAACGCGCTTTAGGAAATTCTTATGGGGAGGGACATCAGCCAAGGTGGCATGGGATGTGCTATGTTTACCCGTATCAGAAGGGGGGTTGGGACTCAGGTCTATAGCTGTCGACAACAAATCTCTACTATTGAAGCATTTGTGGAGTGTACTTACCAGAACACCGGGCTCCATATGGGTCGAATGGCTATATGGGACGCGACTGCAGTCTCGATCGCTATGGGACCTCCAGGTCTCGCCGAATGACGCTTGGAGCTGGAGGAAGCTGCTGCAGTTGCGACCTTTGATCAGGTCCATGATTACTTTCCGTGTGGGAGATGGATCCGCGATATGGCTGTGGAAGGATCCCTGGCTGTTGCCTATACCGCTGTTAGAGAAATTCCCTAGAGGTCCTATTGTGATGGGGCTGCCTCCAGATGCAAGGCTTAGTATGGTCATTGACACGCAGGGATGGAAGTGGCCAGGGCAGGGGGCGGTTGAGTATCTTGAGATCAGCCGTCTCCTTCCATCCGTGATACGAGGGTATCGAGATGGAGTGTTGTGGAAGGGATCGCCAGATGGATCTATGACGACGCGTTTGGCTAGTGACGCGATGCGGCACAAGAGACCTACAGTTTGTTGGGCTAGCCTGTTTGGGGGGCCGTTGAAGGTCCCTAGGCATGAGTTCATCTTATACCTGGGATTGCAGGATCGGCTCTCGACTAGGGACAAGCCGTGGATAGCTCAGCGTGCGGGAAGTCCGGCTTGTGGCCTCTGTGATGAGTTGCACTATAAGACATCCCAGCATCTCTTTTTCGATTGTCCGTTTTCACAGCAATGTCTTCGAATCTTGCGGCGACGAATTCGGTGGATTTGGCCCTATCGGGAATGGAGTGCAGGTATTCGATGGGCGGCGGCCCGTTGGAGAGGGAAGCATCTTCTTCATGCAGCTTATCGACATGTTCTTGCCTCTCTGGTTTACCACATCTGGCAGGCAAGGAACAGGCGTTGGAAGGAGGGGATCATCACGCCACCTCAAAGGCTCGTGGGGTGTGTGCTTGCCTTGGTTATCATGCGTATTAGTGGTACGTCCACGAAGTACGACCTGCATCGTGCGGCTATTCGCAGAATTTGGCGTGTGGCTTGGTAGGCGTTAGTTTTGATTCATGTAGTGAGATCTTGTGATTGTGCCAGTGCTTGTTACTGGTTGGTTGCAGAGTTCATCTCCTGCTCATTTTGTACGTCCTTTCCACTTTATATATATAAGGGACATTATACCAAAAAAAAAACAAGTAATGTTCCCTATTTGCTTATTGAGAGGGTTTTGGTATTATTATCATGATAAAGACAAGACGTGTATGAGAGCATCGCATGCATGCATGCATGAACGACCCTTAATGCCAAGAATGTAAGTATTTATCCATATTCTTCGTTCACTACGTACACTGCCAAATAAAAATAAAATAGTTATTTGGGTATAAAAAGAAACTTGCAATGGAAAGGTGCGTTGGAGAAGGATTCCTGTTTCCCACCAATATTCTTGTGCCTCTAAAAGAACGAAGAAAACAACGTCGACGGCAAAACGAATTAAGAAGATGAAAGTGGGTTAAAAATCTTACCAGAACAATGTCACAGGTCAATAACCGAAGCCGATTGTCATCAGCACGTACCAAAGCATTGATGTAATCCCAGTACTGATCGACGTAATGCAAGTATTGTCCCAAGGGAACAGAAGGTCCTCTTGAGGGATTGCAGAGGGCCTCAATGTTTCTAAGGGCCGCTCCGTCCCATTTCTTGGGATTTTTTAGGGTAGCATCTGCTCGTTTGGCTTCTTGATGGCAATGGAAATGTATGACGTTGAAATGGCTTACGGTTGTGTAGACACAGTCGCCGCGAGAACTGCCTGAACTTCCTACCCACAAATTCACACGCTTGCTGTAGGTGTACACGCCCAACATGTCGGTCGGTCTCAATCTGTAGCCCTCTTGGCAAACCATGCAAGCTAAGCCGTCTTCTTCGACATCCTCGAAACCTTCGAGGATGGGCTTCGAAACAACGATTCGTTCGCCACCATCTGAAGTTGTCTCTTGCCGCATCCCGAGTCCCTTTTGATTATATAATGGAAATGGAATGTTAATGAAATTCAGTTATAGTGATAATCACTTGTCATGCTTGATGGAAGACATATATCAACAAGTCCCAGGAAAGTTGGAAATAGAAAATGGTTAAGTTCAGATACCATTTCCGGTGTGAGCATCATCAAGTCTCAGAAAAGAAACAAACCTGAAGCAACTGTTCTCTTTTCTTCAAAGCTCGGCGCCTCATTCATCATCGGTGGCATGTCGTAGCTGGCGAATAGTTTTGGCTAAGAATCCATTTTCTCATCAGCAAGTGTGTCCAGCAAATTCTCAGCCTTTGCTCCGATCTCGTTTTCGCCAGCAACACTCTCCAAAGCATGAAGCAGAGGCAAAACACCTTCTTCATCGATACATTTCTGAGAGGCCAAATTGCTAGGCCCCTCACATCGAGAGTGTTAGAGGAACAAGATGGCAATTTCAACACGGATGCCCACTCGGGAGTAGATTTAAAACCAGGTTGCCCTGTGCATGAAAAACAAAGCTTCAAGTGTCTTACAGCAACTTCAGTGATCCCTTTCTCCAGTACTATGTCTTTTAGTCTCTCCCCACATGAGCTTGTTTTTAGCGACTCTGAGACCCTCACAAAATTTTCAAGTGCTGATTTCTGCGTTGCTGCTTGTTGAGCAACTGATTCATCTTTTGGATTGTCCTCGTGTTCTCTTTGCACCTGGTCAAATTTACCCCAATCCTTCAAGTACGGTTTCAAAGTGCTGTATGAGAACTTCCATTGCAAGAGGTTCTCCATAAGTCAAGTAAGGTAAAATTCTTGCAACCATCTCCACGTTTCTCTGAGACTTCTTCAACTTCGATGGATGAGATAGCCTCTGGAGGAACATAAGAACAATTTTCTTAGCTTGTTCACTGCTACCAGAATCTTCACTGGAAACTGTATGAGGTGCAACACTGATGCTACCACTTTCGTTGCTTCCAGCGTGAGGCTCTCTACAATAAGCAGAATTCCCTCAGCAGGTTCCATGGCGTCAACAGAGAAGGCACGCCTTGCAGTTTCAAGCAATAAACCGTGAGTGCCCAGTCTCAACAATGCCCTTCCGTTCTCCCTTGTTTTGCAACAAAGCATCAGCAGGTTTAACACCGCAAGTACCAAGTCGTGGTTTGACTTCAGGTCATCGCGTAGCCGCTAATAAACTCAAAATCAGCAATTCTGAGAAAAAAGTGTTACTAGGATAGTTTGGTATTTACAAAAATCCAGATTAGAAAGCAGGTTAATAATACTTCGTGTTTCAAAAGATTGGCACACCTGAATAATGGATAATAGAATTTCAAGACCACCACCGTCTCTAACAGCACTAGTTCTAGCAAATTCCACCTCAGGATCTTGTGATTCCTCCCTGTCCTCATCTAACTTGATCACTGGTTCGGTAGCCTCACCATCCAAACCCTGCATTTTGAAGGATTCACTGTGCTATCGGAGAAACGGGAAGAGCCATGGCGCTCCACATGATGTAGCGCAAAGGTCACATGCATCTTTTGCAAAGATACAAAACGATAAATGACTAAAGAAGAGATGATCAATCAATCATATCAGGGATACAATCTACATGTTATCACAAAAATTACAGACACCCGTTGGAATCAAATCATGCCACACGCGAAGGGACATTGTTGAAAATCTAAAACTGGTTGTCTGTTCACATTTAATATAAAGGGAACTACGTTGGCCGACCCTCATCAGTTTTAGGATGGAATGCTCAAGTTGCACTAATGTTTCCATCAGAGTCCAAAACAACTGAATTAAGATTTGAACGAAACACAAAAGATGAAAAGGAACCTGAAGTCGATAGGTCACTGTCATTGGAGGACAGTCCCTCGTGGATGCAGCAGCATTAGAGGACAAAAACGATGCACTAGTGGTTGCATTTGCAGATTGGCTTGACTTCTTCCAGACCTGCTCATAAACTTGAGCAACACTCAAGTCTAAAACAGGAGATATGATATCACCGGAAACCAGTAACTCCATGCTATAATCATCTTCAAGAAGACCGAGAAGATCCAGCTGATGACATATTTTATTTTTCACATCACGCATTAGAGGACCAGAACTCGAGTACGGATTCTTGGTCATTGACCCCCTAATAAATTCCTCCTGAGTGTGTGCTTTGTTCAAAACTAAGAGATATATGGGCTCTGGTTTCGACGGGCAAATTAGATTGCACAATTGCTCCAATATGAACTGTATGATAATAAGATGTTTAGAACAGAAGCACAATCATCGGATGAATACTAACAGAAAATAATGTGGATAGTAAGTACTAAAACAATAACGACTTCATCCAAGAAATATTTGACCCAAACAATGATGATCAAAATTTCATTAGGTGGGGGATGTTAAAAAATAACTACGAGCCAGAAACAACAAAAACAATTGTGATCAAGGGCACCTTTGCATTATCGAGCTCATAATTGAGGAAACTAATACATCAAAGCAGGTTAAGAAGAGCTTACCATGCATGTACGCCCTTTTCTCTCCTCCCCGTGACTTTGCAACCCACTGATGCATGCCCGGATGAACTGCCGCTTATTCTCGTTGCTCTCAAGGAGAAGACTGTCAAGAAGATCTTTCAGAAGTCGATTTCAGTCACTTATTAATTTTGTCTTTTGCACAACACAACCAATCCCCTAATTACAATAAGCGCTTCAAGAACATCAAATAACAACTGATCCCGCATGAATCTGTCCATAACAACAAAAGGTAAGCACAAGTTAACCAAATTTGAGGAGAAGAAAACAAGCAATTCAACCAACCTTGGTCTAATATTAGGGACCTCCAGAAATTTTCCAAGTAGGTCGATGAGCTTATGAAGAATAAAACCTTGAGAAATGTCAATATGGAGGCTCCTCCCTAATGATTCAATATTACTCACTTCTTTCATGATAAGATTGCATATCGTACCCAAAAATCCTCGATAAGTAAAAAATAAACGAGCAGAGCATCCTCGGACTCTATCATCCTAAAAAGCAATTCAAAATAATCTGCAGCATTTTCACCAGCAGAAAAAGTCGCTGGTAACAGAGACATCAACAAATTCAGCAGCCGAAACTGTCTTGTCAGACTTTGACCACAAGGAAGATTAATTAGCATACACATTTCACTTCTTATAGACGGTGAACAAGCACTCAGAATCAGCTCTGTAACCCACGAGCCAAGTTCAAACAGCCTGTTCTCACTCCGGGTTGCTTTACATGCACACCGCTTCCATCGAAGGGCATATTTCATGGCCAAATACTCATTTCTCTGAGGATGAGACTTCTGGCCCATTTTGATAGTCTGAGAAACTTTATACTGCCTCCTCACAAAATCGAGATATGAGGATCCTTTTTCCCCATTCAGAATAGCTCAGCAATTGCATATGCTGCGTGTTTGAAGAACCATCCCAATTTTTCTCTAATGACTCCGATCTCGACTTGTTCGCAGCCACTACTCCGTCAATCCCTGATTTGGATGAGCTATTATCACCTTTCAGATTTGTAATTGGAGCACTCTGGAGCTCTTTGCCCATGGAATCAGGTTTAGCACTCTGCAGACTCAACTCTTATTTCGCCTTTCTTCTTTTTGTAGGAGTCTAAAGATTGTGCTCCATGCTTGTCTAAGCTCATTCCCCCCATCTCCTGCTTCAGCTTTCTGTGCAACACTGCTATTATCTTTGCCATAATAAAGGGCCAAATTCCAGAGTTTCAAAGCCTGAATCACGCACTCCTCCCCGAAAGAGAAAATGACATTCATGATAAAGCGTAGGACATCACCATGCCTTGAGCATTATTTCTGCCAGTTCCTAGGCCAGGCTGAAGCTACATCAGCAATACTGGAAAGGCATTATTTTGACACTTCTTTCGTATGAGATGCTGCTTTGAAAGCCACCAGACTTGTTTATGTGCTTATAGAGCTTCTTAACTTCATTGGAGAAATGCCAATTATATCGAATGCTGTAATACTGAGTCTTACTAACACACAAATGCAAAAATAGCCTCCTGGCATACCTCTTTACGAATGACATGTGAGTATTGTTAATGTAACTGCAGAGAACATCCTGATATACTTGAAAAAGAAGTTTTTGAGAGAGAATAGTTTTCCATTATATTCACGTACTTTATATACTACATTTACAACACTAGCTAAGCACTAACTAAACAAAACAAGGCGTGATTTCATCCCTAACTTAGGGAGTAAAATCAGGAACTAGCAACCCACTAATAAAGTAACCCACTAATAAAGTAATCCACTATGCAATATTTTATAATATTCCTATTTCGACACTCCCCCTCAAGCTGGTTTAAAGATATCTCTCATTCCCAGCTTGCCTACCAACCATTCAAACTGTTTTTTGTATAGTCCCTTTGTTAATATGTCGGCTACTTGCTTCTTTGTAGGAATATAGTTCACGCAAATAACGCCGTTGTCTATTTTTCTTTGATGAAGTGCTTGTCAACCTCCACATGCTTTGTGCGATCGTGAAGTACTGGATTATGAGCTATTGAGATTGCTGCTTTGTTATCACAATGTATTTTTATTGGTACTGATTCTGAAATTTTTAACTCCAGCAATAATCTTTTGATCCACAAAACTTCACAGATTCCTTGTGCTAGGGATCTGAATTCAGCCTCTGCACTGCTTCGAGCTACAACATTCTGTTTCTTGCTGCGCCATGTGACTAAATTGCCACCTACAAAAGAGCAATATCCTGAAGTAGACCTTCTATCAATAGGATTTCCAGCCCAATCTGCATCAGTATAAGCTTCAACTTGCATATGTCCCTGACGACTAAACAGAAGACCTTTCCCGGGTGTGCCCTTAAGATATCTCAAGATACGGTAGACTGCTTCGAAGTGTTCAAGTCCTGGCGAGTGCATGAACTGACTAACAACACTTACCGGAAATGCTATATCGGGTCGAGTATGGGATAAGTAAATCAATTTCCCAACTAGCCTCTGATAGCGCTCCGTCTCCTTCACAGATTTTTCATTTGCTAGTTGCAGCTTGACGTTAGGCTCCATAGGTGACTCAACCGGCTTACATCCTAGCATACCTGTTTCCGATAATAAATCAAGGACATACTTGCGTTGATTGACAAATATACCTTCCTTGGATCTTGCAAACTCCATTCCAAGAAAGTATTTCAACACTCCCAGGTCTTTGATTTCAAATTCTTTCCCAAGCTTCTCTTTAAGTTCCGCGAGTTCCTTAGCATCACTTCCTGTCAAGATGATGTCATCAACATATACAATCAACACAGCTACTTTACCTTCCTTTGCGTGTTTGTAGAACATGGTGTGATCGGCATGACTTTGGGCATAGCCAAGTCGCTTCATGACATTGCCAAAACGTTCGAACCACGCTCTTGGAGACTGCTTAAGGCCATACAAGGCCTTTTTAAGTCTGCACACCTTTCCGGCATTAGACTTCGTTTCAAAACCTGGAGGAATGCTCATAAACACTTCTTCATCAAGATCTCCATTGAGGAAGGCATTCTTAACATCCAGCTGGTATAGGGGCCAATCAAGATTGACCGCAAGTGACAATAGTATTCGAATTGAGTTAATTTTCGCAACCGGAGAAAATGTCTCTTGGTAATCTATTCCATACGTCTGCGTGAACCCTTTGGCTACTAGCCTTGCCTTATATCTCTCAACACTTCCGTCAGGTCTACTTTTTATCGTGAAGACCCATTTGCATCCTACTATCCTTTGATCCTTAGGTGCTGCGACAAATTCCCAAGTATCATTTTTCTTCAAGGCATTCATTTCTTCAAACACTGCTAAACTCCAATCCCGGTCTGCTAGTGCTTCCTGAATGTTTCTAGGCACAACATGTTTTGAAATATTAGTAGTAAATGCCTTATGTGTTTCGGATAGATGACCATAGGTTATATATCTGGCTATGGGATATTTGGTGCAGGTTCTAGTACCTTTTCGCAAGGCAATAGGGAGATCATTATCCCCTTTTTGTAGGGTTGGACTTTCAGGACTACTATTATAAGGTTCAGGGATAATAGGTAGAGGAATAGAGTTAGGAGAAAAAAAGGTACCTGAAGTATCTCCAGTTCCATTGCCCGGGAGTTCGGATTGAGCTTGTGTTGGAATGGTTAGTTCGTCTCCTCCTATTTTTTGAACATTCCTTCTAGAATAAACCCGAGGTTCGAGGATATTTCGGTTGTTTTTCATCCTTAGTATTTCCTCTTCTGACACACCAATTTCATGGTCAACAACTTCTTGTTCAAGATCCATATCCTTGTGTTTTGATTCGAGAGGTTGGTTAATAATAGTTGGAAGAGGCCCAGATGTTTCCCAAAAATTTCATTCCTCTAAATTCTCCCCCTGAATAAAATTTTTTGTAAAGTATGGTTTTGTTTCCATGAAAGTGGCGTCGACTGTTATAAAAATACGTTTAGTGATGGGATTAAAAAATTTATAGCCTTTGCGATTTGCAGCATAGCCCAGAAAAACGCACTTTTCTGCCCTTGGGTCTAGTTTTGACCTGGACCTCTTTGGTATATGCACATAAGCAATGCAACCAAATATTTTAAGTGGTAAATCTGAATTGATACGAGATTTTGGAAAGTATTTTTTCAAACACTCTAATGGGGTAATATGTTTTAAGACTCGAGTGGGCATCCTGTTTATCAAATATGCTGCAGTTAAAATGGCATCACCCCACAAATATTTCGGTATATTCATGTAAAACATGATAGCTCTAGCAACTTCGAGTAAGTGTTTATTTTTCCTTTCTGAAATACCATTTTGTTCTGGGGTGTCGGGGCATGTTGATTGATGTAACACGCCTTTTTCTTTAAGAAAAAATTCCATATATTGGTTGAAATACTCTGTACCATTATCGGTTCTTAAAATGCTTATTTTTGTTTGAAATTGATTTTCAATTAGACTAAAAAAATCTTTAAATATTTTTCCAACCTCATTTTTTTCTTTCATCAAACAAACCCAACAAAGTCGAGTATGATCATCCGTAAAAGTTACAAACCATCTTTTACCTGACGACGTAGTTACTTTTGAGGGTCCCCACACATCACTATGAAATAGGTAGAAAGGTTTTGACTCCAAATAGGGTTTTTGGACATAAGTTTTACGTCGACTTTTAGCAAGAACACAAGATTCACATTGGAAATCAAAAACATTTACTTTTTTAAATAAGTAAGGAAATAAATATTTCATATATGAAAAACTGGGGTGACCTAACCGGAGATGCCAAACCATTATTTGATCATGAACAGAAAGGGAACTGATACTACTAAGTCCTTGAACAACTTTATTATCAGGCGGAATTTTCTCAAAGTAGTAGAGGCCACTAACCATTCTAGCACTGCCAATCGTCATCCCCGAGCTCCGGTCCTGAAAAATACAGTGAGAATCACAAAAGACCACACGACAGTTAGAATCTTTGGATAACTTGCTAACTGACAAAAGATTGCAAGTTAGTTTGGGTACGTAAAGAACAGATTTCATGACTATATTCTCAGAGATTGTGACCAAACCTTTTCCGAAAATGGGTGAAAAACTTCCATCGGCAACCTTAACTTTTTTATTTTCAGAATAGGGTAAGTATTGATTCAATAGGTCAAGACGATTGGTCATATGATCAGATGCTCCGGAGTCAATTATCCAGGGAGCAGAAATTCCGAAACCACAAGAAAAGGCATTTATTTCGTTACCTGTTTGTGCCACGGAAACTTTTGGAGAACTAGAAGAGGGACCTGATTTTAACAATGCAAGAAGTTGTTGCAGCTGCTCATTGGTTATGTTGTTGGCAGCAGTCTCAGCTTCATTTGCAGAAGGAAATGCGCGACTATTTTTCTCCCACGTTTTGCCCTTAAAATTTGTAGGTTTGCCGTGGATTTTCCAGCAGTTTTCTCGAGTGTGACGCGGCTTGTTGCAGTGGTCGCACCATACACTTGGTTTCTCCTCTGGTTTTCTTCCGCTGGTAGCACTTTTGCGCATGTTTGGGGCTGTCGACCTCATGGCTTGCACAGGTTCATATCCTGATGTCATGATCAAGGCAGAGCCCTCCACAGCGGTAGTAGCAGGTCCTTTCTTGCCAAGCATAACATTCCTGCGACTTTCCTCTCTTCTAACTTCAGCAAACACCTCTCCTAGGGATGGCAGTGGTCGTCTGCCGATGATTCTCCCCCTCACCTCGTCAAACTCCACATTGAGACCAGCTAAAAACTTGAAGATACGACTATCTTCCACAGTTTTCTTGTGGTATTGTCCATCTTCAGGATTCTTCCACTCATACGCATCGTAGAGATCTAGGTCTTGCCATAGTCTCTTCAAGGAGTTGAAGTACTTGGTAATTGTTTCTTCGCCTTGCACCAATTCACCAAGTTTGAGAGTCAACTCATAGATTTGGGACTGATTTCCTAAATCAGAGTACATCTGACTTAAGTTCGCCCATAACTCATGCGCCGTAGGGAAGCACATATAATTTGCGCCGATCTCTTCTTCCATGGAGTTTACTAGCCACGTCATTACCATAGAATTCTCAACATCCCAAGTATCATACATTGGGTCTTTTTCCGCTGGAGCCTTCTGTTCACCCGTTAAGTAACCCATCTTTCCTCGGCCTCGGATATACATCCTTACTGATTGGGACCACCTTAGGAAGTTGTCGCCATTCAGCTTGATGGTAGTAATTTGGACGGGATGTGAATCAGATATTGTTTTGTGAGTGTTTCTTGGGGTTTGTGGCTGGTCAATGCTTGATAGTTCAGACATTATTATGGCTTAAGAGAAAAAGAGGTTGCTGAAAATTTTGGCAGAGGCAGACGTTGCTCAAATGTTTTGAGCTCTGATACCAACTTGAAAAAGAAGTTTTTGAGAGAGAATAGTTTTCCATTATATTCACGTACTATATATACTACATTTACAACACTAGCTAAGCACTAACTAAACAAAACAAGGCGTGATTTCATCCCTAACTTAGGGAGTAAAATCAGGAACTAGCAACCCACTAATAAAGTAAAGTAACCCACTAATAAAGTAATCCACTATGCAATATTTTATAATATTCCTATTTCGACAGATATCCATCAAGTTTTAGATCCTTGCCAGATGAAAGTCGATATGTCTTATCTTTCTCCCCATTCTTATCATGCTTTTCAGGCCGAATAAAACAATAGAGCACACGAAATGTATTCTCCAACAATAGTCTATGGCAGTCGGCAAATAAGTCCACACGATGAGATTTGGCATATGAATCTGAAAAAAATGAAACTACCCGTTGGAAGCTCCCTTCGAACTGTCAGTAGTGCACCACGACCACAGCCAGCAACAGGGTTCGTTCCATTACTTTCAACCCTGGCTGCTGTCCATCAGATAATTAACAAGAACCTGCCGAAGGAGGGCACATGCCTTCTACAGACTATAAACATAATCGCCTTTCTCTCTGCCGTCTAATACGAATGAAGCTGGCATTTGGATCATAGTTTTATCCTGAACATCTGCTGTCTCATCAGATTTTGGCACAGTTGCATCACCACTCGGTTGGTTCCAATTACGTAACATAAGGGTGAAGAACATGAAAACAAGGATTGTGACCTCTCCAAAAGATGAACGATTTCGGGCTGAAAATGGTTTATTAACTTCAATGTCGTCCAAAAACGAATTAACTAGATCTTCCAGTTTTAAGCTTTCAGCTTCGGTACCATCAACGAAGGACCACCAACAGCAGATGACAATCTATAAGAAAACTGCATCACTGGATTAGCCTGAATCCCAGAAGTAGTCTCCATCCACCCTTTTAGCTCGTCAAGAAGCTCGGAAAGAATTAATGAGTTTACAGCCCTCTTGGATGCAGAAATAGTTACTGGGTCAACCACTGAGGTTGAGAACTCTGCAGCTTCGTTTGGCATGAGCTCGTGGATAGACGGTGCTGAAGTCTGTATCTTTACATCAGCAGCAGATCCTGACAACAAACTTGAACAACCAAACTGATCACCCGAAAGATTAATTGCACTACTATCTCCGCCAAATGTCTCAGCCTCAATTGGTATTCATTGGCTGATCCCTTGAATGTGGAGGAGGAAGTCGATCTGCATCTAACAACTCATAACATGCCTCACACAGATCAAAATCAGGGCACACGGTGCAATGCCATCTACGTCTCAGGATAGGAACAGTTGAGCAGCCATCACAACAATATTGTACAGATGAAGTAACAGAATCTTCTTCTATCATGACCGGATTGTTTCCACTAGCTGCATTTGCCACATCCGCACGGCCAGGAATCGAAGTTTCACTCTCCATAACGTCATCCGTGCCAAGCATTGTCTGCTTTCGGAAAGGAACCTGGAGTAATCTGGAAGATATGGCCAGGCTGCCAGATAAAAGCAAATATCAGTGAAGTGGTCAAAGTTGGCGCTCGAGTTTTAGTTCTATCCCAGGTATTACCTGCTAGATGTTTGAACAGCACTGTTTGTAGAGAAAAGAAGCCCTTTAAACAAAGTAACGGCAGGTGCCACCGATTGCCTTCCTGCCAGACACTTCGCATAACAGTAAATAAGTGACGAAACGACAATGTTGTTCATAGTCTGCGTATCGGGCTGCTCCACATTTAAAGTTTCCCGGAGTACTTGCATTAGCCCATCAACGACTTCTGAACCTAAAGAGCACAGTAACCAACAGGACAAATCAATATATTCATCAGATAGATTTTCTGTAAACCTCCATCGAACATATTAAGAACGTGAAAAATGACACTGAAAGACACACAGAGACAAGTTCTGTAGGAAAAGCCTTCGATTTGTAAGCTGTGACAAAGGACTTACTTTCTAAAAGGCACATAAGATATATATTTTCCATAATTAAAAGAAAAATATCAAAAACTAAAGACTGAAACCTGTAAAAACCACATGCTTACATGACTGTCTGGAGAAAGAGAAAACTCGGAGCCAACATGCTGCATTTCTCTTGCAAGAAGTCATGATATTAGACTCAATTGCCTGATATAGCTGACTGAGCTTCACTGGAACATAATTTACCATTGGAGTGCCCCACAAAACAACAAAAAACTATCTCGCTGTTATGAATACGAGGAAAAGTACCATGAGTTTCCAGAAAATTGTCTAGGTTAGAACGTCGGTGCATAGCAATTTTACAAGCAGCACGCATCCGCAATGTGAACTCCTCTACAATCCATCCTCATTCCAAGCCTGGACAGAAGTACAGCTGTCGATTTCACCACCCCACTGAGGCGCATAGTATCCTTCACCTGAACAAACTATTTCAGCATGCTCCAGTGTCAAGAAACAGAAGCACAAAACCATATTAGAATAACATCATTAATAAATGACCATAAGAAAAAGTAAAATAATATCACTGTTGCTCAGGGCCTAAGAGATTACTTGGTAAGCTCGGCAGCCCTGGCGTGGAGGTGGCAGCCCTATCTATCGCTCTTTAAGCATGATAGAATTCGTGTGTGGAGGAAGAAATTCTAAATCTAATTATTCGAAAATAAGTCAAAATGAAATTAGATATTAAATAGATACTTAACAAGCTATATATTACTGTGGAAAAGCATACTTAATTTAATTTTATGATGTACTGGTTTTTATGATGTATTGCCAAGTTAATGATTTTTATAAATGTAAGTATAATTAAAGTCTGTAAATATTAATTAAAAGAATTAAATTAATATAGCCTTAAACAGGATAGAAAGGTTAAAAAGAATAAATATTAGTTAAAAGAATTTAAATTGCTGAATTAGACTTAAGCAAAGTTAAAAAGAACTACAAGTGTTGACTTAAATAAGACTAAAATTGAAAAAATTGACCCAAAATTGAAAAAATCTAAACTTAGTGACCCAAAATCGAAAAAATATATTCTTAGTGACCTAAAATTGAAAAATGACCCAAAATTATTTGACATTATCAAGCTCTATGGAGACGCGCCGCGAGTCTTAGATGAATGCTTTGCTCGCGTATTACATTCTCGAAGCATACTAAAACTTGGTGAAACTTTATATTTCATCTTCATTACGGGTTTGTTTTTTAGATGAGTCGTTGTCCTAAAGAAAATTGAGGCAATCCATCTTCATTACGCTACTTTTTTTAGTTGACCCTTCTTCATAATGTAGGGTACGATCTCAGATCGGATGTGAAGCAACTTGCTATGTCATATGGAAACTTGGATTGTTTCAGGCACTTAGAGGTGCTCCTTGATATCCAACATCTTTATGAAGAGAAAACGGGTGGGCTTTCTCGTCTAGCAGAGGTAACTCTTAATTTGATTCTTTATTTTATCTGCATCCCAAGTGGTTTATCCAAAAATAAAATTGTTTCAACCCCTTTGTGCTACGATGATGCGACAGAAAATTCTTGGAACTGGTTTGAACAAAACCAGAAGACTTAGCAATTGGGAGGAAAGACCTCTAAGTGATTCTCAGGTACTTCATTATAATCCTGCATTTAAGTTGGTTTAAGAACTTCTAACTTCATATTTCACTGAAGCTTATGGTTTTCTTGTGAGTTAAATATGAATCTAGCTAGAATATGCTGCTCTAGACGCTGCTGTCCTTGTTCACATCTTTCGGCATGTGAAGTCTTGTGATGGAGTTAGAAGTGGCATGTGAATATGCCACTTCATACGTATTTGAGTAATATATGAAGTTAGAAGTTCTTAAACCAACTTAAATGCAGGATTACAATGAAGTACCTGAGAATCACTTAGAGGTCTTTCCTCCCAATTGCTAAGTCTTCTGGTTTTGTTCAAACCAGTTCCAAGAATTTTCTGTCGCATCATCGTAGCACAAAGGGGTTGAAACAATTTTATTTTTGGATAAACCACTTGGGATGCAGATAAAATAAAGAATCAAATTAAGAGTTACCTCTGCTAGACGAGAAAGCCCACCCGTTTTCTCTTCATAAAGATGTTGGATATCAAGGAGCACCTCTAAGTGCCTGAAACAATCCAAGTTTCCATATGACATAGCAAGTTGCTTCACATCCGATCTGAGATCGTACCCTACATTATGAAGAAGGGTCAACTAAAAAAAGTAGCGTAATGAAGATGGATTGCCTCAATTTTCTTTAGGACAACGACTCATCTAAAAAACAAACCCGTAATGAAGATGAAATATAAAGTTTCACCAAGTTTTAGTATGCTTCGAGAATGTAATACGCGAGCAAAGCATTCATCTAAGACTAGCGGCGCGTCTCCATAGAGCTTGATAAGGTCAAATATATAAACTCTTTTCTCTGAGGAGATTTGCATGATAGAAACCTGTAGTTTTCATGCAGGAAAACCAGCTTGAGCAAAATATTCGAAGTCGGTAAAGCTTGAGATATTACTTGGAAAAATAGCTAAATTTACCTTAGAGGGTGGGCTACCCTTGACATACGTAGGCTTCCATTCACAGTCAAACCCAACAACTTCGCATCTCTGCAGATAGCATATGGCATCACGCAACGTGCCTTCTTCATCGACCCAAAATACATCTTCAATTGACATTGACAGCTCATGGAGGTTTAAAAAGCGATCATGCACAATATCTTCTGGTTCAACAAGAAATTAGGTTATTCACAATAACATCCTAATAAACAGTGGATGCATAATAGACTAACTTGTACTACTTAGCTTTTATCATGTCAGTAAAGGTGCATGACAAATTGTCGTAAAAGAATATCTTCCCTCTATCTATTATTTTTTTTTTTGTCAAATACTATCAGTCATAATTCTATAGAATTAGATATTAGCCCATAATATTCACTTCTACAGTACCTTTCAAATCTCCAAGGCCTTCAACGGAGTAACGAAGACAAAGCTCTTCGACTTTTTCCAAGTTTCCCGCTTTCCTTGCTATATAAACCTGAAATATAAGATATAATGTGAGTCCAACTTAGAGTTAACATATATCTCTGAAAACCCAACATAGTCAAATTGGTACCAAGTGTACCTACCAAATGCTGACGAAGCTTTCTATCACTCTGTGCTTTAGCCTCAGCTCGATCCCATAGCCCTTCTCCTGTCAGCCTCTCCAAGTACCTGCACATATGAATTGTATATATATCATTTCAAGTTGGGGTTAGATAAAACGCAATAATTGATGGAAAACATAAAGAGAGATTTTACTCTTCATTCATGTAGTGGTTGTGGAGTTCTGGGAACTCTTCCTGCATATTGTTTTTCTTTACAATACTCGATGCCTTTCCTAACAATTTCCTATCAAGAAACTCCTTAACGAGCAAATACAGCACCCGCTTCCCCTTACGATTTGCCCACTTTTCAGCTGCAATAAAATGTTTGCAATCCAACATTTTTGTGAGCAATAACTCTTCATACTGTTGGTTTGGGAAGCGTATCATCAGATCCATCGCGGTCCTATAAGATTTGGATCTTATACATTTTGAAATATACTGCTCGATGTCATTGACTGAACCTCTTGAACCATCAGACATGGCTTCTTCAGTATTCTCTAGGTTGACATCAAATATGTGCACCGCATGAAGTATAAGTTTCTCACTATGACTCGAAGCTCCGCTAATGAAGTTGAGAAATAAGTTCGCAATAGAAACTTTGGCCTTCTTCAAATCATTCATTTCATGCTTCACGTGATCAGAAATAGCTTCGAGTAAAGAATGGCTAAACTTTGCGTCCTTCGAGTCAAATAGGGCGGATAAGTGAAGACATCGAGCAATAAAATCCACTGGTTCGGCATGCGGATTTTCACTTACAACTAATGCTACAACCTTTTTAAGTGGATGACGAAAGTCGAGTTTTCCTGAAAAATGAGATAAAATAATTCCTTATGAAACAATCACATGTCATGATGTCAAGGAGACGAGCAAACTTGCTGTGGTATGTTATTTTTACATTTATAGTGACAAATAAAGCTTTATACTTACGCAGCTTATAAAACTCGTTGAGAAGACATAATAATGTTATTGGAGAAACCTTGGAGATATCGACAAAAGCATGCTTCGATATGTAGGTCCGTACAACTGTTGGAGTTATAGCTTTTCCCATTTCTGAAAAGGCAAAGATCTGCACAGAAGAACATAAACAACCAGAAATGAACCTATTTCCAAGCGATAAATCGTTCCAGAAACACAATTACTGAACCTAATAACATGCATCCCCATGAGTCTTTTTTCTCTGGTATTTTCTAATAAGCATCTTTCTTACTGAAAAGCTTCGCCGATCCCAAAGTTGCATTCAGCTCGATAAGAAAAGGACAAATAAAACGACTGCAAAATTATATATGCAGCACTGAAGTTTTGGAATCAAGGCACTAACCTAACCACTTTGTGCTTTTTCAATATCTCTGGCTTGAGACAAAGCCTTCTCTTCTTCAGCGAGGCAATAGTCGTAGTATCTGTAATCTGGAAAGCTTTCATCAAACAAGAATCTGCATGCAATAACAATCAATAAATTTTTATCTCTCCTAAATATCTTACAATTACATAACAAAATCAAATATCTTAATCAATTGCTCCCAAGTAGAGAATCCAAACATCAAAGGAATCCATCGGTCTACTGCTTGGTAAGCAAGCTCAAGAGAAATATACTGATAGAAGTCAGGTTGGAAAACTCTCTAACTCCAAACAAGAAGCAAGCACTCGTCAACCAAGAGACAATGCTCTCATCATTCTTATCGAAGAACAGGAGAGTATCAAGAACAGGACAGTAGAAACAAGAGGCAAGGACAAAAATGCCCAATAATGGAACAATGCCCAATAGAAATTCAAGCAAGCACTCGGAGACAATGCTCTCATCCAACGATTCAATTAAAATAGACTCTATCTCCAACAACACGGTAGATCAGATCAAGCAAGCTTACTACAATCGCCACAAGATAGATTGAAAAAACCTAAGATTCATAAGTGCTAAATACAACAAAGAAGCAACTCGATCAACTGCTAACCCTTAATAATGGAACAATGCCCAATAGAAAAACAAATGCGAACCTGTATCTCGAATACAGAGTAACAGCGATGGGAATGAACTGTAGATCTGCCTTTGGAGTGCGTCTGTTGGAAAAAGAGGTAGAGCGAGCGAGAGAGAGAGGAATGTCCGGCCTCTTCACGGTTCACGCGGGAAACAATTTTCGCTTGATAAATAAAAACATAAATAAGCTAAATCCATTTTCTACTACCATTAGTACTATTTAGTTCGAGCTTAGTCATCGGTGATCGGTGGACACATTCTGTTAATGAGGATTAACCTTTTCTTTCCCAATGCCTGTAGTAATGTGTGTGATTTTTTCTTTTCTAGGTAAGAAGGTTGCCGGGAAGAAAGATGACCTCCATGAAATTGTAGTGCACTTTAATGTGAGTTTTACATATCACTTTTGGCACCCGCTTATATGCAACAGAGGACAATATTAGTTGTTATGTAGTATTTTTTTTTTTTTTTTGGACAGCTATTTTGAATGTATTAGTTGCTGCTTATGCACATTTGGCTATGTAGATTGATGTAGAGAATCCATGAGTGATCATGACTCAAGACAAGAGCAGTGAATTTTTTGAATTCCAAAAGATAAGTTAGTTGGGGTGGTTTCAAAATTCCTTCATATTGAAAGAAGATCTTGCTCACGATGAAGAATTCAGTGATGAACATCGTAGCAGAGAGGATGTTAATATTAGTTCATGTTCTATTGATGAGCCGAAGTTACAAGTGAAGAAGAAAGCGTCAGTCACTTATAAAGACGCATTACTCAATCAGCCCAACCATTTTTAAAGCTCGCTAGATGAGGGGCATTTTTGTCTTTTGACCTAATTCCCCTTTTGGACTTAAATTAGTCGTCTTCTTCGCGCGAACACTTGATTTTGGTGATTTTGATTTTTCATTGTAATTGAGCTGATAAAATGAGCTATGAAATGCTCTAGCTCTTGTCTCTGTAAAGCTACTCATCAATAAAGGTCTAGCTGTTCCGTGGATGTAGGATATTTTAGATCCGAACCACGTTAATTTTCGGTGTTATTTTTACAATCAATCGCCACAATCTTGTTATGGTATGAGAGCTCAGCTGCGCAATCATCTGATTCAGCTCTCCAATCGAATTACTTCTTGTGATCATGTCTACCGAGGTACCACAGCCGCCGCCGCAGGTGAACAATGTCCCCCTTCAGCAGAATAATCTCAATCTTGGGAATGATCCGTATGCCTTGAGCAGCAACGACAATTCTGGTCAATTGCTCGTCCATGAGCCCTTGAATGGTGATAATTACATGACCTGGAGCAGGGCAATATTGGAAGGAATAAAGAGGGGTTTGTGAATGGTGAATTGGTCGCACCACCTGCCACAGACGCGGATAAGCTCAGCTCGTGGAAAAGGAATAACAATATCGTCATATCTTGGATTTTGAATGCGGTGAGCAAAGATATTTCTGCCAGTATAGTCTACAGTTCCTCGGCCAGGGAGGTTTGGATTGATCTGCACGAGAGATTTGGACAATCTAACAAGCCGAGGATCTTCCAATTGAAGAAAGATCTGATTAACCTTGCGCAGGGTTCGAGCAGCATCTCAGCTTATTTCACAAAACTTAAGACCCTCTGGGATGAACTTGCGAGTTATAGGCCGCCGTGCCAATGTTCTTGCGGAGGGATTAATGGAATCAAGACTTTCTTGGATGAAGAATATGTCCTTACATTTCTCATGGGACTCAATGATAGCTATTCGCAGATGAGAGGACAAATCCTCTTAATGGATCCCATTCCCTCAATCAACAAGGTCTTCTCATTAGTGGTGCAAGAAGAGAAACAAAGAGCCATAGCCCCTGGCTATGCTCGGACCACAGATGACCAAACTACCAATATGGCCATGATGGCAGCGAAAAATGACCAAGATCTAGCCAAGAAAGGCTTCTGCAATGCCAAAAGGGAACCTGCCAGACCCGTGTGTTGGTCCCGAATGCACCAAACAAGGAATCAAAGAGGCTTTGATGGAATGAAAAGGGAGTATTCTCACCTTTGAGTGTGTGTAGTGTGCGAAAAATTTGGATAAGCCTTTAATCTTTGATTACTTTCAAAAGTGAGTTGGTATAACCTTATATACCACATTAACCCTAGGTATATTAAGGCCCAATCACTAAATATAAATTAATTACAATCTAGTCTAAAGCCCAAGCTAAAGATAATTACAAAATTAATCCCAAGACCTAAACTATTGACACAATCTATTAAATATCCTAACAATCTCCCCCTTTGTGTCAATTGTTGGGAGTCTTGGATCTTGAGCGTAGCGGTGGTGGATTAGCGTGTGAGTGTGTCGCGAAGCCCTAGCTTGAACTCGAAGGCGCGGAGGTTCCTTCGAAGTACCAATCGATTAGCTATAGCGTCAATGAGCTTCGCGAACTTGGATCGGCATAGAGGATCTTCTTCTGAAAGTATGCGGCAGATCTTCATTAGTTTGTCTTGGATGATGGTGAGCGTTCCATCCGAGAACTTTGCCACTTCAGAGCAGCGCAGCATCCTCATCTTTCCCTTATAGTTCGAGTAGGCGACCGCCGGATCGTCTCCGTCGATCACATCGCCTTCTCGGTAGTCGTCCGCGTTCTTGAAAGATGGGCGAGTCAGATTCACCTTCTTCAGATTGTGTTCCACCGCCATCTGCAGATCGTGGGTGGCGAAGAATCTGACCTGTCGGAGCATGTGGCGTTTGATAGCCACATATCCCATGGTGACCGGTTCAGCACGTACGAGATGTCCAGAACTTCTGAGGACGAGTCTGAACTGCTTCATGGATTCCAGCATGCTGTACAGGTCGCCCAGGCGCAGAAACTTGAAGTCCGCCTCACTGACTTCACAGTAGCTCTCATCCTGCCTCATTACCGTGAATACTGGGTAATGGACAGGTCCTTTGGACTCTTGGCGGAGGTCAGTGATTTTGCAGATGGGGGCCCGACTTATTTCCTGAGCGATGTTTTCCTCATCGGATAACGTCCTATTTGAGCATTTGTGGCACAGAAGGCTCCATCGATAGAGCTGCTTCTTTCTCTCGCTCCAATTTTGGATGTTCATCAGCTCGTACTCGTCGAAGGTTGTGATGATCTGCTCCTTGCGCCGCCAGATCCTCTTCCTGATCTCTTCTTGAAACGGCGCGGTTATCTTTTTGTTTTCCCACGGTGCTTCCGGTATATTCACCGTGGGTACATCCGTTTGAGCAGCAGGGGCCTCAATTTGCTGCGCTTGGAATTGTAGGATGTTCTCGAGCTCGGCCGGTTCAGCGTCGTATTCCTCTCCGTTCTCGTCGTCTGCGGTGTTGATCAGCGTTAACGAGGCCTCCATGAGCAGACGTCGAGCATTTTCCACCAACTTCCTAGCTGCTACTGCATCGGCGGGCGTGTATAGCCATTCATCGTTGAAGATGTAGGCTTCGATCTCGTTCTGTGCGCAGTAGACATCCTCGGAAGCCGGGTTGGAATCGATGTTGAGAGGGGTATGGCTATGTGGTGGCGAGGGTGTAGCGTCGGAGGAGTTTGTGGATTGTGGGGATGGAATTGGTGGAGATTCTGGTGGTTCGGTTGAGGTGATGGTTTTGGCGAGGATGATTTGAGTGACGGGTGGTGTGGATGTGGTGGTGACCTCTAACGTCGATGTGACAGTCAGAGGTTCTGAAATGGTGGGTGGAGAAGGTATAGTGGTGGTCTCTAATGTCGATGTGACGATTAGAGTTTCGGAGACGGTGGTGGGTGGTGGTGAGGGTGATTTGGCTAGTGGCTGAGGGTAAATGAGATGGGATTTATGGCTAGTGGGGTGTGAGGTTTCTGCTGCGGGCGTTCGTTCAGGTACAGAGGAGGGCAGCGTCGATTGCATGAGTCCTTGGGATTGTGAGCCCAGCTGCCTATTCTCCCCCTCGCGGCGATCTTGATCATCATCTTGATCGTCGCGCCTGATCCTGCTAGACTCGCCTTGTGTGCGGCAAGTCATTGGTTGTGTCATTATTGCCTTCATTTGCCGTTCCTCCTCGTCAGGTTCCGTCATTGATTCGAAGCGAGCTCTGAGGATGTAGAAGAGCTCCTTGGCGGAAATGGCGGATAGAACAGCCTCGGCGTCCACGTTTTGTGTAGGTGGTGGCGTCTCCGGGGCCACACCTTTGCCCTTGTCGACGGTGGACGCATCGAGACGCGCGTAGACTTTATCGAGGATAGACGCCTCAAGAGTCTTTGCAAACTCTTGAAGACGAGTCTCTAACGCGGTCTCGGTCACGAACTGGGGTAAGTCTAACAAGTTGGAATCTCGAAGATATCCAACTGTCACCGAATCGGAGAAGATCGCCGATCGGCCGCCCGTTTGCACAGGTCGGGAAAAGACGGGGTCACTCAGACTTCCCGTTGGCATCACCGATGAGACAGACTCAATCGTATGATGGCCTAGGCTCACGGTTGTTGTGATGTTGACCGTGCTAGGTCTTCCGCTCTCAGTCACAGAGACATCACCGAGCGTTCTGACAGAGTCACGAAGACTCTGTGGTGCGGTGGAAGGTGTATGTGTCCTAGAAACGGATGAAACTATGGGGAGTGAGGGCACTAGACTCGAGGTGCATGAAGAGGATGCAGTCTGAGGCGAGGGACTGCTTGTTTCAACATCGACTATCTCCAAGTGGGATGTCGATGGTATACGTGGCTCCTCGTGGAATGAAATATCTTCCTGTAGAGAGGAAGATAAGTGGGTTGGTGGGGTAGTTTGCGTGGTTGAGCCAGATGCCACGACTTCTACTCGGGAGGTGAACACATCACCTCCTGTACCTACTGGTTCGGCTCGGCTTATCTGTGGCGGAGGAGGTCGATCGTGCTTTTGTTTCGATCGGCGCTCCGTGGGGCGGCTTACGTCATCCTCCCGCGACCGTTTTTTCGGAGCGCGTGTGGAAGAGGATGCGGCGCGACTCGAGGACTTTTTGGAGGTGGTGGTGGGGTTTTGGCTAGTCCCGGGGTTGGGAGCAGTGGGGTTGATCTGCTCCGTAGGGACAGTGGATAGTGGTCTGGGGCTTTCTCGGAAAGAGGCGGTTGATATGCGATATTCGCGGACGTGTTGATTTGTCTGGTCGGCGTAGGCGAGAACGTCGTCCGGAATTATCATTGCGTTTCGATCCTTCGCCGGGGTGTTTCTCTTGGCGAACTTCTCGACTGTTGGGATGGCGAAGTGTTCGGCTGCCGGCCGCATGCGAATGCTGGTCGAGTGCATGCGGAAGTGTCTGATGAAGGCTGGGAGCCACCGCATGTAAGGGATGAAGCGGTTAGTGACTCCCTTTGCGACTTCCCGGTCGCGACGTTGGATCATCGCGACGAGATCCATCCAGAAGATGTCCGCGTAGTTGTACTTCCGGTTGTGGGCGATGCCGGTTAGGATGGTGAGGATCTGAAGATTTCCGCGGTCCTGACCGGCATGCTTTCCTGACAATCACTTGTTCACCAGCAGGTACAGAGTTCGCCAAGGTTGAGGTAGGTTGCGGGTGGTGACTTCACTGAGGACAAGTGGGCCCTTCTTCTTTTGGTATCTGGTTGGTAGCCCAGTCGGTCAATGTCTTCAATAAGTTGATCGTGCGTTGGTAGTGGGTCATAGGGTGTGTAGACGGGGAGTTGAAGCACTTCTTGCACAATTTTGCGATTGAGGACCACCGTTTCTTGATCAATTTGGGCGGATAGGTTTTTGGCAAGATGGAGTGGTCCCGCTATCTGCAGTGTATGCCAGAATTGTTGAAGGTACACCTGTGCTTCTGGCTCGCCATGTGTGAAGGCGTGGCGAAGTGGGTGCCCTTTGAGGATTTCTACGATGACGGGGGCATCGCACCGAAAGCTCTGCAGGTCCACCATGAAGTTGTTGGGAATCAGGGCCGCCCATTGACTCAGTGGGAAGATCTGCTCGGGTGGTGGAACATAGAGTCGTGTGTTGAGTTCGATGCGAGCAATGTCCCGTTGGAGTGCAGCCGCCTCAAGAGCTTCAATCGTGCTTTGATCCTTTTCAGTCATATCTGTGCTTGACAGAAATTGTAGCATGGTTAGTACAGATTAAGTTGCGAAAATAATACAACAAGACATAGAATTGAAGCAAATAAGGGAAATTTTCGCGAAAATGTTTATAGGAGATGAGAATATGTGCTAAGTAAGACACATAGTCATAAAAAAAATAATTTGCAATTTGTGTAAAATTTTGCATGTTAGGGAAAATTTCGCAGATTATAACACGGTGAAATGTCGAGGAAATTGTCGCATTTTTGGAAAATTTCGTATGTATGAAAGAAATTTCGCATGTAAGCAAAATTTTCGCATATAAGGATGCAAATAGGGAAATTTTCGCATATATGAATTTTTGCTTATAAGGTAAATTTTCGCAAGTTTAAGCGATTTCACATTCTGAGTCAAATTTCGCATATAATTGAAAATTTCGCAAGTTATATGAAAGTTTCGCGGAAGGAAAAAGCTTTATGCATTGAGAAATTTTTCGTGTTTCACTGTGGTTGCGAAGGAGTGGAGATGCGAAAGTATGTAGTTATGAAGTGATGTGTTATAAGATTTTCGCGGGGTGACACTCACTGTAGCAGAGAAAGTATTGACGTGAATAATAAAAAGTTTCTCAGATAGACTTTCGCGGGGCTTCACATACTGTAGCAGCGAAAAATTTAAATTTATGTAAATTCTCGAATGAAAGTTTCGCATTTCCTTAGTCACTGTAGCAGCGAAATTTTAGCGCTGGAAATTTCTCGGATAAAATTTCGCGGAACCTCAGTCACTGTAGTAGCGAAACTTTCAATCGTAAGGAATTTCTCGGAAAAATTTTCGTGGAACTGTCCTCACTGTAGCAGCGAAAATTAACGTTTTAAAGCAAATTTTTCTTGAGAATTTTCGCGGTGAAGAACACAGTGCGAAAGCAGCGAAACGACGCAATGATGTTAGTCTTAGACCTACTCAAATCTCAACCAAAAAGCTATAATCTGGGCTGAATCGACACGTAATTGAATGGGCAATGCATATTTGGGGATATTAAACATAAAGAACGAAGTATGCATTCGATTCAGAGCCGAGAAAATTTAGGCGTAACCTAACAGATTTAATCTATACGGGGCAGAACAGGATAAAATTAGCGAAAATTGACTTGTTTGAGGCGCATTCATACCGAACAGCTGATTTGCGACAATTTGAGAGCAGATTTGACGACGAATCGATGCGGGGAGTTGCGAAATTTTTTAAGAAAGGGGTTGCGAAAGTTTTGAATTTTCTCGGGAATTTTAGGATAGTGAATAACGTTAAGGGTTTTGGGGTTTTAGGGGTTTTAGGCACTGTTCATGCGAACTTTTGTGTAAATGGGCCGAAATTCATGGGCTTGGTCAAAGCTGGGACCAGATATGATTTTCGCGGGCTTGGTCAAAATTGGGTCCAATTGAGACTCAATTGGTCCAATTTTGACCTTGTTTGATCAGAAATTTTAAAATTCAACCCAAAACATTTTAATCAGTCCAATTTTGACTCAATTTGACCAAACTTTAAAATTTCAACCCAAAAAAAAATTTTATTTATTATTTATTTAGGCAAAAGCAGAAACTCCCCCTTAATCTAAAAATCCCTTTTTACATAATGGAAAAATCAGACGCTCCCCCTTAATCGAAAACTCCCCCTCAAATGACATAATCAAGGAGACACATAGAAAATGGAGTGAAGTGAAAAAGAAATATGTACACTTTATCAAAGTTCATGTAGGGGTCGATTGGTCACAACGGAAGATTCAACATGCCCAACATAGTCACAAGGTGTTGGAATCGTTTGACATCCAACGGTTTTGTAAAAATGTCGGCCAGTTGATCTTCGGTTGTGACGTAGTGCAATTCAATCGTCCCTTGTTCGACATGTTCTTTGATGAAGTGGTGACGAATGTCTATGTGTTTTGTTCTCGAGTGATGTACCGGATTACTCGTCATCGCTATCGCACTCTTTGAGTCACAATAAATGGGAATTTTATCGACATGAATATTAAAATCTCGTAGTTGGGTTCTCATCCACAAAAGCTGTGAACAACAACTAGCAGCGGCGACATACTCTGCCTCCGTTGACGAAGTTGAGACACAGTTTTGTTTTCGAGACGACCAACTTACGAGTTTACCGCCCAAGAAGTGTGCAGCTCCAGAGGTGCTTTTCCGATCCATCTTGCATCCAGCGTAATCCGAGTCAGAGAATCCAACCAGCTTGAAGTCCGATTGAGTGGGGTACCACAAACCCAGATTGGGTGTTCCTTTGAGATAGCGGAGAATCCTTTTGACAGCAGTGAGGTGGGATTCCTTAGGTGTAGCCTGGAAACGAGCGCAGATTCCTGTCGAGAGAACGATATCCGGTCGACTAGCAGTGAGGTACAGAAGAGATCCTATTATCCCTCGATAGATGGTTTGGTCAACAGGAGCACCAGATGGGTCCGCGTCGGGTCGACCAGAGGGAGACATAGGTGTTGCAGCAGTCTTAGCATCCTTCATTCCATATTTCTCGAGGATGTCATGGATGTATTTGGACTGGTTGATGAAGATTCCGTCGGGGAGTTGCTTTACTTGAAGACCAAGAAAGAAATTCAGCTCGCCCATCATACTCATTTCAAACTTCTCCTTCATTAGTTCTGCGAACTCTTCACATAGTTGTGGTTTAGTTGAACCGAAAATGATGTCATCGACATATATCTGTACGATCATGATGTCCGGGCCACTCCGCTTGGTGAAGAGGGTTGTATCCAGAGATCCTTTCTTGAATCCTGACTGAACGAGGAAATCTGAAAGGACGTCATACCAAGCTCGGGGAGCCTGTTTTAGTCCGTAGAGAGCCTTGTAGAGTCGATAAACGTGACGAGGAAATTCTTCGCTCAAGAACCCTTCAGGTTGATCGACGTACACTTCTTCTTTGAGAAATCCATTCAGAAATGCAGTCTTCACGTCCATTTGGTAGACTTTGAAGTTCTTGTGAGCAGCAAATGCAAGAAACATTCGTATTGCTTCGATCCTGGCGACGGAGGCAAAAGTTTCATCGTAGTCGATGCCCTCTTGTTGGTTGTACCCCTTGGCCACAAGTCTTGCTTTATTGCGGATGACAACACCGTCTTCATCCTTTTTGTTCTTGAAGATCCATTTCGTGCCGATAATGGATCTGTTGTGAGGGCGTGGTACGAGTTCCCAGACTTGTAAACGTTCAAACTGATTTATTTCCTCCTGCATTGCAATCAGCCAATCAGGATCATTGAGAGCTTCAGCTACTCGTGATGGTTCAGCTTGACTGAGATAGCAAGCGAACAGACTTTCATTCATCGTAGCCGAACGCGTTGAGACACGGGATGTGGGATCCCCAATAATCTGGTCTGTAGGATGAGAGCGAGCCCAAAGTGGTACATTTGTCTGTGAGGAGCTGGCCGCGTTTGCATCTATTGGAGGCTCATTAGATTGAGGTCCGGTGTCCGAAGAAGAGATCTCAACCGTGGTAGATTGAGAGGGTTCAGCATCAGAATCAGCAATGTTCCCAGGGTTGGGTAAAATGTCGTCTTCGTTGAGGTTGAGTGTATCCAAGTTTGGAGGGACGACGTCATTGCCGATAACTGGTGGTGTAGGTGGAGTGGGTGCAGCGGTAGGTTCAGTGGTGGCGGCGGGAGTCTTGGGAACTGGATAGAAGTACTCGAAAAGTAGGTCGAGATCCAGTTCACCAGAGTTGCCCTCAGATGAGGAAGTTCCCGCCGTTGAAGGTTGACCTTTTGTCAACGACTGTAGAAGACCTGGTTCTGGACTAATATGAGCAGAAGCCATGAGGTCGCCTTCGCTTTCGTCAAAGGTGACATTTGTGCTCTCAATGACAGATCGTTTCTCCTTAAGATAGACTCTGTATGCCTTCGAGTTTAGCGAATAACCAACGAAGATTCCTTCGAGTGCTTTTGGATCAAGCTTCCCAAGATGTTGGCGATCATTGCAACAAAACATCGGCATCCGAAAACCCTTAGATACGATATATCTGGTATACGACGGTTGTTCAACATCTCGTATGGAGTGCGGTTGAATCTCTTGTGGATGGAAGCCCGGTTCTGCGTGTAACAGACCGTTTGAATAGCTTCGCCCCAAAGAGAGTGAGGAAGGCCGGATTGGATGAGAAGAGTCCTGGCTGCTTCAACAAGTGTCCTGTTCTTACGCTCAATGACACCATTCTGTTCCGGTGTCTTCACAGCTGAGAACTGCTGAGTGATGCCCTGAGTGGCATAGAAATCACCGAGTTTCTTATTCTTAAACTCAGTTCCGTTGTCAGTTCTGATAATCCGAACCTTCTGTTGATGGAGAGTTTGGGACGTAACAACAAACTCGATGATTATATCGGGAACTTCATCCTTTGTACGAATGAGTTTCGTCCATGTGTAGCGTGAAAAATCGTCGACAATCACAAGAATATACCGTCTTCCTCCGAGTGTGGCCGTAGGCATTGGTCCACATAGGTCCATATGTAAGAGCTCGAGGATTAGCTTAGAGGACGGTGTTTCCTTGGATGTGTGAGACGATCGCTTCATCTTCCCCAATTCACAGGCAGAGCAGAGGTGTTCCTTATGATATGTTAGTTGGGGTAGACCGTTGACGAGTTTATCTTGACGCAGTTTGTTGATAGTCTTGAAATTGAGATGTGAAAGACGTCGGTGCCATAGATCATTCAACTTGGGTGCAGCCCGAGAGAGAAGGCATACTGGTCGAGAAGTCGTGAGATTGAGTACGTAGAGGTGAGACGTGCGCGTTCCAGAAAGAAGTGGCAGTCCCGAGGCATCTATAATGCTGCAGATGTCAGATTCGAAGAGAACCTTGTATCCTTTGTCGCAGAAACGACCAATGCTGAAGAGATTGTAGCTCAAACCCTCAACGTAAGAGATGCCCTTGATCGTCAGGTTGTCATGGACAAGATCACCAGTTCCGAGAATTGGCGCCATTTGACTGTTTCCGAAGGAGACCCTTCCGAGATAGCGCTCGGAGAAGTTGCTCAGCAGCTCCTTGTTCCCCGTCATGTGTGTGGAGCAACCCGAGTCTAGATACCACACATGACATACCTGCAATCATTAGCAAATGTTGGGTCCCCGTATACTGACGGGGCATTCTTGTGATACAAGTAAAATTTTCATGCGCTTAATGGGAAATGTGGATTCTAGATCAGATTGTGTTGATTCTAATTTAGCTTTCCCTTTGTCGTTTGTTTGATTAGGCGGGATTATGGTTTTTCTAACCCATATTTTCCTAATTTGTGCTTGCATGTATGGCGCCTTATACATGAATTGGTGCGGGGAATGTGGTTGTCGTTTTCGTGCTTCGGTTTTGGTCGCCTTTGGCTTGCGAGAAGTAGGTGAGTTTGCGTTTGTCGACGAGAGACGTTTTCGCTTGACCTTAGGCTTTGGCGAGATGAGAGAATTCACAGACGTCGCAGAGAAGGTTCGCTTGCGAGGTCGGAGTGTTGCGTGTTCATGTGTTTCATATTCGTGAAATCGTGGGAGAACAAAATCATTGCAGCAGCACATAGACATAAGTTTGGTAAAAGAAAGATAAGTTTTAGCAACATAATTGTCTACGACCTTAGGATATTGGGATTCAGTACATAGAGAGGAAGGACGAATATAGGATGGTTTTTTCTTCTTGTCATCGAAGAGTGGATTCGCCTTTATCTGATACGAGCTGCCTTCCAGAGACGTCGAACTCACATTCCCTGTATCCATAAGAATACTAGAGTTAGTGTTAGAACATATGTCATCGTCAGGAGTCATTTTCGCCGTCCTCTTACATTTACA
This sequence comes from Craterostigma plantagineum, assembly GCA_027422505.1. Classification (NCBI taxonomy): domain Eukaryota; kingdom Viridiplantae; phylum Streptophyta; class Magnoliopsida; order Lamiales; family Linderniaceae; genus Craterostigma; species Craterostigma plantagineum. The sequence continues at coordinate 21,734,872 of JAPQWV010000012.1, forward strand.
TGTTTGAGAATCGGGTACTTGACTCGATGTGGAGGGATAGTTCGTATTGGGAAATTTTTCTAGTGTGTAGATTTTGCTAAGTATCTCATCTCGCTCTTTTGCAAAGGCCTTCCTTTCTACTTCTAGTTGTCGTTCTAGTTCTGCTATGAGTAGTAGTTTCTTTGGGATGTAAGTGCGAGAGAGCACATCTTGAAAAGCAACTTCTTGTTCTTTGTTTGGGAGTAAGGTTTCGACATCCTCCGAGAGTGAGGATACCTCAGTCTTATCTCTATTGTTCAACTCTGTGTAGTCAAACGCGATTTCTGCCCAATGAATGTTCTGTTCTCTTGTTTCTTCTGAGATGGCAGCGGAGGATGATCTCACAAATGGCTTAAGCTGCGGAGGAGCACCATTTCTTGTTTGCAAGAACGCGGTGTTGCACATGTTATATCTTTTAACTGTTAGCGGTGTTGGATTGCAATTGCTAGACAGTCCGATCCCCCCCCGGGCGTTGTAGAATTCTGTTTCCACTGGTTGGTTCAATAGGCATAGGATGCGTGAGTTTTCGTTTCTAAGGTGAAGTTGCTCTTCAAGTTCTTTCACCTTGCGGTATAGCCTAACTCTTTCCTTTGTAAGCAGTTCATATTGGGAGGCCGTCAGGAGGCGTGAAGTTTCACATGAACTAATGGCTAGTGTAGTTTCCTTAACCTTAGTCTCACTTTGTTTGTTCTTGCTTTGCAGACGTTTGACTAAAGCTTCAGAGGCCATTAGACGTTCGTTTGCACAGGCAAGTTCTTCTACTTTTAGACTAAGTAAGGCATAGTTGTTTTCAAATTTTAGCTTAAGTTCATCATAATCCCTAGCGTCTACGGTGGGTTTCTTAATGGCGTGTCGGTGAGTAAACACATCATCTAGGTGTGAGATTCGTACCTCAGACGCAGCGTTGGTAGAAGTATTAGCTGTGTTTTCACCGGTGTGACCCATCTCCTCGTCCTCGTCATGTTCGACCAGCCTCGCCATGCAGCAATCTTCATCCTTAGGCTCCTCTCTTCTGAAGTGTCATTCACCCATTCAGCTTCTTCGGTGAGTAGAACTTTCCCACTTTCCACCTTGCGGGTCATTCTGGCCTTACGATCGTAGTAGCCGGAGTCCTTCACGCGTGGGGCGTGGCATTCTTTGGCAAAGTGTCCCATCTTTCCACACCGAAAGCACTTCACGGACTTTTGAGGTGCGGAGTCCTCTTCTTTCTTTGTTGGCTTGGCTTCCTCTGTGGGAGTGGTCTTTTTGTTGCCGCTATAGGTTCTTTGGCGATTGGAAGAGGATGAGGATTTTTTCCCGATCTTCTTTGAGACCAACTTAGTGAGCATTGCCAGTTGCTTGCGTATATCACGAACATCTTCGTCTGATTCTGTATCAGCTTCGGATCCTGAAGAGGTGTCAGATACAACAGCTGGTAGCTTCCCTTTGTTCTGTTTGGTCTTAGTGGTGGAAGATCGTTCATTGGTTTTGTTTGAGAGGAGGGCCAGTGGGTCGACTCGAGTGTTGGTGGACTGAGGTTGCACGTATGGAGCATAGGCAGACAGACTGTCATAAAGAGCATGGATGGAAGTGTTGGAGAGGTCCTTAATCTGAATCATCATCACGATTGCATTGCCCCATTGTGGTTTGAGGCTTCCAAGAAAGCGGTTGTTGATATCGAATTTGTCCCTCGAGATCCTGGCTTTCTTGAGTTCATTGATGACCTTCAGGTATCTGAGGTACGTGTCACGCAGCTCCTTTCCTTCGTAGGCTTGGAAGTGTTCATACTGTGAGAGACAGGCTGATTTCCTCCCTTGAGCACTTTCAGTTGTGCCTGCCATGATTTCTACGAGTTCATCCCATATTTCTTTAGCAGTTGTGCAGCACTCGATGTGAGCATAGACTTCGTTGCCCATAGCCTGGAAGAGGTATCCTTTGGCAGTCTCGTCGACCTGTTCGCGGGCCAGTTCATCCTCATTGATGGGACCTCTTGGAGTGCGGCGTTCATCCATGGGAGGGTTTGCCTTTGGCTGTGCAGGGATGATTGTCCAGAACTGTGCTGGGCCGTTGAAGATGGAGTCCAGAAGATATTGAGAGAGTGGTGCGCCTTTGTTCCTGATGAACGTGAGGAACCGGTTTGTCCATATGCTGTAGTCGCCTTGTCGCAGCATCGGAGGCCTGGTGTCGGAGCCCACTGTGGAGATGTCATTCGTGGTAGACATGGTCGGTGCAGTCGAATCGTCCGTGGTTTTGATCTTGTATAGATGAGACAATTAGTAACGAACGATAAGAGAGATAAGTTTAACGAGTAGAGTTTGTGAAAAATTCTTTAAAGAATTTCTTGAACTAAGTGAGCGTGTGTGATGGTCAATAATGTATGAAGGGAAAATATATCTTAAAATTAGGAGAAGTTCTAGAAATTTAAGAGCGAGATTTGAGGCGAGAAAAATAATTTATGTCAAGAATGGTCTAGGGTGATAGTACTAAAGTGTAAGGATCAAATCTTGAATAGGTTTGAGAAAGATTCAACCCGAGAAAGTTTTAACCCTAGAAGAATTTAACACGTAAAAAAAATTCGCAAGTTGAAGAATTTCGCAAGTTAAGACTTTTTAAGCTTCGCAAGAGAATTTTTGCAAGTTATGAAACTTTCGCACGTTGAGAATTTTAAAGCTTCGCAAGAGAATTTTCGCAAGTTATAAAACTTTCGCACGTTGAGAATTTTAAAGCTTCGCAAGAGAATTTTCGCAAGTTATAAAACTTTCGCACGTTGAGAATTTTAAAGCTTCGCAAGAGAATTTTCGCAAGTTATAAAACTTTCGCACGTTGAGAAAATTTTCGCGGCCAAAAGAAATTCTTGGAATAAGCTTTCTTGGATATGGAATTTCTCGGATTATGAAAGTAAACAATTGCGAAAAAAATGTTGTATAAGTGAAAGTTTCGCGGCTTAAAATTCTCGGATCTTGAAAATAGGCAGTTGCGAAAAATGTAGTATAAATAAAAGTTTCGCGGTTTAGAATTTCTCGGATTCTTAAAGTAGGCAGTTGCGAAAGATGTAGTATAAATAAAAGTTTCGCGGTTTAGAATTTCTCGGATTCTTAAAGTAGGCAGTTGCGAAAGATGTAGTATAAATAAAAGTTTCGCGGTTTAAAATTTCTCGGATTCTTAAAGTAGGCAGTTGCGAAAAAATGCAATATAAGGGAAAGTTTCGCGGTTTTAAAAATTCTCGGGATCAATTTTCGCGGTCATGGAAATTTCGCGGACTTGAACGATCAAGCACAAAATTTCGCGGTCAAGAACACGTTAGTACTGTTCCATTGCTTTCACGGGGTTTCTTGCCAGAAAATCGTCCGTTTTCACTCAGATCTCAACCAAAATCGCTCAAACTTGATCCTAAGTATCAGAAATTCTTCCCTAAACACATAATCGACCGATTTGTGAGCTGAAAACAACAAAAAATGGATCAAATCGACCAAAAACAGAGAATGACCGAAATGACTTTTTCTGAAGAACTTTTGCTTAAATCTTGCTCAGAACTCGTTAAAACTGATCCAAAAGTGTTCTAAAAACATTTTAGGCATATACTCGATCTGGGGGAAGGTTTTAAACACAAAAACGAAGCATCAAAACCCCAAAACAAGCTCGAAATGCCGAAAATGATTTTTTGCCCAAAAACACCTTTGATCTTTCTTGGAATCGAACGAAACTGGATTCAAATCAATGCAGATCGATCCACGTTTGCTCTGATACCACTTGTTGGTCCCGAATGCACCAAACAAGGAATCAAAGAGGCTTTGATGGAATGAAAAGGGAGTATTCTCACCTTTGAGTGTGTGTAGTGTGTGAAAAATTTGGATAAGCCTCTAATCTTTGATTACTTTCAAAAGTGAGTTGGTATAACCTTATATACCACATTAACCCTAGGTATATTAAGGCCAAATCACTAAATATAAATTAATTACAATCTAGTCTAAAGCCCAAGCTAAAGATAATTACAAAATTAATCCCAAGACCTAAACTATTGACACAATCTATTAAATATCCTAACACCGTGTGTGTTCACTGTGGAAAGAAAGGCCACTCTATTGATACGTGCTACCAGCTCCACGGGTATCCTCCTGGATTCAAGCAAAACCCCAGGTACAAGAATGCCAAGGTGAATCAAGTTATGACAGACAATGCTTCTAGAGGACCTCAGCAAGGGTATCAGATGAACCAGTTCAGTCATCAGACTAAGACCAGCTCTGTCTGCCAAGGGGATGGGCTAGTCCAGCTTCAACTTACACCCTTCCAACTCCAAAGCTTGAGGACACTGATCAACCAGACTGGACCCTCATCAGACAGCCCCGAGGCTGCCCAACAGGTAGAAAAAGGCTCAGGTATGGTCCTCTCTTTCAGCTTGCCTAAGTTGGATAATCAGCTAGTTTGGCTTCTTGATTCAGGGGCTACCAAACATGTTTGTAGAAATAAGAGGCTGCTGCATGATTTACATGATATTGTTGAGTCAACAGTCATCTTACCTGATAACACAACCATTAATGTCAAACAGGCAGGCACATTTTCTTTAAATCAGTTCATCACTCTAAGGAATGTGTTTTATGTGCCACAATTCCAGTTTAACCTTATTTCTATCAGTTCCTTGGTCAGGGATATCAATTGTAGGTTTATTTTTCAAGCTAATGAATTCATAATACAGGACCTTTCATACCAAGTGATTGGCAAGGGTAGGGAGGTTGATGGACTGTACATGATACATGCTGACAATGGACTAGAACTTCTTACTGATAATTCTGCTTTGGTGAATAAGATCATGGCTGCTCCTTGGCATGCTAGGCTAGGGCACCCCTCAGATAAGGCCTTAGACTTGTTAAAGCATAGGGTAAAGCTTGTAAATAAGTCTCATGACACCTTTTGTAAAATCTGCCCTGTTTCGAAGCAGAGAAGAAACTCCTTTCCAAATGAAAATAAAATTGCTTGCTCTAGTTTTGATTTGATTCATTGTGATATTTGGGGGCCTTTTCATGTGCCATCTCACCTTCAACATCAATACTTTCTGACCATTGTAGATGACCACTCTAGATTTACGTGGCTTTTTATGATTAAACATAAGTCCGAGGCACACTCTATACTGAACTATTTCCTGAATCTGACAGAGGTACAGTTTGGTTGCAAAGTTAAGGTAGTAAGAACGGACAATGCTAAAGAATTTAACTTGGTCAATCTGTTTAGGAATAGAGGCATTATACATCACTTGTCTTGTGTGCAAACGCCGCAACAAAACTCGGTCGTAGAAAGAAAACATCAACATCTCTTGAATGTTGCTAGATCCCTTTATTTCCAGTCTAACATTCCCATTGAATACTGGTCCGAGTGTGTCTTGACTGCAGCCTATTTGATAAATAGAACTCCCTCAGTCAACTTAGGAGGCAAAAGCCCATATGACCTTATGTACCAAAAGGATGCAGATTATAGTTGCTTGCGTGTTTTTGGATGTCTTTGCTTTTGCTCCACTCTTGCTGCAGGTAGGAAGAAGTTTGATCCTAGGTCTCGTGAGTGCGTGTTCATTGGTTATCCCACTGGTGTGAAAGGATACAAAGTTCTGGACTTGAACACGAGGGAAGTCTTCATTTCCCGTGATGTCTGGTTCAAGGAGGATGTCTTTCCTTTCAAAGAGCACCTTCCATATGCTGGTGAAGATCCTTTTAGTTCCTTGGTTCTGCCCAGACCCTACTTGGGAGAGGCAGTACCTGATATGGTTGAAAACGGCCAAAATGATGCCCAGGATCAGCCCCAGCCAACCATGCCAGACCACATTTCAGAGAACTTGGCAGCACTAACCTCAAGACATAAGTGGAGGCAATCCACCACAGGCTGCTCGGAGCATCACACCAGATCAAGAAGGGAGTCCAGAAAACCTGCATATCTGCAGGATTATTACTGCAATGGGTTCAAGCAGAGGCAAAACATGTATCCCATTTCCAGAATGCTGAGCTATAAGAGATTCTCTAAAGATTATCTGGGATTCATCAATAGTATGTCTGTGGGAATTGAGCCTAGGAGCTATGCACAGGCGGCTCAGATTGATGAATGGCAGCATGCTATGAAGGAGGAACTGAGGGCTCTTGAGGAGAACAATACCTGGTCCCTTGTTACACTTCCTGAAGGAAAAACAGCCATAGGTAACAGATGGGTCTACATGCTTAAATACGACTCTAATGGCAAGGTTGAGAAGTGTAAAGCCCGCCTAGTAGCTAAGGATTCAATCAAAAGGAGGGTGTGGACTATATAGATACCTTTGCGCCCGTTGCAAAACCCAACACCATCAAAATCATCCTTTCATTAGCAGCCAAACTGAGATGGGAACTAGTTCAACTCGATGTCAACAACGCATTCTTAAATGGGGAATTGAAAGAAGAAGTATACATGGAACTTCCTCAAGGATTTTATGGTGAGCACAGAAAACCTACAGAAGGTAAAATTGTATGCAAGTTGCAGAAATCTATATATGGGCTCAAACAATCTTCTCGGCAATGGAATCAGAGGTTCACTGAGGCTGTAAAGATGTTTGGCTTTACACAAACTGAATCAGACCACACCTTATTTTTGAAGGGACAGGGGCAGAGCATGGTGGTTCTTCTGGTTTATGTGGATGACATTATTCTTGCCGGAGCTTCCACAGAAGAAATCAGCCGAACTAAAGAATTTCTGCAGTCCCAATTCAGGATAAAGGACTTGGGTGAATTGAAGTACTTCCTAGGTGTTGAAGTTGCTAGGAACAAGAATGGAGTTTACTTGTCACAGAGACAATACACTCTGCAGGTTCTTAAAGAAACTGGTTACTTGAATTCAAAACCTCTCAATACGCCTATGAGCCCGAATGACAAACTGGCAGAGGGTGATGGTGAAGAACTACAGAACCCCTTCCAATATAGGAGACTTGTTGGTAAACTTCTTTATTTGACTTTAACAAGACCTGACATCTCTTTCACGGTGCACAGGCTTAGTCAATTCCTTAGAGCTCCCAGAACTGCCCATCTTGCAGCAGCACACCACCTGTTAAGATACTTGAAGGGTTCACCTGGACAAGGCTTATTCTTTGCAGCTGAAGACAACTTAGACATCAAAGCTTTCTCTGATGCGGACTGGGCATCATGCAAGGATACACGAAGGTCTGTCACCGGCTTCTGCACCTTCTTGGGTAGCTCCTTGATCACTTGGAAGGCCAAAAAGCAAACAACTGTGGCTAGATCTTCAACGGAATCAGAGTACCGAGCTCTTGGGTCAGTCGTATCTGAGATACTGTGGATAAGGTGCTTACTCTCTGAGTTACACATAAGCCTTCCGCACAAACCTGTCATATATTGTGACAACTTATCAGCCCTAAACTTGGCTTCAAATCCTAAGTTTCACGAACGAACTAAGCACATAGAAATTGATTGCCACTTTATCCGGCATCATGTGCTCAATGGACACATTAAACTCCTACCAGTGAAATCAGAATTTCAGCTTGTAGACCTTCTAACACAACCCCTTACTGCTCCAGTCTTGCACAGACTTTTGGTCAAGATGTCTGTAAGAAACCTATACCATCCATCTTGCGGGGGCGTATTGAAAGAAGATCTTGCTCACGATGAAGAATTCAGTGATGAACATCGCAGCAGAGAGGATGTTAATATTAGTTCATGTTCTATTGATGAGCCGAAGTTACAAGTGAAGAAGAAAGCGTCGGTCACTTATAAAGACGCATTACTCAATCAGCCCAACCATTTTTAAAGCTCGCTAGTTAAAACGGTTATGAGGGGCATTTTTGTCTTTTGACCTAATTCCCCTTTTGGACTTTAAATCAGTCGTCTTCTTCGCGCGAACACTTGATTTTGGTGATTTGATTTTTCATTGTAATTGAGCTGATAAAATGAGCTATGAAATGCTCTCGCTCTTGTCTCTGTAAAGCTACTCATCAATAAAGGTCTAGCTGTTCCGTGGATGTAGGATATTTTAGATCCGAACCACGTTAATTTTCGGTGTTATTTTTACAATCAATCGCCACAATCTTGTTAAGGCGGTAGCATTTTTTTATTATACTTTTTCATGCTTCACCAAATAACCCTGTTTTATATAGCTCCTTGAGAGTCTGTTATTTGATACTCGTCTCCACCAATCAATACTGTACTTGCAGTTCTTTTTCAAGGCTGGCCTTCTTCAGCAAGTTGATGATCTGTTCAAAAAAAGTTATTGTGGGACAATTGAATGAGGCGATTAATCATTTGGAAGGCGACCAGCAAGTTGATGAATTGCAAGAGAAAATAAAAAGCATGGAATTTGTGGAGGAAATGACCCAACGGATACAGATTTTGAGGAAGAAAGTGGCCTGGTCGTTGGTGTATATGATACAGATAAAAAAAAAAAAAAAAAACTTGGAGAGCAGCAAAAAATTATCGCAAAGCTTCAAGGAAGGATTCCCAACTGTCGACTGTCACTGTATGTTGGCTTATGTCCCTCATGAAATTTATATGTTTCTCTAAATTTTGCATTTCTTGCCAGTTCTTTCTTTGTGTCCGGAATGTCAACTACAACCTCGAGGTTCTTAATTTTAGGGATTAATCACATAAAATAATTTGTTTATTTGATTTCAGCGCAAGCTGGAAGAATTGACTGGTTTACTGGCCATGAAGAGAAGTCGAATATCACATATTATGGAGCGGACATCTGAAGTTCAAAGAAGGGAGGATTTGCATCAAAATCTTTCAATGATGTACATAAATAGCGTTTCGATGTAAATATAACATATCAACAGAGTATGTGAAAAATATCAATGGAAATAGTATTTCTCATTATCACTTCTCTTATCCTACATGTTCTCCTTTTTTTTTCCCCATTTCTAGTTATTGCCTCCTCTTCTTCTAGAGAATTTTTTTTCCCTTCTAACGGGGCCAAGTAATTAATTTCATGAAGGTTCATAAGTATAGCTTACTACTTCCCTGCTGTTTTTATTTATTTATATTTTTGCTATTTCGTCTTCTCAATTGAATTTAGTTTGTGTATTAGGCTGTGAAGGAGAGGCTTGGGCTAGAAAATGAAAGAAACTCGCCGAACAAGGCAAATTCATGACAATTCAGAAGGTCGAGGAACAGAGACAAGATTTTCATGAGCAATGTGTCCAAAACACACAAGTAATTATAACTTTATCCTTTTTTCCTTATTATAACCAAAGTGTTTGTTTACTTTCGTATCATTCTTTTCTTTTAACGAAGCTAACACCATCACAAAGGAATTTTTTCTTTTCCTACTTACGCTATCTTACCTATTCGTTCTTAAACCAAGTTATGAACCTCCCAAGCTGAAATAGATGAAGCAAATATGAACCTTCAGAGGTAACAACATTTGAACTCGTCAATTATGGTTTTATGTCCCCACATATTGCACACTTTCATCTAAGGGTATTTTATTCTGACCCAAATTGGGTTGTTCATTCAGACTGACAGAAGAAGAAGAAGAAGAAGAAGAAGAAGAAGAAGAAGAAGAAGAAGAAGAAGATGATGACCCAAAGGATGGCTCTGGTTGAGAATGAAATAGCAAACATTACTAGTCAGGTCAGGAACTCATTTATGTATGTGTCTCTTGGTCCTAGTCTTAACTTCAATAGTAAATACTGGACATTATGTGGTGTTGTTTTTCCGTACAAGTGCAAGAAAGACCATAAAACTGGAAAGTGGTCTGGTGATGTTATACTAATTCAGGAAAAAAGATTGTAAAAAAGGAAGACTATAGGTTCCTTCCCGCTCAAAATTTTTTCCGTATCTATTTGTTAGTTGTTTACGGTGAAACTTACTTATCCTTTTTCGTGGTTGATGACTGATTTGATTTGATTGTAAAGGTTGCTCACTTTTTCAGCTGGAAGACATGGACAGAAGTCATCGAGAGCTTTCTTCTCGTATGCGTGATCTCCATATGAATCAAAGAAATAAGGTGGAACAATCATTAGTGATACTTACGGGCACATTCTAGTTAGTCTTAACTCTCTCTCTCTCTCTCTCTCTCTCTCTCTCTCTCTCTCTCTCTCTCTCTCTCCCTCTCCCTCTCCCTCTCTCTCTCTCTCTCTCTCTCTCTCTCTCTATATATATATATATATATATGTACACAGAAAGAGAGATTAATTTTTAGATCAATTAAGTAGAGGGAGGGAGGGAAACTGACTATATATACGAATGAATGTATATCAGTGGACTCATTAGTGGACTCATTGCTGCTGTGCGAAGTGGTTACTGGTTACATGAAAAACAAGTACGGATTGGTACATCAACACTTCTATTTTCTCTTCTGGTTTTTTCTCCTTTGAAGGTTACTGCATTTGGCGGGAGCTAAGGTGACCAGTCTTTTCCATTGAGCGGCATAAATTTATTCGCCCCCGTGCAAGGGTATATTAAATGGTATTATTACAGTAAATTTTTAACATCCATCTTTTTTACTTTTTTTTTAAATATGATAAAATTTGTAGTCGCTCCTGCTGATTTTCAATTAGCTATATTCTCAACTTGATTCATGTGAACATGCTCTTCTTTGTCCGTGCTCTTTTTCTTCGAACTTCTCATAGACGCATCTTTTGCTTTACAATGTAGGCTTGAATTTTCGACCAAAATTTCATCCTTTGACTCTAGCTAGAATTAATTTGCTTTATGATAGAACACAACTCTGCTACTCGAAGTCAGAGTTAAAAGTTCAGTAATATGAGTTTCACTCACTAAGGTGCTCTTATAAAATTGGCCTAATTTGCACAAACATGATAGTTTTCGAGTTTGAGCCAACAATAGATCATAAAATATCACAGTTACGGCATCAAAGTAATCACCTTGAACAATTTCAAAATCTTAAAGAAACTTTTAGAACTTGTTAAAATTGCCTAAAAATTTTGATTTGATAATATACGAATATGTCGTTAGATGAGCTAGCTTTATATATCTGCATTTTAAAATTAGTCAAGGAAAAAATGTCCGCCTATAAAACACCTCCGAAAACCAAAAATGATAAGATGGATTCATTAGTGGCCTTTTTCGTAAGGAAAAACTTAAGAGTTAATTAAAAATAAATATGATAAGTGGGAGTTGAAAAACCGATGGACAAAACTTGCAGTTTGTAAAACGCTCAAACTTGTTTGAAGCATTATACTCTATCATCTACTATTGCCGGGATGTGATGGAACGCTTCATTCACAGCAAGCAAGTCACATATCCGTGTCGTTGATTGTAGGCTTCAAGCACACACCGGAAAAATTATGCGTGAAAGTAATCTATACTTTCATTCAAGATTTTGAAATTTTGGACTTGCATACATAGCGTAAATTCAAACATAAAAAAAATAGAAACGAATCTACCTTCATTTTAAATATTGAAAATGAGGCAGACGAAAAAAATCTTTAGCAGATCAGTTATTGTCACTATATTGTTGTTGATGGATTTGCTCATGGCGCAATCGTTTTCAAGAATATCTCATCTGAACGCTTCTCATGCAATGGAATTGCATTGTCGAATGAAATAAAACATGATTTTTGACATATCACTACATTACGCAATCGGTGTGGTATGCACATTAGGGTGTTCAAAACTCAATAATCTCTTAAAATAAATAGGAAATGAAATAATCATACGGATCTCTGAATATGTTCATCATCATACAAACTCATTGCAAATCCAGAAATTTATAAGCATAATTGAAAATTAGAACTCGATTCAGTACCATTTTCAGCAAAATAATTAAACCAAATTAGTTCAATTGAAAATTAGAACTCGACATATCACTAAACTGATTTTTTTCTCATTTAGCAAAACAATGTCATCACAGACCATGTCACATAATAGATAAATGAAAAGAAGGTAAAGAAGCACCCAAAAGGAGAGCTGAACGGAACTAATTTAGACTCAGAACATCATTACACGAACACCACTAACAAATGAAAAATCAAATTAATAATCCACATTGAAATATTAATGCAACTCAGTACTCATACTGACATTCCAAACTTCGAAACACAGAGCCAGAGGCGGAGCTACTAAAGGGCCAGTGGGGTCCTTGGACCCCACTGAAAATTTTTTTTATTAGTAATTTACTATAATTTTTTAGTGGGGGACCAAAATTGAATAATTTTACACTATAGGTGTTGGCGTGGCAGCGGACCCGGTCGAATAATATTGCGGCTAATATTTGAGCAATTAAAGGTAAAATGTGGACACCGAGATTTAACGTGGAAAACCCCCAAACAAATCGGGGTAAAAATCACGGGTAAGGAAGAAGAATTCACTATAGAGGAAAAATATAGGAGTTACACCTCTCAATCTATAAAGGAGAAAACCCTCAACCTCTCTCTTTATAGTCGAAGAAAATTCCGACAAATTCCCTATTTTTATTTCTCTCTATTTTCTCTCTTCTTTTCTCTCTGTTCTGGGATGATTTCTCTTGCACTGCGTGATCCTCTATTTATAGGCAATAAGATGGCCTGATCCTTAATATGAACGAAAGAATAATAATGCGCACACCTTCACCTTTGACCACGTGAGAATAGAAAAACCATTTGCTCCTTTTTGACTTTTCAAAAGCAACAATATGTCGACAATCTCCCACTTGAAGATTAGATTGAGAATCAATTAGATCTTCACACCATTCTTTCTTGCTTGCCATTCATGTTGCTTACGTCTCCGCTAGGCCACTCGAGGAACGACACCAAATGAACTTGTCAGTGTTGACCGCCTTCGTCAAAAAATCAGCTAGGTTGTCTTTCGTATGAATCTTCAACATATCTACCGTGCCCTCTTCCACTTTCTCACGTACGAAGTGATACTGGACTCGTATGTGCTTTGACCTGGAATGAAAAGCTGGATTCCTTGCGAGATGCAAGGCACTCTGACTGTCACAGAACAGAGGAATATTCTTCTGTTCGTGCCCGAGTTCCTCCATGATCATTTTCAACCATACCGCCTCTTTACTTGCCTGCGTAGCTGCAACATATTCAGCTTCAGTTGTTGACGTCGCGACAACGGACTGAAGCTTCGATACCCAGCTTACTGCTCCGCCAGTAAGAGTGAACACATATCCCGTGGTAGATTTACTCTTATCAAGATCACCTGCATAATCATAGTCAACGTACCCTCTGACAGTAAAGTCTGCTCCCCCGTAACATAATGCAACATCTGAGGTTCCTTTGATATATCGTAGGATCCTCTTCACCGAGCTCCAATGCTCTTTGCCCGGATTCGCCATGTACCGACTTACTACTCCCACTGCATGGGCAATGTCTGGTCGTGTACAAATCATAGCGAACATAAGACTTCCCACCGCTGATGCATACGGTACTCGAGACATCTCCATCCTCCCTTCTTTACTGCTAGGACTCATACTTGAGGATAATTTGAAATTAACAAGAAGTGGGGTAGAAATTGGCTTACAATCTTGCATATTGAAGCGTCGCAAGACCTTTCTCAGATAATTCTTCTGCGAAAGCCAAATCTTCCTGTTATTTCTGTCTCGGTAAATTTGCATCCCTAGAATCTTGTTTGCTGGTCCCAAGTCCTTCATTTCAAATTCCCTAGCCAGCTGTGCCTTGAGTTCTTTAACACGATCTTTGTTGGGGCCTGCTACCAACATGTCGTCAACATACAACAGTAATATGATAAAATCATTTTCACCAAACCTCTTGAAATATGCACAAGGGTCTGCATTCAATCTGTTGTATCCAAGGCTCATGATGAAGGAATTAAATCTCTTATACCAACACCTCGGCGCCTGTTTGAGACCGTATAGAGATTGGTTCAACCTGCAAACCAAGTTATGTCTTTCTTTGTCTTCAAAACCTTCCGGCTGGAGCATATAAATCTCTTCTTCAAGATCTCCATGAAGAAAAGCCGTCTTCACATCTAGTTGCTCTAGATGTAGGTCGAATGTAGCACACATTGCCAGGAGTACCCGAACAGTCGTCAGTCGAACTACAGGTGAGAATATTTCGTTGAAGTCAATGCCTTCTTTCTGAGCGTAGCCTTTAACCACCAGTCGTGCACGAAAGCGCTCTACTTGATCCTCGCTGTTTCGCTTGATCTTAAAGACCCATTTATTGCCTATTGCCTTTCTGCCGTTCGGTAGTGGCACCAGCTCCCAAGTCTTATTTTTCCGTAGAGCTTCCATTTCTTCTTGCATTGCCGCCAACCATTGATCTGCATCTGAACTGTTCAGTGCTTCTTGAAGATTTGATGGCTCTCCGTCATCAGTTAGAAGACAGTATGCAACGTTGATGTCCATATTGTAATCTTCATGCGAGGATGGTGCGGCTCTTTTGCGTGTGCCCCTTCTAAGTTCTGGCTCTGAAGATTCGCTTGGCCCTTCCTCGTGCTCCGGTGCTGCTTCAGAAGAATCTTGTTCTATAGACTTCCCTTTCACCTGAATCGTCGTAGATTCTGGACTTCCCTTCGTAGTGCTATCATTTTCTCCGATTATTTTATCTTCTAAGAAGATAATCTCCCTGCTGATGACAACCTTGTGGGCAGTGGGATCCCACAGGCGATACCCCTTCACACCATCAGCATACCCCAAGAACAAACACTTCCTGGACTTCGGATCCAACTTCGTAGTTTCTTGGGCGTTGTACATAACGTACACAGAACTTTCAAATACATGGAGTTTGGAATAATCCGCTGGCTTCCCGGTCCACATCTCCATCGGCATCTTCTGATCAATTGCCGTTGAAGGCGACCGGTTGATCACGTAACAGGCGGTGTTGACTGCTTCTGCCCAGTATGATTTATCCAGACCTGCAGCTCCCAACATGGCTCTTGTTCTTTCCAACAGAGTCCTGTTCATCCGCTCTGCCACTCCATTTTGTTGTGGAGTGTACGCCGTAGTGAAGTGCCTTTTGATACCTTCCTTTTTGCAAAAGCTATCAAATTCTCTGCCAGTATATTCTCCTCCATTATCCGTCCTCAAACACTTGATCTTCTTTCCACTATCAAGTTCGACCCGAGCCTTGAAATTTTTGAAGGTAATGAACACATCTCCCTTACTCTTGATGATATATACCCAACATCTCCTGGAGTAATCGTCGATGAAGGACACGAAGTACTTCCCTCCTCCCCGGGATGAAACTGGTGATTGCCATACATCAGAGTGAACCAATTCTAGAATATCATTGCTTCTAGAATTTGATGTGTTGAATTGTAGCCGATGCTGCTTGTTTGCTACGCAATGCTCACAGAATGGTAGTGATACCTTCGTGAGACCCGGAAGTAGATTCTGGCCCGCAAGAATTTTCATTCCTTGTTCCGACATATGCCCGAGCTTCTGATGCCATAGCATA
This sequence comes from Craterostigma plantagineum, assembly GCA_027422505.1. NCBI lineage: Eukaryota > Viridiplantae > Streptophyta > Magnoliopsida > Lamiales > Linderniaceae > Craterostigma > Craterostigma plantagineum. The sequence continues at coordinate 21,750,197 of JAPQWV010000012.1, forward strand.
GTAGATCTTTCGGTTGAATTTTCCGAAGCTACAGACGCTTCCCCTTCTTGCACCGTCTCTCCCAACAGCATATACAAATTTGCAGCAACCTTTTCACCTTTCATGACTACAAGTGCTCCCCGGAATATTTTCATTATTCCTCCCCGAACTTTGATTTCACAGCCAAGATCATCGAGCTGTCCCATAGACAATTCTTCTTTAGACCTTCCACGTGCCGCACTCCTTGAATAGTGCGAACTGTACCATCGTGTAACTTCAACCTCACGGTTCCAACGCCTACGATCTTTAAGGCATTATCTTCACAACTGTACACAGATCCTCCTAAGATAGGTTCGTAGTGGTTGAACCAGTCTCTTCGAGAGGTCATATGGTAAGTTGCGCCCGAGTCAAGAAGCCATATCTCATCATAGGCATTCCTGCTCTCCGTTGAGATAGCTGCTTCGCTACACAATACGTCTCCACCTGACGTGTTCGCCAGATTTCCTTGAGGATTGGAATTTTTCAGGCTTCAACAATCCTTCTTCAGGTGACCTTTCTTTCCACAATGGTAGCATTTCATACCCTTCTTCTTACTTCTTGATTTTCCCCTGCCTTGAGTGTGACTCCCACTTGAACCACGTTCCGTTGATCTCCCTCTCATCACCGTCAAAGCTTCGACCTGTTGCGAGCCTGCTTGTCCTCCTTGTTCTTTCGTCGATTTTCTTCTTCGAGAATAGCAGCCGCAAGGTTATTGAAGACTAGAACTTTCGCGTTGTTCGTCAAGTTGATGATGAGTTGATCATACGAATCAGGCAGACTTTGAAGTAGAATTTCCGCACGTTCTTTATCCTCCGTTTTATACCCCAACGATGTTAGCTGGGAAATAGAGTATTCAAGACGTTGAGATGCTCCGTCACAAAGTAGATTCAGACATCCTCAAGGTGAACAATTTTCTCTTCAAGAAAATTTTGTTGTGTAACGACGTCGGCTCGTACAGATTTGTTAGATGGTCCCAAATCTCCTTTGCTGTTTTCTTTTCTTCGACGCTGGACAATATCTCATCTGCTAGTGCCAGATGAAGATTTGCGACAGCGCTCCCGTCCATCTCGTTCCATTTTTTGTCGTCTGTCAGTGTGGCTGGTTTTCCATCGATAGCCTCCAGACAGCCGTCCTTTCGCAAGATCGCCTTTATCTTTAATTTCCACAGTGAGAAATTTCTCCCGTTGAACTTTTCGATATCAAATTTGGCCGCCATAATTTCTGCTCAGTCGTGAGCGATACCTCCGACGGGGTTGCAGCAGATAATTATTGAACTCGTACCGGCTTTTTCGTCACCGTAACAAGGGCAGTATAATATTTCTGATGTGGAGGGTCCACGTTAGTGGCAACCACAGAGCATACGATAAATAGATATATAAAACCCAAGCTAGGCTCTGATACCAATTGTTGGCGTGGCAGCGGACCCGGTCGAATAATATTGCGGCTAATATTTGAGCAATTAAAGGTAAAATGTGGACACCGAGATTTAACGTGGAAAACCCCCAAACAAATCGGAGGAAAAATATAGGAGTTACACCTCTCAATCTATAAAGGAGAAAACCCTCAACCTCTCTCTTTATAGTCGAAGAAAATACCGACAAACTCTCTATTTTTATTTCTCTCTATTTTCTCTCTTCTTTTCTCTCTGTTCTGGGATGATTTCTCTTGCACTGCGTGATCCTCTATTTATAGGCAATAAGATGGCCTGATCCTTAATATGAACGAAAGAATAATAATGCGCACACCTTCACCTTTGACCACGTGAAATTAGAAAAACCATTTGCTCCTTTTTGACTTTTCAAAAGCAACAATATGTCGACAATAGGGACCCCATCGAAATTTTTTGAAGAATATAGGGTGTGGGGTCCAATTAGACTGGACCCCACCCATTGAGTGCTATGGCTCCGCCACCAGAGCTGACAAATGCAAAAGCGTATTCATTCGAATGAAAAAATTAGCAAACCTGAAGCAAAGTCATAGTAATGAAGAGATCCATTTGCATAATAAAAAAACTTGCATCAATTCAGAGGAAATGAGAGCAGACAATGGGGGGAAATACATGGATTCATATGGTGTTAACATGGCAATTTAAGCTTGAGGAAAATAAAAACACATAAAAACGTTTTTGAAACCTGATTATGTGAACATGAACTTAAAACGTCGGCTTACCTACGCGCCTGACCTGAGGTAAGTCCGTCAATCTTCAATTTTGCTTATCACCTGAAAAAGAATTCGATTTAATTGGGGGGGGGGAGGCCGGCTCTGTTGGAAATAGTCAGTCAATATTAATTATTAGTCAGAATCGTTTATCTTAAGTTAGTGCATTATTGAGGGGTATAACCTTTCATATTGAACTGAACAGTTATTACCCTGTTAAAGAAGTGTAGGGAGGGAAGGGAATGGCAAAAATAGTAATCTTTTAAGTGAAAATCTAGTTAATTTTTTTATAATGGTGCAAAACTAGACAACTTTTTCACTTATAATTATTATTATTTTTACTTTGACCACAAAACTATTTCAAATTATAGTTCTACTCTCTCATTAATACAAATAAGCAACGTATTTATTAATAATTATATATTTCACCCCAATTAATTATATTCAATTAAAACATTTTAACCAAAATCAACATTCCCTAGGCCTTGGAAGGTCTAAGAAATGGTTAGAATCTTTTGCATTATATACAATATCATTATTTTAGTGTCATTATTTTATTACTTAAAAAGCATAAAGAAGATCGTAGGAATAATAACACATATTCAACCTTCCTTTGATTTTATCATGAATGAGGGAGACAAACCCACCACTAATCTATAGCTTCGAACAAACTTCATCTTTTATCAGGCTAGTTTCTTCATATTGTTCCATGTGACTGGTTGTTTGAAATTTTGTGAAAGACAATATTTTTCTAATACTAAGCGACGTCGTTGTATAAAAGTTTTCTTGCCTTTAAATGCCTTTCTATTCAAAGGAACGTTTTGAGGTTTTCTTATTCTTCTTTACTTCTTTTTACTACAATAAAATAATGTTAATAAAATAGCGATATCCTTTTATAATGCAAAGATTCTAGACATTAGATGCTTGATACGTCTGCAAGACCTAGCCTCGGGAAGGTTGATTTTATTTAAAATATTTTAATTGAAAATAATTAGTTGGGATGAAATATATAATTATTAATAAAACATTGCTTATTTGTAGTTATGAGATAGTAGAATTATAATTTGAAATAATTTATGGTCAAAGTAAAAAAAAATAATTGTAAGTGAAAAAGTTGTCTAGTTTTGCACCATTGTTAGAAAGTTAACTAAATTTGCACTTATAATTTTAAAAAGTGACTATTTTTGCCATTATCTCCTAAGGGACATGGAAAGTGGTAACCCTACTGAAGAGGTACTTTATAATTATAAATAGACATAGTCCCTACCAGATTTGACATCAGATTTCAGATGGGCTAATTTAACATAAGGGATTAGTTTTTAAAAGAACTAAAGAAAGGGGATGTTGACTTTTTCAAATAAAAAAAGGGAGTGAAGTTGATTATATTAGTAATTACTTAATCTTCACTTAATTAATAAATATTTTAAATATCTATTTTCATAAAAAAAAAAACAAAAAACTTACTGTTCATCTTCTCCATCGTCGTTTCTTCACTTCTGCAAATGGTTCCAAAAAAAAAATCCCAACGAAAATCCAACACCCCATTAATATATTTTTCATAGTGCGCTGCATTCGTATTCTCAATCCCACAGAGATACAGTGATAATTTCTTTTTCACTCGACGATTTGGAATTATTTTATTTGAATAATCTATTTAAGATATTTTCGACTATAACTTTCGATTCAGAGAACCAATTACCCTGATTCAAGCTTTGTTGGACAGAAAACTTGATTATCCAAAACTATTATGTTTTACACTTTTTCTAATTCGAATTTTATCGACTTCAAAATGTGTTTTTTCAGATAGATGAGTACTTAGGATAAATTAATTCGACCTTATTGAATGTATTCGAATATGTAATAATAGAATAATATCGAATAATTCAAATTAAATTTGAATAATTCGAATCATATTCGATTAATTCTGATTAAATTCGAGTAAGATGTTAGTAAATGATGGTTAAGACATTTTCGACCATAACTTTTGATTCAGAGAACCAATTATCGTGATTCAAACTTTGTTGGACATCTAATTTGATTATACAAAACTTTTATGTTTGACACTTTTTCTAATTCAAACTTTATCGACTTCAAAAATGTGTTTTTTGGAGACATAAGTTAACAAGGTATCAATGTTCAATGAAGAGGTTTAATATTTGGTATCAATGTATAATAAAGATGGTAATGAGCTACAATGCGATATTAATTTAGTTGCAAAATTAATGAAGACATAAAATCATAAAACTCTAATAATTATAATCACTCTACACATGTTTGAATCACAACAATTTAAACACAATCCACATATTTGGCACATACATGAATCATAAGTCGTACAACGTAATTTCAACACATTCGACGTGATATCCGTTACGTATGTCATCACGAAAAAATGAATTTTTGACAACAAACTTAACTATCGAAAACTTTTATTCTTTACGTTTTCTCGCATTCGAAGTCTATCGACAACAAAATGAGTTTTTGATAACTTTCCAAATGCTTTTCTAATGTGCTTTCCAGAAATGGCAGTTAAGACATTTTTTATCATAACTTCCTATTCAGACCATCAATTGTCCTGATTCAAACTTCAGTGGACACCTAACTTGATTATAAAAAACTTTTATGTTTTACGCTTTTTCTTCGAAGTTTATCAGCTCGGAAAATGAGTGTTTTTGGCTAACGTTTCGAATGCTTTTAGAATTTGCTGTCCATAAATAATACTTATCACATTTTCAATCATAAGTTTCGTTAGAGCATCAATTACCCCGACTCAAAGGTTTTGGATAGCTAACTTGATTATACAAAACTTTTATGTTTTACACTTCTATGAATTCGGAGTGTACTGGCTTGGAAAATGAGTGTTCAGTAAGTTGTCGAAATTGTTTTTAGAAATGGCAGTTAAAATATTTCGATCATAACTTTTGATCCAAGATACCAATTACCCTGATTCGAGTTTTGTTGGATTTGTTTGAAAATGAGTGAACAGCTAACTTAGTTATTTAAAATTTTTATGTTTTATACCTTTTCAAATTCAGAGTACATCGACGCCAAAGTGGATTTGTTTGATACGTAATTTGAATAAGAAATTTCAAAAATTCCAATAAAAATAATTCGAATTTTTATTCTTAATACGAATAAATTCGAAAAAATTCCAAAAGAAAATTGACATATTCCTGTAAAAATAATTCGGATTTTATTCGAATTATTCTAATAAAAGTCGAATTTTATTCAAATTATTCTAATATTATTCGAATTATTCTAATTTTAGTATTAGTTTTTCGAATTTTATTTGAATAATTCGAATAAAATTCGAAAAAATTCAAAACTAATCTGCAAATATTCTAATAAAAATAATTCGAATTTTATTCGAAACATTCTAATAAAGTTAGAATTTTATTCGAATTATTGTAATAATATTCGAACTATTCGAATAAGATTCGAAAAAATTCAAAACATATTTCAACATATTCCAATAAAAATAATTCGAATTTTATTCGAATTATTATAATAAAATTCGAATTTTATTCGAATTATTCTAATAATATTCCAATTATTTGTAAAAATTCTAATATTCCTATTAACTTTTTCGAATTTTATTCGTAGAAAAAATTCAAAACAAATTTGAACATATTCCAATAAAAATAATTCGAATTTTATTAGAATTATTCTAGTAAAATCGAATTATTCAAAAATCGTATTGATTTTTTAAATTTTATTCGAGTAATATTCAGAAAATTCAAAAAAAATTGAATAAAATTGGAATATTCAAAAACAAAATTATTAAAATTCGAATAATGTTCAGATAAGAAGTTCGAATATAAAGTCGAATAAAAAAATTGAAGTTGATAGTATTGGATACGTAATTCGAATAAGTAATTTAATAAGAAATCCTTTGAATAAAATAATTCGAATGAATTTATTTTATATATCAATCATCGAGTAACAGAGTTCGAATAGAATAATGTTCAAATAAAAGTGGAATAAACAATCATATAAGTAATTACGTTTAGCTATATTTAATCATTTTTGGACCAAGGATATTTTTGTCATTTTCAACTCAATCCCTTTTAGTTAATAGCGTGGGACGATTTTACAAACTCATTCCTTGCAATCAAATAATATTCTAAAACTAGTTCTTGGGAGAATTTACAGATTTTGCTGTCCGTAAGTTCTATTTGTTTTGAATATCCTGGAGGAAATTGCTACCAAACCAGCAGCAACATAGTGGGGGCCAAAATATTCTTAACGCTTTATCGGATAGACTTTATGATCTATTTCGTTCGTACGACTCGCCACAAGAAATCTGGACTGCTCTGGAAAATAAATACACATCTGAGAACCAAGGTACCAATCGATTCTTTTAAGCATGAAAATTTTTGAATTCCAAATGGTCGACAATAAGCCTGTTATGGATCAAGTAGATGAAGTACTTGTCTTGGTTTCTAGACTCAAGGATTTAATAATAGAAGTGTCTGAACAGTTACTGGTGGTTGCTGTAATTGCAAAATTACTGGTCACTTGGAATAATTACAGAAAAAAGCTATTACACACTACCATAGACCAACTCATAAAGCACATTTTGAATTGAAGAAGAACTCGCATTCGTGAGAAAAAGGTTTGCTTTAGAGTCTGGTTCTAAGGTTAATTATCTTGAGTCTAGTAAAAATTAATTCTGGAAAGAGAAGAAAGTTTGGTGAAATTTTCAGTGACAATTCGACCAACGGCAAGAAAAACAAGCAATGTTATTTCTGCGGAAAAAGGGGTCATGTTAAGAAAGAGTGCAGATTCTACAAGAAAGTTAAAAAGGAGGAAAACACTTCTGGACCAAAGAAAGCAAATATTGTTGAAGGTCCAACAAGTTCACCAGATATTGTTGCTATGATTGCTGGTCTTAAGATAAGCATGATAACAGAATGCAAAACTGATGACAATTGACAAACCTGGTGATTGGTAGTATGATTCCGGAGCTACCGTTCATGTCTTTAATGACAACAATTTTTTCAAGAATATGAAGTTGCAGGAAAAGAAGAAAAGGTCTTGATGGGGAATCATGATACTGCCAATGTACTTGGAAAAGGAACAATAAAACTACAATTCACATCGGGAAAGAAGATGATCTTAATAAACGTGCTCCATATACCCGATGTGAGGAAGAATCTAGTCTCAGCGATTTTGCTATGCAAGAAAGGCTTGAAGGTTGTCTTAGAGGCAGAAAAACTAATAATATCTAGAAATGGTGTATTTGTAGGACAAGGATATGCTTGTGATGGCATGTTCAAATTGAATATTAATAAAGTCGATGTTTCTGCTTATATTCTTGAGTCTCCTTTTAATTTATGGCATGCTCGTTTATCACATGTTAATTATAAAACAATGAAACTTATGTCAAAGCATGGTTTAATCTCGTGTACACATGAAAATGTTGGCAAATGTGAAATATGCATACAAGGAGAAATGACAAAGAAGCCTTTTCCTAAAAATGAAAGAAAAACAGAATTGCTTGAATTAGTTCATTCTGATATATGTGAATTAAATGGCCATTTAACTAGAGGAGGAATAGATGTTTTATTACTTTTATAGATGATCATTCCAGATTTACGCATGTTTATTTGATGAGAACAAAGGATCAAAGTTATGAAATATTTAAACATTATAAAGCCTATCAATTGGAGAGGAAAATTAAAATTCTTCGAAGTGATCGAGGAGGTGAATATTTTCCAATTGAATTTTCTGTTTTTTGTGAAGAAAATGGTTTAATCCATCAAACAAGTGCACCTTACACCCCACAACAAAACGGTTGCCGAAAGAAAAAATAGGACATTGGTAGATATGACTAATTCTATGCTTTTGCAAGCTAAGTTACCAACGAACCTACGGGGAGAAGCTTTGCTAACGGCTTGTCATGTGTATAACAGAATACCCTCAAAGAAATTTAAAATTTCTCCATATGACGTATGGGAAGGAAGAAAACCAAAATTTAAGTTACTTAAAGGTGTGGGGCTGTATTGCCTATTATAGAGTCCCAGATTCTAAAAGAACAAAATTAGGACCAAAAAGTATTTTTGTGGGATATGCTGAAAATTCAAAAGCATATAGGGTGTTGGACTTAGATTCACATGTTATTGTTGAATCAAGAGATGTTAGAGTTGGCTCTTAGGACTTATGACGGCGAAAAGGGCGCTGTAGTGGATACTTCAAACAACAGAGAGAAACTAATGCAGCAGAATAGACGAAACAAGTGGCATAATTTGTATCATATAGCTGGTGGATCGGGAACTAGCAATCTTCGTGAACAAAGTGGGTTCAAAGGAAAAGCCAGTGTGAACTCGAGCCATGTCGATGATGGAGTTGATAACGTGTTCTCCGCGTTGCGAGATCAAAACCAGCCACTTACAATTCACAACCACCACCAAACAGAGGGCAATTTGATGAGTGGTGATGATAGAGGCACTCCTAGTGATGCATTGCATTCTTCGGGAGGAGTCCGAACTAAGATTCTATCTAAATCTGGATTCTCGGAGTTCTTCATTAAAAATGCACTGAGTGGCAAAGGTGTAATACATAGACATCAACCTTCAGTACAACACAAAGCCGTGCCCGGTGATCAGAACGATTGCAGCTCTAGACCTGCTTTTCTAACCAATCCAGTTGCTCATATTGCTCAGCCTTTGTTGCCTAAGTTCCGTCGTGTGTCTGATCAATTGGACTGTCAATATCGTGGCAGTGTTTCCGGGGGTGGGATTTGTCTAAGAGAATGGCTAGAAGCAGGGAAAAATAAGGGTAATAAAGATCAGAGTTTGCGTATATTTAGACAGGTCCTAGATATGGTGGATTATTCTCATTCTCAAGGTGTTCCACTTCATGCACTTACGCCTTCTTGCCTCAAGCTAACGGGAGATTGCCAAGTTATGCATATGGGATCTTCTCTTTTTCAAGAGGTCATAGAAACAGATATTCACCGATCAGTTTACCATAATCGTGGGAAGAAGCCAATGCACCAAAGCAACGCCCGCTTGGACAATAACCCTGCAAAGAAGCGGAAGTTAAGTGATGGCACCAACGTCGTGCAACGGTGGCCTCAGTTTCCATCAAGATTTGGTAGTATATCTGAGTCGCAAAATGTTGCAATGTCAGGTAGTGTTGAACCTGAGAATCATGGAAATGCTGTGGGTGAGGAGCACAATGCAGAAACAGAACCTCAGAGCAGCTTCAGTAATTTTGGTCGTCACGTGCCTATATCACAGGCCTTTCAAGGGTCTGCGAACTCTTCATTGGAGAAGAAATGGTATACCAGTCCAGAGCTCTTTGATGAAAAAGGCTGCACATTTGCGTCAAATATCTACTCCTTGGGGATCCTTTTATTTGAGGTTTGTTACTAAATTCCTTATCATCGTGGATCACAGGGTTTTGCTGGAATCGATGGACTAATTATGTCCAAGAGTGATTTCGACTGACACGAAGTTGTAATATTTGAAATCCTGTTTGACCGAGGCCTCAATGATTAGTCAACATAACGGTGGTAGGTTTGAAATATTATGTATAATCGATAAACAGACATAATTTGTAGTCTATGATACAAATGTGTCGATCACAATTATTCATGATCAAATGCTGAACAAAAATGCAAATGCAGATGTGCGTCAAAATCTGTTTATTCCCTGTCATGATTTGATGAAAAATATGATTAAAACTTGTTTTGTTTGTGGATTATATGAAATCAGGTGGCTTTATTTACGGTGTGATTAACATCTATATTTATTTATATCTTTGCTGCATCAGAGATCCTGTGGATTTACAGACTTTGTTAGCTAGTGATCTTTATTTACAGACGAGTAGTTCAGTTCTAAAATCACCCACTAAAGTACTTTTGCCACTTGGAGAATTTTCGCTTTGTTTCATATATGCTTGATGGGTTTTTATAACTTCCTCTAGTTATTTTGCTATCTCATATGCTACTGATAATATATGTTCTATTTACTGTCAGTTACTTGGTTCATTTGAATCTGGGAGAGCTCATGCGGCTGCAATGCTTGATCTACAACAGAGGATTCTTCCTCCTAGTTTTCTTTCAGAAAATCCTCGAGAAGCTGGGTTTTGCCTTTGGTTATTACATCCTGAACCTTTATTACGACCAACAGCGAGGTACTTTAGACAAAGATGACAATGCCATAACTAGAAGTTCCCGTTGACTGTTAAAAGCTGAATCACATTTGCTCCTTAGTATAGAAACATGTAGAATTGCATATTAAGCAATCAAATCGATGCTTATTAACTAGGATATATGGAACTACCAATATCACATGCTTGAATGTCCTAATGAGAAACATGATTGAAATGCCTGTTCTGTTTCCACGTTTCCGCGTTGCAGCAAAAAAATGCATACTTCCTTTTCAACTTCTTTTATATAATTTAACAGTTCTGCTTGTGTCGAGAAGATGGAACAGTTAATTTTAAGGTAGCATGGAATGTACATGATGCAAAACTATTAATTTATGTTGATGAGGTTGTCTCGTTTGAATTTCATTTTGTATACCTTTTCACATGGCAGGGAAATTCTGCAATCTGAATTCGTGAGTGGAATTAAAGCATCATCTAGCGATGAGTTATTATCTTCAATTGATGAAGAAGATGCGGACTCTGATCTGTTATCATATTTTCTTTTGATACTTGATGAGCAAAAACAAAAGGACACATCCAAACTCGTCGGGCAACTCCAGCTAATAGAAGCTGATCTTCTAGAAATTGAGAAAAGACGATCTGAAAGCTCACTTGTTATATCAAAATCAGTTAGCACGAGCTCTCCTAGTGGAACTCATAATTCAGTTATGGCACCAACGTTATCCCCTGTCAGAGATAACAATACTAGGTTTGGGAGTCACATGAAGCAACTTGAAAGTGCTTACTTTTCCATGAGATCTAGAATCCCGCTTTCGGACACGGATGTTGTCAATCATAGAGATGTGGACTCTTACGAAGTCGTGAAAACTGGTGTGACCAAGTCGAGGAAGATAATCACAAAACTGGAGACCGTTTAGGAGATTTTTTTGACGGTCTCTGTAAATATGCCCGCTACAGTAAATTCGAAGTACGAGGAATATTGAGGAATGCGGAATTTAATACCTCGGCAAACGTGATCTGCTCCTTAAATTTTGATCGGGATGAGGAATATTTAGCTACTGGAGGAGTGTCGAAGAGGATTAAGATTTTTGAGTTTCAAGCTCTCTTAAGTGATTCTGTTGATATTCATTATCCATCTGTTGAGATGACGAACAGATCAAGGCTTAGTTGCCTTTGCTGGAACAACTATATTAGAAATTACCTTGTTTCAACTGATTATGAAGGCATAGTCAAGGTTTGTGTTCTTACCCCTACTATCCTTCTAATTGAGGTTCCATTGCTAAGCTCTGATTGCTGGATTTTGTGTTTTTTTGTGCTTGTAACTCCTTTGGTCAGAAGAAAATAGATAAGAATCCTTAATGACGCACGACAAATGAGCTTGAATGTTGTATGAAACTATAGTCACATCTTTTTTTATTTGTTGTTACTTTGATGGTCCTCGATAGGAATCAATTAGGAATCTCCTTAGACTAAGCTTATCAAAATGCAATAGAATAGATTTCCTTCAGAAATTCTAAAAATAGCAATAGTGAGCACATGCAAACTGCGTCGGAACATATGGAAAATTCTTTTTATAAGTGTATGTTGCTAGCACTGTAGACTTTATAGATTGAGATTTCTTTTTTGGATTTATAATAAGAGGATGTCTTAAGTGCATATCATCGTATTTATCGGTAATTATATCTTGATGTCATCTCATATTGGGGGTTGATCCATCTCAAATGGGGTTTTATGCAGTTGTGGGATGCTTCTAATGGCCAAGTTACTTCACAATTTGCGGAACATACTGAAAGAGCTTGGTCCGTTGATTTTTCGCGTGTTGATCCCATGACAATGGCCAGTGGCGGGGATGATCGGTTGGTGAAAATTTGGAGCATCAATGATGTATGCTTATACTTTAGTTATAAAGTTCGATCTTCAGTTATATATCTATCTGCAGGAGACATTTAACTCCTTTGCTTTATGATTTCATCTGCTTTTTTTCTCTTATCTGTAACTTCTCTATGTCTATGCAGAGATCAAGTTTGTGCACAATTCGGAACAATGCGAGCATTTGCTCCGTGCAATTCTCAGCTGACTCTGCTCACTTGCTGGCCTTTACTTCTGCTGATTACAAGACATTTTGCTACGACCTTCGCAACGTTTCGAGGCCTTGGTGTATATTGGCGGGCCATGAGAAGGCAGTCAGTTACGCAAAGTTCATAGATGCAACAACTCTCGTTTCTGCTTCCACCGACGACACGCTCAAGATATGGGATCTTACCAAGACAAATTCCAACACTGTATCGAGAGATGCGTGCGTGTTAACACTCAGAGGCCACACGAATGAGAAGGTTGTATGTTCTTTTTCCCAAACGTCTTGGTAAGACGTTTAGACATTCTATTCTGAGCTTGTTTGGAATCGTTTCTCTTGCAGAACTTTGTTGGCCTGTCAGTTGCTGATGGATACATAGCATGTGGTTCGGAGACAAACGAGGTATATTGATAAAAATCTGCTTTTCATGATTTGATGTCCAAATTTCGTCGCAAGAAATATAACACTAGACGAAATAAGCAACAGAAATCGACATCTTTACCAGGGGCCTATTTGATCTAGTAGCATTATTTGATTAATCGTTTATTTCAGGTTTATGCTTATCACAAATCTCTTCCCATGCCCATAACAACCCACAAATTCGGTTCCATAGATGCGATAACTGGCAAAGAGGATGTTAATGGTGATCAGTTCGTTTCGAGCGTTTGCTGGGGAAGAAAGTCGAATATGGTCGTGGCTGCAAATTCCTCGGGCTGCGTCAAACTTCTTGAAATGGTCTAAAGATCGAATATCAAAACGAAGAGTATTCATCCCCTCCATTGATGATTATATATCTCAGAAACAGATTCATATGATTCTGCAGAAGCTTTATGCAAATGCAGGTCACATTCTCTAAGCCTTCAACATTTTTTTTCTGTAATTTTTTCGAGCGATTAAAGATGATTTGTCGAGACGCAGAAGTTGGCCATCTTAGGTAAGCTGTGTATTAGAATAACTTGTGGATTGTATAGAGTACTAATCTATAATATGTTTATAGTGAGTCTTAGTAAGGTGATGAAGCAGAATTCTTATGTGATTTAAATTATAAATAAAGGAGCCCACTTTTATAGCCACTTGATTTTTACAAATTTTTTTTTTTTTAAAAAAGAATTGGTAACGCCCACTGTTAGGGGTAAGAACTGAACTTTCGGGTGTTCATAAACCGAAAACCGAATGAAACATTTCGGTTCGGTTTTGGTTTTAACGAATTTTTTTCAGTTCGGTTCATTAACCGACAAAAAAACTGAATTTAATAAAAAAAAATATAGTATTAATATGATTTAAATCGTAAATATATATTATCATATATATATATATATAATATATATACATATTTGTATAAAAATTTTATTTACATCATATTTTCCATATTTTATTAAATATATTAATTTGATTTATATTATAAATATATATTATCATATATTTGTAAAATTTCAGTTTACCTAATATTTTCCATATTTTATTAAATATGTTGGATATATTATTAAATAAGACATAAAAATATTATTTCATATAAAATATATTTGTATATAAAAAATATAAAAATAGAAATTCGGTTTTCGGTTCAGTCCGGTTTACCGAAGAAGTAAATCGAAACCGGACCGAATTATTTTCGGTTATCAAAATAAAAACCGAAAACCGAACCGAAATTTTTCGGTCGGTATTCGGTACGAACCAAAACTTCGGTTCGGTTAGGTTGGTTTAAACGACATTTGAACACCCCTACCACCGTCGTTCACATTATTGAATACACGATATTAGATAGGGTAAATTCCTTATCAGTCCCACTTGAAGTTTAAACTTCCTCTTAAATACCCATTGAATTATTTCTTCCTGTTCAGTACCCTTCTGTTAAAAGTTTTCTGTTTAATACCCAAAACGCTTGAAAAGACGAAAATAACCCTTCTTAAGGATTTAAAAACTTTTAGATTATTACATCACATGTAGCAAGTATTATACCATGAAAACAACTAATTATACCCAAAATCGAACATATAATTCTACCAATAAAAATAGATATTATATCAATTGTTTCAAATTTTTATACCAAGTAAAATTTAATTATTATACCGATTGTTATTATTATTATTATACCAACAAATAGTGTTATTATAATTTTTATATATGAAATAATCTTTAACATCATACCACGAAGGGTAGATATTATACCAACAAAAGGGAATACTATACCAACAAATATCCAAATAATTATATCAATAAATTCAATTACATACCAATAAACTCTTTTTTATATTATTATTTTTCCATTCAATTTCTAACTATTATACCAACAAAAGATCGCATTATACCAACTGTTTTAGCTATTCTACCCGAATTACATTGTATAACATCGTACCCAAAAACTTGTTATTATACCACCATATATTTGACTAAATGTGCATATAAATATACCAACGCATGATACGATTATACCAACAGTTTTGGTTATTATACCAACAAATACTGAATAATTTTAACAATTATTATACCAATAAAAGATCTAGTTATACTAATACAATTGGCAAGATTATTTTACAATTAGAGGACCTAATTATTATGGTATAATTTACTCAGTTTCCGGTATAATAGCAAAATTAGTTGGTATAATCTCCAATTTTGCTATATAAAATTATATATTTATTGGTATAATAACGAAGAAAGATGGTATAATAACGAAAATATATGGTATAATTTTCACAATTTCTGGTATAATTGCAAAAATTAGTTGGTATATAATTCAATTTCGCTGTATAAAATTAAATAACAATATTTATTGGTATAATAACGAAAATAGATGGTATAATCTCCTCAATTTTTGGTATAATAGCAAAATTAGTTGGTATAATCTCCAATTTTGCTGTATAAAATTAATATAACTATATTTGTTGGTATAATAACGAAGAAAGATGGTATAATAATGAAAATATATGGTATAATTTTCACAATTTCTGGTATAATAGCAAAAATTAGTTGGTATATAATTCAATTTCGCTGTATAAAATTAAAATAACAAATTGAGGAATTTACCCTATTGGATATGCATGACTTTAATCAGGTCAGTGTGAAGGGATACACTTCAATCATAGTCTTGGAGAAAATATCATTAACAAGGTGGAAAATATCAATGGTTGAAGTTTATGCAATTCTGTTATTTCGAATCCAATTGATATGATAGATTCTCTGTTTCACTTTTGTCCTAGATCGCAATATCTGATAAATATCAAATTTTGAATGAGATTCTATGTCCCATATCACATATATTTGACAAGTATCAAATTAAAAGGTTTATTCTTTTATTTTTATTTATTTTATTATCTTGTAATTACACATTCCACCAAATCCTAAAAATCATCATTATGTTATTTAATTTATATGATATAATCAAATAAATATATGTAATTATCCTTTAATTAGTTACGATCATATTGATATACATATCTTATATTTTTTCGATATTCATAAGTATCATTTGTATATTTCATAAGTATCATGTGTATATTCTAAAATATAGGATATAAAATGGGACATAGTTGAGGGACTGATCCCAAATCGTATATACTTTTCTTCTTTTCAAACCAACATGTAGATTAATTTCAACACTTGGTGATGATTTTGATAATACGACTGAAACATAAGCAAAGTCTACACTTTTATTCCCAGAATTTCCCAACCCAAAAAAAAAAAAAAAAGATCTACAAGAGGAATTCAAAAAATTTGCAACCCAAAGGATCCTTGATTACTCCTATACAAATAAATCTATTCGACTCTCACTTGCAAACCAAATAAAGAAGAAAAACGAAGCATTTTTCTCATGCAAATATTATGTACAGTAAAGCAAAACGAGACTAGCAAGTAACATCTCAAGACAAGGGAGACAAAACTATATCGCATTTGCAGATCACAGACACTTACTGAAATGGAATGGACTGCTTACATAGATAGAGTTTCTCCGTCGTTAACTATGCTTCTCCGAGAGGACTGAGTTCGACTTGCTGCAAGAAAAAACATACAACGCTGTCTTAAAACAGTAAGAAAAGAGATGGAAATTTATTAAAGTTACGACTGAATCGAGTAAAAAAAAAAAAACCTGATCACACACTGGGCACGCATTGCTTCTCTCCATCCATTCCAAGATACAAGCGAGGTGGAAATCGTGATCGCATTTCGTGATCAGTTTTGGGTTCTCTTCGTCGTATTCTGATAAAAAAGACGAACACATTAAAATCATTCAATTTCGATCCATCATGCGCGAAAATAATCACCTTCGAGGCAGATGGGACAGCCGTCCTCCTCCTCAATGGGCAGTGCGCCAAAGGGTTTCGCGGGTTTTTTAAGGTCGTCTGAGTTCTCATCTTCGATTTCTAGATCAACGTTCGTTTCAACCTCTTTAGCAGATTCCGAGTTCTTTACAAGGTTTGGGGTGGGATTTTCGAGAGAAGGGGCGATGGTAGTTTGCGTGGCAGCTTCATTGTTTTGTCGCTCGGGGCGTTGCTTGTTGGCCGACGAAGTAGGAGGGTTACTTGCATATGATTCGTAGGGTATGGGCGTTGGGGGCGGGCGATAAGTATCTGGGACTGATGTGTCTAGATTTGTGTCGACTAAGAGCCCAGTGGAGAGGCTTGAGACTGAAGCCTGTTGAGATGCCATGCTCTTCTGGCACTGGAAGCTACAGACGATATGGTAAAAATCCAAAGAGAGACATGTCAGATGATGATATTGAAGTTTATCGATTGAATAAATAGAAATAGTTTTGTAGTATCGTATCATACAAGAGACTGAAGTGGGAACTAGCTAACATTAATCAGACAAATGATATGGGAGAGTGGTCTTGGTCATTATCAAAAGCTTCATGATGTGAATCAACAGTGACTACTGAAAGTTCTCGCAATTCAATGCTGTTTATGGAAATTCTGTAGTAAAAAGTTTCAGAAAGTGAGAGACACCGAGACCTTCATTCATTCATAGGACAGACATTATTGATTTCCTTATTTAACTCGATGTCACATACTGATGGAGCTGAAGTTTGATAATCTATTACAAACTAGGTAAAAATGGTAAGGCATATCGAGCTGATGGCTATATTATGTCCCTGTGAGCCGAGGAACTCACTGGATTCTTTAGTTTACAGGTTAGTAATGAGCATCCTGCAATATACTTCTGCAAAATATTTGTGGCTCTTTGAAATGAAAAAAAGAGCAGAACATATTTCTTGAGGTTAACGGAAACCTGTCAATATTGATCTAACTAAAATGCCACGTATTTGAATTCACAAACTCAGACGTAAAATAACACAGCTTCTTAGAGAGGGGTCAGAATTCAACTATTAACATGCATTTGTTATGGTGCATTTTTCACGTGAGATGTAAACTTGGCATCATCGAAAGGCATCATTTATTTAATGAATTTCTGCTCTCGATCGAAAATTCTACGGAGATAACAGTGACCAATCTCAGCACTTAGAAATTCAATAGCGACATTATTCTAGATCGAAAATTATCACGGAAGTGAACAATGTTAATTGCATGTCAAAACTTAGAATTCGACAGACCTTTTACATGTCTCATATGCCACATTCAAAAATTGATTAAATACTGCCACATTTGTTCACTTTGTTGTCCTATGTGCGAATTGTAATTTCTAATTTCAATTTTATCAAACATACATACTATGAACTTGTTCGGTTATTGTGGTTTGATAAAATAAATTTTCAAACCCAATTTAAAATTTGAATAATAATGGTTTTCTTCTTAATTGTTTTTCAGATGCTCACTATTGTTGGAAAACTCACGCGAACACAAGTGAACACGATCTCGTTTTGGTGCTGCTGAAATCTGCTGCCTTTTCTGTAGTCTTTGCACTGCTTAAATAGAAGTTTACATGGACGCTAATAAATGCCTACAATCAAGCCACTAATTTAGCCTAAACTAATAAGGAAAATTAATCTCTTCCTAAGGAAAATACAATCATCTCCTAAGCTATGCCTAAGCTGATTAAGGAAAGTAAATCACAAGGATTATTCCTACAATCTCCTCCTAAGCCTTGTGTCCACCGTTGATGTCGATTAGGCCGATCTTACCCCGTAGTTCATGAAACTTGGTCCTTCCAAGCGGCTTCGTTAGGATGTCGCCCAACTGATCCTTGCTTCTGATGAACTCATCAATCAAGCCTTCTTCTGCAGCCTCCCGGACGAAGTGGTATTTCACTCGAATGTGCTTACTCTGTCCGTGGAGTACTGGATTCTTGACCAAAGCAATGGCGGACTTATTGTCCACTCTCAGCATTGGCGATCTTGATGTTGTTCCCTGCACCTCAGACAAAACACGAGCGAGCCACAATGCTTGACAAGCAGTGTTAGCAGCTACTATATACTCTGCCTCACAGCTAGACTGAGCCACCACCTTCTGCTTCATGGATTGTCAGGTAATCGGACTGCCGCTGAGGAAGAAAATCACACCAGTTGTGCTTTTACATGCGTCAACATCCCCGGCGTAATCACTGTCGCTGAAGCCTGTCAGATAAGGCTCCTCCTTCTCTCTCCTGCCAAACAAGAGTCCCCAATCTTGTATCCCAGCCACATAGCGCAGGATGCGCTTCACAGTTGCGAGGTGATCCTCGCGTGGATCATCCAAAAACCGACTCACATAGCCAACCGCAAACGCTAGATAGGGGCGAGTGTTGACCAAGTACCTCAAGCTCCCGACGACGCTCCTGTACGCCGTCGCATCGACCGGCGGCTCTGTGCTGAGCTTGCTCAACTTCAAGCGCGGTTCCATGGGCACATGACATGGGTTACACCCTGCCATGCCGCTTTTCTCTAGGATCTTGCCGGCGTAGGCTCCCTGGCTCAGCGAGATCCCCCTCGCGCCCTGCTTCACTTCAATGCCGAGGTAGTAGTGAAGCAGGCCAAGGTCACTCATCTTGAACGCGACCGCCATCTCCTCCTTGAATGACTTGATGTCGCCGCCGTTCGAGCCGGTGATCACGAGGTCATCGACATAGACCCCGATCACCAGCTGATTGCCGTCGTTCTGCCTGATGTAGATGGCGTGTTCCGACGGGCTCTTCCTAAAGTCAAACGACAACAGCGTGCTGTCCAGCTTCGCGTTCCACGCGCGCGGCGCTTGATGCAGCCCGTACAGTGCCTTTCGGAGCTTGAGCACCTTGTGCTCCTTGCCGGCGATGACAAACCCCAGCGGCTGCTCGACGTAGACCTCCTCCTCTAGGTCTCCATTCAAGAATGCCGACTTGACGTCCATGTGGTGCACCTCCCATCATTCGTGTGCCGCGAGGGCGATGATCAGGCGCACCGAGTCTAGTCGCGCCACCGGTGCGAACACTTCGTCGTAGTCGATGCCGTGCCGCTGTGTGTAACCCTTCACCACGAGGCGCGTCTTATCCTTGGACATCGGCCCGTGCTCGTCCCTCTTCACCTTGAAGACCCACTTCAAGCCGATCGCCCGACGTCCCGGCGGGAGGTCGATGAGAGACCACGTCCGGTTGTCCTCAATTGAGTCCATCTCCTCCATCATTGCCGTCCTCCCAGCGGCGCCGGATCAGCCCTGGCGAGCAGTTCGACCGGCGAAGTTGGCGTCGATTGCAGCGGTTGGCAGAGAATGGGGGAGCACTTTGCGAGATAGAGTGAGGCCTCCTCGTCATCCTGGACCGCATGGGCCTGCTCCTTCTTGGGCTTCGACCAGCACTCTCGAGCCCAATGGCCCAGCTTTCCGCATCGGCGGCATTCGTCGCCCTTCTTGTTCGAGATCGCCGGCCCACTCGACAACCCGCAAGCATGCCCACGACCGCGGCCGCGTCGGCCGCCTCCTCTCGTGCTGCCGCCGCCTCTTGCGCCGCCGCGGGAGTGGTTCTCCGCCTCCGTCCTACTCCTCTTCAGTAAAATACAGCTTGCCCTCATGCTATAGTGACGCCGGCGGTCCATCCAGCTCTTCTTCAGCCTCTTGCAATCGCCCAGTGAGATCAGCGAAAATCATGGTGGATGGATCGAGTAGCGGGGAGAAGAGACCAACCTGGGAAACAGACCAACCTCTGTGTGCAACGAAACAGAGGGATGGGAATTACTTGCGGGGAGAAGAGACCAACCTGGCCCGTGGGGAGAAGAGACCAACCTGGCCCTCAGGCTTGACTTCAAGGCATCAAACAACGAAACAGAGTACGAGGCGTTACTTGCGGGCCTCCGAGCGGCCCGAGGGATGGGAATTACTCGCCTAACACTACACTCAGACTCCCAACTCGTCGTTCGGCAACTGGAAGGAAATTACCTGGTCAAGAGAGAAAACTTGGAAAAGTACGTTAAGGCCTTTGAGGAGATCAGAGGTGGCTTCGAGGAACTTGAGATCGTCCCGGGCAGAGAACGAGAAGGTTGACCGGATGGCCAAATGGGCAAGTGCCATAGGAACGCCCGAAGAGAAGCGAAAGACCCTGTGTGTGTGGCGAATCGAGGACCAGATTGTGCCCAACCCGGATATTCTTCAAGGGGACTGGAGATATGAACTATATCAGTACCTGTGTCGCCAATTATTACCCGAAGACAAATTCCTGGCTCGAAAACTTTTGAGGAGAGCCCAGCGGTTTACCCTGATGGATGGTATCATGTTTAAGAGATCTTACGTCGGACCACTACTACAATGTGTATCCAAGGAGGAGGGAGAATATGTCCTTCGAGAAATCCATGAAGGTAACTGCGGGAGCTACATCGGGAGTCGGCCCTAACGAGCAAAACGCTCTTAGCCGGCTTCTTCTGGTCGACGATGAAGGGAGACGCGGTGAAGCTAGTCCGCGGATGCCTTAACTGACAGAAGCATGCCAACCTCCAGAGGATGCCCGCTGAGGAAATGAAATCAGTAACCTCCCCTTACCCCTTCGACCAGTGGGGTTTGGACATTGTCGGACCTTTTCTAGGAAACGTAGCCCAGAGAAAGTTTTTGCTGGTGGCGGTGGACTCAAGTAGGACCCTAAAAGGAAAAACTCTAAAATCTCCGATAAAGCTAATCTTCCCCAGCTGGACCAGTACCCCGAGAAGTATCGCCACTATGACCTAACTCGAACTCATTCCAGAGACTTTTCCCCTTCGCCTTCTTCGGGGGTGAACGGCGAGGAGCCAGAGCCATAAAGGCCGCTTCCGGGCTTAGGAAATCAAAAGGGTGAGCGCTTTCTGGAAAGCCATTAGCCCTGATCTGGGACAAACACCCCTGGAACCCGAAGTTGAAATACAAGTTGGCCGCTTCGGACACTTTCTCCACGGGAACCAGCTCTGGGCTCGCTTGGGTTTCCCGACTACGGCGGATCTCTCTTTCCGAGTGGAGTTCTTGGCGGAGCTTGCCGACCTCAAACTGGGCTCTAGTCAACAAATTCTTCAGGCGACCCACCTCCTGAGCCTCTTCACTAACCTTCATAGCATCTCCACGTTGCAGTTCCAAGTCGAATCCACCATCCTGTGTTGAAGATGGTATCGATGGGCTCCCTCACAAGACAAGGAGTACGCCTGAAGATAAAGTAAAGCGCTGACGACGAGTATTCGCCTGAAGTCAGACAATTCCGAAGACGGTAATGACAATCATACCTGACTCAAAGCCAGAGCCCACTCCTTCCAAAAACGGCCATCAGATAACTCCTTAGCAAAGCTCTGCTCCTCAGGATTAAGGAAATGTAGTATATAGGACAAAACGGATTCCCAGTCACTCTCCAACAGAAAATGAGGATGGGGGGCAACTCGGGACACTAGGGAAGAGGAGAATATGACTTCACGAGCTTGGATCGCCCCACCTCCGATCGGGGTGTAAAGTGACCACCTGGGCAGTCTCGTCTATTGGGTGAGAGGCAGAGGGACCTCACCTAAAGCCCGGCTTCGTGTACTTCAAGCGCGGAGGGTCATGACTGGAGTAGAATCCACCCCATCACCAACCAAAGAAAGAGATCAGACAAAAGAGGAAGAGCCAACACTAAAACAAGGAGAATAACGCACATGTGACTTGAGGGAAGTCAGTCGCCCCAGTGGGAAATCCCGACACCAACTCTCGTATAGAAAATTGATGGTCCTCGATCCGCGCCAGAAATTGTGACAAGAGATCAGGAGATTCGCTGTGGACCTGACACTATTCCATCCAGCGAAGTAGGGAAAATCGGCGGTCCCGATGCTGAGATGAAGGGCGCACGAAGAAGAAATTGTTCATCCACCCCCTGGTGGCAGTGAAGCTGTCGTGAAAGGCGTCGTTAGAAGGCACAAAAGCAATTTTACCCGCATCCCTCTCACACACACGAAAGAAGCTGATGATCAACTCAGGGGTGATGGGAAAATTGACCCGCCTCGCGACCGCGGTCAAAGCCAGTAGCAAACTGAATGAATTCGGGAAGATCTGGCCGGGGGACATGTCTAGGGTCTCGCAGAGATCTAGAAGAAAGGACGGAAGGGGAAACCTAAGGCCCATGTCTATCTGGTCAGTGTAAAAGGTAAGGAAGCCGAAAGGAGGAGCAGAGGCCACTTGCAAAGGGCCAGGCAGCAAGGCCTCATGAGAGGAATTCGGGCCTTTTCGAGATATTCGTTGAGGGACGAAGGGCTGAGAGTAGACACTTTAGCCCGATGCCTGGGGAGATTTGCCTTAATCCGAACCTCCTCCGCCTCGGCGGACCACCTAGCCAGGTCTTTGCGATAGTTCTTGTCATCACCATCTCCACTAGGAAGTGGCGTCCCCATCCCAGCAGCAGGGTCTTGCTGAAAAGGTTCAGGAGTACCCTTTAGGTCGAAAAAATCCGCCCAGCGCCAACGACGTTCTTGCCTTTGGAAGGGACAAAGGTAGCCATGAGGACACGCTAAGGGAAGGGACGTAAGAAGACAGATGTATAGGAAAATGGGAGAGCAGATGAGGGGGAAAGGGCAAAAGATACCCCGTATATATAGAAAGCCCCTGGCGTGGGAAGAAAGTTAGGCAGTTAAAATTTGAAAGGTAACGTTCAAGATTAACCCAGGCCGCGATATTCATGGGTCAGTCAAGCGTTCACATCAACTAAGGGAAGACCAGGTCCTACATTAGGCATGAAGAGATTCTCGAGCGGAAAATAGGAAGGTCACGACTAAATCCGAGCCTCCACTAGTTTCGAACAGTTGAGAACGAGTCAATCGGAGCTGGGAAAGTAAGAATGGCCGGTGACGGGGCCAGCCGAAGAAATATATAATAACGAAGTCGAGAAACAGCAAGCCGGGGAAGATCCCGCATCAATTTCCTCGAGGCGAATGTCACGAGGATGCCGAAAGGAAACTAACAGGATAGACAGAAAAATCTGGGAAAAGGAACGAGCCACCAGCTGAAGGAGCCCGAAGGCGCGTAATTTCCAGCATGCTACGCTTAAGAGGAAAAGCCTGATAACGTGGTTTGACGAAAAATGAAAACGTACAGCGTCAAGAACAAACAATACAAGACGAGAAACCTAAAAAAGGCCCGAAGGCCAGATAAACAAATATTATCCCCCAAAGGGTTATGTTCAATACATAGAGAGGAAACACACACACACATATATATATAATAAGGTCTCAGGTTAGTACAAGGAAAGCAAGAAACATTTTCACTCGGCGGCCCGGCCTGATCGTCCTCCTCTACGACATCTTTTGCCATCTCAGCAGCTTCCTCATCCTCATGGCCTCCCATAGTCTCCTCGGGGGTCCCGGTGATCTCCATGTCGTCCCCAGCCTCTTCGAGATTGTCTCCCTCAACCCGTCACTTCGGGATCGTCAACCACCTCTTTAGGGATGGGGGAGTTGGCACCCTAAGAGGAGGAACCTCGACTCGGGGCTCTGGCTTGTACCCTCGGGAGCACTGCGCAGGGCCTGGTTGGCATCGAGGAAACCAAGGGGATGAGAAGGGCGGTCGTACCCATTTTCTCTAAGCTGTGAGAGGCACCCACAAAAGTCGTATTTGAAGTACTACTGCATCCCCTTTGCGAAGTCCTTCTTCGAGTAATGGTCTTCGGCCAGCTGGGTTTCAAGGGCTTTACGAGCCGACTCTGCCTCCCCCCGGAGAAGATCGGACTTCCTCTTCTCAGCCTCAGCTCGGGAAAGCTGCTGCTTCACCTCCCCGACTTGTCGCTTCGCCTCTTCGAGCTCCTTCCTGAGGAGTTCCTCCCGACTCTTCCCTCGAGCACTTTCCAGGTCCATGGCCTCAACCTTTTTCTCCAGGACCTCATAACTCCCAGAGAGGCGGGTCCAACGCTTCATAACACCGGATAGGAGGACGAGGCCCTGCGCAGGTAACAAGTTAGCAATGGGATAACTTAGGAAATAACAAAGACGCCAGAACCTACCTGCCCGAAAGCCCCAGATATGGCATCCCAAATCTCAGAGTCGGGGAGTTCGTGGGAGCATCGCCAATTATCCTCGTTAGGGAACTCCTTCAAAAAGTTCCAGCACTCGTCAGGATCCAACTCGTCGAAAAAGCAAGGCTGCTTCGCTCGTCCTAGGGCGACAGCTCCCCTGGAGCTCGAGGAGGAGGGGCAGGAAAAACCTTGGATTTTTTGGGGTCGCGCCGGCCGAGGAGGTCGATGGCCTTTTACCTGCCGCCTTTTTGGGCTTCGAGGTGGAGGTCGGGGCTTTCCCCTTCCCGTTTGAACTGGAAGGCTGGGTGGAGGAAGTCTGGACGGGGGCCCGTGCGTCACCCTCCTCATCAGAGGACACAAGGGCCGCCACAGTTGCGATATCCATACGATGGGCTGCCAAATAAAAATGGAGTTAGGGTACGATAGGATAGAACCAAAGTTAGAGGAGTCGAAGAACACATATATACCTAAGTTCTGGGGCACTTCGGTTACTTTGGAACTAAACTCGAATAGGAAGAGCATGTCGTCTTTGATAAGTTCAGGAGTCAAAAAACGCATCTTCCCGATTTTTGAGAGGAAAGACTCTGCCTGGCCAGAGGAGCCCAAAGGGGGTTTTGAATGGACACATCGTCCTCCCACGAAAAAGGAAGCAGCTGATTCTCGGGACTGCCTTCGGGAGAACGGACGAAAAAGTATTTTACTCATCCATCCTTTCTGGGAGGAGGGATGACCTTGGATAAGATCGGGTGTTCGGAGCGAGGGGGAGAAGAAGAACTTCCCCTCTTCCCTTTTACTTATCCTAAGAAATGAGAGGAGTAGGGGAACCGATGGTGACTAACCGAAGCTACTTAAAAGAACTGCTAGGAAATAATGTGACTATAAGAATTAGGGGCCAATTGACCGGGGGAAATACCGAAGTACCTAAGAATATCTACAAGGAATTGCGGAAGAGGGAATCGGAGGCCCATGTCTATATAATCCAAAAAGTACGTCCCGAACCCCTTTGGAGGATCGCTAGCGACGTCTGTTAAGGAGGGTACCCTAACCTCAAATTGGTCAGACATGCCCGACTTGGTCTGGAGGAGAGGAATCTGGGCGGAGGTAAAGGAAGACACCTTAATCTCGTGCCAGCGGAGGAACTCCTCCTCCCCCTGTGCCTCTTCCCGACTTGCGGCACCCTCCCGGGTCGCCTCAGCAAACCTAACCCACTCTCTCACCGCCGCATGATAAGCCCGTTTATCGGGAAAATTCACCTCTAACGGAAGAGGGTCTAAGTTAAGAAGGGGATGACCTAGAGGAGCGATAGCTTCAGGCTGGACTACCAGTTGCATATTCTTTGACGAGCCCTCACTCCTAGCATTAACGTCACTAGTGGCCCTATCCGAACCCCACTGGAAGAACTACCCGAAGAGGAACTCCCCGAAGATCTATCATCACTACCCGAAGACATACTGAGCGAAAGATAAGAGTAAGGAAAGGAAACTTACAAGTACCTAAAAAAGCTGGAGCGAAGAGCTATTTAGGATCGGGAGCTCGGGCAAACATCGAGAACAAGGAGTCGTAAAAAGGGAAATGGGGCGACAGCGGGGGTATATATAGGTCCCAGCTGGCCAATTTGGGCCCTTGGATTTGGATGAAATCGACGGATCACGACGACCCGCGTCGATCGTGGGAAAGGGCGCCAGAACTACCGCCCAAACGTCCCATCATAGGCAACCAATAACGAGGCAACACGTTGCAGTGGAGGAAAAACGACGCACCCGCCAAAGAAAATCTCACCAAGACTAAGGGACTCTCCGCGGACTCCCTAACGCACCTACTCTCAACTCTAGTAGTTTGCCGCTACTAGACCACGTCCAAAATCACACACTCTTTTGGACTATTTGAAGGGAGGACTATTGTTACCCCCAGTTTTCACCACTAAGCGCGGCAAAATACTCGATCCTATATAACAAACCTAACCACCCCCATCCCACAGCTGTGGACACCCTGATCTGAAGATAACGCCGACGCCGTGGTCGGGACTTCGGAAAGGCGAACACGCATCAGCACAGGTAAAGCACCCAGTGCGAGGATGCCCGCCGCCCAGGTTGGGACCGCGGGAAAAGACCACAAAGAGAACTAAGGGCGGCTTGGGACTTAGCAAGACGCGCCTTCTAGTGGAATGTCGGTCCGAACGACCCCCAGGTCCTGTGCGATCTCGGCCGACTATGACAAGAGGGAAGGACCTGCGAACCCATCCGTCGGAAAGAGGGCCGAAGACCCGGCGGTAGCTGCTTGCGAGTGCCCGAGGCCCCGATAGGAGGGCGTGCGAAGGGGGCCCGAGGGGTCTCGTTCGAACAGCCCAAAGTCGTGATCATGGGCCACCCACGCGCACATAATCACCTAGGACGTGGGAAAGGCTAATCACGACCAAGACCAGAAACGCCAAAAGCAGAGGAAACCGTCAAGGGATGTTAGACGTGGGAGATAACCGCCAAGGGCTGAGCGCACTTCTCGCAACACTACAAATACCACCAACAACCCCATAGCTGAGGTACGATTTTTCCTGTAATACATCGTTACTCTGCCACTTTGACACTGCATTTTCTCCTTTCATCAAACTACCTTAAAACGGAAATATCCTCTTGACTGAGGCAAGAGGGCAAACGACCCCCCAAAATTCACCTGTCCTACAGTTTTCAGCCAAGACGCCGGGCGGAAATCAGGAGGGGAGAGGCTCGTCAGTCCATTTTCGCGGTAGGTCAATTTTCGACAGCATCAACGAAAATATATAACAAATATCGAAAGAAGACCATCAACTAGCGAAAGGAGACGAACAATCCTTGCTGACGAGTAAAGGCTCCCGCACCACATACTGGAGGGTTGTCAACATTGTTCAATTTCACCTACGTTGTAGCTACTATTGGTTCACCATTGTTGAGAATGCATATAATTTCCAGTTTCAAGTCTAAGAACCATAATTCCTTCTTCCTTTATGATAAAAAATCACATCATTGTTTCGGACCAAACTACTAATATGTAATATAACTCGACTGGTGTTACTCAAATGTTCGGCTGAAATCGTCAATCTGAGACGAAAGAGAAAAGCTTAATCTTTACTTGAAAGCGTCGACGCAGCAGCTGTGAACATCTCAACAATAGCATCTTTCGCTCCTTTATTCCATTACTTGCTCGCACAGAGCCTCTTTGCTGGATTCACGCAGTGTTCTAATGTACGAAAGGGGAATTAGGGTTCTAACATGATGTTTGAAACTAAAGGGTATTGTGGTAATTTCAATTTTTTATCTTGGCCCATTATAATCTTGGGTTTATTATCTCGACTCCTTCCCTTGGATAAGTTATATTGGGAGCCTGATATTGTTCTAGCGGGCCTCCTTTCAGCGCCGGGCTTTATCTTGGATGGAATATTACAAAGCAAACAAGATTAAATGTCATAGGCCCATAAATGGACTTCTATATAAACATATCCCTTGAACTAAACACTGCCTTAAATCACTCACTAGAAGCCGGTTTTCTCATTGTTAAAATTTAATCCAATCCAATCCAAATCACTCGCTAGTAGCCGGATCGAATCGGCCCAATTGGACACTTGGAGGACAAGCAGGCAACACCCGATGTCCGAGATCGTGCCTACGACAAATCTATTTCTTCAACCTCTCGACTAAGGGTGAAAGAATTCAACCAACCTGTTTTACTATGGCTTCATCATCGTGGAGAAAATTTAGTTCTTTGATGGTCAGATTTTCGAATGGGGTTTCTCTAAAACCCTCAGCTATGCTCTATAGCCATGGTAAGACGCTCATCTATGAATGTAATTGAAAGTCTTTATAGTATAGATAATCTGTATTTTCTGGAATTCTTAATCAAATTTGGAATGCTTGAGTAGAAAGCTATCATCTTTTTCTTAATCAAATTTGTACCAGGGCGCTTGAGTAGAAAGCTATCATCTTTTTCATGCTATTCGTCTTCTGGCACCTTGGCCTCATGTTGTGGAATTAAATATGGATCTTTCCGTAGAAAGATTTCAACTTTCACGCCTTTGTTGTTGATGGGTGGAAGATGTTGTGGAATTAAATATGGATCTTTCCGTAGAAAGATCCCAACTTTCACGCCTTTGTTGTTGATGGGTGGAAGATGTTGTGAAATTAAATATGGATCTTGCGATAGGAAGATCTACACGATTTTGGGGACGGTTGCTCGCAGAAAGGTATTCACTTTTTGTCCTCTGTCTAGCTGAATGACTCTATGTTCTTATGAAGAAGCCAGTCTATGATGAATCTTTTATGGGAATGAGTTTGAGGAATGGTAATGTAAATGAAATATGTCTACAAAATCAATGTATTTGGCTGTTTTTATCATTTTGATTTCAGGAAGCTAAAAAGGCAAAACTATACTCAAGAATCGGAAGGGAGGTTGTATCTGCGTAAGTCAAGATTCTTTCTCATGGTCATAGGATCTTCCTTATGCTTGTGTCGTGGGTTGCATAATTTTTTGTTTATGAGTTACTAAATGTCTACCAGGGTCATTGGTGGTGGTTCAAGTCCGGTGTCAAATAAAGCTTTAGCCACCTTACTTAAGGAAGCAGAGGTGCTTCGGATACCAAGGGACATTATAGATAGTAACATTAAGAGAGCTTCAGAGGAAGGTCAAGAAAGCTACATAGAGAAGTTTTACGAGGTACATGACTGTATTTTTATGTATTATACTAGTTACTTGTTATTTGTACTATTTTTATTGACCTTATTTATCGTACTTTTTTTTTTTCTTTCAGGTCTATGGTCGTTGTGAAGTAGGAATGGTCGTTGAGGTAATGACTGATGATGTGAACAGATCAGATGCAGCTATTAGAGAAGTAGTGAAAGAATGTGGTGCGGAAATGGCGGATTATTATTCTATTTTGTACATGTTCTCGCCTCGTAGGGTCATCAGCGTAAAGGTGAAAGATGCTGATAAAGATCAGCTTCTTTCCCTTGCTAGAGATGCTGCTGGTGTTGATTATAATGGTGCTAATGATGTTGATGTCATTGAAGATAAATACGATGACCATGAAAATGAAGAATATTACGACGACGACGACGATGATGATGATGATGATGATGATGATTATTATTCAGAGCATTACGATGTCAATGATTATTGTTCCGAAAGGTAGGTACATTCGGGAAAAGAAAAGATAAAGCTTTGGACCCTACTGCTTTCGATTCAAATAGTCGAGATCTGAATCACTTTTCGTTCTTTTCTTTCTTTCTTTTTGTTTTTTTTTTTTTCAGATACTACAAAATTATTGTGGGTGAATTTGATTGTTACCATGCAATTGTGGAAAAACTAGAGGAAGAAGGAATACCGTTTGAAATCGACAGTTTATTTGAGCTTCTTCCTACTTTTGATTGTGTCCCGGTACGCTAATCTAATATTATTTCTCAAGCTTTGCATGGATGTTTTGATGTTCAATGGAGGTTTAATTTTATTCCTGTGCAATATTTCTTTATTATTTATGTTTTTTTCGACATTTGTGTTTTACGTACGATAGCCCGCAGGTCTGTTACAAGGAGAGGAAATTCAACGAGAAGTTAAAGTCCAAACTGTTGGAGCTAGATGATGTTATTGCTGTTTACACAGATCAGGAGGACTGGTGACATCATCATCATTATTATTGTTATATGTGTTGACATTTTTGGTTCATGGGTGTTAGAGAGTTTTGATGAATAAGCAATTCGATTTTGTGATTCGACCATGCATTATTCATGAGCTATAAATTGATTAAGGTGTTGAATATATTTTTTTTTTTTGGTAGGAATAAGATTCATTACCAACAGGTGTTGAATATTTGATTCACATGTAATTCTGTAATTTATTGGTGAAACTGTGTGATTACATGTTATAGTGTTTCTAGGGGTGGGCATTCGGGGTCGGGTTTCGGGTACCCGACCCGACCCGATCGGGGGTGAAAAATCGGGTTTAATCAGGTATCGGGTTTAAACCCGATACCCGATGTAATACTTCGGGTCGGGTTTCGGGTAGCAATATGCTACCCGATCGGGTATCGGGTACCCGACCCGATTTAAAAAAAAAAAACTTAATTGATTATATTTAATTTATTACTATAATATTATTAAAAATCTTGCTTGGCTCAGTGGTTGAAAGGCTTTGTGTAAGGTTCGTTCCTTAGACCTAGACTTGCCCAACCGCCGGTTAACCGTAACCGGCGGTTGAAACCGCCGTTTTTTTTTATATATATTTTAATTCTTAGTGTTTGTGTAAAGTTTGATATATTATTTGGTCAAATCGAATTATGTATCGAAAACTAGTATTATATAATTTGCAAGACAATTACAAAAAAATTACATTTTACATTTTACAAAGAACTTGTATTGTATTACAAAATTTTAATTAATCAATTACAATAGAATACATAAATGTAAATTAAATCAGTCTTCTTTTCGGAGCCGAGAAAGGCTTCAACAGGTCCAAGCGTCGGGCCGGCCCGACGCCTGCACCTGTTGAAGCCCATCACGGGCGAAGCCACGATTCTTCGACTTTTCGATCGGGCTTCCGCAAGTGTAGGCGAGAAAGCAGCGTATGATCTCAGGAGCCCTCACGAATCAACTATCAATTATGATCCGTCAAGGCATCCGGAAACCACACGTTGCTAACTTACTTGCACTTACCGAAACCCCTCTTCTTCATAATCTTGTTCCCTATAAAAAAATGCATAAACATGATTTACATTATAAGTTTAATTTTAAAAAAAGAACAAGAAGTAATTATACAAATATTTACTTATCTTTTTTCGGGCTTCGTCGTGACTCGTCGTAATAGGCCTGTTCAAATAAATTAGTACCTGAAAATAACAATTTATTAGTTAGCCAATAAACATAATAATTATTACACATATTATAAATTAGACTTGAAACGGGTAGGTTTTCTCTCTCTCTGCTATGGCGAAAAAGAGGAAAACTACTAAACAGCGAGCAACGTCGGTCACGGTGGTGACGCCGCCGCCTCCTACAATCGGACAATCGGAGAATAATACTAAGCGAAGCTCAGCTGAGA
Source organism: Craterostigma plantagineum (assembly GCA_027422505.1). NCBI lineage: Eukaryota > Viridiplantae > Streptophyta > Magnoliopsida > Lamiales > Linderniaceae > Craterostigma > Craterostigma plantagineum. The sequence continues at coordinate 21,781,941 of JAPQWV010000012.1, forward strand.
AGTCCAATCGTAGCTGTGGTAGCACTCAAAATCGAGGAAATGCATCTGTGGAGTCAAAAGTCACTGTTCCATTGGGGATGAACACTGTTCCATTGGGGAAAGGGGCTGCGACACATCACGTAGTCAATAATCAAGGAAGCGATTGTGAAGTAGAGGTGGAATGGCCTAAGTTGGAAGGATCATCCGGTCGGATTCCTGAGAAAGCTATAGAAGCCAGCCCTTGGCTTAAGTTCAATGCGAATCTGTTGAAAAACCAGGACAATCGCCTGGACTACATCGCACCTAACACTGACACAGGGCAGGAGATAGGTGTAGTAGACCTGGAGGAGATACAAGAGGAAGTTGAGCACTGGAAATCTGCGCTCATGTGCTATGTACTTGGGGCTAACCCGCCTTACAGTGTTATGGCCGGTTTTTTGAATAGAAAATGGGGGAAGCTCGGGCTAATGAACGTGTGGCAGGTGAGGCAAGGGCTGTTTCTGGCAAGGTTTGAAAGTGTGGACGCTCGGGACAAGATACTACAGACGGAGATAATCCACTTTGACAAGAAACCTGTGGTATTAGCCCCTTGGACTGAGAACACACAGTTAAACAAGGTGGGTGTGGATAGTGTCCCTATTTGGGTGCAACTTCCCCAACTCGAGCTGAAGTACTGGGGTGCGAGGACTCTTAGTAAACTGGCCAGTTTGATTGGTAAACCGATCATGACGGATGATGTTACTAGGAAGAAAGAGAGGATTCATTATGCTAGAATTCTGGTGGATGTTAACCTTAACAAACCACTCAAAGAAGCTATACAGTTTATGAATGAGAAGGGGCAGCTGATGGAACAGAGAGTGGCGTATGAGTGGAAGCCAGTTTTCTGCAATGACTGCCAGAAATATGGACATGAAGCAGCAATTTGCAAAAAAGCCATTAGAAAGGAATGGCAGCAAGCTCCACAACCCAAACCAGTTCTTGAGGCTGAGCCAGAGCAGCAAGGGACCAACAAAGCTGGTGTAGGTGTTGGGGAAGATGGGAACATGGAAGAGACTGGGGCACGGAAGTCCTGGGCAGATTTGGTCCAACAAAATGAGATGAGAAAGCAACCGGGAGCAGATACTACCCCTTCCAAGCAGAGGGTCCTAGTTCCTGGTCATGGATAGATGGGTATCGTGGAATGTTCGGGGCCTGAACGGCCCTACAAAGCAGAGAGAGATCTCTCTGTTCTGCTGTAAATATGGAATAAGCCTCATTTGTCTCCTTGAAACAAAACTGAAGGAGGGACATGTGAAGGAAGTAATGAATAAAACCTTTATGGGTTGGGATTTCTGTCATAACTTGAGTGAGCACCCGAATGGAAGGATTGTAGTTGCGTGGAGGGGAGGTACTGAAGTGAAACTACTGATCAAAACTGCTCAATTGATGCACTTCCAAGTCCTCAAAGGTGAGGACTGTTTCCTCACAGTGGTTTATGGGTACAATGAGCACTCTGCTAGAGTGAGCTTATGGGATTCCTTAAGCCAGATTGGAAGTGCAATAAGAGGACCATGGATGGTATGGGGAGACTTTAACAACATTAGGGGAGTTGAGGATAGGATTGGGGGTTCCACAATCACAGCTGATGAATTCACTGGGTTCAATCAGTGTATCTTCCAATGCCAGCTTGAGGTAATTAGGCAAAGTGGATGCCAATTCACATGGAGCAATAAGCAAGGCCCTAACACGAGAATTTGGTCCAAAATTGATTGGGCGTTTGCCAATGAGGAATGGATAACGAAGCACTTTGATTACACAGCTGAATTTCTGAATGAAGGGATCTCTGACCATTCCCCAATATTACTGAAGGGAAATACCAGCCCGCACCATAAGAAGCCCTTCAAGTTTTTCAACATGTGGGTCCTTGCTCCCTCGTTCTTAAGCACAGTGGGGCAGCATTGGAAGTGGACAGCAGGCTCTTCAATGAGAGGTGTATATTGCAATCTGTCCAAGCTTAGGGGCCCTTTAAAAGCTCTGAATAAGATGCTATTTGCAGATATTACTAATAAGACTGAGACCACTAGAGTGAAGCTGGAGGAATGTCAATCAGAGCTGCACTCTGATCCACTAAACGCTGAGTTGATGAACAAGGAAGAAGATCTTAGAAGGGAGTTTTTCAGGCTGAGTAAAGCTAATAATAGTTTTTTGAGGCAGAAAGCGAAAGTTCGATGGCTGACACAAGGAGACCAGAACACAGCATTCTTCCATGCCACGATCAAAAGGAGAACTTATAGAAACAGAGTCCTTAATATCAGAACTGAGGAGGGAGTATTATTAACAGACCACAGGGACCTGCAAAAACACTTTGTTGAGTACTACCAGAGCATGATGGCTAAGGATAAGTCAGTCAAGGTGCAACTAGATCCTATGGTGGCAGAGGAAGGATACACCCTCAGTCTGGAAGATCAGATCAGGCTGAACAAACCATTCAGCAGGGAAGAGGTGTATGAAACAATGAAAAGCATTCATGAAGATGTTGCCCCTGGGCCTGATGGATATGGTAGTGGATTTTTCAAGCATGCTTGGAAGGTGGTGGGAGAGCAAGTTACTGCAGCAGTTCTGGAGTTCTTTGAGACAGGGAAGATGTTGCCAAGGATGAATGGCACTGTGCTATGCCTTATTCCGAAAGTGGTGAACCCCATCACAGCCCAAGACTTCAGACCAATTGCCTGTTGCAACACAATCTATAAATGCATATCCAAGATGCTCTGTAGCAGAATTAAACCGTTGCTGCCTCAACTGATTCATCCAAATCAGAGTGCATTCGTAGAAAAGAGGTCCATAGTACATAATATACTATTGTGTCAGGAATTACTTCGACTATATAACAGGCGCAATGCTTCAGCCCGAGCGCTCATGAAAGTGGATCTTAGGAAAGCCTATGACACGGTGGACTGGGATTTCATAAAGGAATGGCTGTGTTTGCTTCGTTTTCCTATGAAATTCATAAACTGGATTATGGAATGTGTGACAACGGCTACATTTTCCATAGCTATTAATGGGGATCAGTATGGGTTTATCAAAGGATGTCGTGGTCTGAGACAAGGGGATCCCATCTCCCCCTTGCTGTTTGTCATTTCCATGGAATACTTGACGAGAAAGCTACAGTTAGCTGCGAAGAACACTCGTTTTAGGTTCCATCCGAAGTGCAAATCAATCAAGCTGGTGAACCTTTGTTTTGCGGATGATTTGATGATTTTTTGCAAGGGGAGAAGAGGGCCAGCGAAGGTAATCACAGAGGTGCTAGATCATTTCAAGCTGACATCTGGTTTAAGTGCTAATACACAGAAATCCAGCTTGTATATTGCGGGTGTAGCAGATCAGGAGGTGGAGGAGATTAGAAGGATGACTGGATTCCAACTGGGCAAATACCCGATGAGGTACTTGGGGGTCCCTATTTCACCCACTAAGTGGAGCAGAAGCGATTGCCAAGTACTGATGGAGAAGATAACAGGCAGATTACAGTGTTGGGCCACAAGGAACCTTTCCTATGCAGGGAGGTTGTGCTTAATTAACTCGGTTTTACTAGCTACGCATGGGTACTGGGGGACCATCTTTATGCTGCCCCAATCTGTGACAAAGGAAGTGGACAGAGCATGTCGTGAGTTCCTTTGGGGGAAGAAGGAAAGTGGTAGATACATTCCTCTGCTCAGCTGGGAGCAAATCTGCCGACCTAAGAAATATGGGGGGCTCAATTTGAGAGACTGTGCGACATGGAATAAGGCTCTTACAGGGAAGCAAATTTGGGACATCAATATGGATGGTGAATCCCTATGGCTAAAGTGGATTAATGCTGTCTACATCAAGGGGGCTTGCTTCTGGGATTACTCGCCTGCCCCAGACTCATGTTGGTATTGGAAGAAGCTGAATAAACTGAAAGAGCTATTCAGAGACGGATATGATGGACGCAGATGGAAGATGTCTGCGGATGGTGTTTACTCAAGCTCATCGGGGTATGAGTGGTTGAAAGGCTCTGCCTGCCCCTTTCTTTATTCCAGGGCCGTCTGGAATAGGTATAAAATATCCCCAGGCAGTCATTTGTGCTGTGGCTGCTCATACATAAACGCCTGATTACTATGGATCGATTGGCACTATGGGGTTTGAATATTCAGGATCGAGGCTGCAGACTATGTGGAACTCACGAGGAATCAATGGACCATCTATTCTTGGAGTGCAGTTATAGTCAAACGCTGATTACCAAAATTCAGACATGGCTGCAGTGTGATGTGAAACTCTTTTCCTATGGAGACCTTTGCTCGTGGCTGGCTAGTGTAAGGTCAAAAAGAAGTATCCAGTATAGCATAATGATCGCAGGTTATACAGCAGTGGTGTACCATATATGGGGTGAAAGGAATCGTAGGGTGCATGGAGTGGAAGCGAGGACAGAGGAACAAAACTTCCAGGTGCTTGGCAGGGAACTGAAATGGCGGATCAAGACTATTTGCTGCAGGAAGAATGCTGATAGATCGCTGTTGTATCAGCGTGTGTGTGCTTTTCCAACTTAGTTGTATTTTTGTGCTAGTTGTTGATTAGATGTAAGTTTTTACTGGAGACTGTGGTAAATGAAATAGATCAGTTTACCAAAAAAAAAAAAATATAATAGTTAGATACTTATCTTTTTCGGGCTTCGTCGTTAGGCTTGTTCAAATAAATTAGTACCTGAAAATAACAATTCATTAGTTAGCAATATAAACATAAAAAATATTTGTACGCAAAAAAATATAAGAGTTGAATAGTTATCTTTTTTCGGACTTGTTTGTTGATGTGGAGTCCACGCCTCGCCGAATGCCTCTAATAATCCTCGCCGTCGCCGCCGTTGCCGCCACTTGTCTCCGTGCCGGTGGTATCCTCGAAAAGGTCGTCGGGCGAGTCGCTGGCACGCGAATCTTGTGTGCGATACTCGGCTCGAGTCCAATCGTCGAGAAGACATTGGTACTCGAGGTTGTCGACACTCAAGTTCGAACGCTTCTCGCTCAAGGTCAAACCGCCCATGCTAAAAGCATGCTCCACCGCGACGGTCGAGACCGGGACGGCAAGGATCTCCCGAGCGATCCTCGCCAACGTTGGATACGTTGGCGACACCCTCGACCACCATCTAAGGACGTTGAACTCATCTTCGTCCTCGAACTCGAAAGTCGTCGACATAAAGTTATCGAGTTCTATGTAGGGGTTTTGGGAGGACCTTGGACGCTTGTTTGCGTTGAGGATGTCGTAGTAGTCAGCTAATCGTGAAGATCGACTACTAGAAGAACTAGATTGACCGCGCCCCGATCCCGATCGAGACGAGTCGTGGCCAAAATCGGGCTTATACTCTTTAAAGAGATCCTTTAAAGAGTCATGCGCTCGATCGAGTACGCTCTGCCAATAAATGCTATCGACTACTCTGCCCGACGATACCTTCGTATAGTAGCACTCTAGTAGTCTACCCGTACCATCTAAACGCCATCTCGAATCCAATATCTTCGCTATAATGAAGATATCCGGTAACTCAAAAAAATATTTGAGCCTCGCCGACTACTGGATCAAACCGAAGCCCGTCGAGTATGATTGCGACTTTAATGCAATGATCTAATGCAAGTATGGAAGTCGGGTAATATGAACCCGACATTGCCTCGGTCGCATCGTGAAATACTTGAAGTATCTCACATAAACTGTTGCACGGGTCCCACATCTCCGGAACTAAAATGTACGACAACACTCTGTTTTCGACAAAGAAGTCGCACAGATGCTGTCGATACTCCATCGAACTGTACAGCAACTTGTAGGTGGAATTCCACCTGGTGGGTACGTCTAAACTAAACTTCTTGGCTGCTACATCCTCTCTAGCGCAGAAACGCTTCCACTTCTTCCACAAAGACGGGTGCCGCATCAGGTAGGAGATTGCGTAGCGTATAGGCTGCACCTGGTCCTTTAAACTAACTAGCGCGTCTTGCACACAGAGGTTAAGTATGTGGCAAAAACAACGCACGTGGAAAAACCGTCCTCCGACTGACGGCTGACAATACTCGATCAACCGTTCAATGCTCGCGTTATTTGCGCTCGCATTGTCGAACGATACTTTGTTGACTTTGTTGACTATCCTATTCATCGAACTCCCTATATGCGATCAAGCGCTTTTGTATCGTCCACGAATCATCGACCCAGGCATGTCACGCCCATGTAAGATGAACGTTGCCAATGATCGCTCCATATATCGGAGCAAATCGACACGTTAGTTCCTAAACTACCTAATATCGCTACTAAGTCGCGCTTAAGCGCGATTAATATCTTCCTAGTATCCCGCGTCAAGGTGCTCCTCGAAATCTTCTTCGCCTGAGGGTTGTATACGGTTTTGATCCAATGCTCGTAGATCGGATCATCGGCAAATCGAAACGGTAGATGCTTCGCGGCTACGAACTTTGCAAGGTCCCGTCGAGCAACGTCCTCGTTGTAATGAAACAACGACGTTGCGCTTCCGCTCCCGCCGGCGAGTCCCGACGCGGACGAATCCGTACCTCCGAACATTTGCTGTTGGTTTTGTGCTATACCTAACTTAGTCGGGTGTTTCGAACGGAGATGGGAATTCATTGACCCATATCCGCCTCCCTTTCTAAAATTATATTCCTTGGTACAGTAGTTACAAACTGCTCTAAATTGGTTGACTATACTAGTAGGTACCTTCTTGAAGTGTACCGCGAAGATGTCTGACTGTAGCCGCCGGGCGGTGGCGGTTTGGGTAGGCTCTTCGGTCTCCGGATCCGCCTCCTCCACCTCCGTATATTGCGCGGCATGCGAGCTTGCTCCCGGCGACGGTTCGAACCCGGCCGGGTCCTCGTTCAAGTCATCGCCGAGCACGTCGGCGATATCCAAGAACTCGTTCGGATCGTATTGTTGGTAGTCATCTTGCGATGAACTACCAACGACTTGCTTCCCTTTGCTGGCCCTCGATGCACGAGAACCACGTCGGCCACCACCACGATCCATCTATAAATAATCTACACACGGGTACGAAAAATATGGTTAGATAAAAAACTAAAACGGAAAAAAAAAACCAAGGTCGGGGGCCCGACCGAGGCGAAACGTGGCGGTGCGGTGGTGCGGTGGAGCGGCGGCCGGCGGCTGTCGGCGTGGGCGGTGGCTGCGACGGCGGCTGCGACGGCGGCTGCGGCGACTGGCGGAGGACAGTGGGCGGCGGCTGCGGCGGCGACTGCGGCGTGCGGCGGCTGGCGCGGGCGGGGGCTGGCGCGTGGCTGCGGGCTGCGGCTGGCGCGGTGGTGCGGCTGTGGTGGTGAGCGGCGGCGCGTGGCAGACGTGCGGCTGCGGCGTGGGCGGTGTAGTCGGCGGTGGCGGGAGGTGGTGGGCGGCGGGACCGGATGGGAGGTGGTGGCGGGCGAGGTGGCGGGCGGTGGGGCTGGCGTGGTGGGGGCTGGCGGAGCAGAGTTGGTCGGCGGCGGCGGGAGGTGGTCGGTGTAGTCGGCGGTGGCGGGAGGTGGTGGGCGGCGGGTCCCGGATGGGAGGTGGTGGCGGGCGAGGTGGCGGGCGGTGGGGGTGGCGTGGTGGGGGCTGGCGGAGCGGAGGTGGTCCGGGAGGTGGTCGGCGGCGGCAGGAGGTAGTGGCGTGGAAGAGAGGCAGCGACAGAGAGAGCGAGACCGAGAGAGAGAGCGAGAGAGACTAAGAGAGAGCGAGAGAGAGAGAGACTGAGAGAGAGCGAGAGACAGAGAGAGAGCGAGAGATGAGAGTGAGAGTGAGACAGAGAGAGAGACTGAGATTATTTAAAAAGAAATTTTTTTTCCCGTTGTAACCGGCGGTTTGTCCGGTTAACCGCCGGTTACAACGGCTATTTAATTTTTTTTTAAATATTTTTTTAAAAACCTAACGGCGACAATTTCAAAATTTGAATTTTAAATTTTTTTTTTTAAAATTTGTTAACCGCCGGTTAACCTCCTAACCGGCGGTTATCAACCGGCGGTTTGCGGTTGGTCAAATCGACCAACCGCCCCGTAACCGGCCGTTTGCGGTTGCCGGTTACGGTTGTTGCCGAACCGTAACCGGCGGTTCCGTAACCGGCGGTTGGATGGTTCAACCGCCAGTTACGGTTTATTTTGGGCATGTCTACTTAGACCTGGGTTCAAATCCCACTTTCATCACTTTTTTAACTAATTTAAGTGTATATTTAAAAAACTAAAAAAAAATAAAAAAATAAAAAAAAAACCTGAACCCGACCCGCGGGTACCCGATCGGGTTTCGGGCACCCGGCCATCGGGTACCCGAATTTGGTCGGGTCGGGGTCGGGTATCAAAATAAATACCCGAAAAAATCGGGTACCCGACCCGAAAAACCCGAAACCCGCAAAACCCGACCGATCCCACCCCTAGATGTTTCACGTGCTAGGATGTATCGGACTATGAATACACTGGGCAATATATGGAAATAATGTGTGAAAATATCCTCATGCTTATATAAGGAAAATATGTTGTCTATATATGGTAAGTGATATATCTGTTGTAAATCGTTTATTCCTGGAAGAAAATCATAACTGCGATTCTTTGCATGCTTTTCACTGAACTAAATGTGTGAAATCAATTTGATATCTTTACTTACACTGATTGGAATATTATATTTAGAAAAGGTCTGATTTGATTGACTTTGTGTTATATGGTATATGCTGAAAACGAAGTGATATCTGAAATATGGAAAGTTGTGGCGTGACACTTAAATTCGTGATAGCTGTGATCTGATCTGAATTGTGTGCTAAACATGGTAAATATACTGATCTGACACTATGTGCTAAACATAAAAAATGTATTGATATGTTGCTATCTCGTGTGCTATACATGGAAATTAATTCTGGATTGATTTAGTCTATTAACTAATGGCAGAGAATCACATATGGAAAGTTCTGATATGGTAAATATAATTCGAAATGATTGAATATGCATTGACTTCGAAATTGAGCTTGATATGGAACATGCTTTAATGAGCCTATGACCGTTGTAGATATTATTGTGGGCATGATTTACATTGCATGTTTGACTCTCGAAATTACATGGACTATATGCTTGATTTGGTGATTAATCTATGATCTAATTTTCCATGTATAGTGTTGAGTGAAAAGTTTATATATGAGTAACACTTCATAATTTCGAGACAACTTAGAATTGCGCATATACTACTCTTAGCGATTTGAGCAGAAACATTATTGAGAGATTCCTGAGCCTTCATTTGCGATAGCTTTCTGCCTACCTGAGCGATCACTTGCGAAGTACTGACTGTACTGTGATATTCCAAACCCCCACCATACATTATGTCTTCGAGCGTGTTGCCTTCGGACTTGAGCAATATCAAAGAGGCAAGGTCGAGTTCCGGGGGCCCTTCGGTAGCGAGCTGTGTCTGTCGGGATCAGGATATTCCGAGGAACGAAAATCGGCGTGTGGTAACCTAGTTGCGTTGGTTGTGTATTGGGCTAATCAATCAGTTTTGTATCCAACTATGATGCATTACAGTGATTGGTTAAACTCTTGGGGAGCAAACCCCAAGGAGAGGAGTAAACCCCAGTTGGGGATATAACATCTATAAAAATCCTGTCTCACACATTTACTTTACAGTTATTTCCTTTCCGCAGTGAGACAGACCCGACATAAATACGACGTTACAAGGATATAACAGACATACTCATCACAAGCATCATTAGGCATATCTAAATCACTATATCTTAGGATTTGTGAAAAGAATAAGAAAAAAAAGTTGTAAGCCTAATTCACCCCCTATTAGGCACATTTTTATCTTCAATATGTTTTTTTAGCCTTGTCATATTTATTAAATTTATCCGATTGGTGCTTGCTCAGATGATTTTCCGATGCTTTCTTTCGGCCTTTTCTTCATCATTGAATTTGCTTCAACATTTATTTAAGAAATATATGTATAAATCTTACGGAGAGAATTTGAGATTTTTGGATTCAAGTTTACACAAACAAACAACTTGTGATGTTTAATTAGCAACGTAGTTTCTTAGAAAGCAGATGCGACCATAATATGATTGCTAAGTTCTTCATAATATTTATATATCACACATACATATTTAAACACCGCGTGAACTGATAACGTGATTTACGTGGGGGTGGAAGGCAGTTCAGTAATTTCGTAAATCAAGAACTTATCGTAGTGTCGAGTTCTTTGACATAATCATGACTCTCACTCGATCGAGACATATGTGAAGGGTTTAAAAGGTAGTACGCCAATCTATAGTCGGTCTTGGATTCTGATTGGGTCAAATTCGCAACAGGGGCTTAAAAAGGATCTCTGAGCCCGGATAGAGATATTTACTTAACAAGCTTAGAGCTGTTGAGAACGACGGTGGACAAATGCTTGACTTTGATGATGCTATTCGAGACAGACTTATTGTCCGAGTGCTCGAAATGGGCTAGGGACTTGGTCGAATTTAACATAATATTACATTAAGTCATTACTTGATAATGAGCTTAATTTAATTAAATAGCCAAACTTCAAATGTAGGACTATATTTCATCCTAAAAAAATTACCGACTATTTGGTTAACCTATATTCGAAACATAAGAACAATAAATAAACAAATAAATCGAATAACGAGTTGAAAGGTCACTTGCCAACTCCATTGACCAAATCCTGTCAAGTATAGTCTTTGGAGTAAGTGCTCTTGATAGGAAGACAAAGAGGCCAACTTCGTTTGACAGGGCATCATTCGATTTATACCAATGTTTTAAAAAGCGAATAGCGCAGTGCGTCGCGTTTTAGTGTCGTTAGCGCGTAGCGTAAATAGCGTAGCGCATTGCGTGAGTATTTCGGATAATCTAAATATAATACAATAAATTATATATAATATATAATAAATATAAATATGGTCACTTTTTATATCGTTATTGTATTTATGAGACTAAATAATCTATATTTTCTTTAGAAATTCAATGAAATAATAAATAAGGTACAAATAATTAATTAAAATATAAACTTTAAATATATATGAATTATATAGTAAAAAGTTTATACAATCCCAACAATAAAATAGGACTTATATCAATTAAATAATCATTTTTACAGCTTAAAAATACAACTAAAATAAGCTATTAAAATGATTCTTATAACTAACGAAAATTATATGGTATCGAAAAATATATGATATGCATGTCATTATGATCATCATGAAACAAGGAATAAAATGGATATACTTATGTATTTTGTTTCGTATAAATTATTCAAAATAAAGTCGTTTTAATTATTAGTATAAGTCTAAATAAAAAAGGAATAAAAATAAAATATTATAGTATGAGCAAACCGATAAATTACGTCAGAGCTTAAATTATTGTCTTAATTATTGTCTGAGCTTAAATTATGTCAGAACTCAGAGCAAGTCTACAACGCATTTATGTCAGAGCATAAAGTCATTTGCGACGGAATATCAAGAATTTTCGACGGAAAATCCGTCGAAACAAGAAAAAAATAATAAAAAAAATAAAACGCGAAATTTAAAACGCGTTGAAGCGTTTTGACGGAGAAACACGCGATCGCGCACACGTCGAAGCGCGCGATCCAGCGCGTTTTAAAACACTGATTTATACAAAAAATGGAATATACTTGAGTGGTGGTTTGATATCAATCGTTCATGGATTATGCATTTCGGCATAATGTCATTAGCCTTCTTGGGCTCGAGAAATAAAATAAAAAAGAGATAAAACCTAAAATGGTCCCCGATGTTTACCCTATGAACCAATTTAGTCCTCGATGTTTCGCATGAACCAATTTAGTCCCCGATGTTATCGAAAATGAACCAAATTGGTCCCTCCGTCAATTCGTCCGTCAATTTAGACGGAGATTGCATTTGCGACGGCTTTAGCGACGGAATTTCCGTCGCTAACTGAAAATTTAAAAAAATAATAAATTAAGTATTAAAAATGAGGAAAAATGCAAAAAAAAAAGGAAAAAAATTCAAAAAAATACAGTAAAAAATTCAAAAAAAAGAGAGAATATTACCAAAAATTAAATAAAAATAAATAATAATAAAAAATAAAAAAACAAAAGTAAAATAAAAACTAAATTTAAAATAGAAAATGATAAATTAAACATTAAAAATGAGGGAAAAAAATACAAAAAAGGAATAAAAATTCAAAAATAGAGTAAAAAATTCAAAAAAGAAGAGAATATTACCAAAAACTAAATAAAAATAAATAATAATAAAAATTAGAAAATAATAAAAGTAAAGTAAAAACTAAATTTAAAAGAGGAAATGATAAATTAAACATTAAAACTGAGGAACAAATCCAAAAAAAGGAAAAATAAATTCAAAAAAAAGAATAAAATTCAGAAATCTATAAATTAAAAAATAGATAATAATAATAATAAGATGATAATAATTAATTTATGATTTAAAAAAATAAAAAATAAAATACGTTAATTTACTATTATTTATTTTTATTATTATTTTATTATTTTTTTATTATTTATTTTTTAGTTTACTAGTAACATTCTCTTATTTTGAATGTTTACTCTTTTTTTTTGAATTTTTTTTCCTTTTTGGATTTTTTTCCACATTTTTAATGTTTAATTTATCATTTTCTATTTTAAATTTAGTTTTTATTTCACTTTTATTACTTTTATTTTTTATTATTATTTATTTTTTATTTAGTTTTTGGTAATATTGTCTCTCTTTTTTTGAATTTTTCTTTTTTGAATTTTTTACTCTATTTTTTGAATTTTTATTCCTTTTTTAGTATTTTTTTTCCTCATTTTTAATGTTTAATTTATCATTTTTTATTTTAAATATAGTTTTTATTTTACTTTTATTATTTTCTATTTTTTATTATTATTTATTTTTATTTAATTTTTGGTAATATTCTCTCTTTTTTTTTAGTTTTTTACTTTATTTTTTGAATTGTTTTCCTTTTTTTTTGCATTTTTTCCTCATTTTTAATATTTAATTTTCGGAAATTCCGTCGCTAAAGCCGTCGCAAATGCAATCTCCGTCTAAATTGACGGACGAATTGACGGAGGGACCAATTTGGTTCATTTTCGATAACATCGGGGACTAAATTGGTTCACGCGAAACATCGGGGACTAAATTGGTTCATAGGGTAAACATCGGGGACCATTTTAGGTTTTATCCCAATACTTTAGTGGTAGCCTTCATTGTAAACACTTTAGTGTGAGAAAGAGTGAGTTCTCTTATCTACAACACTTGTGTGGTTTTCCTCTTGCACTTAGGCACGTTCGAGTCGAGGCGTGTCCGACATCTTGCTTACTTTCGAGAGCGTTGACCTAGACTTTGGCTTGCTAGCTCCCGTGCGGCACCTAGTCCTTTAAGCAGCCCCTCGCGTGCTTTCCTAGGTCAGCCTCCCAAACGCTCTCGAAAGTAAGCAAGATGTCGGACACCCCTCGACTCGAACGTGCCTAAGTGCAAGAGGAAAACCACACAAGTGTTGTAGATAAGAGAACTCACTCTTTCTCACACTAAAGTGTTTATACCATCTTCTGAGAATGACTCGAGCATCTCTAATCACGGATCATCTTCTCTCGGCCAAACTTGGAGTTTCTCACTAGCCATCAATGAAGATTCTCGCCATGGTACGCTTGCATAACGATCTAGTGCAAGACCAGGGGCGGACCCACGTACAGAGTAAAAGCGCCTTTTGTACAGATTACGTTTTCAGTTGAGTTAATGAAAACAGAATTTCGATCATATTGAGTTTCTCTCTTCTTGCGCGCAAAGTCGATTTGATCGAGAACGAATTATTCAAGAAACATGCGAACAAGGTACTAAAGGAGAAATAACTAAAGCTGGCAAGACCAAGCAGACGGTGGGTGCACATCAGCGGAAAGGAAGCGAACTATTGTCTTCATTGCGATGAGTTTGGAAGAGAGATTAACCGAAGCTTAAGCGTTCGGCACGTCGAGTGAAGAACTCTTTGTCTTACAATCTAACTATTCTAAGATTGTGTATAGACTTGGTGGAATAGAATCTGGCGCTAACGCCTTTATTTTTGTATTGAACCAGGTTCTGGAATGATATATGAAGCTTGTAGATTAATTTAAGTATGGAATTTAAAAAATACAAAGTTTGATAATCAAACTCATTATCTACGACTAATAACTAAAGAACATCTACAACAGAAAAAGCGACTAAGCTAAATCTACGATACTCTTCACCTTCCCTTGGCCTTGACGTCAGGGTTTTATCTTCATCGGACTTAGGGCTCCGCAAGGGAGAAAAATACTCCCAACCCAAAAGTCGGGAGAGACGAGCTCCCACAACGGGGAGACTCAAGACTGTGGTGAGCGCGGGCAACGGGGGCAAGCAAAACCAACAACACAAAAAACATTACAAGCAAAATGACTAAAATTCTAAAACATATATTGGATATATTATCACAACATTCATCGGACTCTGCTACAACTCAAGAAAATATTGGATGAATCATTGTATTATTTAGAGAATTTATAGCATTGTAGACTTTAGAGATTGAGATTTATAATAAGAGGATGTCTTAAGTGCATATCATCGTATTTATCGGTAATTATTGTTGGAATGATTTAGATCCATTCCCGTTATTGTTGGCCTACAGAAATAATTAGTTGGGATATTCTGATCCTTAATAATTTATTATTTATTGCCCGGTTATTAAGCTTTGATGGACGGACTAATAACCATTACACTTATTGGGCCGGTCCCGTCTCTTGCTCTACATAATTAATTAAAACCGGACTCCCTAGTGACTCTATATATAGGCTATCATATGAGCCTTTCGAAACAACACACTCAACAACACACATACGCACACACACTATAGCGTATATTACAAACGTTCATAACGATCGAACGGTACGCTGTCACTATAACGTGGGAGCTCTAACAGGAGTACACGGGTATCCATCAACCTCTGTAGAGCGAAAGCGGCGAAGATCGCGTCCTGACGGCCATCAACGGTGTCTGCGATCAACACAGATATTCATTAGTATACTCATTTCGATCGTGTATTAAAGAAGATCCACTTCACGGTGGTGATCTCGCTTACGAATAACGAGATCACGTTATAATCACCGTGCGCTTCCGCACACGTGGTCGTAATCTCGCTAATGAAAACGAGATTACCTTAATGCGCTATGCTTAAGGATCTAACGATTACGTTAGTAACTCGAGTATGGGATCGAGATTACGTAACGACTATCGTGACCGTGATCCGTCAGAACTAACATTTGGTATCAGAGACAAGTTTATTTGATGCATGGATCGAATGAGTTTCGTAATTACCTTTAGAAAATCTGACGAAGTAGCATCATTATTCGACGTTGTTCGTCTATGAGCAATGGTCCTTTGAGATCATTTATATTGCATCGATCTTTTGGCTTTCGGTTGAACCAAAGCCATAAATCCATGTGGAGCCGTGTGGGAAATTCCCTCTCCTAACTATTGCTGAAATTCTCGTAAGAACATCGAGCATAAATTTGGCTCGATTAAGAGAGAAATGAAGCTAGAGATGGATTTCTTGCGGGATATAAGGAAAAATCATAAGCAAAATCGTGATTTTTCTTTACCTTGCAGTCACGGCTATACCATCAAGCCATAATAAAAACATGTTCTTAATGATGACTTGAACAACAACTTAATTTTGGGTTGTCTTGCGTGTGATCTTGTGACTTCAAAGTCATGAGATAAAGTTGATGCATTATTTAAGCATTATTAAAAGGTTTTCATATGGTGATGAGTTCTTGATCGATGCATGTTGTGGCTCATTTTAATAATGTCATGATGTTGATTGGTGATGAATAATTGAGTTATGTTAGGATCGGTTTACGCGTTTAGAGGGGGGGTGAATAAACGCTTGACGCCTTTTTGGTAGTTAACCGATTAAGGTTAATACCGGTGCTTGATTTTTCTCTTAGTGTTATTTGCGGAAGCTTGTAGATCGGTTCTGACTCAGAAACCGATAATCTGTGCGTAGTGTTAGTGTGTGTGTGAAAGACGATACCGGTTTGTTTCTGGAAGTTCGGAGTTAAATCTCCTACGTCTCCCCTTCTTCCTCGTGAGGAAGGTTCACTAGACTTCAGTTATACACTCACTGTACAACCTACCCGGCTGCCCTCAGCCTTATCTAGTGAATCCCTAGGCAGTCGTAAAATACAATCCACCTACTTCAACAGCTTTTTACAGTCCGTCGGAATAACAATAACTCACTTACTTAACCTGACCGGTTATCGTACAGTGAGGACAACACTTTCTAAATTTCTCGCTTTGTTCTTGACTTTCGTCTGATTGATTTCTCGTGGTTGTGTTGTTGTCTTCTTCAATGTTTCTTCTCTGATATATATACTTGTTTGTTGATGAAGAAGACCGTTGTGAAATAGCTCCAAGTGCTGTACTGTGCATTAAATGCACTTTCCCAAAATGGGCACTGTCCGGTCTTGGCAGCAGTTCGTACTGTCTCATTTGCTTTTTCCATTTTAAGCTCGGCTTGACTTCGACCTGTCTTCCTATGGCAGCCTTGCATTAAAGATTTCGACAGTAGATTTCATTATCCCGCCTTGAGTAGATTTGAATCTTTGTACACGTGGCGTGCTTGATGACAGAACTCCGGTCTTCGCACTTTATCGGTCCGGTATCTGAGTTCTGATCCTGGCTCCTGCCATGTCCAGTATATCTATGCATACTGTCCGGTTTTAGACACGCTTCTTCTAACAATCAGTCTTGTGTTCTTTTAACTGATATCCGGTCTCCTGCGCATAAGTGATTTGCTGATTGACATCCGGTCTCTTAATCTTCTTTAAACTGGTATCCTTAACCAGGCTTGAGCAATTCCCTTCAGACTGATTATATGGTCTTTTTAATCTTCGATCTTATGTTCTTCTGACCGGTATTCTTAATCAAGTTTGGACAATCACCAAAACTGTTTAATCTGAATTCTCAATTCACGATTCCTAACAATTTCCCCCTTTTTGGTGATTGTCAAAACTCAACGAAGCAGAACGGTATTTATTATATCAAAGGAAATTTGATACATAAACTACCGATCTATTACAACCGTTGTTTGCCTATCTATTCCTTAGATATGCTAAACTTCTTCGATCTTTTGGTTGTCAGCATCGACCGGTTTCTTCGGTACATCCCGGTCTGCCTTCTGCTTCGCCTTAGTGCTGCAGCAGTTCCATCTGCCCTTTCTCCTCAGCTAGCAGCACTCCTACTCCACACTGCTTGTCAAAACCGGTATCTCTACTTCTTCGATCTTCCGGTTGTGGGCATCCTAAGTTCTCTCTGGTACGTCCTGGTCTGCCAGCAGCTTCGTTCAGTACTGCCATCTTCCCTTTCGCCTCAATTAGTATTGGGCGGTGGGCAGTACTCTTCTTCCCCCTTTTTGACAATCACTTGTCCGGAAGAAAGGAAGGTAGTCATTGTGCCAGAGAGTCATCATTACTGTTGTTCTCTCCTTCTGAAGCACAATGAAACCGGTAGCTCTGTAGCTGCGCTTCAAGGTCTGAAGAAATCTTCTTCTGACCCGTCCAGTCTTAGCAGCTCTTACAAAGCTACGGTTGTCTCCAGGACTCACGCTTTTTGTTGAGCTCCTTGGAGAGTCGGTTGTTGCGTCATGGTGGGTCACCGCTTGTTGGCACCACTGAGAGCGCAACGAAACCGATAGGAACCGATGTCCGGGTATGTGCCTGGCATGGCGTTTAATCCCGGGTAACCGGTTCCCCTTTTCCAGTCCCTGTAGTAGATGGTCTACAAGGGACTGGTGGGGCGCCATCCTCTCATTTGGGTCCTTGTAGTGCCCTGATGGCTCGCCCGGTCCGCGGCATCTTTTGTTCAGCTCTGGGTAAGAAGCTGATGACTGGGTGCATCTGATCCAACTCGTCCAGTCATCAGAGAGCATCCCAGAGCCCTCCTTCTGTGCCGTCGGACTTGTTTTAAAAAGCCTGCTAGTCCACAGCAGCGTCTTTGTAGCTTTGTTTGACCGCCGTGAGGTCTTTGAATGATCTAATGGATGAGTCTGCATCCAGTCTGTTGGAGATACTCCTTTGAGGCGATTGGGTAAGAAAACTGGGCTTGGACTTGTTAAGCTTTTTCTGGTTGTGAGGCTTATCCTGACTGAGGGTTGTGGATGTTTCGGTAACTTAGGCATTTTGAACTTAGTTGTTGTTGAGTGACTGGGAAATTTGAGAAGGGTCGTGAGGTCTTTAAATAGCCGGAGAATTCCTGTCGATTTGTGTCACGGGTGCACAGTATTCCAAGCCATGCTTATCTTCTTTTCAGTGCGTCGGAACTTTACGTCTTGTCCGATGACAGAGATTCGTTGATGACATGACTATTCACCTTCTCTAATATCCTGCAAGTTTCAAAGCCAGCTGTATTAAACTCAATAATATGTGCATTGATGAGGCACAATTATCGAGGAGACTCGGTCTTTGTCCGCTCAGTAGAAGTCATATGTTTATCCATTGGTCAGTCATGGATAGTTCCGGTTTCAGAAAGCTTTTGAGATGCTTTGATACTTAGACAGAGAGTATACACTGCTTTTGAAAACCAGTCTGGTGCAATTGTGCGTAGTTCATCGGTTTGTCATTCCTGCACTTAGTCTCTCCTTCCTGATTTCAGTGCTCCCGACTAATCTTCACTAGATTGACAACCTTGGTACTTCTACTGCTTTTCCTCTTAAGGCTGTAACTTCCTTCCAATAGAAGAACTTGCTTGTTGACCCATGTTTGTCTGCTCCTTAACCACTAGTTAGAGTCTGAAACTTCACTCAGTCATTCAGTTGGCTGAGAACCAGTCTCCATGTAGGACGCCATCACTCCATTTGTCTGGAACTGAGATTATTTCCCTCATGATTGCCCTTCAGTTGTCTTTCTCCGGTATGGACTGTTGGTCTTTGATGGGAACATCCGGTCTTAGTTGATCTCAATACTAATTCCGTTCCTTCTGATGAATTCCCCCTCAGTTTGTATTTCCATCAGTTATTCCGATCAGTCGCCAGGCTGATTTGATCGTCTCTTGAAACGCTGTTTGGTCTTCTGAGAGTCTTTTCTTCCCTTTACTTGAGGCGTTCCCCCTTAGTAGACTCCCTTAGGTGCAGACTTATTGCCATACATTGTCCCGGTTTCCTTTAGACAAGTATCGCTCCTTTGAAACTGGTTTGTTCCTTTAATGCTTGATTTTCCCAGTTCGGAGCTTCCTTTCTGGGATCCTGTCTGGCCGCTACCGCTTAGTTATTCTGATCATCTGTTGTGCTTTTGCCAGATAGCCAATTCCCTTTCTTTACTGCATTTTTACCTAAAACTTGCCAGTATATAGATGACTCACAGCATACGCTATGGTCCTTAGGCATGGTGTTAGTACAGGGCTTAGAAAAAGCAGTTTCTGTTTTCTTTTCCTTCATTTATACTGATAATGAGGGTGGATCATTATTAAGATTGACTTTAATAGGTATGAAAGAATTTTTGAGTTCCCAGATGATTCATTTCTAATTACATGAACTCACCAGTAACCAAGCATATTGACTGTAAGTTCTTTCTTGCTTGTACCGGTTCAGACAGTTGCTGGATACCTATTTCAAAGGTAGCCGCTGACTTGGCACATGGTTCGGTCTCAGTGGGTGTCTTTCCCCCTGGGCATGTGCCGACAGCATCTGCTGTCTAGAGGTTGATAGAACCAGTTGAGTTCCTGCAAGTATTCCTGCAAGAACAAATAAAATCCTCGGTACCCAAATCTCTTTGAGTCCGGTTAGGAATTAGTACCTTAGGTATCCATAATTGGATTATCCTAATGTGTCTGCCGGTAGTGGGATCAATAAGATATTTATATTTAATATTCCTCTTTTGAGACCGGTCTTTGGGTCTTCTGTAGCCTTGTGTCCCTGATTTCGTATCGTGACCATTCCCCCTTGGTTGTTGAGATCTTCTTCTTCGTGAGTCATAACTTACTCCGGTATTCCCCTTAATTGTTGAGGTATCCCTTTATGTGGAGCATTTCTTACATTATTCCCCCTTGCTTCCTGAGATCTTGTCCTTGTGTAGGATATTGAGGAAATGTAGCTATGTTTTACTCCAGTTTCCTTACACCTGTTCATAGGAGCAACAGAAACTGGGTTACAGTTTTTGGGACGAACAAAGTTGATCACTTTTGAAGTAGTTGGTTGTGCGGATGTTGTTGGCTCATCGACACCAATTCCTTCGCCGTAACCAAGTCCGGTTCGGTCACCAGCATCCCTTAGGGAACCTTGAAGACATTGAAATGTCTCTGTTGACTTGGTCCACGACTGGACCAAAGTGGTTAGCCTTTTGTTTTCTGATGCATTCTTTTCGGCTGCTTCTTTGAGTCTGAGGTTTTCTTCCTCTAGATGGATGATCTTTTCAAGAAGAGGTCCGGTATCTTCTAGCGCTGGTGCTTTCCCTTTTTCTGCCACTTTTAACTTCTCGTTCAGTTTCCAGTATTCATCAGCCATATTCTGGAGGGCATCTAGAACCTCTTCATAGGTGAATTTATTTTCTGGATCTGATTGATCTCCCATCAGGCAGATAAGTTCTGGTTCAACTTTGTGGTTGTTTGGTTCATCCTCAGAACTTGATTCATCGGAATCGGTATCATCCCATCTGTGGCTATCTCCATTAGTCGCGGAGATTTGTGCCTTCTTCCACCTTAGGTGTTGGTTTGTCTCCTCTTTGGAATCATTCTCAGCTTTGGATCCGGTCCTATCATATTCAAGTTGAATGTTAGTATTATCTCTTAGCTTACGCTGATTAACCTGTGTCACATTGGATGATTTTCCATCTTCCAGTGCTTCTGTCGGATTTTCCTTGAGCTCGTAGACTTCTTGGTTTTCCCCAAGCTGGTGATCTTGTGACTTCAAAGTCATGAGATAAAGTTGATGCATTATTTAAGCATTATTAAAAGGTTTTCATATGGTGATGAGTTCTTGATCGATGCATGTTGTGGCTCATTTTAATAATGTCATGATGTTGATTGGTGATGAATAATTGAGTTATGTTAGGATCGGTTTACGCGTTTAGAGGGGGGGTGAATAAACGCTTGATGCCTTTTTGGTAGTTAACCGATTAAGGTTAATACCGGTGCTTGATTTTTCTCTTAGTGTTATTTGCGGAAGCTTGTAGATCGGTTCTGACTCAGAAACCGATAATCTGTGCGTAGTGTTAGTGTGTGTGTGAAAGACGATACCGGTTTGTTTCTGGAAGTTCGGAGTTAAATCTCCTACGTCTCCCCTTCTTCCTCGTGAGGAAGGTTCACTAGACTTCAGTTATACACTCACTGTACAACCTACCCGGCTGCCCTCAGCCTTATCTAGTGAATCCCTAGGCAGTCGTAAAATACAATCCACCTACTTCAACAGCTTTTTACAGTCCGTCGGAATAACAATAACTCACTTACTTAACCTGACCGGTTATCGTACAGTGAGGACAACACTTTCTAAATTTCTCGCTTTGTTCTTGACTTTCGTCTGATTGATTTCTCGTGGTTGTGTTGTTGTCTTCTTCAATGTTTCTTCTCTGATATATATACTTGTTTGTTGATGAAGAAGACCGTTGTGAAATAGCTCCAAGTGCTGTACTGTGCATTAAATGCACTTTCCCAAAATGGGCACTGTCCGGTCTTGGCAGCAGTTCGTACTGTCTCATTTGCTTTTTCCATTTTAAGCTCGGCTTGACTTCGACCTGTCTTCCTATGGCAGCCTTGCATTAAAGATTTCGACAGTAGATTTCATTATCCCGCCTTGAGTAGATTTGAATCTTTGTACACGTGGCGTGCTTGATGACAGAACTCCGGTCTTCGCACTTTATCGGTCCGGTATCTGAGTTCTGATCCTGGCTCCTGCCATGTCCAGTATATCTATGCATACTGTCCGGTTTTAGACACGCTTCTTCTAACAATCAGTCTTGTGTTCTTTTAACTGATATCCGGTCTCCTGCGCATAAGTGATTTACTGATTGACATCCGGTCTCTTAATCTTCTTTAAACTGGTATCCTTAACCAGGCTTGAGCAATTCCCTTCAGACTGATTATATGGTCTTTTTAATCTTCGATCTTATGTTCTTCTGACCGGTATTCTTAATCAAGTTTGGACAATCACCAAAACTGTTTAATCTGAATTCTCAATTCACGATTCCTAACAATTTCCCCCTTTTTGGTGATTGTCAAAACTCAACGAAGCAGAACGGTATTTATTATATCAAAGGAAATTTGATACATAAACTACCGATCTATTACAACCGTTGTTTGCCTATCTATTCCTTAGATATGCTAAACTTCTTCGATCTTCTGGTTGTCAGCATCGACCGGTTTCTTCGGTACATCCCGGTCTGCCTTCTGCTTCGCCTTAGTGCTGGACATTAGTTGTATGATGTGTTTTATGTATTATATTATCGAAAAGTTGAGTAAACATGGCCCAATGATGAAATAATGTGATAGTTGTCGGCCATCTTTCATGCTATTTAGTGTATTAGACAACTTTGATGATAATGACTTCTTATCACTTAGTGTATTATATTACTAGCATGACAATGAATAAATATAGTGCATATTATGTGTTATTGATTGGACTATCCTTTAATTATCATGCTTCCATTGTATAGTATAACAATAAGTTAGCATGATATTAATTAGTTGTGGTACGTAATGTGACATAATATATGATGTGCATCGTAGTAATTTATTTCATATATAAAATAATTTTTACGCATAATGAAAAGCGTATATACACGTGAATTAAAATTTGTGGCTCTTATTTATTCTTATGGTATATCGGCCCAACGGAAGATTGCCAATTGAATAGATAAGACTAATGAAACCACACTTATGTTTTATATTAATCGAATCAAGCCATACTAAGCTAACAAAAATTTTGGCTATTCATAAAAAATTAATTTATTTAATTATAGTTTAGATTCATCTTCTGCCCAACGGTGATGTGGATTTAAATTATAATTAATGCTAAAGTTAACGGAGAAATGAATGTGCTTTTTATAATAATCGGCCCAACGGAAGGTTATAATAATATGATATTTCTTAATGGAAATTTATGATTATTTTCCATACTTTAGCACTTATGTTTAAAGGAGAAAAGATTATTTATATTTTTGTAAACGGCCCAACGGATGTTTGCATTTATATTTCTTTTCTCAATGGAAAGCTTAATTATTTACTTTCCTAATTAAAGTGTACTTCTTAAGTGGTTGAGTTCAGAATTATGATTTGTGTTTTTCCTGATGAGCTTAATTGATTCTGTGATTACAGCCATGATTATGAGCCAAATTGCATCAATTGAAACGCTGACGGGTAGCAACTTCAAAAAATGGAAAGAACAAAGTTCTCCTCGTCCTTGGGAATTATGGACCTTGACTATGCCTTGCGGTCTGAAATGCCTAATCCACTTACAGACGACAGCACTAATAAAGAGCGGTCTGCTTATGAAAAGTGAGAAAGGTCTAACCCGCTTATCACTAATGGCTATGAAACGTACCATATCTTCGGACATACGAGGAGGCGTTCCTGATTCTGATAATGCCAAAACATTCATCGGCTTAATTGAGGAGCAATTTCAAAGTTCTTCCAAAGCTCTTGCTACTACACTGATCACCAAAATGGTTACTCTTAAATATAATGGCGTTGGTGGTGTTCGTGGGCACATTCTCAAAATGAATGACATGGCCAATCAGCTTAAGGCTATGGATATGGGTTTTCTCGTTCATTTCATTATGACATCTCTCCCTTCTGTGTTTGGTCCATTTAAGATCAATTATAATACCCAGAAGGAGAAATGGAAAATGAGCGAACTGATCAGTATGTGTGATCAGGAAGAAGAAAGACTTAATGCTGAGGCTCCTGAATGTGCCTATTTCACTACTCAAGGTCAGGGCAAGAAACGTAAATGGCAGGGTAAAAAGAAGCAGCAGGTAAAGAAAATTAATGATTTGAACAAGGCTGGTCCTTCGGGCTTAAAGTCTCGCAAATGTAAGTTTTGCCGCGAGACTAATCATGTTCAGAAGGAATGTCCAAAGTTCAAAGAGTGATTGGCTAAGAAGGGTAAAGTATTTAACTACGTTTGTTATGAATCTTTCCTTGCTAATGTTTCTACTGATACGTGGTGGATTGACACTGGTGCTTCTATGCATATAACTTGTTCATTGCAGGGATTCCGTTCCGTGAGGAAGCTAAATAAAAGGAGAACGCAACATTGTGGTTGGAAATGGAAATAATGTTCCGATTGAAGCCGTAGGAACTCTCCGATTAATTTTGGAGAGTGGTTTCATATTGGACTTATTTAATACTGCTTATGTACCCAGTATCACAAGAAACCTTATTTCTGTATCTCAACTTGACGCTTATGGCTTCTCGTTTAAGTTTGAGAATAAAGGTTTTACCATTTCATTAAACTCTCACGTTGTTGGCTCCGGAAATTTGGAGGGAAACCTCTATAAATTACGTTTAAATGCTTCTTCCGCTTATTTAACGGAATCCGCATATGAAATTAGTACAAGTCAAACCAGTGGCAAAAGAAAAATAATCGATGAGAATTCTGCGATATTGTGGCATGAACGTTTAGGCCATATATCTCGAGACAGAATGGAACGTCTCATTAAAGATGGAATTCTTCATCAATTAGATTTCTCTAATTTCGACACCTGTATTAAGTGTATAAAAGGAAAATTTACACAAGGAAATAAACGTAGCGCCACCAGAAGTAATGGACTATTAGAACTGATTCACACAGTATCAGTGGTCCATATACTGCTGGAATTAATGGCCACCGATACTTCATTACGTTTATTGATGACCACTCTCGTTATGGATATATTTATCTCCTTCATGAAAAATCCGAAGCGCTCCAGGTTTTCAAGAATTATAAAGCCGAAGTCGAGAACCAACTCGATTGCAAAATCAAAGTTGTGAGATCTGATAGAGGAGGAGAATATTACGAGAAATTCTCCGACTCGGGTCACAATCCTGGAGCTTTTGCCTTGTTCTTACAAGAGTGCGGCATATTCCATCAGGTTTCCATGCCTGGGACGCCTCAGCAGAACGGTGTTGCTGAAAGGCGAAACCGTACCCTTATGGATATGGTACGGAGTATGATATGCCAAACATCTTTACCTGAATATCTTTGGGTTGGGGCACTAAAACAGCCATGCATATACTTAATCGGGTTCCTACTAAAGCGACGGCTAAAACCCCTTATGAATTATGGGCGAATAGGAAACCGAGTATTCATTATTTGCATGTATGGGGCTGTCCTGCTGAAGCTAAAATTTTCAACCCAAACTTACGAAAGCTTGATTCAAAAACCATAAGTTGCTATTTTATCGGTTACCCAGAACGATCTAAGGGTTTTCGATTTTATTGTCCATCTCATACCACAAGAATTGTCGAAACTCGGCATGCAGTATTTTTAGAAAATGTCGGTACTTGTGATCATAGCATATCTCGTAAAATACCTCTTGAAGAGGAACCTAAATCATTAAATGTTCCCATTATGTCAAGAGATTTAGCAATCCCTGAATCTGTGGGTGGATCGCTAAATAATGAGAATATGCCTAATATATCAGATCACGATAATGAACTTTCTCCATCAGTTGTTCCAGAACCATCTTCACGGAGGTCTGAACGAGTGAGAAGGCCAACTTTTCATGATGATTATGTCTATTTATATGACTGTGACAATTCTATTGGGAATGATCCTGCGTCATTTGATGATGCTATGACGCGTGACCAAAGAACTCAATGGCTTGAAGCCATGAACGAAGAGTTAAACTCAATGAAGTTGAATGAGGTTTGGGACCCTGTAGACTTGCCTAAAGGATTCAAACAGATAGGTAGTAAATGGGTATTCAAAACCAAAATGAATCCTCAAGGTGATGTCGAACGATACAAGGCCCGGTTGGTCGCTAAAGGGTTTACACAAAGAGAAGGTATTGATTATAATGAAACCTTCTCTCCCGTTTCTAAAAAGGATTCACTCCGCATTGTTATGGCCCTTGTAGCTCATTATGATTTAGAGTTGCATCAAATGGACGTTAAAACAGCATTCCTGAATGATGACTTGCATGAAAATGTTTATATGATGCAACCAGAAGGTTTTCTGGTTGAGGGCAAGGAACACATGGTATGCAAGCTTAAGAAGTCCATTTACGGCCTTAAACAGTCATCTCGACAGTGGTATTTAAAATTTTTAAAGGTGATTAGTGAATTTGGTTTCAAAGAAAATTTGGTCGACCGGTGCAACTGTGGAAGAGCAATTATGCATGTTGAATCTTTTAAGGACCTTTTCAATATAAGCTTTCTGAGAAAGGTCTAACATGCTACGAGTTCGATCACGGTGAATTTCTATGCCAATAACATAAGAGGCTTCACCAAGATCTTTCATATCGAATTTACTCGATAAAAATTCTTTAGTCTCGTGTAACATGCCTAAATCATTACAGGCAAGTAATATGTCATCCACGTAAAGTACAAGGAAGCTTAAGAAGTCCATTTACGGCCTTAAACAGTCATCTCGACAGTGGTATTTAAAATTTTTAAAGGTGATTAGTGAATTTGGTTTCAAAGAAAATTTGGTCGACTAGTGCATATTTATGAGAATCTGTGGGAGCAAATTTATCATCCTTGTACTTTACGTGGATGACATATTACTTGCCTGTAATGATTTAGGCATGTTACACGAGACTAAAGAATTTTTATCGAGTAAATTCGATATGAAAGATCTTGGTGAAGCCTCTTATGTTATTGGCATAGAAATTCACCGTGATCGAACTCGTGGCATGTTAGACCTTTCTCAGAAAGCTTATATTGAAAAGGTCCTTAAAAGATACAACATGCATAACTGCTCTTCCACAGTTGCACCGGTCTCTAAAGGCGAAAAATTCAGTTTATCACAGTGTCCCAGGACCCAATCGGCGCTAGCAGAAATGGATAAATCCCTTATGCCTCTGCTGTAGGGAGCCTTATGTATGCTCAAGTCTGTACGCGCCCAGATATCTCCTATATTGTTGGCATGCTTGGACGTTACCAGATTAACCCGAGAATGAATCACTGGAAGAATGCCAAAAAGGTTATGCGATACTTACAGGGTACCAAAGATTATATGCTCGTTTATAGGAAATCAGATACTCTTGAGGCTATTGGGTACTCTGATTCCGATTATGCGGGGTGCGATGACACCAGAAAATCAACGTCTGGATACGTATTTATGTTATCTGGTGCACCCATTTCATGGAAAAGCACAAAGCAAACGAGTACAGCTTCTTCTACCATGGAAGCAGAGTTCGTTGCATGTTATGAAGCATCATGTCACGCGATCTGGGTTAGGAACTTCATCGCTGGGCTTCAAGTCGTGAACTCGATACCAAAACCACTCAAAATTTACTGCGATAACCAGGCTGCAGTATTCTTTTCTAAGAACAACAAGTCAAGTAGTGCTTCAAAGCACATTGACATTAAGTATCTTGTTGTGAAAGAAAGGATCGAAAATGAGTTATTATCCATTGAGCACATCAGTACCAGTGCTATGGTAGCTGACCCGTTGACGAAAGCTTTACCTCCCAAGGTGTTTCGCGAGCACTTATGTAACTTGGGACTTTATGCGAACTTTAATTTGGAGAGGTCATTAGTTTGAATGGATTTTAATTTTGTGATCACATTATGTAATGATATGGATCCTACTTATGTTTGACGATGTGATTTATAGCTTATAAACTATACACTAATGTTAAGCATTATTATATAAAATCGCGTCGAGGACCACTGATATTATGGGCCTAATGTCGAAGATGTCGAGTTCGTGACTTAGGAATGAATCTATTACGTGACTGTTTTAGATTCAACCTATATCCGATTTGATATTTAGATATATGGTCATTATTAAGAATATAATTTGTCGACATAATCCCATTATGAAAAACTAATTAATTATGTTCTTTGGCCAAGTGGGAGAATGTTGGAATGATTTAGATCCATTCCCGTTATTGTTGGCCTACAGAAATAATTAGTTGGGATATTTTGATCCTTAATAATTTATTATTTATTGCCCCGTTATTAAGCTTTGATGGACGGACTAATAACCATTACACTTATTGGGCCGGTCCCGTCTCTTGCTCTACATAATTAATTAAAACCGGACTCCCTAGTGACTCTATATATAGGCTATCATATGAGCCTTTCAAAACACACTCAACAACACACATACGCACACACACTATAGCGTATATTACAAACGTTCATAACGATCGAACGGTACGCTGTCACTATAACGTGGGAGCTCTAACAGAAGTACTCGGGTATCCATCAACCTCTGTAGAGCGAAAGAGGCGAAGATCGCGTCCTGACGGCCATCAACGATGTCTGCGATCAACACAGGTATTCATTAGTATACTCATTTCGATCGTGTATTAAAGAAGATCCACTTCACGGTGGTGATCTCGCTTACGAATAACGAGATCACGTTATAATCACCGTGCGCTTCCGCACACGTGGTCGTAATCTCGCTAATGAAAACGAGATTACCTTAATGCGCTATGCTTAAGGATCTAACGATTACGTTAGTAACTCGAGTATGGGATCGAGATTACGTAACGACTATCGTGATCGTGATCCGTCAGAACTAACAATTATATCTTGATGTCATCTCATATTGGGGGTTGATCCATCTCAAATGGGGTTTTATGCAGTTGTGGGATGCTTCTAATGGCCAAGTTACTTCACAATTTGCGGAACATACTGAAAGAGGTTGGTCCGTTGATTTTTCGCGTGTTGATCCCATGACAATGGCCAGTGGCGGGGATGATCGGTTGGTGAAAATTTGGAGCATCAATGATGTATGCTTATACTTTATCTGTCTATCAATGTTATAAAGTTCAATCTTTAGTGATATATCTATCTGCAGGAGACATTTAACCTTTGCTTTATGATTTCATCTGACTTTTTTCTCTTCTCTGTAACTTCTCTATGTCTATGCAGAGATCAAGTTTGTGCACAATTCGGAACAATGCGAGCATTTGCTGCCTTCAATTCTCAGCTGAGTCTGCTCACTTGCTGGCCTTTACTTCTGCTGATTCCAAGACATTTTGCTACGACCTTTGCAACGTTTCGAGGCCTTGGTGCATATCACTGGCGGAGCCAGCATTGGGCCAGTGGGGTCCATGGACCCCACTGGAAAAATTTTTTTATTAATAATTTAGCGTAAAAAAATAATATTAGGAGCAATTTGTAAAAAAATATAGTATAAGGACCCCATTGAAAAATTTTAAAAATAGTGGGTATGGGTCCAATTAAATATCATTCCAAGACATCTCATTGCTTTGGTACATGTTGGACCCCACTTGTTCAAGTGGCTGGCTCCGCCACTGGTGCATATTGGCCGGCCATGAGAAGGCGGTCAGTTACACAAAGTTCATAGATGCAACAACTCTTGTTTCTGCTTCCACCGACGACACACTCAAGATATGGATCTTACCAAGACAAATTCCAACACTCTATCGAGAGATGCGTGCGTATTAACTCTCAGAGGCCACACAAATGAGAAGGTTGTATGTTCTTTTTCCCAAACCTTGGTAAAACGTTTAGACATTCTATTCTAAGCTTGTTTGGAATCGTTCTCTTGCAGAACTTTGTTGGCCTGTCAGTTGCTGACGGATACATAGCATGTGGTTCGGAGACAAACGAGGTATAGCGCTAAAAATCTGCTTTTCTTACTTTTTCCTGTCTCATCCTGGGCAGAGTCATCTCATCTCATTTTCATGATTTCATCTCCAAATTTCGTCGCAAGAAATATAACACTAGTGCGAAATAAGCAACAGAAATCGACATCTTTACCGAAAGGGGCCTATTTGATCGAGTAGCTAATCACATTATTTATGGCATCGAGCTTTTTCTTGCCTCTTCTGTTTAATAGGTACATTCATCATGTTAATTAACCATTTATTTCAGGTTTATGCTTATCACAAATCTCTTCCCATGCCCATAACAACCCACAAATTCGGTTCCGTAGATGCAATAACTGGCAAAGAGACTGAGGATGTTAACATTGATCGGTTCGTTTCGAGCGTTTGCTGGGGAAGAAAGTCGAATATGGTCGTGGCTGCAAATTCCTCGGGCTGCGTCAAACTTCTTGAAATGGTCTAAGATCGAATAAAAGCGAAGAATATTCATCCCCTCCATTGATGATTATATATCTCAGAAATAGATTCATATGATTCTGCAGAAGCTTTATGCAAATGCAGGTCACATTCTCAAAGCCTTCAACATTATTTTCTGTAATTTATTGGAGCAATTAAAGGTGATTCGTCGAGACGCAGGTGTTGGCCATCTTAGATAACTGTGTATTAGAATAACTTGTGGATTGTATAGAGTACTAATCTATAATATGAAGTTTATTTTACTAGGAGTCTTAGTAAGGTGATGAAGCAGAATTCTTATATGGTTTAAATTACAAATAATAAAGGAGCCCACTTTTATATAGCCACTTGATATACAAATAGAAAAAAAAGAATTAGAGAATTGGTAACGCCCACCGTCATTCACATTATTGAATACACCATATTATATATGACTTTAATCAGGTCAGTGTGAAGGGATACACTTCAACTAGTCTTGGAGAAAATATCATTAACAAGGTGGAAAATATGACTGTTTTGAAGTATATGCAAATCTGTTAACTCCGAATTCAATTCAATTGATATGTAGATTTCATGTGCCACCTTTTGGCCTACGTCACAGATATTTGATAGATTCTTTGTCCCACTTTTTATATCAATTTTTTGTCCCACACCGACGTGTATTTGGTAAGTATCAAATTAAAAGGTTTTTTCTTTTATTTTTATTTATTTTATAATCTTCTAATTACACGTTCCACTGAATCCACTTTTTATATCACTTTTTTGTCCCACACCGCGTGTGTTTGGTAAGTATCAAATTAAAAGGTTTTTTCTTTTATTTTTATTTATTTTATAATCTTCTAATTACACATTCCACTGAATCCTAAAATCATCACTATGTTATTCGATGTATATGATATAATCAAATAAATATATCTAATTTATTCTGTACAATTTCGATATTCATAAGTATAAGTTGTATATTATAAATATAGGATATAAAATGGGACATAGTTGAGGGACGGATGATCAGTCCCCTCAAACGTATATATCTTTCTTATTTTCAAACCAACATGTAGATTATTTCCAACACTTGTATTTGCAGAATTTCCCAACCCAAAAAGAAAAGAAAAAGATCTACAAGAGGATTCGAAAAATACAATCCAAAAAATCCTTGATTACTCCTGTACAAATAAATCTATTCGACTCTCACTTGCAAACCAAATAAAGAAGAAAAACGAAGCATTTTTCTCATGCAAATATTATGTACAGTAAAGCAAAACGAGACTAGCAAGTAACATCTCAAGACAAGGGAGACAAAACCATATCGCATTTGCAGATCACAGACACTTACTGAAATGGAATGGACTGCTTACATAGATAGAGTTTCTCCGTCGTTAACTATGCTTCTCCGAGAGGACTGAGTTCGACTTGCTGCAAGAAAAAACATACAACGCTGTCTTAAAACAGTAAGAAAAGAGATGGAAATATATTAAAGTTACGACTGAATCGAGGAAAAAAAAAAAACCTGATCACACACTGGGCACGCATTGCTTCTCTCCATCCATTCCAAGATACAAGCGAGGTGGAAATCGTGATCGCATTTCGTGATCAGTTTTGGGTTCTCTTCGTCGTATTCTGATAAAAAAGACGAACACATTAAAATCATTCAATTTCGATCCATCATGCCGGAAAATAATCACCTTCGAGGCAGATGGGACAGCCGTCCTCCTCCTCAATGGGCAGTGCGCCAAAGGGTTTCGCGGGTTTTTTGAGGTCGTCTGAGTTCTCATCTTCGATTTCTAGATCAACGTTCGTTTCAACCTCTTTAGCAGATTCCGAGTTCTTTACAAGGTTTGGGGTGGGATTTTCGAGAGAAGGGGCGATGGTAGTTTGTGTGGCAGCTTCATTGTTTTGTCGCTCGGGGCGTTGCTTGTTGGCCGACGAAGTAGGAGGGTTACTTGCATATGATTCGTAGGGTATGGGCGTTGGGGGCGGGCGATAAGTATCTGGGACTGATGTGTCTAGATTTGTGTCGACTAAGAGCCCAGTGGAGAGGCTTGAGACTGAAGCGTGTTGAGATGGCAAGTGGCCATGCTCCTCTGGCGCTGGAAGCTACAGACCATATGGTAAAAAACCAAAGAGAGACATATCTGATGATGATATTGAAGTATCGATTGAACGAATATCAGAAGTTTTGTAACTACAAGTATCAGACAAGAGATTGAAGTGGTAACATTAATCAGAGAAATGATATGGAAGAGGGGTTTTGGTTGTTATGAAAAGCTTTGTAATGTGAATCAACAATGACTATTGAAGGTTCTCGCAATTCAATGCTGTTTATGGAAATTCTGTAGCTTAAACTTCGGAAAGTGAGAGACATGAAACCTTTATTCATTCATAGGCCAAATATTATAGATTTCCTTAATTAACTTGATGTGTGATGTCATATACTGATGGAGCTGAAGTTTAATAATCTATGGCAAACTAGGTAACGGTAAGGCATAATGAGCAGAAGGCTAATGTCCCTGTGAGCCAAGGAACTCACTGGAATTCTTTAGTTTACAGGTTAGTACTGAGTATAAATCCTGCAATAAACTTCTCAAAAAAATTTGTGGCTCTTTGAAATGAAAAAAAGTGCAGAACATATTTCTTGAGGTTAGCGGACAGTGGACACCTAATAATATTGATCTAACTAAAATGCCACGAATTTGAATTCAAAAAACTCAATCGTAAAATAACACAGCTTAGAGAGGAGGCTCCAGTGAATTAAACTATTAACATGCATTTGCTAGGGTGCATTTTTCATGTGATGTGTAAAAATAGGCATTATCAAAAGGCATCATTTAGTTAATGAATTTCAGCTCATGTTCTTAAAAGAGGGAGAGGGACACATACATTTTCTTCAGCACTGCCGGACGCACAGCAGCAACATCCTCCCATCCTTATCTAAACCAGTTAATCGATCATCCTTTCTCTTCCATAAGCTAAAAGCATAGTAACACAATCAAAATAACAAATGATAGAAATATCTCGAAAAAAAGCACTAAAATTAATACTTTCAATTGCTTTTTAGCGTTTGTTTAGCCATCATGGAAAAATAACAAGAACTACGTATCTTCTGAATACAAAACCTCAAGCAATACGAATGAACCACAGATTAACAATATGACAAGAAAAAGATTAAGACAGCATGGACATGAAGGGCGAATGGAAGGACTACTGGGATGGTCCGAGCATGAAGTATCCTGGCATGGTTATAAGGAAAATATGGATTTCTAATGCATATTTTCACGGGCTTGGGCAATTATCTAATCAATAATAGTATCACCACAATGATTAAGATAAACAAAGGCAACTTCACATTGGACATCAGATGCAAGCATGATCACATTGAAATTAGATATATAGAGCATCCATATGAATTTAGAAAAATACTCAGATTCTCCAAATTGCTGATATTCTAACTCCCTCTAGTTATCTTTCAATCTCATTGATCACTTATCTCTTACCATATTTCAGCTCAAATAATAAAAAGACATACACGCGTATATAACGACCAATTCACAAACACCATTACTAGCAACTTCTACATCAGAGAATCAGTATCAGCTACTTCACAATGATAATGACGCAAACGGAAATCAAACGTAGAACACCAGCTGAACCATAGAACAAATCTCAAGGAAGGATCCATAAATCAACCATGGATTTAGCAGCACAAAGCACGATTCCAACAAAAACAAATATATTGCCGCAGCCGCAACCACTTCTTCCTTCATCAATTTCACAGAAACAAGGATGCAAATCCAATTATAGCAATCAATCACGAATCAAAACCTAGTACGGAGAGCTCTGCTCAGCTTCGGCACACACTACACACTAACGCACGAGAAAGAACGACGATGAGAATAAATACGTCCGTACGCCTGAGTCTGCCGAAGAATCTCACCTTGATTTAGAGAGACTAAGCAGCCGAGAGCTCGCCGATTGAGATAAATATTCGAAGAAATTTCCTTTTTTTTTTCCTTATATATAATTGACCAAACGAAGCGAAACGTGGAACAATCAATAACTCTCTCTCTCTCTCTCACTCTCTCTCTCTCTCTCGTTTGGGTACCAGGGGCATTTTCGGTAATGCAAGATAGTGACTTGAGAGGAAAAAAACAAAGAAACGGAGAGAGAGACTGAAACCTCATCTTAAATGACTTTTCTCCCCCCAAAGTGGTCTTTGATTATTACATAAATTCGAATTCACAAATTAATTGTACTCCTTAATGAGACTTA
Organism: Craterostigma plantagineum; assembly: GCA_027422505.1. Lineage (NCBI taxonomy): Eukaryota > Viridiplantae > Streptophyta > Magnoliopsida > Lamiales > Linderniaceae > Craterostigma > Craterostigma plantagineum. The sequence goes on from JAPQWV010000012.1 coordinate 21,816,336, forward strand.
TATAATAAAACACATAGGCCAGATGGGTTTAATCGAGTAGTTTTTTTTGGATTATGTTTAAGGGAATTAGTTAGTATGAGAATTATATGAATATCTTGAATTAATGACTTTGTAGTTGAATTAGGAGCAATTAAGAGAATCATTCTTTATGTAGAGCAACATATTTGGTGTTCTCTCCCCACTATGGCAATAGACATATATTCCCCTCTCATAGACTGCTTATATTACGAATCTACATTTAATTTAACTATTTCATCAATAAACAAAGATAGTGACACACCCACTTTGAATTATTAGAATAAAAAGGGATATAGGCTGCTATTTTAGTTAATTTATAACTTGACAGCTATGAATGATGTATATCAAATAATGATCTCAATCTTAGAACAAGGAAATCTTGAAGTTGTAAAAAGGAAATATTGAATATTTCTAACTTTACTCTTATTTTAAATATGTTTAAATATGTGGAAAGCTAGTCATATTAAATACGATCAAACAAATTAATAAGGTTATAATATAGATTTTCATTCATTTCTTAATATGAGTGTAGTTTCCTTAAACGACGTGTATTTAGAATAAGAGGAGTAATCATATGTATCGGAAAAAGGAAAAATCACCAGGGAAATAAGGCAATAGAAAAGCTATCAAAGTGAAAGGTAGGGAGAGTATAATATATGATCCCAATTTGTGGCCTATATGCATTTTTTTCCTTCATGCTTAGGGATACCACTTTTAATCCCAAATATTATCGACATTGTGCCTTTTTCGTCCCATGGTTAATTTATTTGTTAGTTTGGGCCGTTTTTTACCAACCGGGTCGGACCAACCAGAATTTTTGCTGGCAAAAAAATGTGGGACAAAAAACGGCCGTAAATAATTTTAACTACAGTAGCTACAAATATAATACACTTTTGAATGAGTTAAAACAATTAGAATACATAGGTCATTCAACATTCTCTTGATGCTGCAAGTAAAAGTGTAAACTCATCATATCATCTCTATACAATGTATATAAATACATCCCAAAGGAGACCTCCTAATCGTCGAAACAGTCCGATTCCCGCGCCTGACCGACCTCTCGGGGAGGGAGAAATGAGTCCACCGAAAGCCCCGGGACATCGAAATCCATATCCTCAATCAGATACCTCTCCTCCATCCTCGTAATTCCCGCCCCGACCGCACCCCTCAGGTCATCCCCGAACCTCGTGATCACCGCGCTCGACTCGCCCGAGTGGGCGATCTTCACAAGCCCGCGGGCCTCGTCCACGGGCTTGTAGTCCCCGACCCTCGTGCACATGGTCGTCTCCCAGTAGGCGGGCCGAGAGCCCGGGGACTGGACTCGGGTCAGGTACGAGTCCTCTAGGTAGACGAGGAGGCCCGTTTTCTGACTGAAGTAGCCGACCGTCACGTGCTTGATGGTCTCGGAGGTGTTGTCGCTCCTCTCGGAGAGGTCCGCCTGCTCGGCCGAAAGCTTCAGCACGAAGCAGTCGTCATCGGATGCCGAAGGCGAGGGCTTCTCCCCGACGTACTGAGCCGAGCCGAATGCCGAGGAGATCGCCACAGGGTCGAGCCCCTGTAGGCATGTAATAGACGCTTCTTGGTGTATGTAAGAGAGATACCGTTGGAAATAAGAGGTTGGATGACTATTTTTAGTACCCCATGTTAAGGGTATGAGGAACTTTTGTCCTCCATGTTTCGTGATGTCACTATTAATTTCCAATGTTATCAATTTTGTGATGTTTTGGTCTCTCAATTTAATTTACTTGTTAGTTTGGAGTGAATCACGGGCCGAGCCAGCAAATGTTATTGGTTAGGCCAGGCGAGGTCGAATTTTTACGGACCAATGGATGGAATTACGCCTAAACCCCTAAAATACTGAGTCGGTCTGTGATCCATCTAAACTAACAGTTAAATTAATTGAGAGACTAAAGCAACACAAAATTGGTAATGATAGGGACTAAAAGTGACATCTCCGAACATGCTGGGCCAAAAATACTCATATCTCAAACATTGGAGGCCAAAAATGACGTTCTTCCTCTCACATGAGATGAAAATACCAGCTCGACGCATCAATATACTCGCCAACTTACTCATATTTTCAAAAAAAAAAATTCTACACGATTTCGAACTTCTAGCTATTGTAGTAGTAGTAGTAATTACTCGCCTGCATAGCACGTCTGAGGGGTCGTACGCCTCCCTTGGCAGCGTGGGACCCGAGCCAAGGCGTGTGGCGCCACGCGACGCTACCGTCGCTTCCAGCGACGACCTTCTGGCCGCCGACGACTATCTCGATGAGCCACTTGTCGGGCACCATCTGCCACATGACAAAGCATCCATTTTTAGGGCCGCCCGAGGAACCAATCTCGTCCACCACTTGCATGGTCACTTTTCCCGTCGCGTACGTACTCTTCGCCGAATTCTCGAGCCTCGAGCATCCTGTTGCGGCTCGAAAGTGCTCGATTATGTATTGGGCCGACGAAGATACCGCCTTTTTTTGGAAGCGCACTAATATACTCAATTACGTTCTCAAATAAATGTAATATATGTTTTGACAATATATGATATATATATATATATATATAGGCTTGGATCTAGTCAAAACGATATTTCACTAGATATTCCAAATCAATAGTATACGTTTTTGCTCTCATATTCATCAGTAATAATATTTATATGTGTAATGCCATTTACGTGTATTTAAACATTTGGTAGGGGAGGTGTAATGATTTTTCCTAAGTTGTAATACGTAATGAAATATGTTTGGAATAGAGGATCTCATTAGGGATGGCAATGGGGCGGGGCGGGGGCGAGGATCTAATCCCCATCCCCGTCCCCGCGATGCATTCGGGGACGAAATCGTCCCCGTCCCCATGGGGATCCACGCGGGGCGGGGATTCCCCACGGGGATTCTCCGCCCCTTAATTTTCTTTAAAAAAAGTATCTTTAATATAATATATAAATTTGAATATATTTGTGTAATAAATATTATATAAATTATAATTTTATATATTATTTGTATTAATTTAATATTTTTTAATCTATATTTTGATATTATTTTACTATTATTTAAATTATAATGTAATATTATATATATTATAATATATAAAAGAGGGTTCGGGGACGGGGCGGGGATCCCCACGGGGAGACATCATTCCCCGTCCCCGCCCCGCGGGGATAAAATCTCGGGGATTCCCCGCCCCGTTCGGGGCTGATCCCCGCGGGGACGGGGAATCCCCGCCCCATTGCCAACCCTAGATCTCATACACATCAGCACTGCACAATAATGAAGGAATTTTTTTTTTTTTCCAAAGGGAGAAGAGTTTGAGGCATGAACTCTGAAAGTGGACTTCAAATTTGATACTTGTATCTAATGAAATATATTTATTGGTGTACCAACATTTTGCGTTCTTTGTTTTTCCAAATATATGTCTATTTATAGAGTACTCGACTCAACATACAAATTTTGGAAAGGTATATACCACATTTTCTAAAATATTGATATGGCCTAATGATTTTGGACTCAACACTGCAGCTTCTGAATTTATTCAGTTTTAGTCCAAAACTGATCACTTATGATTCATTCTATTGAATAACAAGAGATTACATACTTTAATAATTATTACTACACACTTACGTGAGAAAGGTAGCGTTGAGGATGAACCGAAACTGGAAAAAGAGGGCAGCCCATAACGCTAAGGAGAATCCTAAGGTCAGATTTCTTATTGGAGAAGAGAGATGGAAAATGGCTTCTTAACCATTTCCTCCATGTCTGAACTTTCTTCGAACAGTTCGAACGCAACGAAGAAGACGACAATGATCTATCTTTCTCAGCTTCGTTTATGGGCTCTTCTGAAACTGGGGAAAGGCGATTCATGAGTTCAGTGTAAGAACTTTAACAAGTCTCTGCCAACACGAAATAAAACAAATGAGGAAAGAAAGGAAGGAAAAGAAGGTGAAGCTGAAGGGAATCAGTCAATTAAATGTTGGTTAAAACGTCTGCGTCGAGGACAGTATAGTGTCTGTGTGCACTGTGTAATAATGTCCTTTTTTTTTGGTAACTAATTTTTTCGGAGATGGCATTTATTTAGTCGTTAGCTGTCGGTTGGTTTTTATTTCACTGCTGCTATAGCAGTAGGCCATAATTGACCACCTTCCAAGAGTAAGCTCAAAGTTTATACTTATTTAATACATGCGGTTTTCGAATTTATTTTTATTTTTAAATACATGTCGTTTTACAATTTTTTTAAGATAAACAATATTGATTATTTCCAGTATTACCCTTATCTTTAATAGAAATTGTTAAATTAGATTAGATAACATAATTAATTAAGGGTATAATGAAAATTTTACTTTATTTCTTAATATGTGTGTAATATCCTTCAACGACATGTATTAAGGAACAATATTTGACTATTTCTGAAATTGTATGATTTGCTTTGTTTGAATCGATATGTTGTGTAAGATTTCTTGTATAACTTCATGCACTAACGGTTCTTGATAACTACTTAGTGATGGAGATTGGAGTTATTTGTATAACAAATATATGTCCTCGAGATGGCAAAATTTTTACTTTGAGTAAGCATTGGGTCATGAAATTACTATATCGGAACAAATTTGGTTCTCTGATAATTTTCCGACAAAATAGGTCGAAAATCGTTTTCAGCAATATTCCACACAAGCAGCCAAGCGGATAAAAAATATTCCACATTAGCAGTCAATTTTGTCTTAACAAAGATTGGAGACTCAAAGATGGTGTCTTATTTATGCAATTACTAGAATAAAAAAAAAAAATCGGCATAGCCAATCACATAAAACCTATATTTATGCCGCTTGAAAATTAATTAGAACTAGTACACCTTGCACATCCAAATGTGTATGCTTATTATATAAATAAAAATATTAATTTATTTCAATTTTATATAGTAATTGGGAATTATAATTTAAATATATATTATAAGATTAAAGATATAATAATAAAATAAAAATAGTGAATAACTAAATATTGTAAATAGAGTTAGTTGATGATTTTTAATTTTATTATTAATTTCTTTGGTGAAATTGAGAGACCAAAATGAGCAGTTTAATCTAACCCTTCACGCTTAATAAAATAGATATTCATTTATGATAGAAACTCACACTCAAATGCGTATGTTATATAACATAATAAATATATACAAAAATAGTGGGGTAAAATTGAAATGTAGAATAAGAAATGTAGTGGGTGGTTTTTTATTTTAATATTAATATTTTAATTAATCTAAATTGACCGACTAAAATTTGACAGTTTACCCTAAGCCTTCCTTGAGGCTTAATAAAACAGTATATATATTTATGCCGCTTGAAAATTATTTAGAATATTATCATTTACGATAGAAACTGACTGACCCTTTAAAACGCATTAAAATCAAACCCATAAAACACAACGCAGATTATATATTAATTTCATTGCCAGATTTAACATTTAATAAGTGCACCGAATTTCTACTTGTGCAGTTTATGATGATATTTAACATTATATGCTTACAACGTTCGCATAAAATAATGTTGCAATATAGTAAGTAGGCGGAAATAATGGAGTAGATAGAATCTTAATTAAGAAAAAAAAACTCAAGTATTTTGTTACATAAATACATATGCTGCAATCAAGCAAAGCTTTTGATGATATTTTCCTGCAAATAAGATGAATCTCAACAGCAGCAAATCTCCTCACAAGATAACAATATAACCATTTCTAACATAATCTCACACAAGAAATAATTAAAACAATATTAAAGAAAAAAACCATTAAATTTACAGCGATTCTTCCCGGGATTCGAGACGAACGTGAGGGCAAATCCTCTCGGGCTCTCCCCTCGCCCACAATATATTCAAATCTCCCCTTTTCCGACCCACCGCGAAAAACGTCCCTAAACCATAGATCACAGTTTTTTGTCAAAAAAGAATCGTTTTTTATTCGATTTTCAGTTTGCAATTCTTACCGAGAGTGAAGGGGACAATGTAAAGTAAGGCGGGCTGTCCATGACCGTCCATCAAGTTTAATGCAACGTAAGTAACGAGCAGACCTGTAAGAAAAAAATCCAATCGAAAATTATTACATTGTTTAATTGTTTGTTTATGATTTCAGCTGAGTTTTGACTGAGTTCGATCGATTCAACAGTGTTTTATTACCTAATCCATAAGCAAACATCGTCCAGACAAAGTACCCTGCTTGGAAGCTCTTATTCGCTAGCCAATCATACCTGCAAAATTAACAGCAAATTGTTTGAGATTTGAACGATAAAAATCGAATCTTTGTTCGAAAAAGGCAATGAAGTATTAAGTAATTGTTAAATAATCGACTTTTAAGGGAAAAGGGTAACGAGAAATCGTTGGAAAAAAACAAGCTACCCAAGCATACCCGCAAAATAAACAAACGGTCCCAAAAGTTTTTCGTATGAGTAACACAGAAAAATTGTTATAGATTTGGAATCTAAAAATCGAATCTTTGTTCGGAAAAGGCAATGAAGTATAAGTAACTGTTAAATAATCAACTTTTATAGGAAAATAGAAACAAGAAATTATTAACAAAAAACAAGCTAGCCAAAAGTTTTTCGTATGAGTAACACAGAAAAATTGTTACAGATTTGAACGATAAAAACAAAATCTTTGTTAGATGATCGACTTTTAAACGAAAAGGGTACCAAGAAATTGTTAAAAAAATACAAAAAAAAAATATACCTTAATGAAAATGCTACTAATAGTCCAGGCAAAAGAATGTCACCAAAACCTATGATACTGTACCCGCCCCACGGGTCGAATAATCGGGGAATTTTCAGAAGCATTGGTATGCCATCTTCCCCACTATTGTCTCCACGAGCAACCTATATCATAGCGAGCGGCATTATTAATTCTTTATTGCGTTAAAAATTGGAGAAGTTATGTTATGTATAATAATATACTTACCACGATCATCACGCTTTCTTTGAATAGTTTCTTGGAAACAAATACCCAAAAAATGTCGTAGATGAAGGCGCAGCTTAATAGGACCGTACCGACCTATAAAGGCAAGACGAAGAATCATAAATCATAAGGCGTAAACTCAGTTCGTATGTGAGGGGCAATAGACATTTTCGGTAGAAGAGTAATGGAAAGTGAAATTCAAGAAACGATATTGGGAAATCTCAGTATAACAATGAAATAAAAAAACAATGCCAATTTTGGAATTGAGAGAGAAGCCCATTTAGAAGGAATGGAAACAAAAAAAAAGGCGAATGTGAAAGTGACGAGCGTATTATTTTGTCGAAAATTCGAGGATGCTCTTACTTGGCAATCATTTCAGTTAAAATTTTGCAGCACATGAGAAGCCATCAGATGTTAGTGCAAGAGAGAAGTACAAACAGCCCACAGAAAAAAACCCCATCTTTTTTACCTTTAGATTTGGAATTCTCACTATCTGAAGAACGGTGATTATGAGTGCGATTCCCTGAATAAATAAGAAGTCATTACAAGTAAATTAGTCAGACAAAACAAAGACAAAAGAGTTGTTTCTGATCAAGTGATTCAGTTAAGCTTTCCATTCTTGAACTGGAATACCACATTTTGGTCAGTAATATCTAAATTTCCCAGATGAGAAACTTACAGATTTGAATGAGATTTTCTATTCTCATAGATCCAAGAATTCGGTAACATAACCCAAATAAAAAATCTACAGAAAATAACTGTGTACTTACGAGAATGTCTTGTCCTATCCATGCGAAAGAACGAGCTCTGTACACAGCCCAAAGCACCGCGAAAACTATGCAAAATGGCGTGACAGCCAATGTAAGATATGAGACCGCCCCCAATACAGGCACTTTCACAAATGATTCACTAGCTTTCTTGAACCACCTATTAATCATTGAAAAAATGAATTCCTCGTATAATATCAAGGCTTCAAAAGCTTATCTTTCTTGCTTCGAGCGTATATGTTTATAAAAAATTCCTCGTATAGTATTATTCCGATAGGGCTGTACCTTGATAGTACAGAAACCAAGCAAGTCTGCAAACCCTGCAAGGAGTGGGAGAAAAGAAAAGGGAAAATCAAGAATCGTTGCAACATAGATATATCAGATAGAAAAATATTTTTCTAACCATTTTCAAACACTAAAAGATAAAAATAAAATAAATGTAGCCTTAGAAGAGAGTTTACCTCAGCACCACCAATGCAAAATATCACCACCAAGAGTTCGATGAACCAACCCGACATTAGCTTGTATGTAAGTATCAAGAAGCACGATGCGAAAACAACGAACAAAATGGCAGATAATGTGCTGATATCCACCACACTACTAAACGCATTTCCTTTAATGTTCGGTAGTTCATCCACGTCATCCTATGGAAAAAAAATGGCAATTATATATTCATAACTTACCTTTGGAGGATAATATATATATATATATATATATATATGCAAAACTATATAAATTCATCTGATTTTCAACCTTTAAAAACTTATCATGCTCGACATACGCTTCTCGGGCACTCCACGCAGACCAATAAGAAGCACACAAAATGGTCCCAACGGCCATCAACCAAAGAAACACCTCGGCTATGTCAACTACTGGCCTTTTCGGAGAGTAAAGCTGTACAGATACTATTAAAAAAAAGGTAACACTTTCAATAAGGAGCAATAAAGTACAGAACATTTCGGTTATCATCTATGAGTAAGGAACAAAAAAAAGAACAAAGTAATATCTAACCCGATGAACCATTCGTAAGCATTTTCTCCAATATATAACCAGCATCTTGAGGGAGCATTACGGCGGGAATTTGTATATCAAGATCAGTTTCGTCGGGATCGCAGACCATCTTGTAAAGTTCTGCAATGTAAGAGATTGGCTTAGACAAAACGCAAACCATTTTCGATACTATATCATTCCCGATAATAACAATACGAAAAGGTTGGGCTTTGTATCAAAACCGTACCTTTTTGGTTATTCACGATGAGGAGAGCTGAAGCGCCAGCAGCTTCGGCGAAATTAGCCTTTGCAGTGAATCTACATTTGCCTCTGTCCACCATGAGAACGTCTCCCGAGTACTAAATTCATCAAATGATCAACAGTCAACTTCTTACATCGCAACTAACAGAAAAGCGTGAAATTAAGGAAGAAAGAGAACCTTCTCCTTGGGAAGACTACAGCAATCACGAGGATTTGGAAGAGTCAGAAGGCTTCGGTTAGCATTCTTCTCCTTTGCAACGACGGGTTTTCCAAACCTTGCGCCAACGCCGACGAATTCCTCGTCTTCAACGCCGTCAACCCAAGTTTGAACTTTTACCTGCCAAGAAAAAAGTGGTGTTAAATAGCTACTGTCCCATCAAAGATTAGGCTTAAAGACAATGAATTAAGTGCAAATTGACCAGTTACCTATACAGCACATTCACGATTAAGATTATTAGCGATAAGCTAACCCAGATTTAGTCCAATTCAAACAGAAGGGTATAGCTGAAATCGACCGCTGAAAAACACTTGACATGAATCTCAATCAACCAAAGAAACGCAGAAAATCAAAGCCCATTAATTTCTTGCAAAGACCCACACATAGCGATAGAGAATCAAGAATCAAGATCAAATCTTTAAGTAAAAAACCGAAAAAAACAACCCAAAAAACCCACTGCGTGAATCCCATTGAAGCTCCATTGGGCAGTCGATGCGAAACAAAAAAGGAAAAGGAAAGAAACTGTGGGAAAAAGTTTACCAGCACAAAATCATTTTCACAGCCGGGCTTTTTTGGGGTCGAAGCGTCTTCATGAACAATGTCGCCGGCGGTCGCTTCATCGACGAAGCTCAGCAAAATCAGCAAGGAAATTGCTCCGAGAAGCCTCCCAAAATCCATCGAGGTCGCTTCAGAAAATCTTGATAGAGAAGAGATTTCCCCTAATTCGTTCCAAAAGAACCCAACAGTTAAAGCGAGTTTTCAAAAGGGAACAGATTCTTGGTAGAGTTTCCTATTTGCTGAGGTAATTTCTCTATTTGATGAAAGAGTTCAAGCCCATGACAGAGGACGAAATGGTTAGTTAGGTCAATGATTAGACTGAAAAAGAAAGAAATGGTTTTAGTTTCAGTGCGCAAGTCACAGTCCATTTCATGGGAAGGGGAAAAAGGTAAGAATTAGTGTTTATGATGCTAAACATTTAATCTCTTCAATCAAATTTCATAATCTAGGTAAAGTCCATTACATCGTTCATGCGCAATACGACACACGTGCCTTAATATATAACTATCTCATGTTAATATTATCTAAAAACAGAATTTAAAGTAATAATTAATTGAAGATAGAGGATAGTTTTTTTTATATATTTTTATAAATTTAATATGACAAATAATTTTATGGCAGTTAATTGCAAGTCTTGATGTTTAATAGAACTAGTCTAAATTCATATGCCTATGCTATATAATATATAAATCATATATTAAATATTAATAACAATTACTATAAATAAAAGAATAAATATGTCAATATATCAATGCAAGGTAGTTGGTGATTTCTTATTTTTATTTTATGTTAATTATTAACTCGAGAAAAATTCTCATTGGTTAATTGATACACCAAATTGAACGGTTTTTAACTCACCCTCACCATTAATATGACAGTAACAATATAGTTAGTAACTTAGGGGTGAGCAAAAATATCCGAAAAAACTGTTCCGGTTTTAAAAATCGAATCGGATATCCAATCCGATTTATTTTAAAATAAACCGGATCGGATACGGATAGTAGTTTGTCCAAAATCCGGATATCCGGTATCCGGTTTTATATTTAGAAAATAAAAAAAATAGTTCAAAAAGAAAAAAGAAGGTCCAAAAATGAAAAACAAAAATCATCAATTAGAATATTTAAATTTATATTATTTTATTATTGCAAAAAACTTTGTTAGAGAATAGAGTTAAAAAAAACATAAAAACATCTAGAAGCAAGTTAAAAAATTAATGTGAATTTATGATATTGTGTTTATTATTTATTATGTAATTTGGAATCATAAATTCACATATTGTGTGAATTGCTATGTGTAGAAATTCTTATATTAAAAAATATATTTTTTTATTGTGATAAGAAATAAAAAATATGTTTTTGAGAAGAAAATAATAAAAAACATATAAGAAAAATATATTTAAAAACCGGATGCGGATATCCGGTATAAATATCCGAATAAACCGGATATCCGATTTTCGGATATCCGACTAAAACCGGAGCGGATTCGGATACAATTTTTCGATATCAAAAAATCCGGATATCCGAAATTCGGATATCCGAAAAACCGGATATCCGGTTTTGCTCACCCCTTTAATATATTCTATTTATATCAATCGTACCCATGTAAATCATTATTTCATTTGCAAATAATATACAATTAAAAACAAAATCTGTCTATTGAAGTCTTAAATTAAAAATATACATAATATATTTATAGAGCGAGCATCCATATCGACCGAGTTCGCTTGCCATTAAAATTGGACTTTTTGGACTATCTACTATTTTATTAAGGATGAAGATCTGACATCAACCGTCAATTAGTTTGTCAAATTAGGCTTTATTACCAACGTATGTGCAAATATATCAAATATTATATTTTGCACAATTTTATTAATAAAGTAGTTTAAAAATAAAATTTTGATTTACAGATAAATTTGTAATAAATGAAAATAATAAGGGTAAAATTATAATTGACAATTAAGGGTAAAATTGTAAATATCATTTTAAATTGACAGACCAAATGTAGCAGTTTACAGCCACACTAGACCCTTTTATATAATAGTGTAGAAGTATAGATTTATTTAGTGTGAGGGTCTGACTTAAGTCGTCAATTAGTCTGTCAAATTAAGCTTTATTACATAAAACTAATTAATAAAAGTAAAGGAAAACCCCCACTACCTTTATCTACTATTTTTAGTTATTTCACCTTTAATTTTATAATAAATTACATATAATTAAATTTTAATTATAATTTCTATTAGATAAGTTAAATTAAAATAAATTTAACATGATAAAATTTACATAGCTACGCGTTTGAGTGTGCAAAAAGAACTAATATATATAAATATTCTGCCATCGATTGGATCATGGGACAATTACGTTTCAGGCCCTAGAAAAGTTTAAACTTAGTGATCAGACCCTGTCAGTAATTTCTTTAGTTTAAAGGACCTGTTTTTTGAAAAATTTAAAGGTAAAGACCCAAACTATGCTTTGACTAAAATACCCTTAAGAAATCGTTCAGTAAAGTGGTATTCGACGCCAGTTGTATGTTACAGATATATGACGCGTTGTTATTGTAAAACTTATAAGTGTTACTTTAAACTGATAATGTGTTATTTATCGATAGTAAAATGTTTTTAACAGATTTATAGTAAAGTGGTATTCGACGCCAGTTGTATGTTACAGATATATGACGCGTTGTTATTGTAAAACTTATAAGTGTTACTTTAAACTGATAATGTGTTATTTATCGATAGTAAAATGTTTTTAACAGATTTATATTTAGTTCTCCGGATAATCGAAATCCATTTTTCACAATGAATCGAGCACAATCGACTGCCCCATCAACCAATCAATTTCGACGTGTCACGTATGTTTTTTCTAGTATTATGAAGAACGATGTAAGAATTGTAATGAATTTTTATATGGGTTCAAATTTGAGAAAAATGTGGCCAAATCGAACTAGATTTTGGCAACAATTGCAGCTAATCTGTGCGTATTCGAGATACCCATAGTTTGGGCGTTTCATAGGTTCTGTGAATTTTGAAACAATCGTTACCTCATCACTTCTAAACTTACGCTGTGTGAAAGCAAGTCGTATCGCAGCCATTGATTCATCGGGAGCACATGTTACTATTTCATGCATTATTGTCACTACGATTTGTCTTAATGTTACAAAACTTTACAAAAACGTTATTTTATTTCTCACATATTATATTTTTATCTCATTAAATGGTATTGTACGACTTTATTTTGTTTCTCGGAAGTATATATTTGGTATTTTTTGTCCAACATATGGGTTCATGAACAAAGTGGGTCATGATACGAGGGGTAACTCATAATCGACTTCTTCGTCGATTAATTGGTATATTATGACCTAATTTTGATTTTCGTAAGTATTGATGGTGTATTATCTGAAATGTTATATTACGAACTAAGTTCTTTTAGAAGGCATGTTTCGATATTTTTTAACATTGAAACTGTTACTACATAAAACCAAAGCGTTACTTGTTGTTATCGGAACTGTTACTAAAAGTACAGGATTTGTCACTAAATAAACAATGAATATTATTGTATTGCCATGAAGTGGTACTATACTTGCTAAATTTTGGGCGGGATTTGTGGATTGATTGGGTTAATTGGGCGGGATATTGGTTTTGACTGGATTTGGATGGATTTACTGTACTTGCTAAATTTTGGGCGGAATTTGTGGATTGGTTGGGTTAATTGGGCGGGATTTATGCAACGATTGGAATTTTAGCGGGATTGCTAAATCAGTGCAAATGTGTTACTAATAACTATTTAACTGTTATCCATTTAGTTAAATATGTTACTAAAAGTTGCTTATGTGTTACCAATTGCTGTAGTTGTCGCACCAAGGTTTAGGGTTATGTGTTTATGGAGATTAAGGTTTAATGGTTTAGGGTTACCCTTAAGGTTTCAAGATTTACGACATATAAACTGATATCTGTGGTTTAATTTTGAATTTTGATGGCATTCGTGCTGAAATTCATATGTGATGTTTCAATGAACAAAGTAATAGTTTATGTTTTGAATAACTATTGACCTCGAACATTCACTATCATCCACCTCAATCAAAGAATGTAGCTTTTATAGGAATTTGGTGTGATAAATGCATCAAATCATACATTTACAAGATGTTAATCTTGTAAATCTCGAACAATGTGCTTTTATGAACGAAATTAATCGGATTAGTAATGTGGTACTGGAAACCTGTTATGTGGTATCATTATGTGTAAACACGTTATTCAATAGGTTCGCATTGTTATTTTATAGCAAACATGTATTATTACGTGCGGGCAATCTGGTACTGGTGACGTTAACGAATCATCCTGTTAATATTCCTTAACAAATAACTTCGAAAATGTATCAAATACAGATTTACGACATATAAAATGATATTTGTGGTTTAATTTTGAACTTTGAACACGTTTGTGTTGGAATTCATAACGATTATTTCTCATTAAATGAGATACTAGTATGTTGTGAAGGAAGGGATATATGTTTGTATGATTTTCATCTCAACTTTTCACATATTGATACCAACTTTCGCAAAACGTGTCTTTTAGTGAAATTTTGTGATTTAGCTTCATCATATCATCTATTTTCATGAATGTCAATCTTATACATCCGAACGAAATGAATTTATGAACGAAATTAATCGAAATAGTAATGTGGCATTGATTAGCTATATTGTGGTACTTATAGCTACAAATGTGTTATACGGTTGGTCTATATTGTTATTTTTTATCAGATATGGGGTATTATTTGCAGGCAACGTGTTATTGTACTGTTAATATCTCTGACATTCTAGAAACTCCTAGAATGTTCTTAACGATGTGTTACCCAAATTGCGTGAATTGTTACTCAGAATAAAGAAAATGTTACCAACCAACTTTTTATTGGCAAACGTGTTATTTACGGGTAACGAGTCGTTATTAATTTCTCATTATATGTTACGTTTTGCGGATATATTTGTTATGAATATCTAGACATATGGTATTATTGTTCCACGAATTGTTACCCAGAAAGCATGAAGTGTTATTCAGTGACCATTTTAATAAGCAAACGTTTACCACTTAGATCTCATCAAAATTCTTCATTATTCCATGATTAACATCAATAATTGTCGTCGATAACTAGGGCCCATGATAAAATTGTGTCGACTTTACATTATTCGGTCATTAAAGTCGAGATTTCACCATATTAAACGTATGTTTGGAGCATTTGTGCTTTATGAATCTCGAAAATTCTCTTTGATTATGAAGACCCATGAAATCGAAGCCAATACAACGTTTGTTGTTAGTAACGTCGAGATTGGGTCGAATTTGAAACATGAAATTTTCAGCTTATTGAACGTATGTTTTTTCAGCTTAAAACAATTATTTTGGGGGCACTAAATTGTTATTTTTCGTCGCTTTGGCAAGGGTTAAATGTCTTATCGCAACTGGAAAATTTGTCATTCGTTGTGTTGGTTCTGTTATTATAGATGACACACATGTACTAAATATACAAATTTTAGAACTAAGTACAAGACTTTTGTTATTAAACTGAAAGAAAATGTTTCCTATTAGCTTAAAAGTGTTATTTTTGTTTCGAAACTTGTTATCGCGTCATTCAGCTAGGTTCGCATTGTTATCACGTTATGATCTATTCATCTTTGCATTTACTTGGGTATTACATGTGTTATTTACGGGTGACGGGTCGTTATTATTTTCTCCTTATATGTTCGTTTTGCGGAAATATTTGTTATAAGCATCAAGATATATGGTATTATTTTTTCAAGAATTGTTACCCAGAACGCATGGAGTGTAACTATTTTAATTAGCAAACGTCCTCTTAGATCTCATCAAAATTCTTCGTTATTCCATGATTAACATCAATAATTATTATCGATAACTAAGGCTCATGATGAAATTGTGTCGAATTAACATTATCCGGTCATTAAAGTCGAGATTTCACCGTATTAAACGAAATTTCCGTGTTGTGTTTGAAGCTTTCGTGCTTTATGAACTTCGAAAATTCTCTTCGAGTATGAAGACCCATTAAAAATTGAAGCCGATACAACTTTGTGCTGTTAGTAACGTCGAGATTGGATCGAATTTCGAACGTGAATTTCTTCTTTCGACCAATTGAGTATAAGGAATGTGTTATTGCAGGAAGCGGTATTGTTTTTGAATGATGTGTTACTTTTGCAACATCATTAGTTATTTACTAAACGAAACGTGGTATTTTCTGCTATACGGGCAATATTTATTTTCTCACAATTAACGTCACTAATATCCGAAACTTATCAACACTTATGATCAAATTAACGATAGTTTCACCTTATATCATCACAATCGTGGAGATCTATTCGGGTCTGAACGTGAAATCTCGTTTCGATCGATGCGTCGCTTGTTGGGAGAGATCGATGCGAAACTGTTATTATTTTTTCGAAACTTGTTATCGTATTATTCAAGTATTTTTCGTTGATTTGGCATATGTAGTGTTAAATATGTCTTATCACATCATTTATGTATTTTTCTCTAATTTATTCGTTTTATTAGTATTGCTATTATAATTGATAAAGTTGTTACTAAATATATGCGATATTGTACTCAATACAGACAATTTGTTATCTAAATGAATGAAAGTGTTTCATTTCAGCCTAAAACTGTTATAATTATTTCGACAACTGTAATCGGATCATTTGGGTATTCTGTGGTAAATTTCGCATATGTCAGGGATAATTATGTCTTTTCGCAGTCTTTAGGTAGTTTCCACTGAATTTTCCAAAAAGTAGGTCCTTTATCCTAAATCAAACTCAAATGGGGTCTGAACACAAAGTTAAACATCTTAGTAGGGTCTGATCTTTAATTATCCCTTGGATCATTTTATAGGCTCAAGCTCAATGAGCTATTTTTTTTTTTTTTTATTTCGATCATAAATAACTACGAGCTCGAGCTTGACTACCATGAGCTCATTTAGCTCTAGAGTCCCATTGACTCACCTTTCACCTTAAATTATCATATATGTTGTAATTCTTCAACAAATTGATATCTTTTTTCTTCTTAAAGTTTAACTATATCATAGTATTTTTCGCTAGGAGTATTTCCATCGTACGGCTTCACACTCCAAGTTCAATCAGAAGCGATCTGAACCTTATTAACTTCTAGCAAAATAAATCATCAAATAGTATTCTCGTCCCAAGTCACTACATTACGATTAAGGATAAATACACAAATACACATACATTATTATTCAAGAAACGCAATAAAGCTAATTATCATATCTATAGAAACAAACAACACATAATATTTTCTTACATCTCCGTTTATTATATAAACTCAAGCCGCCACCCCCAACAGCTTCTTTATATCCTTCTGCAAAAAACGAACAATTTCTTACCTTAGTTAGACCAACACATCAAAACACAGAGAGAAAGAAAGTGAAGATGCTACGTATTTGCTTCCAAAAATAAAAATAAAAATATATAGAGTTTTCATTATATTTCTTACCTCAATGCTAAGAGGAGATGTGGTAGAGCGTAACGGTCGACGACCCGCCCCTCTTTATCGACGAGAAATTTCGAGAAGTTCCACTTAATACTGTCCCCGAGAAACCCGCCCTTAACAGACTTCATGTACTTGTACAGAGGAGCAGCATTTGCACCATTCACATCAATCTGTATATACTCATCATATACATAGTTAAGAATTAGAAAACCTAATAAATCACATGTGTCTCGCATGGAATGATTGAGTAGCTTATAAGTTGATGAACTACTCCACCTATCACCAATTGGTTTCAGAGATGGAACCCCATCAATTTATGTGAGTCAAAACTTTTCTCTTAATATTCCGATGTTAAACCCAATAACGAAATTTCAAACATATATATATATATATATATATATATATATATAGAGGGGGAGAGGGGGAGAGAGAGAGAGTAAATGATTGACTATTTTCTTAGTTATGTAACTTAGGAGGTAACATTATAGGGACAACGGATTTATGCGTGATATCATGACGACGAATTTACGGTGACATTATACAGATTAAATTTCAAGATTAAGCAATTTAGAAATATTATAAGCCGAAACGGTAGATTTTGCACGAATTTCTAAGGTCAAGTGTATAATCTGAGTTCCAAAAATTAAGAAGGCATTATACGGCATTATGGAGACAGTAACTTTCAAATTTAATCAATTTTGGACGAAATCTAGGATTTTAACGTATAATGTCCCTAAATAGCTTAATTTTAGAAGTATTTCTAGTCTGATGTCACCACCCCCTAAATAATTCTCTAAATTACAGGACTGAAAAAATAATTAACCCGCAAACGATATGTAACAAACCTTGTCGAAAATGGGATACTCGGCCTTGAAGCGAGTGCAGACGAAATCCTGAATCTCTTCGTTGGTTCCCGGCTCTTGGGACCCAAACTGATTGCAAGGGAATGCCAAGATCTCCAAACCTATGCAAAATCGTTCGAAGAAATTAAAGAAATATAATAAAAAATGGGATGCAGACATAATCAAGGATAAGTGCATTCACTGTAGTAAGTGAGTTCATTAAGGAAACCTTGTTCCTTGTACTTCTCGTAAAGCTTCGTAAGGTCTGTGTAGTTCGAGTTGGTCAGACCGCTGCAACAGAGAACGATTCGTTTTAGCCTTCGATGAATTCTTGAAAAAACGAAATGGCAGTTCATAGAACCTCAAAGTACATCGAAAGAGATCATCGAATTCTTACAAGTTGAAAGCGTTTTTAGATATGTTTCGATGAATTCTTGTAAACGAAATGGTATTCAAAGAATCTCAAAGTACACGAAGGGCTAGTCTCAAGCAAGTAGTCAACAGTAAAGAATAGCATTCATATAGCATATAGATATATATATATATATATATATATATATATAGAGAGAGAGAGAGAGAGAGAGAGATTTATCAAGGCAGAATCAAAATTAAGTCTTAAGCTCTGACTTATGAGCAATTCCTTCGCAGCAAACTGAACAAAAGGCAGCCATAAAAGCACAAAACTCACCATTGAGATGCTACGTTGACTATCAGAAGGACCTTTCCTTTGTAAGTGCTGAGATCAACATCATTCCCCTTCCCATCCTATATAATCCAAGAATTTGCACAAAAAAAAAAAAACTCAGACACAAAATCAAGGGTTTTTTTTCCTTACAAGCTCCTATCACTTACAGCCCATGCCCACTGCTAGAAATAGAATTCAAGGAGCAATAAGACATCCCAGACTTAAAAAACTAGCAAAAGGCTATTTTTTCATTCAATCGACAAGTTTCACAACTGCAGATTTAATAGGTTAATAAATTTACGACAAAAGGGAGAAAAAGGGGCTAAAACCTTAACGGTGAAATCATGGACTGAGTGAGGCTGGTTTGCTTGGCTCGCCATTGAATAAATACGCTCCCAAGAACAAATACTTCACTGCTTTGTCGGAAATCGAAATGGTCTGAAGAAGAAGATTTTGAAGATGAATTGATTCTGCGTATCGTGAGATTAATTTCTCTGTTTTACTGAGCTGAGAAGGCCTCCTTTTTTATGGTGATTGTGGCAGCGTTTTATATAGAGAACTGATAACTGAGCTATGGCGACAAACATTATTGGTCAATGAGAGTGTGCGTATTTAATACTATGTTACATTTTCGTAATTTCTAAAATTTAATTCTCGCCACAAATCGTCAACGAATAACGATGTTTAGTTCATAGTTCGACGACGATTATTCATGCACGCAACGTGGCGTAACTTAGACCAATTAAACTATATTGAATGCGTTTATATTATTGTTTAAGAAATGTGAACGTTGAAATCTTCTAGAAGGAGTTTGTAAATTGCTCCCTAGTGTAGGAAATGTGTAACGTTCTAGAAGGAGTTTGTATGTCGGTCTTTCTTCTATAAACCAATCATTTCATTGACTTTTCGTACACCCTATATCTATCAATTTCGGAAAATTATCATCAACTTTGAACAAATTACCAAGCTAAAACATCCATTCGAATCGTGGTTTTAAATCTCGAGTTAAATTTTCTCGATTGCGTTAAGACTGTAATTGAATTATTAAATAATGTGGGCTAATGGCTAGTAAGCCCAAACCCAACGTAAGCAATACCTCAATGAATAATATATATTTTATATAATACTTATAAGTGTGTACGGCAAGATGAATAGGGTATTGGTCGTAATCTATTTTTCACTGCACAGTAACCTATATATCGAACATGTTCCTATTATGCGTGATGATTGCCTATTTATAGGTATTTCCCCGATAATTTATGATATATGTTTGTTTGGTAAAACGTTTTTTTTTCGATCGATCTTTAACCTTTCCTTGATTTGACTGGAGTTTATGTCGTCAGTAAACTTCCTATCCTATATCCTACTAATAGCTGTGTGACGATTTGACATTTGTATGTGAAGAATTTCATAAACGACGAAGAATTGAAAGTAAAGAATTTTCTCTTTTATTGAATTTCTGTTTTTACATTGCTTGTTTACATTCGCGCGCGCTCTCTCTTTGAATACAGGGTTTCTATCCCTATTTATAGTTTTCAGCTAATGGGCCAATTATTTTATAGATAGGCCCATTTACAACTTAAATGAATAAAACGGCTATTTAGACTTGAATGAAACAGAGCAGATAAGAAACAAAGATGAGGAATTCTGTGATGAAGCTCTTGAATCTTTTTCTCTGATCATAGCTTCTCAACACTCCCCCTCAAGTATGGCGTGCATAAAGATCAAACACACCATACTTGCTCAGTAAATACTCAAACTGCTCACGTCCTAATGGCTTAGTAAGTAGATCAGCAGGTTGATCCATAGTAGAAATGTAGTTTGTTTTCATGATCCCTTCATCAATTTTGTCTCGAATGAAATGGCAATCCACTTCGATGTGTTTGCTCCTCTCATGAAAGACCGGGTTTGCAGCAAGTTGAATAGCAGATTTACTATCTGTCCATACCTGCACAGGACATGAAACACTTATTTTCAGATCATCTAATAACCCAAGTAGCCAAATTATCTCTGAAGTTGCAGCTGCCATTGACCTGTATTCGGCTTCTGTTGAACTCCTGGCAACTATGGTTTGCTTCTTAGACTTCCATGATAAAATAGAGTCTCCCAGCTTTACTAGATAACCTGTTAAGGACCTCCTCGTATTGGGGCAAGCCGCCCAATCTGCATCGCAATACACATGAACTGTCAGCTCACTTTTAGCAGATAACATTAAGCCGAGACCTGGTTTTGCCTTTAAGTATCTCAGAATTATGTAGGCTGCTTCAACATGTATATGCTTGGGCTTATGCATATGCTGACTGAGAACCTGAACTGCATAAGAAATGTCAGGTCTTGTAATACATAAATACAATAACTTTCCAATCAACCTTTGAAAACCTGAGATGTCCTCAATAACAGGCTCATTATCACTTATTTTCTCTCTTACCACTTTGCTATTTTGCTCAATTGGTGTATTGACAGATTTACACCCTATCATACCTGTTTCCTTCAGTAAATCAATGACATATTTCCTTTGGTTAAGACAAATACCTTCCTTGGATCTTGCTACCTCAATTCCAAGGAAGTATTTCATCTCACCTAAATCCTTCATAAGAAACACATTACTTAGATACTCTTTGCAGCCATTAATCATAACCAGATCATTTCCAGTTATTAATATATCATCGACATAGACTAATAAGACTATAAACTTATCTCCAACTCGTTTGGTAAACAGAGAGTAATCATGTTTAGATTGAATAAAACCAAAATCACTCACAACTTGGATGAATTTATTATTCCATTGCCTCGAGGCTTGTTTCAAGCCATAGAGTGCTTTGTTGAGCTTACAAACCTGCTGTTCCTTGCCTTTTGGTATGTCATAGCCCGGTGGAATCTCCATATACACTTTCTCATTCAAGTCACCTTGAAGAAATGCATTAGTAACATCCATTTGGAATAAATGCCAATCAAAAACTGCTACGAGTGAAAGAACAGTTCTAATAGTTGTGTGTTTTACCACAGGTGAAAATGTTTCATTGTAATCTATACCTTCCCTTTGTGTGTAACCTTTGGCAAATAGTCTTGCCTTGTGCCTTTCTATACTTCCATCTGATTTGTATTTAATTGTAAATACCCACTTACAGCCTATGATAGATGTACCCTGAGGTGGATCGATCCTTTCTATTTTGCTACAACCAGCTCACAGGTTTTATTCTGATTCAGGGCTGCAATTTCACAGTTCATAGCATCTATCCATTTCTTTTCTGCTTTGGCCTCTTCATAAGACTTTGGTATGTAGTCTTTTGAAGTTGCAGCTAGATATGCTCTGTATTCTGGACTGACTTTATCATACTGAATCAGTTGACATAGGATATTTATCTATGCTTATCATAACTATCAGATGAAAGAGGTGAAATGAAATCTGCATGCCAATATGGGAGTTTAGTCGCTCTACCTGACCTTCTTACCTGTGTTGTAGAAGGTTGGTCTGGAATTTGTTCTGAGTTATTCTGGTCCCCATCAGCAGTCATTTCTGCTTGTTCTCCAGGAGTCTCCTGAACAGCTTCTTCAATGACATTTGGAGATGGCTGGCTTAATGCATTCTGACCATGTAAGTGTTGGTATGGTAGAATGAAATCTTCATGATAACTCTGCTCATTGAGCACTGGAAACTCTGATCTTTCCAGATCAGTAGCTTTTGTTGCATAAGGGAATACATCTTCACAGAACAAGACATCCCTTGAAGTAATAAATTCATCTGTATTTAAATCTAACAGCCTATAGCCCTTTTGAGTAACTGAATATCCCATAAATACACAAGGCTTTGATATGTGTTGAAATTTATCCTTCTGTGTAAGGACTTTTGCAAAACAAAGACATCCAAAGATTTTAAAATGAGAATATGATGGTTTTTTCTTAAAAAGAGCCTCGAATGGTGTTTTACCATTCAGAATAAGAGTGGGTGTCCTGTTAATAATATACACAACAGTCTTTATGCATTCACCCCAGAACTTGGTAGGTACATTGGAGTGGAACTTCAATGCCCTAGCAACTTCCAAGATATGCCTATGTTTTCTCTCCACAACACCATTTTGTTGTGGAGTGTAAACACAAGAGCTTTGGTGGATTATACCTTTTTCAGACAATAAAGTATTACACTGATGTGAGAAGAACTCCCATGCATTGTCACTTCTAATGATTTTAACCCCAATATTGAACTGATTCTCAACATATGCAAGGAAATTCTTCAGAGCCTCAAACAATTCTGACTTTGCTTTCATCAGAAACACCCATACAGCTCTCGAGCAATCATCTACTAGAGTTAGGAAGTACCTTTCATTGTTGTAGGTCCTTTCTTTGTATGGCCCCCAGATATCCATGTGGATCAGCTCAAACATAGACTTATTATTTGCTTGTCTCACAGGAAACTTCGGCCTAACATGTTTAGCTAAATGACACACAGTACAGTAATCAACAGAATCCTTTAGCTTTAAGTTCAAACCATTCAGATATTTAAATCTCCCAAATGACATGTGACCAAGTCTATAATGCCATTTTGATACATCATTATTCATATCCAATCTAAAAATAGAATCCTTATTAGCATTATTACAGAAACTAGCTATGTTGCTATCAGTTTCCATTGGCAGATTATTGGAGTTTGGCTTGAACATGTATAAGCCATTCTCTCTCTTCTTTACCAATCCCCCTTATCTTGCCATTCGAAACCTCCTGTATAATTTAATAAGTATGAAAAAAATTCAAGTGCACATTCTCATCTTTTGTCAGCCTAGAAACAGATAAGAGGTTGTGCTGGAAGTTAGGCACATACAGCACATTCTTTAGTCTAAGATCCTTACTTATGTCTACCATGCCTGACATTGAAACCATACTGGATGAACCATTTGGTAGTTTCACAGAGCTTATGCAACCAACAACACTATCAGTATCTACCAGAAGCTCTCTATTACAGGTAATGTGGTGATTTGCACCAGAATCTATTATCCACAGTTTATCAGATCCCATGCAAGTATCAACATTACTGAAGCATATACCTGATGTATTAGTATTGGCCGAGACATTGGCAGCTTCAGGTTTCTTTTCTATTAGCTTCAGTATCTGGTGATATTGATCAGAAGTGAAACCTAGATGATTGTCTGAACTCTCCCCCTTCAGCTTATCACCATTCGGCTCAGGAACTATGGCATTATTGGCCTTGTATCCTCTGCCACCTGGAATTCTGCCTTGGCCTCTTCTCCCATCAAATCCTCTCCTACCTGCACGAGTAAAGTTAGTAGGATATCCATGTATTTTGAAGCAGTTTTCCCTGGTGTGGCCATTGATGTTGCAATTGTCACAAAACAGGCTAGCCTTCCCAGCTGGATTGTTTGTGCCTATGTAGTTGTTAACAGGATAGCTGGACATCAGTGCCACGGATGAATCATTATTGCCTGCTTGTAAATTGATGCCCCTCTGAGCTTCTTCATTGATCATCATTGAGTAAACTTGACTGTGTGATGGAAGTGGAGACATTAGCAGAATCTGTGATCTAATATTCTGGTAGCAGTCATTCAGTCCGATGAGAAATTGCATCATTTTCTGCCAATTGCAAAAGTTCTTATACGCGGATGACACCTCTACTGCTGGTGAAGGGATTAAAGAATCATATTCATCCCAAAGCGGCTTGAGCCTGTTATAATATTCTGAAACAGTCGATGCGCCCTGAGTACTGGAGTAGATTTCTCGGAATAAGCCGTACATCCTAGCTCCATTGATCTTATCGAACCTCTGTTTTAAGTCATTCCATATCTCAAAAGCACTCTGATGATAGACAATTCCAGAAATCAGCTCCTCTGAAATAGATCGATGAATCCAAGTCTGAACGGGTGCATCACATCTTTTCCATTGATGAAATAGGGGAGAATCCTTTTCTGGACACTTGCAAGTACCATCGATAAAAGCTATCTTGTTCTTGGCCTGAAGCGCCACAATCATCCTCATGCTCCAGATTTTATAGTTATCAGATCCTCTACGAACACCAGTGGTTAAATCAAGGCTCGACGTGTCCGATGGATGGATGTACATCGGATTATTGAAATCCGCCGCCGTAACATTGCTCTGATTGCTTTGATTCTCTGTGTTATGCGAAGCTTGCTGATCCGCCATGAATACGTCTCAATCAAGGTCAATTAACCTGAAGTCTCTGATACCATGAAGAATTTCATAAACGACGAAGAATTGAAAGTAAAGAATTTTCTCTTTTATTGAATTTCTGTTTTTACATTGCTTGTTTATATTCGCGCGCGCGCTCTCTTTTGAATACAGGGTTTCTATCCCTATTTATAGTTTTCAGCTAATGGGCCAATTATTTTATAGATAGGCCCATTTACAACTTAAATGAATAAAACGGCTATTTAGACTTGAATGAAACAGAGCAGATAAGAAACAAAGATGAGGAATTCTGTGATGAAGCTCTTGAATCTTTTTCTCTGATCATAGCTTCTCAACAGTATGCGTCTTTTCCCCCCGTTTTCTCTTTGTTATTGCTATTGCATATGGTGAGTCACCTTATGATAATGAGATTTAGTTTTCCTTGTTTTTCCATTTGTATGGTATCCTTCATTGGTTTTTAATAATATTTACTATATTTCTTTCATTCGTTACTTGGACATGTATATTGTGGTTGGTCGTCCTCTTCAAGAATGCCAGGTTGGTCGTCGTCGCCACCAGCAACAAGAACTTATATTTATATTTGATTATTATGTGTTTGAAGAAAACTAATATCTTCCTCCTCATGCATTCATTTGAGGCGGAATATCTCCATCACTTTATTAACTGTTACATTATTAGTTCCTTTGTCACCTTTCCCCCCAAGCATTAGACAAGCAAATTAGTCATTCTTAGGTATTTGACCAATCCGTTGAGAAACAACCTACATGTTGACCTCCTCTGGAGATGCATATTGTAACTTATGAGGTGCCTACTAACTTCTCTATTTCCTATAAATCGTATAAGGAAGGACTAAAAGGTAATAATTTATATTCTTTAAGGATGTTTATAAAAAAACGCCCAAAATATTGAAGAATTATACACCATCGTGTTAGCTTTTGTGTGATCTTCATTAATTAGTATCATTTCAAAAGGTAGGTTGCGTCACAAATCCGAGATTTTCGTAACTCAAAAATTAATTTACCTTCTATCTAATATATAAATTTAGATGTCTAAATTATGTTCATAATTATAACTTATTAAACAACAAAGTGCCTAAAATAATATTTAGATAGAAAATATGGGCATTATTGCCGTGCGTTATGTGCGGCTAAAAATTATCTAGTTATATCTATCTATTTTGTTAATAGAGAGAATATTACAGAAAATGTCAATTAAAAATTGGTGTGTTAATTTAAACCAATCATACTATACTTATAAAATAATATAAAAAATTATTAACACACTTTAAAGATAAACAAAAGTGCCCATCATTTTAACTCTTGTTTTTTTTTTTATTTAGTTTAATGGAAAGTTACAATTTTACTCTGTCATTTTCGTAACTACATTCTAACAGACTAATTTTATAATGTCTGTTAAAATACTAGTATTCTTGCAATCTCAAATGTGTGCATCATAAATGTATCCTAATATAATTTAAAAAGAAAACTTAATGTATTATAAATAACAATATTAACTAAAAATAGAAGTTAAAGTAGTGGATTGTTCTTTTATTTTATTTGATAAATTTTTTAATGGAACACAATTGACAGACTAATCGGGCGTTTATAGTAAGCCCTGACGCTTATAATAAAATAATATATAGTATATATTAAAGCTAAATTAAAATGGTAATTATAAATAATTTAAACTATAAACAATATTATAAGCACACACATCGGTGTGCCGATATACTATCTAGTATATATATACATATGTGCAGGGCCGGGTTTTCAATTTATGTGGCCCGGTTCATATACTATAGGGAGGCCCAAATTGAATATAAAATAAATATAAATTAAATTTTTTTATAATTTTTTAAGGCCCACATTTATTAATTATGTAATTTGGGCCATAAAATAGGGCCATATTATGGAAAAACGGAGTGGAGTCTCATTGGATCTTGTATGTTATATGGCCTTTTAGAAAAAAATTGGATTTTTTAAAATTGTTTTGGGCCGTTGTATTATAATAATAGTAAAAAATTGGCCCTATGTAACAGTGGGCCGGATTTGGGCCCTGTGATGTAGGTCTGGTTGCACAGGCCCAAATCCCGCCCTGCATATGTGTGTGTGCCTGAGTTTGTAAGCTTCATGTATCAAACTTAATTCAATGATTTTGAACATACATTAATAAACCAACATCATTACAATCATCGACATATCAAAATGATCCAAATTAATTTTTCCAACCTCCATTGTCGACCTTAGAATCACCACCATCGACGAGCGCAATAAGAAAATCGAAAACGTCGGTGGTAATAACCGCAGACACCACATCTTCTTTCTGAAGTGTTCTTCTCTTCCCTTGAAGGCTCATCGCAAAAGCCCTCTTACTCAAATCTTCAATGAAAAGCTCGCAAGCCTTCGAAAAAACGATGGGCGACTCGCAAGATATCATCTTTACGTCTTCGCTTGAATTCTTCATTATTTTCTTTATTCTCGCCAGGGGCAAAGAATGGGGAAGCGTTTTGCCAGACGATATTAGCTTTGAGTACGCCCCGGCCTGCCTCATTTATTTATTTTCCTTTTTCGAAGAAATCGAAAGAAATTATTTTTAGGGTTTTCTTCTTGTGGCCTTTTTTCTTGATTTTGTGTGTATGGTTATTAGTTAGTGTATATCAAGAGAAGTTCATGTAAGCGATGGTGTATTTATATAATGAAATGGCCGGCTTAGCATTGTATTTGTTGCCGGCTGAATGTAATGAAAGTTTCTATATTAGTTTTGATCGGTTTTAGGGTTTTGTATATTCATCAGTTTCCAATTTAATATCATATTGTTTCGTCTAAATTTAGAGAAAATATGAATTATGATTGCAATATAGGACATCAGTATAGAGTTTGAGAATGAATGAAGTTGACTACGCTATGATGATTGTAATAAGCTTTCGCAAGAGATAAAAGGGAAAAAGTCCCAATGCTATCGAAAGTCTTCAATTTCATTTAGTATGTAAAAGGGTTGCGAACTTGCGATGACATGTGACAGGTTTTGCTTGCAGGGAACTACGTTTCATATTATATCATTTTGCATCACTATCATTTGCATAATTAAAAGTCAACAATATACATCTATTATATTATCAGAAATTTGATTTACAAGAGATAGTAAGACGAATTGATCAAGGACAAGAATCGACTTCACGGAATTTGACCAAACACATGTTAAAGCTTTTGCAACCTTTCAAATTGTATATTACCAGCATATTACATGAGATTTATATCATATATAAGGTGTCGATTTCAATTGGTCAATGAAAATCCATAGTTTATGCTGACTAGTAAGACAAAGAAATAAGAATTGATAAAGAACAAAAAAAACGATTTTTTAGGACTGACATCATTAAATATTACGAATTATAATTGTTTAATACATTATTCAGGATAAAATTTTAATAAACTAAAAGATTAAGGTAAAATGGTAAAAACACTGAAAAAAGATTATATGCAAGTGAAAATGATTGATCAGATCAGGGGCGGATCTAGGAAATTATCTCAGAGTGGGCAAAAAATTTAAAATAAAACCAATACCAAACAATATACGATATATAACAAAGTATCAATTTAGGACTTTTTTTTTACAAGTTTACATATTAGAATTAGCATTATAACCAACATTAAGAAATATTTCAAATTTTTTATAAGTCAAATGCTACAAAACTGACATTTATAGCTTTAATTCTTTAATACTTTCCATTGTAGATATATTATAGACGAAAATGCAGAAATAGTGGAAAAACAAATCTTATAATATTGAAACTATTTTTGGACAAACTATACTATTTTTCTTGATGTCTAATGATGATGTTACTTTGTATGTGAAATTATGACCCTTTAACCTTTTCATTCTCCAAATTTGAAAGATAATGAATTCATCAAGAGATTTTTTTATAATTTATAAATATATAACATAATTGTCTATCCATTGAAAATTCATGTAATTATCATGACTTTCCTAAACAATGAACTTTATTATCCTATTATGGTTCATTAAAGGAAATAAATATCTTAATCTAAGATTAATATTATACAATAAATTAGGAATTATTATATGAATAAATTAAGATTTCAATGTATTAGGTGAGTCCTTAGATTATAATACTATGTATACTATTTAAATCTGCACACTTGCCATTTATTATTGGGCAACAACGGATAGATAATACACATATAATATATATATATATATAGCTATATTTTTTTTTTCAGGGGCATACACTAGCTCCGCCCATGGATCAGATGATGCCGGTTAGCTGTGAGCAATGAGTTAGATTGCAGGGCAATTATGTAATTATTCCATTTTCATATTGGGTTTTGGTCTTTTCGTCTAAGCTGTAAATACTAGTATAAGAGTGTGAGGCGTGATCTGAAAATTGCTTGAGTTCGTTATTCAGTAAAATTCATTTTTCTTCCTCCGTTCATCAATTACAGATCGATTTACTCGAGCTCCATAATCGATCTTTTCATGGTATCAGAGCGGGTCGAGGCTCAAATTCGATCAATTGCGTTAAATTCGTGAGTTGTATACTCGGGCGATTCGCGAAATAGAAGGTTAGAAGGGAATACGAGGTCGACATATTGAAGAATTCAATCGATGGCTTCGCGAAAACAATCGGAGCATGAGTCGATGATTGGGCATTATCGAGAAGGACGTTCTAAGTTGAATGGGTGTTCCAATTGGTGGAACAAACGGAGAATGGGAAAAGAGCTGTACTAACTTTGCAGAGGGGCCTTACGCCACTGGAGCTGCAAAGGAGTGCAGGAGAGAGAAGCTTGGACTTCGGCCAATTGGTGCGAGTAAAGGATGCGATGCAGAATGGTTCTGTGAAGACAGCCCTCAACTTTGCCCACATGGATGATCCCGTTGACTTTACAGGTAATATTCTTTGTCCTCCGTTTGCCTTAACTCTATGTGAGGAATTGCCTGGATAGTGGATACAGGCGCAAGGAATCATACATGTATGGACTCGACCTTACTTCAAAAAGCCCAACCAGTCCACAAATATAGACCTGTTACCCTCCCAGATGGAAGAACACGGCAGGTTAAGGCCAGGGGTGATGTGATCGAGCGGATCGAGTAATAAAAATAAAACGAATATCGACAAACTATCCTACGCTCAACAGGCAAGTGTACCTATCAAAAATTGTACAGAAGTGGCAAGTATTCGAGTATCGAACCCAAATGAACTATATACTTTAGAAAACCGTCGTTTAAATATTCTAGTAAATATTTTTTGTTTGATAAAAATATAAACAACGATAAACTAAATAAACAATAAATATAAAATAGCGATAAAGGGGTTGAGACGACTTTATGAAAACGAACGTATTTGAGACTTCGAATCCCCCTAACTCGATCGACGACAAACAAGCCATATATTTTAGCTAATTATTAGACCGTGAGGATTCCTATGGTATGTATACGGGTTTCTACGATTGGACGAAACTGCGCTTACTCGCTTCGACTCGTAACAACTAATCTACGTCTTAAATAGCTGGGCAAGCTTCAACTTATTTAATCGCAGACCGAAATAAATAATGATGAATCCCGCTATTAGATTTGACTCTAATCCGGCGGGGTAGTTCAACCTATCTCTAGCGATGAGTTTATTCCGCTCGTTTACGAGTGGTCTAACCGTTAGCGCCTCTATCGAGCGCAGCTTACGATTTTCCAAAAATTATCTTAATCACATAGATATAATCAAAACAATAGCATAATTCATAACCGAGTCGTAATAATAGCCAAACCAATAATACTTTAAACACAAGTACGATATCGCTAGGATTCATCTAATCTCAAATACGACAAGATTTAACTACTCATATGAAGTATTAACACGACGGAGAACGAAAATGACAAAGAGAAAAACATAATTTCTTCCCTGAATTATGCCTTCGGGGTTAATCCTCCGTTGAGGAATTTTGTCGAGCAGATGGTGGGCGAACAACTTCAACCTTTTCCTTGCCCTTCTTTTGTACTGCTCGCAATTCTTGCTCCTCCTACGCCCGCAGCCCGTCACAGCCGCAGCAGCCCACGTGTCAGCCCGCTACGTCCGTCTGTCAGTCTCAACGGCAGTCCCACCTCGTGCACCCGGCTCGGATCAGCCCTCCATCAGTCCCCGCAGCTGCTCCCTCATAGCTGTTGCTCGCCTTTGCTTCACGGTCCACGGATCAGCCCTGCAGCGCTGCCGTCGCCGATCAGCCGCAGCCCTGCAAAGACTAGTCGCTGTTTTTACCCCCCTTTCTCCAACGTTTGTTTGCTGCCATTTATAGGAAATGAGTGAGGTTGCTTAGAGGAGGAGAAAGTCTTCATCGAGCCTTGTGTATGATGGTGATTTTTCGCTTTCTTCATTTGGCTGCGATTTGGGTGCGGTGTGTGTGCTCGGCCATTCAATTGTCTTTGTGGGTCTTCTTCTTCTTTTCTTCTTATCTTCTTTGGCGTGCGTGTGGGAGCATGTGTGTATTGTGTATCTATATCATTGTGTGGGCTTGAACTTTCTTTTTGTGGGCTGGAATTGATGGGCTAAATTTTATTCTTCGGCCCAATTGTTTTTGGGCCGATATTTGGTTTGACGGTTCCTCAAATTAATTCAAGCCCGAATATTCCCGGTTGTAGTTCTTTCTCTCAATATCTGTCAAAAATCAAATATAAACGTAGTACGTATGATATTCGAGGGAAATTAAATTAAATAACAACCGATATTACGCTTTTACGGGGTATAAAATACGATATAAATTTCATTTATCAAATCTCCCCACACTTAAGCGTTTGATTGCCCTCAAGCAAAGAAATAAATGGCATATAAAAGAAAAAATCATGCAACGTATCAATCAAGAACGAAATCACGTAAGCGATAATGCAAGTAAAGTCGGAAAGCATATTCGTAATCAAGGACTAACCACACGACTTCCTTAGGAATACCTATCAAGATTCGCACCTCACAGAGATTCACTCAAGTCACTAAGTGTATGGGTTAAGATGTCGGTGATATCGCTCAGGTCATGCACTAATCTAATCTCTACCATAAGCTTGCAAGTGATTTGTAAATCTACCACTTTAATGATCAAGCGTGAATCAAAAGGTCTTTACCGGGTAATAATATGGCTGAGATATGTAAGAAATGTAAGGATAAGCGTAAAATCGATATGAGCTGTATTTGTGTTGGAATCATGCCATCATCTCAATTGCGCCAAAAATCCGTCGTTCTTGCTCATTACTTCCGTTCTTTTGCATTCATCGTTTTTTTACCAAACCCTTCTTCTTTCGACATCTCGATCTAGGAAATAGGTAATATGGTTTTTGAGAGTGAAAGATTATCGGAGGAAGGGTTCTTAGTCGATATACAATTCTCTCTCTCTCTCTCTTTTTTTTTTATTTCTTCTATTTTTTCTCTTCTATTTTTTACTTCTTTTTTTTTTTGTTATCTCTGCTCTTTTTTTTTCGACGCTCAGCTCGGACAGGTTGCGCTTCTTGGGTCCGACATTCAACCTCAACTTCTACTATCGCTCTAACGGGTTATGTCTGAAGGCTTAATCAGGGTCGGCAATTTATAATCCGGTTTTCACAAATAAAAAGCTCAGGCTCAAAGTGGATAACTACGGTGATCAGTCGTGTTTGGTTACTTTGGCTATGGACTGAATTCCTAATACCTTCCTCATTTTCACGCAATCACACTTTAAGTAGTTTCAAAAACGCAATACACAAGCAAGTTCTGAAGAGAAATAAACTAAGCATGTTCACACAACCGAAGAAATGAGCAAGCTCGTAGGCTCAAAATCTCACAAAAATAGGGTTATGTGTACGAATCTCTCAAGTATCGCCAAGTTCATCATGTAAGAGAGAAGCAGACTATGCATATGTATCCTAATTACTCACAAGATTTCTAACATGAAGTCATCCCTTCATGATAAGAAACATAATTTTCGAAAAAATTCATGCCAAATTTTCGAAAAACATTTATGCCAAAAATCAAGACATGCACATATATAACATGTTCGCCTAAATTTCACAGAAATTCCCCTCCCCACACTTAAGATCTACGTTGTCGTCAACGTAATAATTATGTAACACAATGAAGAGGAAATATATGGATAAGTGAACTTCCCTGAATAATCCGATGTGCATGCTTTGTACGGCTCCTCCCCACACTTGAGATTTTGAATTCCCTGCGATAACTTCATGAAGATATAAATCTGCCTAAGGGGAGGGGGGGTGGGAATTAGGCTTATAGAAAATTTATGCTTCTTTTCACAAATCCTAAATGTAGTGACTTGGATATGCCTACTGATGCTTGTGACGAGTATGTCTGATATATACTAGTTACGTCGGATGTGTTTCGGGTCAGTCTCACAGCGATAAAGAAATAACTGAAAAGTAAATGCGAGACAGGATTTGTATAGAAGTTATATCCCCAACTGGGGTTTACTCCTCTCATTGGGGTTTGCTCCCCAAGAGTTTAACCATTCACTATAATGCACCGTAGCTGGATACAAAACTGATTGGTTAGCCCAATACACAACCGAAACAAGTCGAACACTAGCCACTACTAGGTTACCACACGCCGAGTATCGTTCCTCGGAATCTCCTGATCCCGACAGACACAACTCGCTTCCGAAGGGCCCCCGGAACTCGTCCTTCCCTTCACGTGTGCGTAAACGTCGACCTTGCCTCCTTGGTATTGCTCACTTCCGAAAACAACACGTCCGAAGACAGAATATATGGTGGAGGTAGGAATATCGGGATGAATCACTCGCTAAGTGATGGAATCACAAGTTAACACTCAGTATGGCAGAAAGCTATCGCAAATGAGGACTCATGAATCTCTCAGTATGTTTCTGCTCAAAGATCTCTCGTAGACGTATGTTCACAAATTCTCCGTGTCACAAAATTATGAAGTATAGCTCACATATAAACCTTTTCAATCAGCACTTCCCATGGAAAATCATATCATATAATAATTACCAAATCAAGCATAGTTTCCATGTAATTTTCGAGTCAATCATACCATATAAATCATCACAACGGTCATATAGCTCATTAAAGCATGATTATATTCCATACAAGAGCTCATTTAAGCATGAATATATTCCACATAAAGATTTAAATCACTTCGCATATAAGTACCATGTCAGAACTTTCCATAAGTGATTCCCTGCTATCTGTTTCTAGCGTTAATTAGTCCAGATTAACTTTCCAAATATAGCGCACAAGATAGCATCATGTTAGCACGTTTTCCATGTACAACTCATAGTATTAGACCAATATATTTACCATGCTTACCACACAAATCAGATCAGAGTATACTTAATTCGATTTATCATATCATGGCAGAACTTTCCTTATTTCAGAGATCACATCCGTTATAGCACATACCATATAATAGCACCTTATCAACAAAGTCAATCAAATCAGATCTTTCCTAAATATAATACCTAATCAGTACAAGGAAAGTTATTAATTCGATATTGTACATTAAATTCAGTGGAAAGCATGCATAGGATTTTCTACTCGATTTCATTTAGGAATAGGCAAGTAACAACGGATATATCACTTTCCATATATAAACAGTATATTTTCCTTTTATAACTCAGTAGGATATCTCATGCATTATTTCCATGTATAGCACATAACGATATATCATATCTCATGGACTGTCTATAACATGCGATCACCTAGTTTCATCAAATCATCATAGAATCACATGCAAATAAAATATTCAACACTTTAACGATTTATAGCTCATAATCAATGCATGGTCGAATATTTTCATGTTCTTAGACATTATATTGATCACAAATCGAATTGCTTAATTTATAGACCTAACGTGAG
Organism: Craterostigma plantagineum; assembly: GCA_027422505.1. Taxonomy (NCBI): domain Eukaryota; kingdom Viridiplantae; phylum Streptophyta; class Magnoliopsida; order Lamiales; family Linderniaceae; genus Craterostigma; species Craterostigma plantagineum. Next base: position 21,851,107 of record JAPQWV010000012.1, read on the forward strand.
TTTGTGAGTTTGTGGCCGATTGCTGCTTGTTTCAGGATCTTCATGCTAAAAGCTACCTAGCAGTGGGAAACGTGGTCAGGGGACTTTACCTACTCACTGATGACTCCTTCAATCCTCAATCTATCCAACAGACTTTGAAATGACTTTAGCCCAAAATTCAGTCTAGTTCTTTGGACCTGAAATCTAATTCTGTGTCTCAGTTGCATGTTAATCTTTCTTCTGGTGATGTATGATGGCATGCCAGGTTGGGACACCCTTCAAATAATGTTTTGAAACGTATCGGTGATATTGGGGTTTCAGATTTGTTCGAGTACGTGACACATGCCCTCTGGTAAAACAACAAAGGTTATCATTTTCCTTGAGCCATATCCACACATCTGCAGCTTTCGAACTGATACACATCGACTTATGGGGACCTTATAGGCACCCTACCCACTCGAATCATCACTACTTTCTAACCATTGTTGATGATCACACGAAAGCAACTTGGACTTTCCTAATGAGATACAAATCCCAGGTACACAGTCTACTGCTAAACTACATTCTGCTCATCCAAAACAAGTTCAAAACTACCATAAAGTCCATACGTTCTGACAACGGAACAGAGTTCACAAGTGCCTCTTGTGTTCAGCTGCTCGCCTCTTTCGAGATAGAACACCAAAAAACGTGCCCATATACTCCGCAGCAAAACGGAGTTGTTGAAAGAAAACATCAACATATGCTCCAAGTGGCCCGAGCTCTTATGCTCCATTCTTCACTACTAAACAATTCTGGGGTGATGCAATACTCACTGCAACATACCTTATCAACCGACTAGCCACAGCCACATCAAACACCTCCGAACATTTGGTTGTCTATGTTTTGCTACAGAAACAAGTCCCCATCATGATAAATTCTCTCCAAGATCGTACAAGGCAGTGTTCTTGGGTTATCCACCTGGCCAAAAGGGATACAAACCGTATCATTTGGGAGCAAAAAGGGATTATTGTCTCACGAGATGTAACCTTCATGGAGAACATCTTTCCTTTTGCTTCTCCCAACCACAAGCATTCCACCTCAGACTTTACATCTAAGTTTGCTGCGGACGTCCCCTGTTGTATAACCCCAGAGTCTGCTCCTTTTGTACAAGATCGTTACACAGACGACCAACAACATGCTGCTTCTGATACAGTAGCCTCCGATGATTCAAATCAGAATACGGGAGATGCTTCTCCAGCAGCGCACGATCTACCAATGCAGCCTGATTTAAGAAGAAGCCAAAGAACTAGGCAGCAACCTGCGTGGATGACAGATTACGTCATAAATCCTACAGCTGCAGGAGAATCAGAAAAACAGACACACATGCCAGTTTAACCTACCCACCCCAAAACCTACCCATATATACCTACCTCTACCTTAAGACCATCATATGTATCTTTTCTTGCGAATGTGTCCACTGTGCAGGTACCAAATACATATGAGCAAGCTAAACAGCACGTCGAGTGGCGAGCTGCCATGCAAAAGGAATTAGAGGCACTCGAATCCAACCAAACTTGGGAGCTCACTGCACTTCCCAAGGGTAAAAAGGCCATAGGATGTCGATGGCTATACAAGATCAAATACAACCCGGATGGTTCGATTGACAAATACAAGGCACGGTTGGTAGCTAAAGGCTACAACCAAGTGGAAGGAGAGGACCTTTTCGACTGTTTTTCGCCCGTAGCCAAGCTGGTGACAGTGAGGATTGTCTTGGCACTCGCAGCAGCTAAACATTGGCATCTTCATCAACTAGATATGAAAACGCTTTTCTACATGGATATCTAGATGAGGCAGTTTACATGCGGATACCTCCAGGCTGCTCCAAAGGTGACTCTCATCAAGTATGCAAGTCGCTCTTTGTATGGGCTAAAACAGGCCTCGCGACAGTGAAATCTTGAATTTACCGAGAAATTGAAGTCCTTCCATTTCACTCAGTCGGAGCATGATCACTGCCTGTTTGGCAAACATTCGGGCCCTGATTTACTCATCCTACTTGTCTACGTGGATGATGTACTCTTGACTGGATCTAGTGAGGCATTCATATGCAAAACTAAGCAATTTTTTGATGATGCCTTCACCATCAAAGACCTTTATCATGCCAAATATTTCTTGGGAGTCGAAATAGCCAGAACTAATTCAAGCATCTTCCTCAACCAGCGTAAATATGTATTGGATCTCCTACAGGATACTGGACTTCTAAATTGTGCATCTGCAACTGTTCCATTGGCCAAAGGACTTGATTTGCTCGATGAATCGAGTCCTTCACTGCCTGATCCCAGCTCCTACAGGAGATTAGTTGGCCGGCTCTTATACTTGGGATTCACTAGACCGGATATCTCACACGCTACTTAACAATTAAGTCAATTCCTACAACACCTGCGTATGATTCATTGGCATGCTGGCGTGCATGTCCTCAGGTATCTCAAGGGCTGCCCCTCCCTGGGCATTTTTCTATCTAGCTCTTCAGACCAGATGATCCATTCGTACTGCGATGCGGACTGGGGGGCATGTCCTCAAACTAGGTGATCTCTCACGGGTTTCTGTATCTTTCTTGGATCTTCTTTGATCTCATGGAAGACGAAGAAGCAGTCCACAGTTTCCCGCTCATCTTGCGAAGCAGAGTATCGCAGTATGGCTGCAACAGTGTTGAGTTATTGTGGATATCTTACATTCTGCAGGATCTCCACCAACCTCTCTCTTTGCCTATCTCTTTTGCGTGTGACAACAAATCGGCCATCCACATTACATCTAATCCCGTCTTTCACGAACGCATGAAACACCTCGACATAGACTGCCACATTGTTCGCCAACAGTTCAAGGCGGGCTTCATCCAACCTTACTACCTTCCTTCACAACAACAGCCAACCGATCTTTTCACGAAGCTACTCACTGCCGACCATTTTCACAGGTTACTTTCCAAGCTTGGTCTTGCTGATGTCCACCAAACCAAGCATGAGTGGGGGATGAAAAGACTATATGCAAGTGAAAATGATCGATCAGATGATGCCGGTTAGCTTCGAGCGATGAGTTAGATGAGATCCAGCCTCTTGAGTTGACGCCGCCACAAGAAAACAAAAATAAAGTAAAATAATATTATTAATATTATATTATAACATTATTTAATATATATAATTAAATAATGAACGGTTCATATTGAAGGGCGACGCGGCGCATTCCTGGCCACCCGTTTCGAGCGGTCTAGAAGAGCTGAAGACATCTATAAATAGGTTGAGGATTCTTCAGTTATTATCATCACAAGCTCATTCGAGTTTTACAAAATAGAGAGAAGTAGTTCGAGTGAATTGTGAGGTTATCAGTTCAGGCAGAAACTGATAGGGTTCCACATCCATAGAGAGGTGTGAGGTAAACACGAGTAGTAAAAGTGAGATAGTAAAAATTCGAGGGTTGTAATTTTTACTATAGTGAAGATTTTGCCGACTCACCCGTGGTTTTTCCCTCTTTGTTAACAGAGGGTTTTCCATGTTAAAGTTCTGGTGTTCTTTCTTACCTTACGGTAAATTTTATTTTTACCGTGGTAGTTACTGTGCGGGTCCCACCATATTTATCCCGTGGGTCCCACTTCTCCCGATCGTCGTACCGAGCCAAACCGGGACCTGTTCCGCTGCGGGGCCCACTGACCACCGCGGGGCCCATAACCATTCCCAACAAGTGGTATCGGAGCCTGATAGTATTTTGAGTATGCTATGTGGTTGCAGCTTTGACTGATCTTCCACATCAGAAAAGATACTAGTAGGTTGCTGGTAGATATTGATGGCCATGGAGAACGAGGGGGGAATGATCAAGCTGACAGTAACGAATTACTCCATATGGAAATCAAGGATGGAGGATTACCTTTATTGCAAAGACATCCATGATCCAATCGAAAATGAAGGCCAGATGCCCGAAGGCGAGAAGGCTGAGCTATGGAAGAAATTGCAAAGAAAGACGCTAGCTGTGATCCGCCAATGGTGTACATTAGCCTCTAACACCATGTCCGAAATGAGACAGACCCCTACAAACTCTGGACGAAATTGGAGAGTATGTACGAGGTGACAAATGCGCCGAGCAAGGTATTCATGATGCGGAAACTCATGAATGTGAAGCTGAACGAGGGATGATTAGTTGCTGAACATCTGAATGATTTTGAAGGGCTTGTAACTCAACTCTCAAGTGCCGGTCTAATCCTTGATGATGAGCTACAAGCATGTCTATTACCGGGTTCTCTACCTGATAGCTGGGATACGTTGGTGGTATCGCTACTAACTTGGTACCAAGTGGTAAAGTCACTGTTAATATGGTCGAAACATGGAAAAAGATTTTGTCTTTCTTCCCCAAAATAAGTGGTGCACCTACATGCCAAAAATAGGAGATTGCACTTACCATAAATGGAAGATATGAAGATCAAGAGAAGGAATCAAAGTTCGACTCAAATATTTACTATATTTGGGGAGATCTTCAAAGATATATTTTAGGAGATATTCAAGGGATTTTTTACCAATTCAAGAGGGAGCCAATGCCTATAAATATGAGGAGATTTTCGAGCTACAAACCACCATCGAGAGAGCTTTTCATGGAGTAAATGTTGAGCGAAAAGTGCGAAGATCACGAGTTATGGAGCGAAGCATACTTTGAGTTTGAGCGATCACGAGAGTGTTCTTTTTAGCCTAGTATTTCGTTTACAAAAGTCTTAGGACTTTGTAGGTTTGCAGAATCGTTTAGATTCGTAGTTTTCTAGGCTTGTTTTTACTATCTTCGGATAGTTATTTTGCCATCCATTGCTATAGTGGAATTTCGCATTGAGGCACGCAGCAAGTTATTAACTTGCTACACAATTTTCACCTCGTGTTCACCATCTTTCTTTACTTAGTTCGTCACATATTCCGCTGTGCGTTTTGTGTTGGCATCAGTGTTGACCCAACATTTGTTCCAACATTTAGTCACCAGTTTTAGAACTTAGTTTATTTACATCCATATCGTACCGGGACCACTTCAGTCACGATGGATATGGTGAAAAACATACTCTATAATGAAGAGCTGCGACGGAAGGATGCTGCAGTACCAGTAAGGGAAATCAGACCCTTGTCACGGAGAATAGGGGTCGGAGCAAGAGAAGAGGACCAAAAGGATACGACAAGTCGAAAGATAGATCCAAGTCTAGGGAGATGAGGAAGTGCTACCATTGTGGAAAATTGGCCACTTACAAAGAAACTATAGGCTTCTCAACATAAAACAGAAACAAGATGATGACAAGAACACGTCTGCAATCGCCTCCAATGATGGTGGAGAGGTTACTCTGGTGAATGAAGCAGACTGCTGTCATATAGCGGATGCAAGCACCGAATGGGTAGTGGACTCTGGTGCCTCCTATCATTGTGTTCCAAGACGTGAATACTTCTCCACATATAAGGCGGGAAACTTTGGAACTACCAAGATTGGTAATCAAAGTGTTTCTAAAATAGTGGGGATCGATGATATCTGTATCCAGACAAGCGTAGGGTGCACATTACGGCTGAAAGATGTGCGACACATACCAGACCTGTGTCTCAACCTGATTTCTGTGAAGGTGTTGGTCAACGAAGGATACTATAACGAGATGGCGAATGGAAACTGGAAACTCACCAAGGGATCGTTGGTGGTAGCGAGAGGAAAGCTATGCTGCTCGCTGTACAAGATGCACACAACGATATGTGCTAACCAACTAAATGCAGTTGAAGATGATGTTTGTCCAAATTTGTGGCACAGACGGCTGGCACACGTAGGAGAGAAGGGGTTAAATGTCTTGGCTAGAAAGTTCCTCATACCAGTAGCCAAGGAGAAGGTGCTGAATCCTTGCGATTATTGCTTATTTGGGAAGCAACATAGAGTTTCATTCGCGAACAACTCAACCAGGCGAATGAAGAAGTTGGAGTTGGTACACTTAACGTATGCGGACCCATGGAAGTCAAATCTTTGGGAGGCAGTAAATATTTTCTGACCTTCATTGATGATGCGTCTCGCAAGACCTGGGTATATCTGTTGCGGACGAAGGACTAGATGTTCTATTATTTTAAGAAGTTCCATGCGATTGTGGAAAGAGAAACGGGAATACCTCTAAAGTGTCTTCGCACTGATAATGGTGGTGAATACATCTCTTGGGAGTTCAGAGATTATTCCACGAAGCAGGGCATTAGGCATGAGAAGACAGTTCCTAGCACTCCTCAGCAAAATGGTGTCGCGGAGAGAATGAATCGAACCATTATGGAGAGAGTCCGAGCGATGCTCAAAATGGCTAATCTATCTAAGTCATTTTGGGGGGAAGCTGTCAACACTGCAGTCTATCTTATCAACCGACTACCTTCATCGGCATTGGATTTTGATATACCAGGAAGGTGTGGACCGGTAGAGACATCTCATATTCACATTTGAGAGTGTTTGGCTGCAAGGAATTCATGCATGTACCGAAGGAACAAAGATCGAAGCTCGATGATAAATCAAATCCTTGCATCTTTGTTGGGTACGGAGACGAGGAGTTCGGCTACAGACTTTGGGGTCCAAAGAAGAAGAATACTGTTCGAAGTCGCGACTTAGTATTCCATGAGCATGAGACCATGGGCGACTCAGGCGTGGATGTAACAAAATCCACAGGTGGCGGTGTAGACGATACACCAGTCACATTCCATATGATGGTGCCACAGAGGAAGGAATGCAACAATCAGGACCTGAACCGGAAGAGCCAGCCGGTGATGATGATGGACCTGTCGTAGATGTATACACTAAAGGTACTGAGCAGGGGGAGCCTTCAGATGTGCAAGAAGCAGTTGAACCTCAGCTGAGAAGGTCAACTAGGGAACACCAACCATCTACGAGGTATCCGAGTTCTAATTATATTTTGATTACTGACGAGGGGGATCCAGAGAGCTTCCAGGAAGTACAATCTTGCAGGGACAAAGATTGTTGGATAAAAGCCATGCAAGAGGTAGGGGTGTCCATCGATCGGTTCAGTTCGGTTTTTTCAAATTTCGGTTCGGTTTTTCAGGTTTCGGTTTTACGTATGCTTAATCCGGTATCCGAAAGGTTTTAATATGGTTCGGTTCGGTTTTTATAATTCGGTTCGGTTTTTTCGGTTCGGTTTTCCGGTTAGGAATTTAATAACAACAAAAAAAATATTATGAGCTGAAAATACACAAAACAATTTATGGTTGTTAAGTAACAAAGAAGAATTACGAAACGTGACATGTAGCAAAAACAATTCAAAGGTGTGAAAAAAACATGAAAATGGAACAAAATCTAACCAAAATATAAAAACATTCATCTGAAGATGCTACAAATTATTTGGGAGAAAACAGTATTTGATTGGTGAGGAAAAACATTCACCTAAAATTGAAAAAAATATAACAATGATATTTAGTGTGTTGTTTACGTTATGGGAGATAAAACAAATGATTTTTAATATTTTTTCTGTTTTTATGTAGTATGATAATTTCGGTTCAGTTTTTCGGCTTTCAGTTTCACGTATGCTTAATCCGGTATCCGAACCATTTTAATTTGGTTCGGCTCGCTTTTTTACAATTCGGTTCGGTTTTTTTCGGTTCCAGTCTTTTCGGTTCGGTTCTTATGGTTCGGTCGGTTTTTTTCGGTTTTTCGGTTAATTTGAACACCCCTAGCAAGAGGAGATGGATTCTCTGAAGAAAAATGATATGTACGAGTTAGTTCGATTGCCGAAAGGAAAGAAGACACTCAAGAACAAATGGATGTAAAAATTGAAGAAGGATGATGGCAAGCTGGTCAGATACAAGGCTCGATTAGTGGTCAAATGTTTCACTCAGAGGAAGGAGATCGAATTTGACGAGATATTTTCACCGGTCGTGAAGATGAGTTCAATCAGAGTCATACTGTGACTAGCTGCTACCATGGATCTTCAATTGGAGCAACTCGACGTGAAGACCGCATTCTTGCATGGTGATCTTGAAGAGGAGATAATGGAACAACCCAAAGGATTCGAAGTTAGAGGTAAAGAGGACATGGTCTGCCGACTGAAGAAAAGCTTTGTACGGTCTGAAACAAGCTCCACGGCAGTGGTATAAGAAATTTGATTCTTTCATGGTGCATCAGGGTTCAAGATAACAAATGCAGATCCGTGTGTTTACGTCCAGAGATACTCTAACGGTAAATTTATCGTTCTTCTCCTGTATGTTGATGATATGCTAATTGTCGAACAAGATGCGGAGATGATTAGAAGGCTAAAGAAAGATTTGTCAAAGACGTTGACATGAAGGATTTGGGTTCGACAAAACGGATTCTCGGAATGGAGATTACCCGAGATCGGAAAGCTGGAAAATTGTGGTTATCCCAGGAACACTATATTTAACGAGTTCTAGAGAGATTCAATATGAAGGATGCTAAGTCAGTTAGCACGCCATTTGCCGCACACTTTCAGTTGCGAAAGAAACCCGGTTCATCAACAAATGAAGATGGAGAAGATGTCCCAGATGTTCCATATTCATCAGCAGTCGGAAGTTTGATGTACGCCATGGTGTGTACAAGGCCAAATATCGCTGACGCAGTTGGCGTTGTGAACCCGGGAAGTCACATTGGGAAGCAGTGAAGTGGATCATGAGGTATGTGAGAGGAACTTCCAAATTATGTCTAACATTTGGAAGTGGTAAATGTTTTCTTACAAGCTATACGGATGCTGATATGGCCGGTGATCTCTACAGCCGAAAGTCGACGTCGGGATACATATTTACATTCTCAGGGGGAGCTATCTCATGGCAGTCGAGGTTACAGAAATGTGTTTCCTTATCAACTACTGAAGCGGAGTATGTTGCAGCAACGAAAGCTGGCAAGGAGATGCTCTGGTTGAAGAGATTCCTTCAGGAGTTGGACATTCAGCAGGAGGAGTACATAATATTTTGCGATAGTCAAAGTGCTTTGGACTTGAGCAAGAATACTATGTATCATTCAAGGACGAAACACATCGACGTTCGTTATCATTGGCTCAGACTGGCTATTGAGGAAAAAGCGTTCAAGCTGGAGAAGATCCACACAGACAAGAATGTTGCGGATATTCTGACGAAGGTTATTCTCAAGGAGAAGACTGAGTTCTGCGCCGGGCAAGCCGGCATGGGCTATCGTTGAACCGGCAGGAAATCTTCCCCACAAATAATGAATGAGGCTGGAGGGGGAGAATTGATGGGATCCAGCCTGTTGAGTTGACGCCGCCACAAGAAAACAAAAAATAAAATAAAATAATATTATATTATAACATTATTTTATATATATAATAAAATAATGAACGGTTCATATTGAAGGGCGACGCGGGGCATTCCTATCTAGCGGTCCAGAAGAGCTGAAGACATCTATAAATAGGCTGAGGAGTCTTCAGTTATTATCATCACAAGCTCATTCGAGTTTTACTAAATAGAGAGAAGTAGTTCGAGTGAATTGTGAGGTTAACAGTTCAGGCAGAAACTGATAGCGTTCCACATTCGCAGAGAGGTGTGAGGTAAACACGAGTGGTAAAAGTGAGATAGTAAAAATTCGAGGGTTGTAATTTTTACTATAGTGAAGATTTTGCCGACTCGGCCGTGGTTTTTCCCTCTTCGTTAACAGATGGTTTTCCATGTTAAAGTTCTGGTGTTCTTTCTTACCTTACGGTAAATTTTATTTTTACCGTGGTAGTTACTGTGCGGGTCCCACCATATTTATCCCGTGGGTCCCACTTCTCCCGATTGTCGTACCGAGCCAAACCGGGACTTGTTTCGCTGCGGGGCCCACTGACCACCGCCGGGCCCATCACCATTCCCAACAATAGAGGCATAAGTATAGTGAATAAGAAAAGTAGGAGTGATGTGACAATTACTTAGAGGGTGTTTGGAAACACATTTGAAATGGACTTCTAATCCAAAAGTCCATTTTGAAAATTAATATGCGTTTGGTAAAAAATATGATATGGGCATTTGAAATACGTAACTTCTCTAAAAGCCCGTTTCAGAGAATAACTTTTAATCACTTCTTGGAATTATTTTCTGTCCACTTTTTCAAAAGTCCATTTTCACCAAACACTATCAAAAAATAAATGTACGTTTAGAAAAGCTGCATCTCAAATAAGTTCATTTACCAGAAGCACTTATAATTCAAAAGTGGAACCAAACAAGCCGTTAATCAGTTAAATCACAAATGAGGAAGTAAATTGCAAATAAGCTACGCACCAAATTGTGGCAGTTGCTATCCACCCCAAACCGATTATATAATAGTATAGATAGATAATATTGTAGGTATTAAGTCTTAAATATTTTTGAATACTACAAAATTCAATATGTATAAGTTTATTTATTTATTATATTCATCATCTGTAAACCGACGAATCGTTTCACTTTCACAGCTGAAAATTAGAGGTGTTCACACGGTTTGAAAAACCGTAACCGAACCGTAGGTCAACGGTTCGGTGAACCGTGGTCAACGGTTACGGTTCAAACCGTAACCGAACCGTAAAGTATGAAGGTTCGGTTACGGTTCTTCATTTTCCTAACCGCAAACCGGCGGTTATAACCGGCGGTTAACCGTCTTTAAATAATAATTAAATATATAATTTTATTGCTCTTATCATAATATCTAATGATAATTTATTCACCATATTTAATTTTTATTTTTGTTTTATCAACTGACTTTAGAAAACTTTTAAGAATATTGAGTGATAAACATGATATTTAGAACTATGCCTACGACGAATGTCCGTCAAAGATTTTCGAATTTAAGAATGAATGTTAATCATAATATTTTTTAATATTTAAGGTGTAATTTTTTTTTTCAAATGTTGAAGTTATTATATAAATACTAACTTGGAATGGAAATTTCTTTTCTTACATTTTATATAAAAATATCAAAGCTTTTTACTATATTTAAATCATTATAAAAGAAAAGAGAATTCTAAAAATGAATTAGAAAAAAACCGTAAACCGGCGGTTCATAACCGTAACCATAACCGTGATTACCACGATTCGGTTACGGTTAGACGTTTTTATTAACCGTAAACCGGCAGTTCATAACCGTGAACCGTAACCGTAACCGTATGAACACGTCTACTGAAAATGAGGTTCAAAATTCGATTCTTTCGAACACAAATAGGCTTCGCAAATGGGCCCAAATTGCTTCGAACCTAAAAAGAAAATAAAAGTCATGAATATGAGAATCAATAAATTACTAAAACCAATAAATAAATAATTATCATCTAATATCTAAAACCCTAACACCGTTCTTCGTCTTCGTCCCCGCAGTGGCACACACTCACACACACTGAGAGAGAAATCACAGAGAAGTAGAGAGATGGGAAGCGATAGCGAGGCTGAGAAATCAGCTCAGAAGGAGAAAGAGAAGAAAAAGCTGTTGGCCATCGCACCAATCGCAAAGCCTTTGGCCGGAAAGAAGCTGTCGAAGCGCACTCTCAAACTCGTTCGTCGAGGTTCGAATTCGCTTCCGTTTTCTCAAAATTCCATCGCCTCCTTCAATTCATCGTGCATAATGTGCCTCGGATACGTTAATCTTGCGTATTTACGTTTGTTTAATTTGTTGGTGTCTGCGTATCTGTTCCAGCTGCGGAGCACAAGTGCTTGAAGAGAGGAGTCAAAGAGGTCGTCAAAAGCATTCGCCGTGGAAACAAAGGGTTCGTCGCTGTCCTCTCCCTTTTTGTCCCCTTCTTCCTCCTTGTATTTGGAGCAATTCACACACTTTGTAACCTTCTTTGGGATTTCGGAAGTTCCTTCCTTGTTTTGGGTGATTCTTGAGAGGAATGCTGCTTTTCTGTGACAATATTGGGAATTTTCTTACTTATATGGAGTGGATTGTGGATTCTTTGTCTTCTTGAGCTTAAGCAGATTGGTAAATGAAGCTGAATTTCTTTCTGTTCGACAGATTGTGTGTCATAGCTGGGAACATATCGCCGATAGATGTAATCACCCACCTTCCAATCTTGTGTGAAGAATCCAACATTCCCTACGTCTACGTCGCATCCAAGGAAGTAAGTCTTTCAATCAGAACTTCATTCTTTCATTACAACCTTAATCTGGGCAATCGAAGCCATGGATGGGCCAACTAAAATCTTCGATCGTAAATTGCTGTGTTCTTTAGGATCTTGCTAATGCGGGGGCCACCAAGAGGCCGACCTGCTGCGTTATGGTGATGACAAAGCCGGCCAAGGGAGAACTTGGCGAGGAGGAAAAGGAGAAGTTGAAAGGTGAGTATGATCAGGTTTCTTCGGAGTTATTGGAACTTGCCAATTCGATGTTTTAAATTTGCTTTTTTTTTAATCTTGTTAGAAACGTTGTTCTGTGTTTTGGTAATTTTTTGTTACAAGGCTCATTCATGTAGTCTTGTGCCTTGGAAGCTATGACTATGATTACCATTTATGTAGTGATGCTTCGTATAACCGCTACTAAAAGTTTGTTCATCCACCCACTCTTCAGAATTAGTATTGGTAGCATGGTTGTTAATCGAGCCCATTAATTTGAGCTCAAGCTCCATTTTTGAGTTAATGGGGCTCGAGCTTTATGCAATAAAAATTGAAAAATTGTAAATAATTTGAAGAAAATGTAAAGAAAAATTTAGGTGTGCTAATTGACAAGGAACGTTTAATAATGAAATTAGGTTATATATTGGAAATTTTGCCGACTCTAAAGAGAGTTGAATGCCATGGCTACTACACATAATGGTTATTGTATATCAAGCAACATTGCTGTGTGCTCTAATACGAAAATATATGCAATATTATTATATATTTACAGTTATTTCAATTTAATATGTTTAATACTCCCTTTAATTCTAATTAGAGGTCGTTTTACATCTCTAATTTTATTTCTAATTAGAAGTCGTTTTACAGATTTCAATACGAATATTTACTTTCAATTTTGCCCTTTTTATGTGATTTTCAATATTGATAGATGGTGAGACATTCCACTAATTAAATAGCAGACAATTAATTAGGGGTTTATGAGACATTACATTCTATTTCTTAATATCTGTGAAAAATCCTTAAACGACCTCTATTTTAAAATCAGAAGGAGTAAATGTTATGATGATTCTATTTTAATAAAAAAAAAATCTTTTGAATTTTATAGTAGGAAAATGATTTTATGGCGGTATGATTAGAATACATTAAATTTTAGTAATTATTATTTATAATTAATCTAATAAATTTACATATTACAGAGCACACACGTTTTAATGTGAAAAAAGACTAGTATCTATTTTATTGTATAAGGGGTATGAGGTTGTTATAAACTGCCACATTTGGTCTATCGTTCTTATTTGCAATTTAGTCATTTCTTTGTTAATTAATTACCTTAATAAGTTTTATATTACTTTCGAAATTTTTATTTATTATACTTATATTACTACGCATTATTTTTGTTTATATAGTAATAAATTATATTATATATATTAAACATTACAAATAATGAATTCAAAATTATAAAGTAACATAACTACATTTATAACACGCATAGATATGCGAAAAAGTACTAGTATGACATATCCGTTTCCGTGGCATCTAATCATATATGGGCCTAAACTAGAATTGCAGGGCCTAATTTTGTTTTTCGGCCCAATTAAGACGATCGAAACGGTTAAAATCTTAGGGAAGGCTCATTTTAAAATAATAATAAAAGAAATTCAAACGATAACTCGCTAGACCGCCAAAACGAGGAGTAGATTCATGTTTGGTTGGAGTTTCTCTTCTCTGTGAATGAAATCATGAAACCTGTGCTGTTAATGATCGCCGTTGCTAGTGTACTGCTATCGATCCCTCGCAATGTCTCAACTACGACCATTCTTTCGAAATCAAAACTCGAAAAATGCGAGAAACTGTCCGTATCCGATGCCCTCAATTGCACTTCGAAGATCGTTCTCAACTTGGCTGTTCCGAGCGAATCGGTGAGTACACTACTATTTGTTGGTTTTCTGATTTTCGTTGCAATCCCATTGTGAATTTCAATTTCGATTTCAGAGTGGTAGGGAAGCGTCAATTGTGGCGGAGATAGTAGAAGCGGAGGAAAATGCTACGAACCACATGCGTACACTTAGAATCCCTCCTGTTATTACGATAAATAAGACATCTGCTTATGCCTTGTACGAGTTAACCTATATCAGAGTATGTATGCTTTACATTAACCCTCTTGGTTTGTTCGCTGTTTCTTACCCGCCTTAATCCATTTATAACCTTATTTAATTCGTTTAAATTCAGTAGTATAAGCTTCGATTTGCATTTATATGAGAGTGGTGTGCAAATTTTTAATAACAGGACGTTGCTTATAAGCCTCAAGAATTCTATGTTCAGACTCGGAAATGTGAGCCTGATGCTGGGCCTCGCGTTGTTGGAATCTGTGAGAGGAAAGTGTTTTTTCTTTGTAATGTGTATCTCATTTTTCTCCTGAGTATTGCTTCTTTTCATAATCTTGCGAAGTTGAGATTATATCGGTCTATGTATTTCTGATTTACCCATATTGTCGATTATTCATGTAGGCTGCGAGATGCTGAAGGCCACATAATGGAGCAGACACAGGTTATTTTTCATCTACTTTGAACAATCATAGAACAAGCTGTATAGTTTCTGTTTGAAATAGATAATGTTTTCTGCATAGTAGCCAATTTGCTGTTCTTGTGGAGACCAAAGACGGGTCCCGTCATCTTGTGGAAACTTCTGTAAGTCTGGTTAAAAATGACTCTTTTTTCTTGTAATATCTCGCAATAAAATGTTATATGTTGTTTGGATTAGACAACATTTGATTTTTATGTAGTTGACAAGATGATGAAAGGGAAGGCAAATACAGCACATTGTCTTAGGTTTACAGACAACTGGTTCCACGTATTTGGCGTTGGAAAACGCTCCGTCGGATTTAGTATCAGAATCGAGGTTAAAGCTGGGTCAAAGATATCGGAGGTTACTGTTGGTCCCGAGAACAGAACTGCAATATCCGGCGATAATTTTTTAAGAGTCAACCTCATTGGAGATTATGTTGGTTACACAGATTACCCAACGTTCGATGATTTTTACCTCGTAACTCCCAGACAGGTACATCTATAGTTCTTGTCCTAATGATCTGATTATCTGCTGAGATTTTTATTCCACTTAAATTTGCTGAGATTATCAGCTGAGTTATAAGACCTTAGGGATTCGGATTACACATGTGTTACACGGATATGATTTTCTGTATTTTTATATAAGGGTGAGGGTCCAGGAGGCCAACAACCTCAAGATCTTGGGAGCAATTATTCCATGTGGATGCTTCTAGAAAGAGTGAGGTTTACATTAGATGGACTTGAGTGCAATAAGATTGGAGTCGGTTATGAGACTTTCAATTCACAGCCAGACTTTTGTTCTTCACCATTTTGGAGTTGTTTGCACAATCAGCTTTGGAACTTCTGGGATGTCAGTACTAAGTCTACCTTAAATCTTTAATAATCGACAGAGTGCATTGTTGTAGCTTAATTTCCTCTTGTTTGGTTCTCATAACCTTGTAATTCTTTGCAGTCGGATCAGAACAGAATTAGCAGAAATCAAGTTCCTCTTTATTGTGTGCAAGGAAGGTTTGAGAGGATAAACCAGCATCCAGTTATGTTTTAAGGATTGATTGTATTCATGTTCCGAGTGATACAATTCTGCTTTGTAATATATATTATATGTGCATGTTTATGTTTTAAATAATTTATTATGATATTGCAGAATGCTGGTAGCCATGCATTCTCCATAGGCATCACGGAAGTACTCAACACAAATCTCTTGGTAGAGTTAAGTGCAGATGACATAGAATACGTCTACCAAAGGTTACAGATCATTTGTCATATTTTGTACATGGCTTCAGTACACTATCCTTGTGTTAGTTCCTTAAGTTTTTCAATTTTTTTAGGAGCCCAGGAAAAATATTAGGTATTGCAGTTCCTACATTTGAAGCTCTAACGCAGTATGGGACAGCAACTATTACAACAAAAAATGTTGGTGAAGTTGAAGCATCATACAGCCTCACTGTAAGATTTAAGGTTTGAATTATGCAAAAACATACTTTGCAAAATTTCGGAGTACTTACTCGGTAGTATTGCAGTTTGATTGCTCGAACAGCGTCAGCCAAATGGAGGTAACTTGATGCCCAAAAATCCACATTGTGATCAAGCTGTTACTTTATTAATTTTTCGTGTGCGAGAGAGAACTAATGCATCGTAATATTTGTGGTAGCACAGGAACAGTTTTACATTATGAAGCCCAACGAAGTAGCTAATCGATCTTTTAAGCTCTACCCAACAAGTGATCAAGCTGCAAGATATGCTTGCTCAGGTTGAGTAATATATAGAATTTAAACTAACATGTATTTTCTGGAGGTTTTAACATGCATTTATCTATTGCAGCTATCTTGAAAGACGCCGATTTTAAGGAATCTGATAGAGCAGAGTGTCAATTTACAACTACTGCTACTGTTGTCGACAATGGATCACAGGTTTGAACAAATTTAAACTAATAAAAAACAAAAGCCGCCAGTGTGTATGCGTGCGTGCATTTTTTTTTGTTTTCTTACATCATTAAGAATATAATACCATGTAAACTTTCAGATCCCATTTCAACCCCCAAAGACCAGTGTAACTGGTTTCTTCGAATCTATCGAAGACATGTGGAACAGATTATGGGCTTCTTTGGCTGAGTTTATCACTGGAAAAAATTGCAGGTCCCTCTCATTTACTCTACAGCATGATGTTCTTTTACCATGCATACCTGAGAATGATTCTATTTGCTGAGCAGAAAGAATTGCCATGGATTTTTCGACTTCAGCTGCCACATACAATACATATGCATGAGTTGGATGCTAATGTTTGGTCTCTTCTTAGCTATCTTCCCAACAGGTACCCTAAAAATACATCGAATAACTCTGAACATTGGCAAGCAAATGTAAATGACATTTTCTTGTCTTTTTTTGGGAGTTTCCAGTTATTGTCTCAATCTGGCTTTTACATCAGAAAGGTCTCTTCGATCCCTTCTACGATTGGTGGGAGGATCACATATGGACTTGTGAGGAGGAAAGAGCACCACACAGAGATAAATGGAGGCATAGCGATAAATATTCCGACGACTCATTGATGCGCTTCAAGAAAAACCATCACGACCATAACTATAACAGACATCCTCATCATCATCATAGTGATCATCACAGAAGGGATCCTCGAAAGAGACAGCATAGTCATGGTCACCACTATGATCAGATTATTACAGGCGAGAGTGATCGTAATTATTACCTTCACCACGTTCATAAGGACAAGCACAAGAAGCACCGTGCTGTAAGGATGAAGAACTCTGCTCCCAAGAAAAGAGTCGTTCGTTTCGGCGACGAAGACGACTACGATCAGATAGATTGGCAGCACTTGTTGAGGAAAGAGAGACCGATCCCGGGCCATGCTGGTGAGTCGAGTTAAAAACTATTATAGGATACTGAATATATATATATATATATATATATATATGTACATATATATATATATTATTTGCATATATAGCTTTGACTGTAAGTAACTCTTTTAAGATTTCAATAGAGGTTCATTACACATCATAGAGCTCATAGTAAGATCATAGATCTTAAACTCAGTAGCTGAAAATAATATCAAATTGGGATTGGAAAAAAAATGGACTAATTAGTAGAGCATCAAAAAACTGAATTCAAGAACTATAAAGATTGAGATTTGAGAAGAGCTTCGGACAGTTCTTGTTTCTTAAGTAGACGGCTTGTTGGTTCGAACTTCGAACTCAACAGAGCCTGTAATGATTCGGGCTCGGAGTTATTTACACGAAATTGGCCACCCATTGCATCTATGGTTCTTTCTATGAAGTCATACTTCGATATATAATCCTTCAATCTGCATATGAATTCCAAATGGTCCCTTGCCTGAAAAAAACAAGAGAGGGTATACAAAGGCATAAAAGCTTATGAGATAGATTTCATATTGGTAATAGATATACGGTGAATACATGATTACCAAATATATAACCAATCTCAGGCAAAACTCAAATTAGTACAAGGTATCGAATAGGAAAGTGACACCTGTCGATACGTAGGAGCTCGTTTTGGCTGCTTTAGATATCCCATGTTGCTGACCTCATAATCCCACAGAAATGAAGTGTGGTGAATCCATCTATTCTTTGTGATAGACTGTGCATTCCCACCAAATTTTCGGTTTCCAAGCACATAATCTGATGGGAAATTCGTAGTTGTAAGAAGGAAAAAAATCAAACTCATCCCATAATTGAAGGAACTATATTTTATATCCGCTACTGTTTATATAACACTGATTGATTTTGGGATGGAACCCTTTAACATAACAGATAAAGATAAAGTTGTAATCACGAGAGGGAAATATGGTATGGAAGTGTACCGTACTCACGGAGGTTAAAGTTTCCAATTCCTCGGAAGACTTTCTCATATATAAGGCTGCTCCAAGACATAATAGGCTGAGGGTATGATTGTAAATCAGGGAAAGCATCCTTGTTGCATATATACGTAACGAAGATCGTCGACTTATCGACAATAACAGTGCCACCGCCCGTAAACCTTCGAACGACTGGGACTTCGTCTCTCAAAACGGGCTCAATTTCGACGAGTTCCTCGGGTTTCCTGTATGAAGTTTTTCACTTGCATTCACTACTCTACGTATATGGATCAAATCGCATGAAAGTGAACTGGGCGATAGTAATTTTATGGGACATCAACATTTTTAGTCCTCAGCGTTTCTGGTCTCGTAGTTTCTAAGATGCCACTTTTAGTCCCCAATGTTACCGCTTTTAATCGCCAGTCCTTTCCTAAATGTGCTGTGTAATGATGCTCACGCGTGTTTAAGTGGCCTAAAATGAGATCATGTGCTCCCACGTGCTGAATTCCATCTAAATTAGTGATCAAATCAATCAGGGGACTCAAAACTGTCCGAAATCGACAACATTGAAGACTAAAAGTGGCACCTCGCAAAATGGAGACAAGAAACGTCCATGCCTCAAACATTGACGACTAATAAATGTCGTTCGCCCATCGCTTTATCGCCTAAACTTTTGACCTTTTTGGAGAACTCGTATCACACGACTTCAACCAAGTACTAACGTTTACGTATGATGCCGAGCAATCATGTCTAATGAGTAAAAAGATTCATAGATGGTAATGCTTGAAAACATAAAAAAGAATGCAACCAAATGTGCAAATAGTCAGATTTCTCATCACTCAAAAAATCAAAGAATGAAAATAGTACAAACCCTGAGATGCCCATTACAATGGTGGGCTTACTTGTTCCATCGTTTACGATGCACCAATTTTCGGAAGATGTCCTAAGAAGCCTCTCCTCTAAATGCAATTGCTCTAAAATCGGCACTCCTTTTAGCCTCAAGAGATTGATAAAGGGGCGAGCAATGGAGTTGGCTTGAGACAATACCATAACTGTCAACTGCAAGAAAACAAATCAAAATCAAATCCCTTCCACTTATTATATCTTCAACTACTTAATACTTCCAAATTCAGACAGAAAAATGTAGAGCTATTCAGATCAATCCAACACAATCAACCTTCTTTAGAGGCCCAATTGAACTTTCGACCTTTAGTTAAAAAGGAATGAAAAGCTTCGGTAATCGAAAACACAGTGCTAATACTAAGAGATAAGCTTCAGCCCAGAATCAAATGTACCTCTTAAAAGGTTCAGACGAGGTAAATAACGCGAACCAATTGACATCAATCAAGTACGAGCTACGGATTAATATTACATCGATTCAGATTTCAAGAATCGCAGGTGCGCAAGCAATTAATGAATTCGACGGCTAAAAGAGTAACAGAAGATGAAGCACGCCGAAAAATTTCACCTTTCGCTGCCGACGACGATCGTAGCTGACTTCCGCTCGATTGGGTCTTCGCTACTGTGTTTTCGGATAATAGTCATCAATAAAATGATAGAATAATGGCCATTTACGATTCAATGGCCATGGTAAGTTTCATTTAGCTTTTAGATCCCGTCAGATAGTTTAATGGGCTCAATTTCTGCAGAAACACTTAAGTGTTCTGCTGTACTACTTCACTGTTCACCAATATCGTGGTCTACAATACCATTTCATGGGTCTACAGTACCACTTCATGGATCTACAGTACCACTTTATGGATCTCCGATACCAGTTCATGTATACTGCATAGCACTTGCCTAAATTTATGTCCTTATAAATCGGGTCCTTAAAACTATGAATTGTCTTACAGGGACCTGATACCAAATTTAAATGGTATTTTTGGGCCTGAACTTAATTTACACTAGAATAATATCGTTGACGATCTTAATAAGGTTAGACAGAAAAAGGAAAATAGAAAGTAAAATAGTGTAAATGCTAAATTAAATAGGGATCTTTATACATAAGTACCTAGTTGGATAAAAACTTGTAATTTAGTACCCTGTCAGGATTTTTTTATATGTAGGTATCTAACAGAATAAATTTTTTGCACATAGGTACCCGATCCCCGACACCATACAACACATTTGGGTACCCTATATAACAGAAAATGATACGACGTATGCTATATTTAGGTACGCTCTATGTAACACACAGGTATGCCTTAGGTACGACGTATGCTATATTTAGGTACCATATATCAACGTGCTATGGTACGCAATATACACACAGGAAGGTACGACATGACTAAAGAAACTAGTAAAAATTAAATTGTCCTATCTGTAAAATTTTCTGACATGGGTACCTATGTGTAAAAATTTTATCCAATTGGGTATTTTTCTATAGATTCACCAATTAAATAAGTGTTTACAATTTCTTAGTATTTTTTTTTATTTCGGTATTTCAATTTTAAATTCGAAATAAAACAAGTGACAATAATGGCCATCTCTATGACATAACCCACTCTTAATGCACACTGAGTTTACCCATTAAACATAGTTGGAGGACACTAAGGATAGAATAAAATAAGCTGAGGCCCCACAAACGATTAATTATTCCATTTGGTTATGAAATATTAACTTATATAGAGGGCCAACGTTGTACGCGTTTTCAACATATGCCATTTATTTTTACATAGTCATGTCATATCATTATTTTAGGCTCATATATTGTCATAAGATGAGAACACCTGTAAGATTGCTGGAATTTTGTTCCTATTTGTGAAGTGAAAATGAACTCTTCGAATATTCAAATACTATTCAAAAGTTACCATTTTATGTTAAAAATAAGTAAACACTCGATCTCAAACCCAAATTTGATATTGATTTAGAATGTTCGGAATCTTCAAAAGGTGATTCGGAGTTGTTTTGTTAACCGTTAACTCTATAATAAATCTCTTTGGAATAAGAGTAAGGTTAACAGTAGAATAACTTTTTAATGGGTGATACATTATAAGATAAGAATTAGTTCATTACTGCGTGCTGATTAATAAAATGTATATTAATTACAGAAATTATCAACTAAAAATAGAAGGGCAAAATTAGGGGTGTGCGTTATTCGGTTAACCGAACCGAATAACCGAAATACCGAAAATTCGATACAAAACCGAACCGAACCGAAAAATTCGGTTCGGTATTCGGTTATTAAAAAAGAAAATCGGTAATTCGGTTCGGTATAGGTTTTGGAGTTCGGTTAATTCGGTATACCGAAGTACCGAAATTTTAAAATTAAAATATATTATATTTTATTAATAATAAAAACATAACTATCATTATATTAAATTATATATTAAAAACGAATTTTCAGTAATATTTAAATTAATATATATAAGTTAATATAACTTTTTTATAAAACCAAAAAAAATTATACTAAATTATATATATTAATTTAAATATTATTAAAAATTCTTTTTTTTTTGAAAATTCGGTTAATTCGGTAACCGAAAAAAATTCGGTAATAACCGAATACCGAACCGAGAAATTCAGTTCGGTATTCGGTTTCGGAAATAGGGGAACCGAAATTTCGGTTCGGTTCGTACCGAACGAACACCCCTAGGCAAAATGAAGAATATAAAATATCATGTAGTGAGTTGTTTCTAATTATTTAATATTATTTTTATTTTAATTTAACTTGATAGACCAAACAATGATAGTACTAACCCTTATGCTTAATAAAAGATTAGAAATATTTCGAAGTGGCTAAGATTTTTAAAAGAAAGATATCTCAAACTTAGTCAAACTGTCTTTCTTATATACTAGGAAAGTGAAGCCGCGCGTTGCACGGCATTCGTAAAATCATAGCCCAAACACCGAGTGAATTAAATAATGTGTTCTGATATCAAGGAAAACATACATAACGTATACATTTTGCTTATAGTAGATATACGGTAATAAACTAATACAAAGATACGATAATAAGTTTTTTTACCGCATGGAGATACGTACTCGTATATTAAAAAGTTATATAAAAGTAAATATTACCAAAACGTACATATGAAGATGGCTCACATGAAAGTACATATGAAGTAATACCATCATCCTCTAATATCTGCAAAAAATATTGAAAACGTCAATTAATCCATGTCTACAAACAAAATTCGTTTTTTAACGTTGCAATATAATGTACCTCTGTTGAGCAGCTTTGGCCCGAAGTGTTGGTTTTTTTTTTTCAATTGTTTGATGCCTGGAGATTTCGACATGAAGATGGCTCACATAAGGAGATACTTGAGGGAGAATGTATCTGACATGGTTCACATTTCGTCAACATTCATAGAGAAACAAAATAATGAGTTGTTTATGCCCCATGTGTTTGGAAGCACCTTAAAGAAGCTAAAAGATTATTTGGGAGTAACTTCAGCGCCATGTGTATTGGTGGATTTGCCATGACTCCTATGCAACTAATTATTCTCTTAAACGATGATAGATTTGAAATAATACACAAAAACGTTGTCGCAGAATAATTTATCCAGTTACGATTGCCTTGATAGAAGGTAATGCACTAAACCTTCATACGTTGTGATGGGTCGACAATTGTAGAACATGATTGAAAGATTTAGTATGTCATATTTAAATGCGTTAAATATATCCAATCAGTGAGCAAAAACCCTTGTTCCAGGTAACCGAGACGTGCTGGTTGAGTTTATGTTCATGCATGTTCTGCTCACCTCTATGCGATGAATGTTTTTTGTTTGTCTTTTTTCTTCAAGTGAAGCATATTCTCTTACGACCTCGCACCATTCTATTTAGTAGGTATGTAATCGAAAGGATACATGGGAAGAATAACAAAAGTCAAGGCACAAAATCCCCGCCACATAAATGAAGGTGTTCCTCTAAATGAATTCACACTATAGGGAGTAACACATATTCAAAATTAGTTGTCTAATCGTGGAAAACAAAGGTAGGTGCCCTCAAATTATATATCATAGAGAAACAAAAAACATACCTTAACTCCAAGTTCAAATAAAAGAAGGATCATTTTGCTACCATACACCAACAAAAACAAGAAATAAATATGTATCAAAAAAAGCAGATAGTACATACAGAGAATATCAGCAACAAAGAGGTATATATTTTAGACACGATATACCTGAGAACGAAGTTACGATGTACACTTACAGGAGCTCTAACAAAGGCAACAACAACGACATCAACACATCTACAAGTCAATCACCTTGTTCCTGACATTTAATCAGTAAAAGTGAAGCTAAGCTACTCGGATGTTATCACCTCCCTCATCATAAATTCTGTTGTGAAATATTAGGAAAAGCCACAAAGAAGATATACAAGATGTAAATCAAATTATATATTGCATGAAAAACATGTTTAAGTTATGAACAATGCAGTTTTTTAGGACACTCCACAAGAGGCACATTTGACTATGAAAAAGTGAATGATTGAAATTGTTTAATAACTCTCAAACAAGCTTGTACTGTATCAGATAAAGGAATGAAAGACTGAAACCATGTATTTTAAGCCAAACAAAATGATTCTCAGGTACGAAATTTTTGTTAGAAACAACAAGCAGTAAGAAATGTCAAAACTCGCCACTTACAAGAACCCGACGATCTCTCTTACTTGAAAACTTGCACCTGCCCCTGAAAATATAGTAAAAGATAGTTAGCCCATATACATTTGTGGATCGTATGTGAGCGTGAAATATATTCAGAACATGGCTATATGATTTCTTCACCAACTCCTGTCCATAAAAACGGGGATTTACCTGGCCTAGCAACGAAGAGCAATACAAGCAGCTACCAGCGAGCTAGGTGCCTAAGTTTTTTTCATGAAAAAAATGGTAAGTTATTGATTGATCTCCAAGCTAGATTTGGAGAGCGAGCTAAATCAGCCCAAACAGAGTAAAGACAGAATACAGAAATAATGGACAGACTTCTGCTTTGCTTTCGATCTGCACGGTTGTCCCTTCGGTTGCATCTTTCAAATTTCCACTTCTCTTCAGTCAGACTAAAAAGGACAGTAACACATAAGAAACCACTTCTCGTGTAGACCAAGAGCACACTGAGTTGGAAGATATTACGAAGAAGATGGAAAAGTATTTTGGCCTTTTTTGCTTTAGAAGATGGAAAGTAAGAGACAAAGCTAGTAAATATATAAGGTGACGTAAATTTAATTATTTAATTAGACGTAAATGTTATTATTTAATTAAATGTACATTATCTTTGATCAATAATAATATTATATATTATGCATGACTATATGTGCGAGAGACTCACATTCTCCTACCATCTATTATCATCTTGTAAAACGTGGTTGTCCGACCCATCACCGTAATTTTAATACTCCCTCTGTTTCACAAAGAAAGTCGTTTTAGATGTCTTTTTTTGTTCTAAAAAGTAAGTCGTTCTGGTATTTTCATAAATATATATGTGTAAATTTCCAAAATTGCCCCCATATTAAATAACAACGCATGCTTCATAAGTGGAATAATAATTAATAGTTAATGAGGGGTATAAAAGACATTTTAACCCTTGTTCTTAATATGTGTGAGAAAATCTAAAACGACTTTCTTTGTGAAACAGAGGGAGTATATAACTTCTTGACATCAATAAACGAAGATATAATATATTATAAGGGTATCTCAAATGATATTATTTTTATAATATATGTTACTGACATGCTTTAAATTTTTTCTCAAAAGTAATAATGATACCTGGGAAACGTAACTGCCCCACCACGAAAAGAATTCAATTGTGCTATGCTATTACGTGCCACCCCTAAACTATTACCTGGAACTCATAAATGCAAGTTTCAAATTTTAGCTATAAAACTAAAAGAATGACCTGTAACCTACCTTATTAACAGGCCGCATTCCCTCTTTTAGAATAGTAGTAGATATGATGCTTTGCTGCATAGAAAAAAGAAAAAATGAACGATAACTATTTCTAAACATCGATGACGTCATCAATTCAATTACGGTAGTCGTCCACAAATGAAATGTCAATCTTTTTTTTTGGTTAATTAATTGTTATCAAAGCTCTCGAGTGAGCATGCTGTCTAGCTGTCTAATAATAATTACCCAATCCACCAATTAAATTACAACTAAACAAATAAAATAATAACTAGTATATTATTTAGTACAGCTAATGCATGCAAATACATCAAATTATTTTATATATTGAACATTTTATATTACAGATT
Source organism: Craterostigma plantagineum (assembly GCA_027422505.1). Taxonomy (NCBI): domain Eukaryota; kingdom Viridiplantae; phylum Streptophyta; class Magnoliopsida; order Lamiales; family Linderniaceae; genus Craterostigma; species Craterostigma plantagineum. The sequence goes on from JAPQWV010000012.1 coordinate 21,876,694, forward strand.
AAGTTATTTAAAAAATAAAAAACGGATAAACTTGTAATAAATTAAATATTAAGGATAAAATTGTAATTAAGCAATTAATGGTCAAATTGTAAATAGCTATTTATCAAATTGACATACCAATTTAACTTTTTTTATCCTCATAAGCTCTTTATATAATTTAATAGTACTCTTTGCACTCAAATATGTGTCTAATATCTAATATTAAATTAATTAAATTTAAAATAGTTCCTTGAAATTATATTTAATTTTATTATGTATAAGAATTACCTAAAACTTAATAATTAACTTAAAATAGTAATGAAAAGACAGCAGGTGAATTATTAAATTTTACAGTTAATTTTTGTGTGAAATTGACAAATCAATGAACAGTTTAGAATAGTGGTCCCTAACACTTACTAAAATGGAATAGATAATAGAATAATAGAAAAAAGCCCCTTCCACTGCCACGTCACAATATAACCACGTGTTTTTTGTCTCCTAAAATTCCCACCGAATGCCCTCATCACTGATTCCAGCTCACAAATAAAGCTCTCTTACACACAAATCCTAACTGGCACTTCTTAGGACACGCCGTGTAAATTCCGTATCTCAACTTCCCAACCAAAACTCTTACATATATAAATAACCCCCAAAATTCCCCAAACCGTAATTAACTAACTTACCCAAAACAAACAAACAAACACGCAATCGAATTTTAGTTTTTCTTTCAAGCCAACCAAAAACACATGAAACACTCAAACAACACCTCAAGATCCGACGATGACGTCAACATCCTCGCCTCGACCCGCCCGAAGAAGAAAGCGGGTCGGGTCAAGTTCAGGGAGACCCGTCACCCGGTCTACCGCGGGGTCCGCGAGAGGACCCACGGAAAGTGGGTCTGCGAACTTAGGGAGCCCGTGAACCAAAAGAGGATATGGCTCGGGACTTACCCCTCGCCGGAGATGGCGGCTCGGGCCCACGACGTGGCGGCGCTGGCCCTACGCGGCGGCGGCGCATGCCTTAATTTTGCCGACTCGGCGTGGAGGTTTCCGGCGCCGGCGTCCTTAAATCCCGAGGACATACGCCGGGCGGCGGCCGAGGCGGCGGAGTCTTTCCGGCCGGCGGAGGGCGGCGACGGTGGGGAGTTTTTTGTGGGTGGGATGAGTGAGGCGGCTTTGATGTCGCCGGCGCATAGCTACGGCTGTGGTGGAGGGTATTGTTATGAGTGGGAAGAGAATGGTGAGAGTGAAGCTGCCGAGGTGGAGTTATGGAGTTACTCTATTTAATATGAGGATGCTATTAATTAAATATAATGTGTGCTTTGGTATTTGAGATTGATATTTAAATAAGACAAGCGATATTTATGGAGATTGAATGCGACCAACGGTCAAATGGAGGGAGGCTTGAATTGAATTGAATCTTTGGTCGGATTTGACGCATAAATTGCAATTTAGGCGTTTTGCTATATTTTTTCTTTTAGTTCTTTGTGTGATATGATGTGATTTGAAGGTGGGTCTCACTTGGTTTGACTTTTTTGTTTTTTAGACTGAGAGGGTTTGCGACGTGTTTTATATTGTAATCCCTTTTGTATAATTATGAAGACGAAATGTTGCAAGTTATCAAGAAAATGTTGTATAACTATTACTTACATTGCGTTTACTTTGGTGGGGGATTTATCAACCAAACTACTAGCTTACAGGTTGGCTGGCTATTCTATCAACCGTGTGCCAAATAGTGGAAGACCAAGATATCATATGTAATACCGTTCAGTACAAATAAAGTCCATGTATTAAAGCCCGCAATAAAACATCGGCTCGGTCTTATAATCAAGCTAGCCCGCGTTAATTGATCACATGGGCTGATCCAATACAAATAATACAATCCTTATTATTTAAAAAAGACGAAAATACCCCTATCCACCAAATCATAAAATCATCATATTTGATAAAAATAAATAAACAATACTAATTTATTCATTATTTCATGACGATCAAATTGATATCCATATCTTATATTTTTCAAATTCATAAAAATAATTTTTTTTTGGAAATTAGGTATTGATGAATTAAAGGGTACTTTAGGAATTCTACAAATAGTGATGAAGTTAACTAAATCCATGTCTTGCAAAGTAAACACGTGAATTGGATAGCTGTTATAATTATAATCCAATGATAATTTATCCCATCCTCGAAAGTGAACGCAGCATTGTCTATTTTTCACTTCACGAGCACTCTATTTATATGTTTGGGCTAGTCTTTACATCTATCACATAGGATGATTGAGTGTAAATATGATGCTGAATATAAATGTAGTGACAGGTGGGATAAAATAAAAGAAAACATGGGAATTCCACTACTTTAGTCGTTTATTGAAGAAAGCATTTAGTTTTATCTACATATCTGTCCTATAATAGGGAGAACGTTATTGTTCATTCTCATGGCAAGCTGAAGCCACACCCCAACATTTCTCCTGTCTATTCGATTATTTAACAAGGTTCGAATCTTATTTTTGGAAGTTGCATAAATGGTTTTTGTCACTCTAATTATTTTAGGACATTTATAGTTATGTTGGATTATAATTTATTAGAGATTAAATACATTCGATAATTTTTTCGTGAATGATCCACCGTTGACTCGCGGGCCACAAGAGTAAATTCAATTAAAGGAAACGATCGCTAAAATACCGTACCGATCTCTAAAATACAAGCCATACAAACCCAAACCCGCAACACAACCCGGCCCGTATCCGACCCGACCCGACCGGACCCCTATTGGGGGCTCTCCGCCTTCGTCTCCTCACTACTCTCCTCCAAAGCAAATAATTCTATCCAATCCTAATTTAGTAGTAAACTTATCACATCAATCTCTCAAGAGCCACACACAAACAATGCACAACCTAAGGAGCCTACGGCTGATCCACAACCCGACCTCCTTCCTCGGGGCGGCGGATCCCCGACGGGTCGGCCCGGCGCTCCGCCACCGGCCCACGGAGTGGTGGCAGCAGATATTCGACCCGAGCGGGGAGATCGTGAACAGATGGAACCGAATATTTCTGGTGACTTCCCTCCTCGCGTTGTTCGTGGACCCCCTTTTCTTCTACCTATTAGGATTCATGTACGAACGCAACTGCCTGACTATGGACTACGCACTGGCGGGATTTCTGGTCACGACAAGGACGACAGTGGACCTGTTCTCCGCACTGCACGTCGCCATGAAGTTTCGGACCGCCTACGTGGCACCGAATTCTAGGGTTTTCGGACGGGGAGATTTGGTCATGGACCCCACTTTGATCGCCGTTAGGTACTTGAGGGGCGATTTCGTCATTGACCTCGCCGCCGCGCTGCCTCTACCTCAGGTAACGTTATGGGGTGGACCATGCTGAAAATAAGTACTTCCTCTTATTCTAAATCAACTTATCGCCCAAATTTATTTTGGGATGTGGAGCGATCGAATTTCTACTATGATTTTAGTAATTTGTACGTCTTAATTTTGCTTTCTTTTCTTACAACGACAGCTAGTCGTCTGGGGAATCATGCCGATAACCATATCGAGGACGAGCTCCCACGTGAACCACGCGATTTCGTTGCTCATCATCCTCCAATACATCCCTCGGCTCGTCGTTATATTCCCGTTGAACCGAAGAATAATAAAAAACACGGGCGTCGTTGCAAAGACTGCATGGTCGGGGGCGGCCTACAACCTCGTACTCTACTTGCTAGCGAGTCACGTAAGAAACAAAAAAAAAGAAAAACGCCGCACATATATTATATATTTCCTCCGTAAAAATCGTACCACGATCGAATTTAACAAGCTCTCTACGATAGTATTTTCGGCTAGTCCCAAGAGTATTAATTTATACAGTTTCTATTGCAGGTGATTGGGGCTGTGTGGTACTTAATGTCAGTGGAACGCATATTCTCCTGTTGGCGTCAAAGATGTCGGAGAGAATTCGAGGCAGAAGTGCCGTGCAGCATGAAGTATCTAGACTGCGGGTTTGCGGGCCCCGAATATGATAATTGGTACAACGCAACGAAGATATTCAGTCAGTGCGACGGAAAAACGAGCGAATTTAACTACGGAATGTTCGCCGACGGCGTCACCGAGCAAGTCCCCTCGACCAACATCGTCGACAAGTTCTTCTATTGCTTGTGGTTCGGCTTGAAAAGTCTTAGGTAGGTGAAGCTCCTCGTTCGTCCTAATTAACGCTTCCGCTAATTTTTTTTGCCTTTAATTTTCAGTTCATACGGGCAGAACTTGTCGTCGAGTACTTACGTCGCGGAGACGATGCTGAGTTGCCTGATATGCCTCATGGGTTTGGTATTCTTCTCTTTGCTCATCGGGAATGTCCAAGTAAGCGACTAAACTTTGCGTCTCGCCGAAACTATTTTTTTTTTCGGTTTTTTTGTCCGAAAATCGGTGTTAATTAATTATAATTTGATAGTCGTATTTGCAATCTACGTCGGCCAGGCTCGAGGAGTGGAGGGTGAAGAGGAGGGATACCGAGGAATGGATGAGGCACCGACAGTTGCCGCCCGATTTGCAGGAACGAGTTCGTCGATTCGTTCAGTACAATTGGCTCTCGACGAGGGGAGTGAACGAAGAGGAAATACTTCAATCTTTGCCGCTCGATTTACGCCGCGAGATACAGAAGCATCTCTGCCTTAATCTCGTTCGACGTGTGAGTTTAGTAGCATATTATCATATACATATCGTTGCCGGCACGTGCGGGTTCATTCGAGGTTCCGCTGGGCCAAGAGTTGCGAGAAGGATGGGCCAACTTTTACATGTTTGGCAAGACCACTTTTTTCCACCTTTATTGTTGAGTATCATATTTCAATTTTATATATTTTAAAACCAACACTTCTATTTACGTTTAGGCTGATTTCGTTCTTATTAAGCTTTAAACGTGGAATTCGCCCTTTCTAATTGCCGGTCACGACTAATTGCCGGTCACGAGGGTTCGTGCCCGCGAGCTCTTGAACTGAGCTCGGATATCATGTTAAATGATCACTCCACCTTAAACTTTAAGCTTGAAAGGATTAACAATATTTCACTTTATTGTGTTTCACTTCTAAGGCGTTTCCTCACTTTATATGCCGATTTCTTTCTCCGTTCTTATATATATTAGGTGCCATTCTTCTCTCAAATCGACAACCTACTCCTGGACGCAGTGTGCGAGCGACTCGTCTCCTCCCTCAACACCAAGAGCACCTACATCGTACGCGAGGGCGACCCAGTGACTGAGATGCTCTTCATCATCCGAGGCCACCTCGAGAGCTCCACCACGGATGGCGGCCGCTCGGGATTCTTCAACTCAATCACCCTCAAGCCCGGCGACTTCTGCGGGGAGGAGCTCCTCACGTGGGCCCTCATGTCCTCCTCCTCCAATGCCAACCTCCCTGCCTCCACCCGCACAGTCAGGTCAGGTTTGTTGAAACTGAAATGCTTCATCCTAAAATTAATTGGTGATAGGAGGAGTTTATCTCTTACTATATTAAGAGAAATCTGTGAGCTACACACTTTATATGATATCAACACAGGTGTCGAGAGGTTGTTAAGTTGAAGGCCTCTATCTTAAAATCAATTGGTGATGTGTGGAGTAGCTGACCACTTGTTATATTAAGAGAATCTGAGAGCTGTTGATTAACCGATGTGAGATGACGCTCACTTTATATAATAATTTCAAACGCAGGTGCCTGACCGAGGTGGAGGCCTTCGCCCTGAGGGTCGACGATCTAAAGTTCTTCGCCAATCAGTTCAAGAGGCTCCACAGCAAGAAGCTTCAGCAGGCTTTTAGGTACTGTTGATTGACCACTTCACAAAAAAGCTTAAGATTATAGGGAGTGTATCATGTTTTTTAATCATATATATTATATTTCCAATGCACTCCTCACGTGTAGTCTAATTTCTTTATTATCTGTGACCTTAGACGTGTAAGGTTCTTAAATGGATGGTCATGAGGATTCGTACCCAAGACCTCTTTGGTCTCAGTGCTATGATGTCATGTTGAATGATCATTTGACTTAGAAACTAATCGTTTAGAAAATGTATCATTTTTTTTCTAATCTTAATGTTATATTTCTGGCAGATACTATTCTCATCAGTGGAGGACGTGGGGCGCGTGCATACTGCAGGCAGCGTGGAGGAGGAAGAAGAGGAGGGCGATGGCCGCCGAGCTCATGAGGAATGAGGTCTCATTTTATTACATGGCGGGCGGCGATGAAGAGGACGAAGATGGGGGTAGGACGAATAATGCGTGCAATAACGAAGACGGCGATGGGAGCGTTCTCGGAGCTACGGTTTTGGCGTCGAGGTTCGCAGCGAATACGAAAGGGGCGGTTCATAAGGTTAGGTTTTTGGAGCCAGAGATGCCGAAGAAGTTGTTCAAGCCCGACGAGCTTAGGTTCGGGGACGGGGAAGAGGACCACGACGACGAATCATAGGGTCGAATTTTTTTTGGGTTTTTTAATAGTGTGTGAGTATATATGGTGGCCATGCAGATTTTTTTTATTAGGAAGGAGTTTTTTTCCTATGTATGGGACGTAGTAATGAGGAATATAAAATATGTTGTGTTGTAATTATATTTTTTACATTTTTACGTAGCACGTATTATAACTATTTAAACAAAGACTAAAAAGAACTCAACTTATGAAACTAAAATATAATACATATACTCTTATAAATGAGTGTAGGGTCAAGTGTGGCTATAATTGATTTTAATTTTTTTCATTTAACTCCTCATTTTGTAACTTAATTAATTGCATAATTTCATATCACTTCAATTTTATTTATTTATCGTATGACTCATGAGCTTTATTTTTCTTTATATTTAAAAATTATAATTCATCTTAACTATTAAAAATTGTAAATCAAAACAATTAAAAATGATATTAAATATAATTATATATTTTTCAATCGATAACTTGCCATTGCTATTAAAAACAAAATTACAAACGTGCTAAACAGCACACAAAACCGTTTGGTCGCATTGCGCCAAACGGAAACAAGTCTTCAAAAAGAGGAAACAAAACCCCACAAAGGGGGCACAATACTCCCACATGAGGAGAAAATGTCCAAAAGGGACAAAAACCGACAGAAAACAGAACTCATTATCTAAGTCCCAGAACTAAAGAACCTATAACAAAAAGCTATTAAACTAAATCTACAACACCCTTCACTTTCTTAAGTCTTCGACTTTTGGATTTTGTCTTTATCGGACCGGGGGCTTCACAAGGGAGAAAAAGCCCCGACCCGAGGGTCTGAAAATCGAGTCTCCCGGATGGGCGACTCGGAGGCAGAAGTGGGCTGCAGATGGCAGGTGAGCCAGGCGTCGGGATTGGTTGGGGCCTGCGGACGCGGCTGGCGGAGGACGTGGCTGGCGTAGGCGGAGGCGGGCACGGCTGGCCGAGGCGTTGGCGGGCGGCCGGCTGGGAGCGTCGTGAAACGGCGTCTGCAGGTGAGAGGCGTCGACTGGCTGCAGCAAGCGGCGGCGACAATGGCGGCCTAGTGGTGGTGGCGGGCGAATGTTTTATTTTTTTAATAAAAACATAGCAACACCAACAACCAAATGAAAAAAGGAAAAAAAAAAAACGAGCTACAAAGCTCCCCTTGCCTCCATTAATTATATTTTTTGCACTTTTATAATTTTGAAAAACATTCATACTTAAAAATTAAAATGAAGGGAACATAGAAACGAGGGATATGTTGAAAATAATATGTAGGGTGTTATGAAAATATTTACATATAATGTAAATACCAACATATGAACCAAAGAGAATATAACCTTTTGTATAATTTTGTGTACTTTTCAATGGAATGATACAACCTATTTATAGGAAAAATTTCATTTACCACATTAAATATAAGGTATGGACATCCATACTCATTTACTCATAATACTCCCCCTTGGATGTCCATTTCGGAATATGCCTCGTTAAAACCTTACTAGGAAAAAATCCAAACGGATAAAAACCCAGTAAAAGAAAAGAGTACATAATCCTTTTGATACTGCTTTCAGTTGTTGCCTCATTAAAAACCTTACTAGGAAAAACCACGTGGGAAAAACCACAGTGAAGGGAAAAAGAGTGCAACGCGTATATTCTCCCCCTGATGCGAACATCACTTGAGATCTCTGAGTCTTCGAAGTCCAATTAAGTCTACAAGTTTTTCGAATGATCTTGGAGTTAACGCTTTGGTGAGTAGATCCGCGAGGTTGTCACTTGATTGAACTTGTTGTACGTCAATTTCGCTAGTCTTCTGAAGGTCGTGCGTATAGAAGAATTTAGGCGATATATGTTTGGTTCTATCGCCTTTGATGTAACCTTCCTTTAACTGAGCAATACATGCGGCATTGTCTTCATATAAGATCGTCGGAGGTAACCTTTCCGATAATAACACACAAGTTTGTCGTATATGATGGATTATCGATCGCAGCCAAACGCATTCTCTGCTAGCTTCGTGGGTTGCTAAAATTTCTGCATGATTAGATGAAGTGGCAGTTAAATTTTGTTTAACTGACTGCCAAGAAATAGCAGTTCCACCATATGTAAATATATAACCCGTTTGCGACGAGCATTATGTGGTCGGACAGAAAACCAGCATCTGCATATCCGATTAGATCTGACATGGACTCATTTGAATAGAATAATCCCAAATCAGTTGTTCCTTTAAGGTATCGAAAAATTCGTTTAACACCGTTCCAATGTCTACGAGTTGGTGACGAAGTATATCTCGCTAGTAAATTTATAGCGAATGATTTATTAGGTCGCGTATGACTCGTAAGATACATTAGTGCTCCTATGGCACTAAGATATGGTACTTCAGGACCAAGTAATTCTTCATCATTTTCTTGAGGTCTGAACGGATCTTTATTCACATCTAGAGATCGAACAATCACCGGAGTATCCAACGGATGAGATTTATCCATATAAAATCTTTTCAATACCTTTTTCGTGTATGTTTCTTGACATACAAATATTCCATTTTTCAAATATTCAATCTCTAGGCCGATACAAAATTTCGTCTTTCCTAGATTTTCATTTTGAACTCATTTTTCAAACAATTAACGGCATTTGATAACTCTTCAGGAGTTCCAATTATATTGAAATCATTAACATATACTGCTATGATGACAAAATTATTTCCACATCTTCTCATAAGTATACAAGGGCAAATTTTATCATTTTTGTTTTTAATAAATATTCACTTAGGCGATTATACCACATACGCCCAGATTGCTTTAATCCATAAAGTGATTTGTTCAGTTTAATTCACGGGGTCTTGATTTTTTTTTTCAGGCAACTGAAATCCCTCAGGAAGCTTCATATAAATGTTACTATCAAGTGAGCCATATCAATATGCAGTGACAACATCCATTAGACGCATATCAAGTTTTTCACGTATTGCTAGACTTATTACATAACGAAAAGTTGTTGCATCCACCACATGAGAATATGTCTCTTCATAATCAATACCAGGTCTTTGCGAAAAACCTTGTGCAACAAGCCGGGCTTTGTATCTCACAATTTCGCCATTTTCATTTCTCTTTCTAATAAAAACTCATTTATATCCAACCAATATTCTCTGGTATACGGATCCGAAAACTTTTCGCCTCTCAAGTGATTTTAATTCAGCATCGATTGCAATTTTCCATTTTGGCCAATCATTTCTTTGGCTTCATTCTTTTACCGACCTTGATTCATGATCCTCATTCTCATTAATTTCATTCATTTCTTGTAGTGCTACGTTAAATGAGAATTTATCGTCAACGTTGACTTTATCTCGGTTCCATCTTATCCGTTCTGGGCGTAATTGACGAGATCACTTCATTATCATTATTTTCAATTTGTTCAGGTACCTCAATTTCATTCTTATAATCATTTATGCCCATCGACTCTTCTCTAGTCGATAAATCATCGATTGGACCATTCTTATATTTGCTCATTTTCTTTTCCAATGATTTTTATCTTTGGAACCAGAGGGCCTACCACACTTCAGTTGTGGTTTAACCTCAATCGTACTATTTGTTTGTTCTGCAGGAACATCAATTTTAGCAGGAGCATTAACAGGTGGAATATGTGATTTTGTCACTCTTTTTGGGTCAGCAAAACTGTCTGGCAATTGGTTCGCTAAACTGTGTAAATGAATTATCTTTTGAAATTCTAGTTCACATTCTTTTGTTCGAGGATCATAATGATTTAGCGATAATTCATTCCAACTAATATTTAGCGCGCTGAGGCTGCGTGCCGCGCATGCTTGGCCGCGCGCTGTGCAGGCTGGCCGCGCGCGTCTTAGGCGGCCAGGTGTGGCGAGGTGGCCGAGAGGGACAGGGCGCGCCAGGGGCGGGGCGGCCGGCTGCCGGTGCGGCGCCGGGCCTGGTGCGGCCGGGACTTGCCTGCCCGGCCGGCGTTGACCGACGGTCAACGGTCAACGCTGGTCAACTCTCTAACAATTCATTCCAACTAATATTTCTTTCCAACTGTTTCTTTTCTCCCACTAATGTCGTAAAATTTGTTTCACCGAAGTGACAGTCGGCAAATCTGGCCGTGAATCGATCTCCAGTTAAGGGTTCTAAATATTTTATAATTGATGGAGATTCAAATCCGTCATATATTCTCAACTTCCTTTGATGTCCCATCTTGTGCGTTGTGGTGGTGCACTTGAAACATATACTGCACATCCGAAAATTCTTAGATGAGAAATATCTGGTTCCTGACCATAAACTATTTGTAACAGGGAGATTTCATGATAACTTGTTAACCTGATGCGGATTAGTGCTGCTGCATGTAATATAGCATGTCCCCAACAAGACAATGGAAGTTTTGACTTCATCAACAATGGCATTGCAATTTATTGCAGGCAGTTAATCAATGCTTCTGCAAGACCGTTTTGTGTATGGACATGTGGCACAGGATGCTCGACATCGATACCTTTAGACGTACAATAATCATTAAATGCCTTGGAAGTAAATTCACCAGCATTATCAAGACGTATTTTCTTTATCGGATAATCTGGGAAATGTGCTCTTAATCTAATCAGCCGAGCAAGTAATCTCGCAAATGCCAAGTTTCTCGTAGATAATAAACAAACATGGGACCATTTACTTGATGCATCAATTAATACCATGAAATACTTAAATGGTCCACATGATGATCAGTCCACAAATATCGCCATGTATACTCTCCAAAAATGCAATAGATTTAGTCGTTACTTTCATTTGTGATGGCCGAATAATTAACTTCTCTTTAGAGCAAGCAATACATGCTAATTCTTTAGATTGAAGAATCTTCGTGTTCCTCAATAAATGGATTTTCAATTATTTTTCACATCATATTCGTCCGGGATGGCCCAACCGGTCATGCCAAACATTAAACATACTGTCACTGGTAAACTTTTGGATAGCATAGATTCAATTGTTGTAAGATATATGTAATTATAGCCCAGAGTCAAAAGACGGTAATATTTCTATGATTCTTTTTTTATTCGAAATTATTTTTGTAATATGAAAATATTCAACATATCCCTTTTGTGCAGTCTCAACATGATATCCGTTATTTCGAATCGCTTTAAAGCTTAATAAATTTCTTTGAGACTTAGAGGAATATAAACCATTTTCAATAATCAGTCTTGTTCCTCTGGGCAATAATATATTAGCTCTTCCGGAGCCTTCAATTATATTTGTGCTACCCGATATAATAATCACACTGATTTCTTTCATATCAAGATGCTCGAAATATTTCTTACAGAATTGTATTAGTCGTTGCACAGTTCGCAAGACATAATTCTTCATTGCACATGCTCGTGTCCATCATATAAAATCCATTATGCCCGTAGCATCGGCGGCGGGGATCGGCGTTGTCGGTAGAGTCTCGTGCTGATAACGTGTTATAAAAATATTTATATATAATGTAAATACCAACGTATGAACCAAAGAGAAGATAACTCTTTTGTATAATTTTGTATACTTTTCAATGGAATGACACAGCCTATATATAGGAAAAATTTCATCCACCACATTAAATATAAGGTACGGACACCATACTCATTTATTCATAATATAGGGCATAATTTAAACGCACTCCAGTCAAACAATTTTATCTGCTTCCGTCTTTGTGTATGCCGATTAGCTTAGCTCAAATTCCCGAAAGCTGAGAGCAAAATCAATGGAAAATTGCGTTTCTAACAGCGAAGCGCGACAGGTGAGAGCTGAAGATGTAATTTCCAAGCTGAAGGATGACGGCGATTTCGATCGTCTACGCCTCAAAATAATCCGTAGGCTCAAGGAAAATGTGAGAGATTTTTTTACCCATCTTAATATGTACGCTTGTCTGTTTTCATTCTTTGCAATCGGCTTATGTTCGATGGACATGGGTTCTTGCGGGTAAATTGGCTGGGTTTTTAGGTAGGAATTTTACCTTAGTTGCAGTGACTTCCGAAGGTTTTCTGAAGCATCTTGTTTGTGCGATTTTGTTACTCCATTAGATTCTTAGGCATGTTGCTACTCTTCTACAGAGGTTAATCAAACCGTGTGTTTCAGTAGTTTGTGATTCCTTATTACCTCCTTTGTTGATTAGTGTGAAGTGTATCTGAACGAATGATTTTCGCAGTTTTGTTGTATGATCAGCGAAAATAAAATTTACGCGGTTGTGTTGTATTTTTGCGAATGTCGCATTTACTTGGTGGTGTCGATCTCATCTAATGTGTCTACTGATCAGGAGTATAACGTGACTTGAGAAAACGGTATCTGATTATCATCCCCTTCATGACACATAGGAATTTATAAGGATGATCGGGGAAGATGAAGAATGTTACGCATTTTTTAGGGTGCATGAATTAAGGATGATCTGAATATCCTTAGTCAATTTGAACAAATTGATCCATTCCTTGAACTTAACTATCTTACGAATAGACGGGATTGATTCCCTCTGTTCTAAGTTCCACGACTAATTTCATAGTTATGTTATATGTAGGTTGGCTTTGTAATTTTCAAAAGATATGAGAAATCCTATGAAATCAAGAAACACATTGAGAGAGATTTCTATTTACTTCGTGGGAATTACTTTATATTAGTGTTGGCCTTACTTTAACAGTGAATTGAATGCCACGAACCTATATTGTGAAGAGCGAAGATCGTATTAATCAAATAGACGCTGGCGAGGCTCTCACTATTGTGTATAGTTTCATTAACTTGGATTCAGAGCATTTTCACGTCGGTCTCTTGTCGCGTGCTGTTTCTTTTCTTCATTACCATTTAATATTTTCTTACGTTTGATTTTAAAATTGTCATTATAGTCTATCGAGACTCCCACATTGGTTAGAAATAAGTTGACGACTCATTTTATTCTCTTGTGAGGTTCACTAGGTTGGATTTTATGATTGTATAACTGACTGTTAGGTCACTTGATCAACGCAGGAAGATTTACGAAACAACATTATATCTCTGGTTAAACAATCAGCTGCTATCAATCGCCCCGGAGTGGAAAATATGAAACCACGTCAGCTTTCTGATGCAATACATGCAGAGATTGGGTATGTATATATATATATATATATATATATATATATATATTATGGCTAGATTTCACACTAAAAACTTAATTCTTTTGCATGAAATCTAATTCTCAGGGACAAAATGCTGGCGCAAGTTTCCGAAGGTCTGTGGAACGTAATCAAATCCCCAGACGGCATGAAAACCGAGATAACAGAAACAGTTCGATCCATATACGAAAAACTATCAAACCCTCGGGCGAATAGTAATGGCGAGCCTTCTCAAGTGGGGAGGCATTTGAGCGCTGAAGGTGGTAATTATCCTTCCCAAGGCAGAAAGCTCGAAGGAAATGAAAAAGCAAAGATCGAAAATTTGCAAAAAGACGATGACTTAGAACATGACGCCCCACCAGGGTTTACTTCGATCATTAATCCACCGAAGAAGTTACGTCGTATGGGCGATTGCGAAGATCCCGACGTTCCTCCAGGGTTTGGTTGACTCGACTCTTTTTTAAGGCGTTGCATCGATCTTCGATTTTTCGGTATGAATTTTCGTTTTTGAGTGATTCAAATTTATGGGATGGTCGACTTGGTTGGGAATGTTGTTGTTGGGCTGTGGAGATGTTATTGATTCAAATGGCTGAATGAAGAAAGTAGTAGAATCGTTGTTGTAAAGCGACTCCGTAGGATTATTAATTACTACTATAGTATTATGAATTATTGTTGTCCATTATTGAATGTAAAGTGGATGTCCACACTGTAATTAATAAAGTAGTTAATAGTTTGGGAATTTGTCTATATAAGCATGTTAGTTCGCTTGTTTGTAATGATTATGAAGTAACAATATTTCTCACATTTCCGCTTTCTACTTAATATCAATAACGTTATATAGATATATATTATAATAAATATTTTATAATACGTTATCAGCACGAGACTCTACCTATCTGACGACTATCAAGAACACAATCCGGATGTATAAATTATTTATTTCATATATACATATAAATTATTTATTTCATATATATATGTAGTGCGTGGGTTCATATACATATAAATACATATATAAGTTATATATATACATATATCTATATAAGTGTGTGTTTATATTTATTTTTATATATCTTATATATGTGTATATATATATTATTTATGCTCGAATACCAAGCCCACGAGGTCTTGCGGTGACTGGTAATCCCCACAAAGAGTGGTGTGAACACCGTATTCCAAACCTCAGTAGCGGCGTAACATTATTTATGGATTTTGGACAATTGACAAATTTCATATTATTCTTATCGGGACTTGGATAAATTAAAAAAGAACGAACAAACGATAATTTATTTATCCTAACTATACACTAATTTAAAAGAAAATTTTACAAAAAAACACCATAATCCAAGTGGTTTCGCGGAATACCGTCAGAAATATTGATGGGAGGTCTAGATTTCGAATCCCCGTGGTGGCGTGTGGAATTTTTTTATGAGATTTACGAAAATAGATATTGAATAATATTAATTGATATTATCAAATTTATTTTATTATATATTAATTTATCTTATTTATTAATTGTGATTTTAAATTTGATAGAATCATGTCATTTTACACAAAGATTGATCTGCTGCTTCTTATGTTATTTACGGTGATCCTTATCGCCATGTGGATAATGTTTATACAAGTGTTTCGAGAGAAAGTTTATTAATTGTAATTTTTTTATTACTAAAATATATTTTATATTTTGAAGGATGTTGCTCTGCCCGATATTTGATCTATGGATTATGATTATTATTACGACAGCAGTTATTTGGATGTGGATATTATTTTTTTATAAGAACTTTTACCGTAGAGGATATTGAAGAAGATGTAAAAGAAGATTAATTACGTGTTTCTTTTCATATTTTATTATGTTTTGATTAAAGAAATATATTTGGTATTTTATGATAGCAATATGTCGAACTTGGCGAGCGTCGATTTTCCTACACTCGATATCAGCGGCAACAACTATTTATCTTGGGCTGTAGATGCCGCGGATCATTTAAAAGCTAAAAATTTAGGTGATACCACTGATGCCACAAAAACCACAACCGCCCAAGACAAGGCAAGGGCCTTGATATTTCTTCGCCACCATATTCATGGGAGCCTGAAGCTCGAATACTTAACAGTAGACGATACTGCTGTATTGTGAAAAAATGTGAAAGATAGATATAGCCACCTGAAAACGGTTATTCTCCCAAAAGGCAAGATACGAATGAGTGAATTTGCGGCTACAAGATTTTACATCGGTAAGCGAATATAATTCTGTTGTTTACATAATTACTTCTACATTGAAATTATGCGGAGATCCAATTAATGATGAGCTTGTAATGGAGAAAACATTCAGCACCTTTCATCCCTCCAATATAGTTGCAATAGCAGTATCGAGAAAGAAAATTTGAAAAATACTCGGATCTAATTGCACGCTTAGTATTGGCGGAGCAAAATAATGAGTTGTTGATGCAAAATTTTGAATCTCGGCCAATTGGGTCTACTGCAATTCCCGAAGCAAATGCGGTCAAAGGTAATAATCATGGACGTGGTCGTGGTGGATATCGCGGCTGAGGACGTGGCCGTGGTCAAGGTCGTGGTCGTAGCCGTGGACATTATGGCGGTGGTCTTCATTATTTTCGTGGTGGTTATCATAATTATCGTGGCGGTCATCAAAATCTTCCCCAAAAGAGAAAAAACTATGAGAATAAAGACGAGAAGAAAAACGCTGAACAAAAGAGTCAGGATGAAAAATGTTATCGTTGTGGAGGTTCGGGTCATTGATTGCGCAATTGTCGTACGCCCAAACATCTTGTCGATTTATATCAACAATCACAGAAGGGCAAGGAAGTCAAAGTTGAAACAAATTTCGTTCAGAGTGACTTTGCCTCCGCGTCTGGTATAAACAATGAAAGCACTCATTTTGAACCTACGGATTTTCTAGTGTTTCCAAAAGAAATCTGATCAGTTGTGACTTTATCTGTGTAATATATATGCTTTCGTATTGTGTGCTTTGTATAAACGATGAAAGCACTCATTTTGAACCTACGGATTTTCTAGTGTTTCCAGAAGAAATCTGATCAGTTGTGACTTTACCTGTGTAATATATATGATTTCGTATTGTGTGCTTTGTTATGCATCATTTGAATTACTACTTTGTGTATGTCTGCAATGTATTATTTCGTTTTCAATAATGTATAATAATGTTTGCTATGTGTTTGTTTATAAAGGACGATTATCCGATGGACGCGGGCATGTGCAATGGAGAATTATGTCTTGCAGATTGTGCAACGACTAATACGATTACGAAAAACAAGAAGTATTTAGGTCATCTTGATATGAAAGAAGCCAGTGTTATTACTATATCAGGCAGCACAAATATAATTGAAGACTCCGAAAGAGCTAATGTTTTACTGCCCAGAGGAACAAGGCTAATAATTGATAATGCCTTATATTCTCCTAAATCTTAAAGAAATTCACTGAGCTTTAAAGCTATGCGGCAAAGTGGATATCACGTTGGGACTGCAGAAAAGGGAGATATTGAATATTTGCACATTGCAAAAGTGGTTAAGAATGATAAACAAATTGTGGAAGTATTACCTTCTATTGAGTCTGGGCTATATTACACATATCTTTATGCTACCGTGAATCAGAAGTTTAATAATGACAGTACATTTATTGTTTGACATGACCGGTTGGGCCATCCCGGCGTAGTTATGATGCGGAAAATAATTGAAAATTCACTTGGACATTTATTGAGGAACCAGAGGATTCCTCAGTCTAGCGAATTATCTTGTGCCGCGTGCTCTAAAGGGAAGTTAATTGTTCGGCCATCACCAATGAAAATAAAAAATGAATCTATTGTATTTCTAGAGCGTATACATGGTGAGATCTGTGGACCGGTACATCCATCTTGTGGACCATTTAGATATTTTATGGTATTGATTGATGCATCAACTAGATGGTCTCATGTATGTTTATTATCAACGCGAACGTGGTGTTTGCGAGACTGCTTGCTCAATTAATCCGATTAAGAGCTCATTTTCCAGATTATCCAATGAAGAAAATACGTCTTGATAATGCAGGCGCATTTACTTGAAAGACCTTTAATGATTATTGTATGTCTATCGGAATTGATGTTGAACATCTCGTGCCACATGTTCATACACAAAACGGTCTTGCTAAATTGTTAATTAAATGACTGCAATTAATTGCAAGACCATTATTGATGAAGTCAAAACTTCCCTCGAACTATTGGGGACACGCTATATTACATGCAGCGGCATTAATACGCATCAGGCCAACGAGTTATAATGATGTCTCCCCGTTACAAATGGTTTATGGTCAGGAACCAGATAGTTCACATTTGAGAATTTTTGGATGTGCAGTATATGTTCCAATTGCTCCACCACAACATACTAAAATGGGACCTCAAAGGATGATGAGAATATATGTCGGATTTGAATCTCCATCAATAATAAAATATATAGAACTTCGGAATTGAGATTTGTTCACGGCTAGATTCGCCGACTGTCATTTTGATGAATTGAATTTTCCGACATTAGGGGGAGAAAATAAACAGCTGGAAAGAATTATTAGTTGGAATGAATTATCGTTAAATCATTATGATACTCGAACAAAAGAGTGTGAACTAGAAGTCCGAAAGATAATTCATTTACAAAGTTTAGCGAATCAATTGTCAGACAGCTTTACTGACCCAAAAAGAGTGACTAAGTCACATATACCAGCTGTTAATGCTCCTGTGAAAATCTATGTTCCTATAGAACATACAAAGATTGATATTGAGCCTAAGCCACAACTGAAGCGTGGTAGGCATCGGGTTCCAAAGATAAAAATCCTCGAAAAAGAAAATGAGCAAATAATAAGAATGGTCCAATCGAGGATTTATCGACTAGAGAAGAGTCGACAAAGATGATGATAAGAATGAAACTCAGGTATCTGAAAATTCTGAAAATAATGATAATGAAGAGATCTCGATAAATTATGCCCAAAATGGAATTAGATGGAACCGAGATAAAGTCAACATTGACGATATATTCTCATTTAACGTAGCGCTACATGAAATGAATAAGATTAATGAGAATGAGGATCATGAACCAATGTCTGTAAAAGAATGCAGACAAAGAAATGATTGGCCAAAATGGAAAGACGCTATCGAAGCAGAATTAAAATCACTTGAGAAACGAAAAGTTTTTGGACCTTTCGTCCACGTACCAGAAAACGTGAAGCCAGTTGGATATAAATGGGTTTTCATCAGAAAGAGAAATGAAAAAGGTGAAATTGTAAGATACAAAGCACGGCTTTTTGCACAAAGCTTTTCACAACGACCTGGTATTGATTATGAGGAGACATATTCTCCCATGGTGGATGCAACTACTTTTCGATATATAATTTGTCTGGCATTACGTGAATGACTTGACATGCGTCTTATGGATCACTGCTATTTATATGACTCGCTTGACAGTGACATATATATGAAGCTTTCGGAAGGATTTAAGTTGCATGAAAATTCAGGCCCCCGAAATGAGTACTCTATTAAGCTAAATAAATCGCTTTATGGATTAAAGCAATCTAGGCGTATGTGGTATAATCGCCTGAGTGAAGATTTACTGAAAGAGTGGTATAAAAATGATCAAACTTGCCCATGTATATCATGAAAAGATCAAAAAAAGAGAATTTGTTATAATTGTAGTTTATGTCGACGATATCAATTTAATTGAAACTCCTGAAGATTTATCGAAAGCAGTTGATTGTTTGAAAAAGGAGTTCGAAATGAAAGATCTTGGAAAGACAAAATTTTGTCTTGGACAACAAATTGAATATTTAAAGAAAGGAATATACATCAAGAGACATATACGAGAAAGGTATTAAAAAGATTTTCCATGGATGAAGCTCATCCACTGGATACTCCGATGATTGTTCGATCAGTGAATAAAGATCCATTCAGACCATGTGAAAATGATGAGGAACTACTTGGTCCTGAAGTACCTTATGTTAGTGCTATTGGAGCGTTAATGTATCTCACGAGTCATACGCGACCTGATATAGCGTTCGCTGTAAATTTATTGGCGAGATATAGTTCGTCACCGACTCGTAGACATAGGAACGGAGTTAAAAGGATTTTTCGATACCTTCAAGGAACAAATGATATGAGATTATTCTATTCTAATGAATCGAAAACGGATTTGATTGGATATGCTGATGCTGGATTTCTATCCGGCCCACATAACGCTCGATCGCAAACAGGTTATCTATTCACATATAGTGGAACTGCTATATCATGGCGATCAGTTAAACAAACTTTAACTGCAACTTCATCTAATCACGCTGAAATATTAGCGAACGAAGCTAGCAGAGAATGTGTTTGGTTGCGATCAATAATTATGCATATACAACAAATATGTGGGCTATTATCTGAGAAGTTACTTCCAACGGTCATATATGAAGACAATGCAGCATGTATTGCGCAAATAAATGAAGGATACTAAAAGGGGATAGAACAAAGCGTATTCTCCGAAATTTTTCTTTACACAAGATCTGGAGAAAAATGGTGATATTGATGTACAACAAGTGCGATCAAGTGAAAATCTTGCAGATTTATTTGCGAAAGCACTTCCCCCTATAGTTTTCAGAAAATTAGTATATTCAATTGGAGTTTGAAGACTTCGAGATTTAATGTAATATTATCATCAGGGGGAGCAAGTACGCGTTGCACTCTTTTTCCCTTAACTGTGGTTTTTTCCATGAGATTTTCCCAGTAAGGTTTTTAATGAGGCAACAACTGAAAGCGTATCAAAGGAATTATGCTCTCTTTTTCCTTCACTAGGTTTTTATCCCACTGGATTTTTCCTAGTAAGGTTTTAATGAGACATATTTTTTTAGTGGACATCCAGGGGAGTATTATGAATTATTGTTGTCCATTATTGACTTATGTAAAGTGGATGTCCACACTGTAATTAATAAAGTAGTTAATAGTTTGAGAATTTGTCTATATAAGCATGTTAGTTCGCTCATTTGTAATGATTATGAAGTAATAATATTTCTTCTGTTGCTTTCTACTTAATATCAATAACGTTAAATAGATATATATTATAATAAATATTTTATAATATATAGTTGGTTTTATTTGAATTTTAGTCCTAAATAGCATCTGTTGAACTATTCTCTAACGATGTTTCTTTTATGTAATTAAAGATCATTTCAAATCATTTTCCAATGCATTAATATCAAGTTTCTACTTGTGTTCGTCTGGTGATCGCAACTTGATTCATCAATTGTGCTGTGATTAAGCATTTAAAATATTAATTGATATTAGATCTATATATAATAAGTATCTTATGGTTTGGGTTATTGTGTCATTCAAAAGCGCGACCAGTTGGATCTAACGGCCGCGAAGTTACCTATTTTGCTAATTTCTGTAAAGTTGTATTTGATCGATTTAACATATAAGAAAAAGCTTCAATAAATTATAATAAAAAAGGCCAAAGAAGACAAGAAAGATCGACGGCGTTACATGAAAATGTGTTTATAAGAAAAGTTCGAACCCGTGTGCATTAAATGGTGTAATACAACAAACCAACACTTTGTCTTTAGCTAGTTCCACACTTAATCCCAATCTGATCCATTCCTAGTCCAAATAAGGAGATATAATAACAATATATTGTATATTATATTATATAAATAAGCAAGAACCTTCACCTCAACTCGTCGCTGACCTCTTCACCTTATTCACGAGTTGAATAATTCATTCACCTCATCAAACACATTCAAAATCTAATACAAACTATAAATACAGACACCATTTTGCAAGACATATCACAACACAATCTTTTTCTTCAATACAAAAACATGTCGGAAATATTTCTAATTACCCTCATTTCCCTCACCTTCTTACAACTCTCTCCGACGTTCGCCGGTGATCATCCTACCCAAGAAACTTACATCGTACACGTCGACCCTCCCATAAGCACAAACCCTCTCTCGGACCATCTCCAAGACTTAGAATCATGGTATGCCTCTTTCCTGCCCCTGCCCGAAAATCCCGTCCCGATATCCCGCCTAGTCTACTCCTACCGCAACATATTCCCGGGATTCGCCGCGAAGCTGACTCCCGACGACCTCCGAACCCTAAAAAGCAAGCCAGGGTTCGTCTCTGCCCGACCCTCGCAACTCTTAAAACTGCACACCACGCACTCCCCGAGCTTCCTCGGGCTGACCCGAAACCTAGGGTTTTGGAACGAGTCGAACTACGGCGAGGGAGTGATCATCGGCGTATTAGACACGGGCATATTCCCCGACCACCCATCGTTCCGCGACGAAAACGTGCCTCCACCACCGAAAAAATGGAAGGGCGCTTGCGAGTTTAATTTTACGGGCGCGTGCAATAACAAGCTCGTCGGCGCGAGGCACTTTAGGGACGGGGACGGGACACCGTTGGACTCGGACGGGCACGGGACCCACACGGCGGGGACGGCGGCGGGAAACTTTGTGCGCGGGGCGAAGAATTCGTTTGGCGAGGCGGAGGGGACGGCGGCGGGCGTCGCGCCTTTGGCGCACTTGGCGGTGTACAAGGTATGCGATGACGACGGGTGCTCGGAGAGCGACATATTGGCGGCAATGGACGTTGCGATCGAGGACGGAGTCGATATACTTTCCATCTCGCTCGGAGGGTCGTCCAGGTATAATTGGGCTTTTGGGTATTGTTAGAATAGATAACCCTAAATAACTCACATGCGTCCCACGTTCGTTAATTGAGGAGAGCTTGACAAGTATATAAGTACATGAATCGTTCACCTATCATCACATGATTTTAGGATGGAAGCCCATATTTTATATGTTTTAATTCTCCTCCTATGTGGGCCGTCCCAATAATGACATATAATGTGTAAA
This sequence comes from Craterostigma plantagineum, assembly GCA_027422505.1. NCBI lineage: Eukaryota > Viridiplantae > Streptophyta > Magnoliopsida > Lamiales > Linderniaceae > Craterostigma > Craterostigma plantagineum. The sequence continues at coordinate 21,899,088 of JAPQWV010000012.1, forward strand.
ACACAATGTCTGATAGATAAAGCAACTGAGATGTGCGATAAGATTGTGAGTTGCTCCTTATATTGGCAGTTGGTTTTAGTTTAGAGAGGAACGAAACATGGGTTATATACATTGGGATTGGGCTAACTGGTGAGATGAGATTATCTCTCAACATATATGGTGCATGATCTGTTTGGGTGTCAAATTTTAGGCCCCATAGGTTAGATAGAGAAGTTGTGACCAGCATATTAAGCTTCGTGGGCTACTCTGCTTGAGTTTAATGTTGGGCTTCTGGTCATGTACTAATTGAAATTTTAGTTTCCAACAGTCTGACGATTGAGATTGTTCGTTACCGCGTCAGGAAAAATTACATCAACTCAACTCGTTTTTAACGGTTTGAAACTATGGTGTGACGTTTCGACCTTTAAATTTCTCAGGCCTTTCCACGACGACAACATCGCGCTCGGAGCGTTCAGCGCGATGGAGAAGGGAATCTTTGTGAGCGCCTCCGCGGGCAACCAAGGCCCGTTCAACTACTCCCTATCGAACGAAGCCCCGTGGATGCTCACCGTCGGCGCCAGCACGACCGACCGAAAGCTCGTCGCGACAGCCATCCTCGGAGACAACCAACGACTTGACGGCGAATCGGCGTATCAGCCGAGGGACTCCAACCAGACGCAACTCCCCTTAGTCTACCCCGGGTCGAATACGAGCGACTCCAATGCGCCTTATTGCAACCCTAACTCCCTAGAAAATGCGAACGTCAGGGGCAAAATCGTCATTTGCCAAGTGGGAGGCGGGACCACGAGCGTCCGAAAAGGACAATCCGTGAAGGACGCTGGCGGGGCTGGGATGATATTACTCAACTCGGAGCGACAAGGCTCCACAGTATTCTCCGACGCACACGTCCTGCCTGCCACGAATGTCAACTACGATCACGGCCGAAAAATCGTGGCGTACTTCAACTCCACGCCCAACCCCACCGCCGCGATCTCCTTCCGAGGGACGCAAATCGGTGACGAAAACTCCCCGACCGTAGCTTCCTTCTCCTCCCGAGGCCCGAGCCAGGCCAGCCCGGGGATCCTAAAGCCCGACGTCGTCGGGCCCGGCGTCAACATCCTCGCCGCGTGGCCCGACTCCATCGACAACAACGGCGCTTTCAACATCATATCTGGCACTTCCATGTCGTGCCCCCACCTCAGCGGCGTCGCCGCACTGCTGAAGAGCGCCCACCCAGACTGGTCGCCAGCCGCGATAAAATCCGCAATTATTACGACCGCCGACGTTTTAAGCCTCGCCGGCGAGCCGATAAAAGACGAAACTAACCTCCCCGCCGACGTATTCGCCGTCGGCGCGGGCCACGTGAATCCCTCTCGGGCGAACGGGCCGGGCCTCGTCTACGACATCGGGCCCGACGACTACGTTAAGTACCTCTGCGGTCTGAACTACACGAGCCGTGAGGTGGGTGTAATTATTCAGCGTAGGGTTAACTGCTCGAGGGAATCAAGCGTTAGCGAAGGGGATTTGAACTACCCTTCTTTTGCGGTTAAGTATGGAGAGAGGAACCAAACGTTTACGAGGACGGTGACTAACGTGGGAAAGTCGGGCTCGGTTTATAGGGTCGAGGTGGTCCCACCGAGGGGGTTCGAGGTTGTAGTGAAGCCTTCCACGTTGAGTTTTAAGGAGCTGGGTCAGAAGTTGAGCTATGAGGTTACGTTTGCGAGGGTGGAGAGCGGTGGCGGCGTTGGTGTTTCTGTTGTTTCTCAGGGGTATGTATTATGGAGATCCGAGAGGTATAGTGTTAGGAGTCCGATTGCTGCATTTTGAGTTTGTTGGTTAGTATAAATGCTTAGGGTTTGGCTTTTTGTTGATTTATCTTTTTTAAGTTTTTTATTGTTTTCCAATTCTGTGATTGCTGTTGAGTTTGGGTATAATTTTTATTTGTATCTTGGATTTCACCTTGAATTCAACTCGTTCACACTATGTTCGAGAGTCAATATGTTGCTAATAACAAATATTTTTACTACTATTTACGCACGCTCTATACATGTGCAAATATAGGTATATTTGAAGAGTTATTATTAAAATATAATGTTTAATTAAAAATTTGAATTGAAGAGTGGAATAAAGAGAAGAGTAAAATTAGAATATACTAAATTCGAAGGATAAACTGTAATTATCCATGGAATTGATCGAATAGTTGTCTTTTGTAAGTGTTCCTTAAATTAGTAATTTTTGTACACTCAAACGTGTGCTATATACATATACATATATATATATATATTATTAAACTTATTTTAGTTGAAATTATTTAATGGAAATTATAATTTAAATTTAATTTGTATATTCTAAATTTATAAAATGAAAATTGATTTATTTTAAATTAAAGGATGAATATAAGGGATAATTGCTAATTTAGTCCCTCACTTATCAACCTATATCAGTTTTAGTCCCTCGAAAATACACCTCATCAATATACGTCCCTCAGCTTTTGTCCGTTAATCAATTTTAGTCCTTTCCGTCAAGTTTGACCGGGTTGACCGTCAAAACTAACGGAATCGGCCATTTGTGGCATTAAATATTAGAAAAAAATTAAAAATTGCTTAAATAATATAAAACTAAAAATGAAATTAATATTGAGGGACGTATATTGATGAGATGTGTTTTCGAAGGACTAAACTTGATATGGGTTGATAAGTGAGGGACTAAATTGGCAATTATCCCATGAATATAGTTAACTAAAAATATAGTAAGAATAGTAATTAACTAAAAATAGTAATTAAAGGTTTATACTTATCCCTTCCGTTCATATAATAGAATATATATAGTAAATGATAATTTTAATTAATAAGTTTAGTATTTAATTAAAATATCTAGATGATATCAAGAATAATAATGGGGCTTCAATACTTAAATACCCAGATAAATAAAAAAAACGTATCAGTCCCCTGTCAGAGTAATCTTTTCTCTAAGTACCCAGCTAAAACATTTTTTACTGATACTGGTTTATTACAACCTTACCTGTGATTTCTTATTTCAGCGTTGGTTCATAAAAAATATACACCATCCCAAATCGCGGAACTCTTCCCCAAATCGTCCCGTGGTTGCTTTGCTTCAGACTCATCATCGATGGGTTCTCGCTTCCTCGTGGTATTTCCCTTTTTGTCATATATTACAGTACCATATTGGCATATATTACGGTACCTTGTTGGCATTTATTACAGTACCTTGTTATCATATATTACAGTAGGCATATATTACAGTTTCTTGTTGGTATATATTAATGTACCTTGTTGTCATATATTACAATACCTTATTGGCATATATTACGGTATCTTGTTGGCATTTCTTACAGTACCTTGTTATCTATCATATATTACAGTACCGAATTGGCATATATTACAGTACCTTGTTGGCATCATTTAGACAAAAACAATAAGCCATATACTATTGACACTGGACAAAAGAATAACCTACTGGCATCATTTGGATAAAAGAATGTGCCATTACCATTCAAAAGAGCAACAAAAAAGGGTGTTGGGACAAAAATAGTAACAAAATACATGGCAAATACGTATCCTACGACGATACGGCTTCTCTACAAGTACGACGATTATTCCCGTATTTCCCACATATTTTGCACTTGTTGGATGTTCTATCTACCTGAGAAGGAATCCTCCGCGTCTTTTGGCGACCGGGAAGAATACAAATGTCCGAGTCACGAATAAAATTCGCGTCACCGGTTTGAGCATTCATCTCGTGCGTCGTCGCTTCATTGATCGATACTAAGAATATACTAAGAATGACTCCATTTTATACTCACACAATGCAAATAACGTTCCGCCATTAGCCGAACTTGTAGACGGCATATTTTCAGATAATATGGCAACCTGTATAAATGGTACGGCTGTATTGTTTGCAGTGGTACTGCGTATGCGTACATCTTGATACCGTATAGACACGTACGATGGTACTTAATAAACATAACAAATGGTACGTAATATACATAACAAATGGTACGTCGTAACAGTTTTATAAAAAAATCCGAAATCACGATGGATTAGCATCAATAACTATCAAATCCTAACATTCCACCCATATATCGAGCTCTTGGATCGCATTCAGCTCCAGATTTGGGCTAAACCTTGAACAAACAAGTGCAATCGATTAACCAAATCCAAAGCAAAACGAAAGCCTACCTAACAAAATCGAGACCCAAAATCGAGAACACAACGTTCAAGAGGCTCGTCGATCGTTGTTTGGCGCCGGCACGAGCGGAAGGAGGTGGTCGGCAAGAAGAAACTTCGTCGACGAGATGGAGCACGATAATTGCAGAGAAAAAACTGAAATGAAATTATAAATCAACTAATAAGGGTATTTTGGTAATCTTAGGTGATTAGGTACTCATTTGTAAAATTTTTATTCAAATGGGTACCTAGCTTAAAAAGATGTGGGACTGAAGTGGCTTAGGAATGCCGAATAATAATAATAAAATTTAGACAATTTGGCATATATACTCCACTCATCAATATTCAATTCATGTCGTGAAATTTAACAATTTGTCCTAATATTATATATTTTATTGCTGTCTCCTGCTAAGTCGCGAAACCAGATATTGTAAAATAAAACCCGACAAAAGTAGAGAGCGCGTTGTTCAAATAACAACACACCCGTTCTTCTCTCCCCTTCACTCCCCACCCTACTTTGACATGACTCGACATTAATCCAAATCGCTTCACAATAATTGCGTGGATTGAAAGAAAGAGATAAGAAGCTGAAACCCCCAAATTCGATAGAGAATTGCCCCCAAATTCTGGTTCTCTTTCTTGGAATTTGGGTGCTGAGAATTCAGGATACGTAGCTGTTGTGCGTATCTTTTGTGTTTGTTGTTGCGATTCTAATAATGGCTCTCTCTGCCGGCAGTGATGGGGAAATATCGGCGAATCGCGGCGATTACGTGAAATTGGAAGGTGGCGGCGGCGATCATGTAGGAGGAACGGCGTCGCATTGTTCTGATTCTTCGTCGTCGTCGTCTTCGTGCCGCGATCGGTGTTGGTGGGTTAAGGTTTTCTTCCTGGTTTTGATTTGCGGGTTGTTGGGCTTTGTGGTTCTCAAATGGGTCGGACCTTTTGTCATGGATGAGGTTCGTTTGCCTTCTCTATCTCTATCGCTGTGTAAAATGTTCTTTTTCCTTTCTTTTTTTGTGTTTTTGTTTGGGGATAGTTCTAGTTACATGATCTAACACGGGTACATTGTTTCTTCCTTGTAATTGTTTGAATTTTTGTGCCAATTTTTAGGTGGTTGAAACTGTGTTCTTCGTATGTATAGGCCAATCTGTATCACATTGAACTTAAAGCAATTTGTTATGTGGTGTGATTAATGTTGTATTGATACATGACCACCTCAGCTGAAAGTTTACCCTCATATTGTTGATTGATGTGTTAAATTGTGAGTACCTTGTCCTGGTTTTTGTGTATGAATGTCTATTTATCGAATCCATTCGTCTTTACACCATTCTCATTCTTACACCTCATATCCTTAGTGTCTACCATACAACGAAGAATGACAATGTATGATCTTTTTTTCTTTTTGCAGGTGATTATTCCCATGATAAATCTGATACGCGACACATTCGACAAAAAGACGCTCGCACTTCTAATCTTCTGTTCGTTAGCCTTTTTTCCATCCATTTTATTACCCTCTTCCCCTTCCATGTGGGTCGCAGGGATGACCTTTGGCTACATCTATGGATTCCTTCTTACGTTTGGATCCGTAATTATCGGCGTCTCTCTTCCCTACTTCATAGGCTCGCTCTTCTACCGTTATATCCAAGTAAGCATCTTTTCAAATCCTCCATTTATTTAACATTAACTTAGTTTATTGCATCAACAAATCGATATCTTTCTCATAGGAATGGTTAGATAAGTACCCAAAGAGGGCTTCCGTTATAAGGCTAGCGGGCGAGGGAAGTTTCTTCAATCAGTTTCGCGCCGTGGCTTTGATTAGGATTTCGCCTTTCCCTTACATCGTATACAATTACTGCGCTGTCGCTACTGACGTGAAGTATTTGCCTTACTTGCTCGGAACGCTCGTGGGAATGGTCCCAGAAATTATTCTTACACTATACACGTAAGATAAACTAACTACTTCTCTTTCGCTGATCTTTTACGTATAATTGGTCCAAAAAGTATGAGTCTTTGTGGATTTTTTTTTTGTTGCATGAATGAAGTGGGATCATCATAGAAACGTTGGCAGACGTATCTCAGAATCGCCACAAGCTATCTGCGCCTCAGATAATTTCGACTGTAATAGGATTTTGCCTTGCGATGATTGCTACTGCAATAATAACGCTTTATGCAAAAAGGCGGCTGAAGAAACTGAAGATGGAAGAGGGAGTTTTGCTGAGGTGATTTTCTGATCTAACCGTAAAATGCTTCGAAGTTTTCGAGCTTTGAAGATCGAAAGGGTAAGGAAGAGATTTTATAGGTAAGGCCTCTTTATAGATCATGAGATGGGATTTGCTTTGTTGACTGTTATTCTTTCATGGAGATCATTTGCATGTAAGTTATAAATTTATGTATATAGGATTCCGAAAATGAATTCACTTTTTTTGTTATGAAGGTATTATGTTTATAAAATGCTATAAATATGATTTATTTTAAGATGAATCTATAGAAAAATATCCAATTGGAAAACTTTTTTACACATAACTACTCATGTCAGAAAATTTTATAGATAGGTACCCGATTTAATTTTACCAGTTTCTTTGTTATATCGTACCTTCCTGTGTGTATATTGCGTACTATAACACGTTTATATAGGGTACCTAAATATAGGATACGTCGTACCTACGGGCATGCCTGTGTGTTACATAGGGCGTACCTAAATATAACATACGTCGTACCATTTTCTGTTATATAGAGTACCCAAATGTGTTGAGATAGGGTACCCAAATGTGTTGTTTGGTGTATTTTCGGGGATCGGGTACCTACCTATGTGCAAAAACTTTATTCTGTTAGGTACTTACATATAAAAAAATCATGATTGGGTACTAAATTATAAGTTTTTTTCCAAATAGGTACTTATGTGTGAAAACCCTTTATTTTAATTAGTTGTATCTTTTGGATTATGATAGTATTATGATAATATAGCTTACGTCAGAAGTTAAGATATGAATCTTCAAAAAAAAAATGAGATTAAGAGATGAAATGTTTCGATACGTGTGGATTACAAAATATGTATTTATACTAGATTGCTATTCACCGCTCCCTTTTTACTTGTTACCGCCCCCTAAAGGGCTGGAAAAAGACGTTTTTGCCCTTGTGATATTTAAATTAATTTAAAAAGAAAAAACTAACGTGTATACAAAATTCTGGTACGAAATACTGAAAATTACACACAAATAAATTCGAACGCGGAAAAAAAATTCGATTTAACATTTTAGGATCGGCCGTGCCGTGCGCCGAAAAAGTCGATCGGCCGTGTCGTGCGCCGACCGGAAATTTCGTTCGATCGGGACTTTTTTCGACGATTCCGACCCGTGTTTGATAATCCATGTATGTACGAACGATTTTTACGATAATTCGTTAGGCCCCTGCACTGCAGGGACGAAAATATCGATCGATCGGCTCTAAAATGTTAAATCGATTTTTTTTTTCCGTTTCGATCCATTGCCGAAGATCGTTCGGATTTATTTGTGTGTAATTTTCAGTATTTCGTACCAGAATTTTGTATACACGTTTGTTTTTTCTTTTTAAATTAATTTAAATATTATAAGGGCAAAAACGTCTTTTTCCAGACCTTTAGGGGGCGGTAACAAGTAAAAAGGAGGCGGTGAATAGTAACTCCCTATTTATATTACTAAAATTTCACTGTTACGATTAATTACATTATTCAATCCAATCAATATCTAACAACATAGTTAACGTCAATAACTCAAATAAATTTATAAATGAACAGGTCATAAATAATTTCATTTTATTTTCTAAAAATTAATTATCACATTTATCTCAAATTGTATGAGAATAAGGTTTGAAAAACGAAAGATACAATCCAAAAACTACTTGGTTAGAATTTTATGAGAAAGTAAGATTAAAAGAATAAAGTCAATTATAAATAAAAATTCACAGCAAAATTATATATATCTCTTCAGTCCCATTCTATCTGCTCAGCTTTGCACTCAAAGCTCATATCTGCCCAAATGCAAGTGATGGATTGTATTTACCTCCAAAAACCAATCTTTCCCTCGAATTACAGAAAACCCCACCTAAAATCTCCTAAATCTCCGCCCAAAATCTCCATCTCCGCCGCCAAGAGAAGCTCGCCCGCCGCCGGAAAACCCATCATCCCAATTTCTTCCCATAATCGCTCGAAATCCATCCTTTCTTTGATTGGCGTGTGCGGAATTACCTTTCTATCCCTCTTCGGAGATTCTCACGCCGTGAAGGAGCCTTCCAATGCCCTCTCTTTGCCTACGTGGGCCCACCACGTTTCCACCGTCGTTGAATGGTAATCACAATTCATGAGATGTTTTCTTTCATTTTATCAATTTAAGTTCATTTATTATTGTTTTGGATCGAAGGGTTACTGCAATGGCTTTGGTGTGGCAATACGGTGAGAATTCTGGGCATGAATCTTGGAAAGGCCTCTCATGGGGAATGGTATGTTATTCAAATTTATCTTCACAGCCTTAATTATTATTATGTATGGATTTTTTAGACTCCATTCCGGCCCAAGACGAAGCTCATGTAAGCTTGTGGGTTCCTCTCTAAAATAATTGGTAATAGAGGGAGTTAGTCACAAGCTTATATACTGACCAATTTTCTTTGATTTATCTGATGCGGGACTTGGGTTTGACACCCAACAATCCTCCCGTCAAACTCAAGACCACCCAACGGCCCTCCTTTTCGACGTCATCTATACCAAGCGCTTCCACTGCAATCATCTGCACCAAGCGCTTTTTCATCGCAATTGGCCAATCGTCTTACAAGGGCCAGGGACATACTACCCGCACCGTATCTGGGCTAAAAAAATTTCTCATCTGAAGGTCACTCTCACGTGTTCGCTTCACGCTCACTACACCAGTATAGGGATTTTCTAGACCCAATTCCAGCCCAAGACCAAGCCCATATAAGCTTATGAGGTTCCTCTCTAAAACCAATTGGTAGTAGAGGAAGTTAGCTCACAAGCTTATATACTGACCAATTTTCTTCGATTTATCCGATGTGGGACTTGGATTTGACACCCAACAATTTTCTTTGGTAATGTATATTGGTTAGTGATGGCCTAAGGCCAATTGAATAAACGATTGCAAATTCAGAACAATAAGTTTCAAATCGAAGCAATTTCAGGGCACGTAAACTAAACGTTGCAAAGTTCAAGACAGTAAGTTTCAAAACTGAAGCACTTTGATGACAATTGACAGCGGTATTTAAAACTTATTATTCTCAAATTACTTCAGTTCGAACTTGATGTCCTAAATTGCTATACTTAATCTAGGCGTCTCAAAATGCTGCAATTTCAAAACTTATTGTCCTAAAATCCCCCCCCCCCCCATTTAAGTGTCTTTAAAGCTCCAGTCCCCAAACATACGAGACTAAAAAATAATTAAGCCTATCTAAAGGTATCGATTAATTTCTCCTTTGTACATTGTTTTAGGTACCTTTACTAGGCGGAGCGCTTTGCGCATGCACTTGGCATTTCTTTTACAATGCAGAATCCCTTGAGGTAAAACCCTAACATCAATCTTAGGTTAATTAACTTGCCTTTTATGTCCTTATATATATATTGACTCCTAATTCCCGACTATTTTTTTTACAATTCGAAGGTTTTGGTGGCTCTTCAAGCGGCTTTAACGGTAATAGGAAATTTTGCAATGTGCTTTGCAGCGTATCGTATCTACGCAGCATCGCAAGGGAGCTCCGATGAAATATGATCGTCTTAGGGTTTGATAGATAGAAAAAAAGCCCTTTTTTTCCTAAGTTGATAGTAAAGTATAGAAAGAGTTGATGGACTTGATATATAACCCCTCAAAATTACATTTTTATGTCTTGGAGATTGCATGAAATGGAAGCCCATTTTTGAAAATTTTTCGAAATTTCTGCAGTAATGAGTGATTGAGATTCTAACGTTTCGAAGTTCTATTGTGTTTGAAAACGGGCAAAAACCTAAAATGGTCCGCAATGTTTACCCCCCGGACAAATTTAGTCCCCGTGTTTCGCGACGACCAATTTAGTCCCCGATGTTATCGAATTTGAACCAAATTGGTCCCTGCCGTTGAATAGCCGTTACTTTGTATGGAAGTTGACACGTGTCGACATGCGATTGACCAGACTTAAAAAATCATAAATTAAACATTAAAAAGGGGGAAAATCCAAAAAAAAAATTCAAAAAATAGAGTAAAAATCTAAAAAAAAGAAAAAATTACTAATAAATTAAATAAGAAAATAAATAATAAAAAAAATAAAATTTAAAAATAATAAACTAAAATCAAATAAAAAAGAAAGAGAGAATGAGAATATATATAAAAATAATAAACTAAACAAAGAAAAAAATACAAGAAAAAAATAAAAATAAATTGGGAGGGCTGATTAAAATAAAAAATGACCAATAAAAATTTAATATTTAAAAAAAAAAGTAAAAAATAAAAATATATTTATTAATAAAAACTAAATAAAAAAGGAAAAATAAAATTAAGGATAAAAAATGCCTCTAAAAGTTTTACGAAGACCATCCCTGCCAAGTTAATGAGACATAATCGTCCCAGTTCTCAAATTTTTTTTAGCAAATATATTGGGACAATTGCATCCCTGTTAACTGGACAGAGACGAGATCGGGAATTCTCGTCAACTTTCAGTGACATTTTTGTCCTATTTTATTTTGCCACTTATTTTTAGTTTTTAATAAATAAATATCTTTATTTTTTTCTTATTTATTATTATTTAATTTTAACATTTTCTCTCTTTTTTACTTATTTTTTACTTAAATTATTTTAATTTTGTATTTTTTCTCTATTTTAAATTATTATTTTAATACATTTTTATTATCACTTTATTTTTAATTTAATTTAATTTAATTTATTTGTAATTTATTTTAATTATCTCTTTATTTTTATTTTATTTTTATTCATAGTTATTTCTTTTCTTTTTTTTTAATCCTTTTTTTTTGGATTTATTAAATTAATTAGTTTTCTCGTTTCTTTTCTTTTTTTGAATTTTTTCCTTCTTTTTGGATTTTTTCCTCTTTTTTTAATGTTTAATTTATTATTTTTAATACAATTTTCATTCTCTCTTTCTTATTTATTTGGTTTTAATTTTTTATTTTTAAATTTTGATTATTATTTTTTATTTAATTTATTAGTAATTTTTTCTTTTATTGAATTTTTACTCTATTTTTTGAATTTTTCCCTTTTTGGAGTTTAATTTATGACTTTTAAGTCTGGTCAATCGCATGTCGACACGTGTCAACTTCCATCCAAATTAATGACTATTTAACGGCGGGGATCAATTTGGTTCATATTCGATAACATCGGGGACTAAGCTGGACATCGCGGAACATCGGGGACTAAATTGGTCCAGAGGGTAAACATTGGGATCATTTTAGTTTTTTGCCCGTTTGGAAACTGTGGACATGATTTAGATAATTATATTTTATTTTTTGCAAGTGAGATCGATGAAGAAATCTGTCAATGCCACCAAACCAACACTCAATTTTTATCCTATGTTTTTTATTCCCGAGGGGATTGCAGTTTTTGTCAATATATGTATTTATAAATGGAAAGGATGAAATATTCACATCATGACAATATATAATTGACAAACAACCCACCGTCAAGAAATTGGAGTGACACCCGAAAAAATGAATTTAGACCATTCAAATCATTATGTGGACATATGCAATATAAATACGATGTGAAGAAGTGTTACATGATTTCTAAAGTTTTGCCTTCATCGATTTGGTTCAATCATTGTATTGTACCGTAATTGTCCGAAGAGAATTTGCATATATTGAACTATTGAATTGTGATGGAGGGAGATATGAAATGTGTAGTGATGCTTTGGATTTAGGAAAAGTTCCATGCCATACCTTTTAACTACTTTTTTTGTTTTTTCCAATTAAAGGTTTCCTTTTTTTTAATCAGTTATTATTATTTTGGGCGAATCATAGATTTGTTTTCACTTAATCTCCATTGTTTATGTAAGGAATGCAACACATTAACGAGGTTCAATTTCAATTCAGGTTGAATTCAATTGGATTATGATACGTGGATTTTTTCTGGCGGAAAGAATGATTTCTCTTATAAATTATTTCTCTTATAAAAAATGAAAAGAAAAGAAAAATTGTGAACCATAATATTTAACAAGTGTCGGCATATGCTGATTTGATATAACACAATGGGGCATGTAGATGGGACAAAGAATCACAACCGATGTTACTTGTAGTTACATATATGACTTTTCTTTTAGGTTCAAACATAGATTACATATACAAACATTAATTATATAAACTTTTACGAAAGGCATATATATATATATATTATGATGATCTCTTGAAAGTATGACGAAACAATGTTTCATCACAACATAAAGCTTGGTTGAATGATTCTATTACAAATACAATAATTGTAACGAGTGTGTGAGTGGCTTTCCATTTACTATACTATATTTCAATTCAACAGTCAAATCAATCAAAAAGGCATAACCTTTGCTCTTCCCATTACCGAAATTTCCTCTGATCACTTTACTCTCACTCCAAAGAGAAATAAAGATGTGAAGTAGATAAACGATAATCATCGTCCCCAAAGACAAAAATTTAATCAAGGAGAAAGAAATGTCGAGCTCAAGCTCCAGAAATAGCAGCAGTTTATCTAAAGGCAGTAAGTATTCTTCGTCAGCTTCTTCCACTTCGAAGCCGAAGGTTCCGACGGCGGCGTCCGCCGGCCAGCGCCGGCGAAGCGGCGCCTCGATCAGAGATTATTCGAAGGGTATGGGTTGCTTCATTTTCGAGTTGGGACTTTCGTAAATGGGGAAATTTCTTGGCTGGATTTGCGCATTGTTTCATAAAGTTATGATCTTGAACCTTAAGTTATATGCTTCGAGCCCAGTGGAAATTGGTTTACTTGCTTCAGTCGCAGTTTAGTCCTTTCTAACCTTTCGAGAATTTTCTTGATTTTTCGTGCCATTTTAATGGCCTTTAGATACAATACGTCTAAGAACAATAACAAGAAATTTTTTGTTCATTTCATGCTAATTATAACACAAAGATTATGATATAGTGTCAGGGCGAGTAAGAGTTGCTGTTCGATTAAGACCTCCAAATTCCGAAGAGATGGTCTCTGATTCTGATTTTGGCGATTGCCTTGAGCTGCAACCCGAGGTATAAGTTGGTTATAAATTAATATTTCGATAACCAATTTAGGATATGATTCGAAATTTCGAAATAAGGGCAGGATTATCCATCTCTGACCCCATTTCTCCTCGCTCTGTTCTCAGCTAAAGCGGATAAAAATCCAGAAAAACAATTGGGACTCAGACGTTTTCGAGTTCGACGATGTTTTCGCTGAGTTCGCCTCTCAAAAGCGCGTCTACGAAGTAGTCGCAAAGCCCGTAGTTGAGGTAATGAAATATCAGCTCATTCCTTTCGCATCTGCCCGTTGTTTTTCGCCGACGTCTCTCTTTTTTGGCTTAGTTATTTTTTCAGTCCTGTAACTAATCGATTGAAATCGTCTGTCCCACCTTTGATGTCCCACTTCATGTCCCCACAATGCACAATTTTTTAAAAAAAGATATGATACTCCCTCCGTCCCAGCAACTTCACATAAGTTGCTGGGCACGCAAATTAAGGTGGCATTATTATAATAATATAGTACAATGAAAAGGTAAAAAAGCTATATTTTGAAACGTCTTTTAAGAATATTTAATATTATTATATTGATTGTCTGTGATAGTTTTTTGCTAAAAAGGAAAGGTGATAAAATTATTGGGACGCTTGAAATGGAAAAGTGTGATAAAATTAGCGGGACGGAGGGAGTATAATTTATAAATAGCGATGTTTATTCGTTTTTATCATAAAATCACATGAAAGATCAATGATGTTATGATTTGGTGGAATATGGAATAAAAATAATTAAAAAGAGAAAAGAAAAATTGTGAACCATGTGATATAAAATTCAATGGCTAAGATATGGCACAGAGTGGGTCATCAAAGGTGAGACAGACGATTCAATCGGTAATTTAAGGGGATGACATTATAGGGACAACGAATTTAAGGTGTGGCATTATATGGACGTAACTTTCAGAATTTAGCAATTAAGGGGCATTATACGCGGGACCGTATATTTTTCCCCAAATTTTTAGGGTTCCGACGAATTCTGGGGTGACACTGTATGTATAACTTCCAATTCAAATTAAGCAATTTTGGGACAAATCTAGGATTCCGTTGTATAATGTCGCTAATTGCTTAATTCTTTAAAGTCAGTATCCGTATGATGCCACCCCCCTAAATTACAGGACTGAAAAAACAGGTAACTTCATTTTTTTTTCTGTTTTGTTACTTCATGTGCCATTATTTTCCCTCCTTAAGAGCGTCTTGGAAGGTTACAATGGTACGGTAATGGCGTACGGGCAAACAGGCACGGGAAAAACTTATACGCTCGGGCGAATAGGAGAGAAAGACGCAGCTGACCGTGGAATTATGGTGCGAGCAATGGAAGATATATTATCCAAAGTATCGTTCGAAAATGATATAGTCACCGTCTCTTATTTCCAGGTATTCCGAGCATAGATAGATTGTCTCCACATTTTAAATCGAAAAATTGTTTATTTAATTTCTATGTTTGTTCATCAAATGGGCAGCTTTACATGGAAACAATACAAGATCTCCTCGAACCCTCCAACGATAATATATCTGTCGTCGAAGATCATAAAAATGGAGACGTTTCTCTCCCCGGGGCGACCATGGTCGAGATTAGGGATCGTAAGAGCTTCGTTGACCTGCTAAAATTAGGCGAAGCGAATCGTTTCGTCGCGAATACGAAGTTGAATACGGGATCCTCACGAAGCCATGCAATTTTAATGGTGACCGTTTAATTTTTTTATTGATTTTCTTATATATTTTGCCACGATTACGTAGATAAAAGTTATTCTTGAAAAGGTTAATTATTTAGAAATTTGACGAGACCTGCATTGAAATAATTTTAGGACAGTAAATTTCAAAATTGAAGCAATTTGAGGAGCTGAATGGTTTTAGATTTTTAGTTTACTCTGACACACCTCTTAAGCCATGTGTTCTTTCCGCCCTTTTTTCTCTGAAGGTTTACATAAAAAGGGCCGTTAAAGGGAGGAGTTCTCTTACAGCCAAAAACTCTAGTAATAGTACGAGTTTCATGTCTAAACCTTTGAAGGCTCCATTAGTACGAAAGAGCAAGCTAGTAATCATTGACCTCGCTGGATCAGAGCGCATTAATAAGTCAGGTGAAACTCTAACCAAATGTTTTTTTTTTGGAAAAGAAAAACCATATGAATTTTATTTCTGTGTAGGTAGTGAGGATCAGAGTTTGGAGGAAGCCAAGTCAATAAATCTCTCTCTAAGCGGTTTAGGAAAGTGTATCAATTCGTTGGCTGAGGACAGCTCTCACGTCCCTTTTCGCGATTCTAAACTTACGAGGCTTCTTCGAGATTCTTTTGGAGGTGACAAATTTCATTCGAAAAAGCTCCTATCTTTCTAAAATTTGATTTCAAGTAACTGACATAACAGTCATCTCTCTCTCTCAATCTCTCTCTCTCTCTCTGAGTAAATGTACTCAAACTGCATACAGTTCTATCAACTTCAAATGGTAGATATTATTTGGGGTAAATTATGGAAGTCCATGTCTATATTATCTTATTACAATGTGCATAGTAACAATCGTAAAAGAATAGCTTTGTGTGATTCTTCTATATCCTCGGCTTTCATAAGAATGATGGTCTAAATCTTTAGGTACTGCAAGAACGTCGTTAATTATCACTATTGGTCCGTCTCAGACTCATCGAGGGGAGACTTCAAGAACGATCATGTTTGGGCAAAGGGTGAGCTAAGCCTTTCGTAGAAATTTTTTAGTATCAATTTATTCGATGTTTGTTTATTTCTTTTTTTCTTCAGGCTATGAAGGTCGAGAATATGTTGAAAATCAAAGAAGAGTTGGACTACATAAGCCTATCGAGGAGGCTCGAAATGCAATTGGACAAATTAACCGAAGAACACGAAAGGCAGCAGAAAGCGTTTGAAGAAGAGATGGAAAAGATGGCTTTAGATGCTCGAAAGCGTTGTGTTGAGGCGGAAAGGAACTTTTCTATTGCATTGGAGGTTTTTGTTTTCCTCATCATTACGTATCGTTCGATCTTTTATTACAACATGAGATTTGTGTCTGAATTCTTTTGATATCGAATATGAGTTCAATTTTGTGCAGAAAGAGAAAGAGACATGGGATAAACAGGAAAATCACGGGCGGCATCGAAAAGGCAAAGCTAAGCCGGCCGATGATGAAAATGGCCAAAATCCTATCGCATTGGTATTCTATTTTTGCTCGATTAGGTCTTAAAAATTTAATAGAAAGGCGATTTTTTTTTTCGCTTATTTATATTTCTATTCTTTTTTCAGCTTCCCGTGTCGTTTGCTTCTGCTGCTGAAGTATCAGAAATGAAACAAAAGCTTGAAAACGAAACGCTCTTGCGCAGAGCCGCCGAAGAAGAAAACAACAGTCTAAGGAATCATTTGACTGACTTGAAAAACACGAAAGTGAGTCAATCTAATTAATATTCTTACAAAACGCATAAGTTTGGATCTCTAACCACAGTTTCTTTTCGTTTCATAGAACGCAATGGATGTCGAAATGGCGAAGCTGATTGAGATGCTCGAAACTGAAAGGCGTCAGAAGGCCGAACTCGTGAGAGAAATCGAATCATTACAGAGTCATCTTCTCCAAATCAGTTCTGAAGCCGATGAGGTTGGCATTTTCCATAGATCGTAATGGAAATAAACCTTGAAATTTGTTTATTTAGTTCTTATTTTATTACATTGCAGTCTAGAAGAAATCTCGATAAAGATTTGAATGGAAAAATACCATCCATGATTGACTCTCTTACACCACAAAAGAAGAATCTACAGCAAAGATTCTCAGCTGATGGAGAAAAGGGTTCGATGGCTACACTCTTTGGACAAGGTGGTACATTGATATATTCATTTCCTTTTTTTTTGTCTATAAATTATACGACTTTTCTCAATGATTTTCTCTTCGTTGGCTATATTTTGTCAGTTGGGCTGAACAAAATACTATCATTGCTTGAAGCCAAAGAAGCCGATGTAAGAATCCATGCAGTGAAAGTAGTCGCCAACCTCGCTGCAGAAGGTAATAAATAGCAGTTTTAATCACATTGTAAATTAGTTTTCTTTTTACTAATTAAAATCCATCACACTTTTGGAATCTTTTAAATTTATTATAAGAGGTGAATCAAGAAAAGATTGTCGAGGCCGGCGGTCTAAAGTCATTGCTTAACCTCTTGAGAAGCTCTGGCGATGAGACCGTTCATCGAGTTGCAGCTGGTGCTATAGCAAATCTTGCCATGAACGGTAAGTGTTATATATATATATATATAATATAAATATATATATATGTATGTATATATATGTATATAGTATTTATGAATATTAGAGATTGTTCGATAATTAGGTAGACCCTAGATAGGTTCGAGAAAATAAATAGATGTAACCATTCTCTTACAGTGTGACGTCGAGCTGTTCCTATAGAGCTTATTGAATCCATTACAAGAATGTGTTTTCTTGTCTACTTTTCAATCAGTAAGAAAACATCAGTTTTTTCTTGCCATCAATTAGTCGTTGCCATTTTTGAAGGCTAGGGTTCTGACGTAAAATGCTCCGAAATTGCTTAATTTCAAAGTTATTGTACATATGTCATCTCCTAAATTCTTTGTCCATGTAATTCCACCCCTTAATTTACAGGACTGAAAAAATAAGTAACCATGTTTCTCTTGGCATATATATGTTAGAGACCAATCAAGAACTCATTGTGTCTCAAGGAGGCATAGGCTTATTACACCTAACGGCTTCTAAGGCCGAAGATCCTCAGACACTTCGAATGGTCGCCGGCGCATTAGCAAATCTCTGTGGCAATGGTAAGAAACTGTATTTCGTATATTCGCTTTCTTTCCAAATACCTAATACGCAAAATTATTATTTCCTCGTTTTTTTGCAGAAAAGTTACAAGTAAAACTAAGAGACGAAGGAGGTATTAGAGCCTTACTCGGAATTGCCCGATGCAAACACTCGGACGTTTTGGCCCAAGTCGCTCGTGGGCTCGTAAACTTTGCGAAATGCGAGTCGAGGCCATCCAATCGAGGTTCTTTTTTTTGTTATTTTTCCCCGTAATTTAGGGGTGGCATTTTGTGGACAAATTATAGGATTCCAGCGTATAATATAGACTTCCGACCAACTTAGGCGGGAGAAAATAACTTTCAGAATTAAGCAATTTAATGTCACTTTCCTAAACTCACTTTCCCAATAATACCACCCCCAGTTACAGGATTAAGAAATTAAATCAACCATATTTTATAGCATGATAGTTGCACCTAATTTTTTATTTATTTATTTAATTAAAAACAGGGAGGAAGAGTGGGAAATCGATCCTAATTGAAGACGGCGCTCTTCCGTGGATTTTGGAGAACGCTAACAGCGAATCTTTGGCGATACGGCGTCATGCTGAGCTGGCACTTTGCCATTTAGCTCAACATGGTAATACTTTTTCTCCTCCTTTTTTTCAAACCTTTAAGGCTGCGTTTGGTACGAGGCTTTCGGTTAGGAAAGAATTGGTGCTAGCTAAGGTATCATTTTGTTCTATGTGCTAACTTAGTTTTCCATCTTGGGCTCCACATATAAATTCTGAATACCAAACGCAGCCTAAAATAATTATATTATTACAAGAAATCTTTGTATTTTCTTACAGTTGTATATATGGGATGTGCTTTGATTCCTTCTTACAGAGGTTAATGCTAAGGAGATGATAAAAGGAGGCGCTTTTTCGGAGATTGTTCGAATTTCGAGGGATTGCGAGCGAGAGGATGTTAGGGCTCTCGCGCGACGAATATTGAAGAATGGCCCGAGTTTTCAAGCCGAATTAAAGAAGCTGCCGCGAAATTAAATTTTTTTTTTTTTAGTTTGAAAGGAGTTACTTTTGATTTATATTGTTGAAGGATATTTGATTCTTGCATATATGTGCTTGTTTTTTTTTTGGCTATATATTTTGTATATAGTGAAGTATTGTTGTGGAAGGTGGAATGGTTGATTTTGTTGATTTGTAAGTGGCATTTTATGTTGAATATATTTTTCCTAGCAAAATTATAAATTTGGGTTTATCAATTTTCTATTTGCGTAACAATATTTGTTAAAGGACGAAAATAAATTATTGTCCGCATTTTATTGGAGTTTTTGGATGACCAAAATAAATCGAAAATCCTAGATCGTCATATTTTGGATGATCAAAATAAATCGACTTTTTCGTAGGAAAATTAAATCAATTTGTTTCGATACGAAATTAACTGATTTATTTTTGCAAGTAGGTATAATATTAGTGAATTATCGTCTCATTTTTTTTCAAGTACGTGTTTTTTCATATAGGGCATCATTTATTATGTAAAATATTTGAAAAAGCGGATTATTATTATCCTTACACCGTGATCAGTAACAAATCAGTTTATTTGGATATGGTTCTAAGAAGATAAAATATTTATATTATATAATTTAGTACTCAACTCAAGCAGTCTCTGTAATGTCTTTGGACTGCTGCTGCAATATTGCATCAACTTTGCCATCCAACTCTTCGATCTAACACAAAAGGATAAAAAGGAAATTTTGTCAAGTCATGTAATAATTTTTTGGAATAATAGATTTCACGGCCCTAAAGCCCAAGGTTACGTTGACTTAACATGATATCATCAATCTTTTTCATTTTTTTTTGTAATTGGCAAGCATTTAAATTCACGTGCCTATCATACCCAACTACTCCCATCAAATTTCGTTGTTTATTCATTAAATGCAGTGCGTAGCCAAGCTACATATTAATATATTATATCATGATATGCCAATTATATAAAAATACGCATTCATTTATATAAAAATAATTGCTTATAATGCTTTTGATAATAATAATAATAGTACTACGAAGTACCTTGTCCATCAAATCTTCAACTTTCTGAGCATCTTTAACAGTTTCTTCAGCTAAATCTTCAACCAAACTTACAACTTTCTTGAATTCTCCTTCGGGCAATGATTCGATGATTTCTTCAGCTGCCTGTGTCTGCTATTCTCTCTACTGTCTCAGCTGCTATATCAACTTCCTCTGTGTGTGTATATATATATATACAAATGATTATAATAAATATAAATTTATTAGGATTCATCATAGAATAAGAGATCTTTACTCGTTAGTGTTCGTATGTTTTGGATCACCAAGGGAACGAATAGCAGTAATCCAGCGAACCCAGTTAACCTTTTTGCAGATCAAAATTCAAACACATGGATGGACATATTTTAATTAGCATAAAAGATTTTTAAGGGAAAAAAAAAGGAAAGAGAAAAGAACTAACTAACCATGGATTGTCTGAGAGTGCTGAAGGAATTGGCAAAGTGGAAAGAATATCTCCAACAGCTGATTCTGGTGTTGCTTTCCTCACTATTAAACCCTTCTAATACATTCATACATATATATAAACCCTCAAAACTATATATAGAAAAAAACATATGTATATATATGTATATAAATAAAGAGAGAGAGAGAGAGAGAGAGAGAGAGAGAGAGAGAGAGAGAGGTACATGGTTGATGCTTCGATGGATCTTCTTGTATGGCCTGAGTTCTGAAAATTGAAGATTTTGAGGAACTGAATAGTAACCTTCTTTACTGAGAGGAGAGATATAAACTGAAGGTGCTATTTGATGAGAACTGCTTTGAGTTTTGCTCAAGCAAGTGCAAGAGAATGAAGCACTAATAACAGCCATGGAGTCAATATTCCTACCTAATAGGATCAAGAAAATTTGGTGTGTGTGTGTAAGTGTGTGTTTTCAACAGATCTTTGAGAAGAATATAAAATAGATCTTCGTGTGATTGAAGGCTTTGATTGGCTATATAACGTGCAGCTCCAATAATGAAAGTGAAACTGACTTTTTTAAAGACCTCATCATTTAAAGTTTTCTTTTTTTTTTTTTCCTTTTCAATAATATTCCTAGATATTTCAATATGAAACCAATCTGAACCTGCTTGACAAGTACAAAAGCTCTTCCATATGAAATATAATTGGCTGGTTCGTATAAACAATTTATTAACCCGTTTATAACGTGACTCTATTTGATTCAAGAAGAAAAATAAAATAATTTCTTACAATTCGAGGAATGAAACCGTGGACGAGGGAAGGTAATTACATCTTTGTCCTTTCTAGTGGCCAATAACAATTTAAAAAAAAAATATCTTTTACACTATAAAGTCAGATATATCATAAATCTATATAGCTCTCGTTATTAAATAAATACTTTTCAATGACATCGAGAAAAATCGACCCATAAAATGAATCGCCAAAAAAACTACTAAACAACATTCAAAATTGATCTATAAATAAGAAAATGGGCATTTGAACTTGCTAGTTAATGCATCCATCTCCCCATTTTCATGGTCATAATCTTCCTCTTCTTATGAGCTCTATGCTTCGAAGCAATCCTAAGCTTCCTCTTTGCATTTCTCGCCGGATTCACAACAGCCATTACCATTTCGTCTCTCTTCCTTTTATCCCTCTTCACCTTCAGATCCTTCTGCATTCGACCGTATAAGTGTATATAAGCCTCCATTCCTAAGACGCTTCTTATCTTCTCCGATACTTCTTGGGCTAATTGCTTCATATCATCTGACCCAAAAAAGAACGTAAGAAAAAAAAAATCCACCAACATATAAGAAAAACGATCAATTATTAATTAACTTTACCTGTGACGACTTTTCCAGCGTAGCCTTCGGAGACTCGGTAGAGAGGAAGCAGCATTTGGTATGCATAGCACTGAAGATCTTCGTTGCAAGTCGATGAAAGAGTTTCCTTGCTGAGAAGCTTTGGTGCAATGAGTTTGAAGCAATTGAAGACGAATTTCATCTGCAAAAAACGAATAAAAAAATGAGGGTTTTTGGTTTATAAACTGCCTTCGATTGAAGAAAGAAACTGTAATAGATTCAGATAATATACCTGAGTGTCCTCCATGTCCAGGGAGATTTTCCCCATGGTCTGAAGCAAAAAGGAGATGAAGGGATTATGGTGCTGATTATTATTACTATTTTGTTGCTGCTGACCATTTGAATCGTCGAAAGAGGTGGTGAAATTCGTAAGGACTCTCCTTCCTCTCCGTGAATCGAGGATGCCAAAGGCTTTGACGAAGTGTTCTTTTTCGGTGGAGTCTAAATCTGCCCAATACTTCGAAACGTCGCCCTTTATGTTCTTTGTGAGCAGTGATTGGAGTAGGCAGATCGAAGAGACAAGGTTTTGCATGAGGATTTCGAGGGCATTGTTATCGCTCGGCGGAGAATTCAGCTGACGGCAAAAGGACGAAGCTGCGAGGAAAAGCTTGCTCTGCTTTGTAAGGAAGAAAGATTCGATGGACGTTTTGGTGTTATTCCCATTGCAAGCTTCGCCCACGGCGTTGAAGTAGAGAGACCACAGCTGATTCGATATGTCGCGCAACAAAGAGTGAGGATGGAGCAAAAACGTGGAGATTGCTTCCCATATGTCCTGTTAAGATTAAGAAGACAAGAGTCGAGGAATTCTGAGCTTTGTAAGAATAGGAAAACAGTAAAAGTTTGGGGAATAGGCTCGTAAAATCCCCTGCTGCATAATTTTAGGCTTAATTATTTTTTCAGTCATGTATTTGGAATGACATTTATGGACACCGAAAAATTAGGAGGCGAAGATTTTACAGACAAGCAATTTGTGAACACCTAAATAAATGTCGCAATTTTAAAATTGCAAGATCCATTTAGGTGTGTCATCAAATTTCTGTAACTTCGAAATTTATTGCCCCAAAAATTGTCACCCCCTAATTTCAATGTCCTTAAAATCACACTCCCCAAAATATACAGGACTACAAAAATAATTAAATGGAATTTAAACTCAAACTCTCAGATGCCATTTTGGCAGGCTATGCTGGGCAAAGCTCTGCCACCGAACAGAGTGGTATCCAACTCCGTTGATATTTTGTCGTGTATGGATGTACCATAGAAATATAAAAAATAAAAATAAAAAATTGTGCGATCCATGTTATAAAGAACGTATTATACCTCCATATCAGCATCGAAGAATAACTTGGG
This sequence comes from Craterostigma plantagineum, assembly GCA_027422505.1. Lineage (NCBI taxonomy): Eukaryota > Viridiplantae > Streptophyta > Magnoliopsida > Lamiales > Linderniaceae > Craterostigma > Craterostigma plantagineum. The sequence goes on from JAPQWV010000012.1 coordinate 21,922,447, forward strand.
GAACTGATGTAGGATCTTCTTAAACATGACAAGTGAATGGTAGGCCTCATTCCAAGATAGTGTGGCAGATTCTTCCTTTTGGGAAGAAGCAACGGCCGACAGCAGAATATGCTTCATAACGGGAAGTACTTTGCTAAGTTGCTTCTCAAACCTTTTCTCCATAACTTCTGCCAGTAAACCCAAAACCTGCAAAAGAATCGTTGTTGGACGAAAATCATTTATATTGCATGCAATGTAATATTATCGCAGTAGGAGATTTAATAACAATTCGACAAAAAGATTGTACGAAATGATGAGAAATCACTTCTGTTTTTACCTGTGCTGAAGGAGCCCGAAGATTCTGCTTCTGACCAAGGTACCAAACGAGACTATACTCGAGAATGGCGTGAAGCGAATGAGCGCTGACATGCCTGATAAGACATTCTATTGCAGAAACAACCATTTTTCGAACTTCGATGTCGTCATCGTTTGCCAAAGAGACGACCAAATGCACAAACATTGTCTGAGATTGTCCGTCCACAGTATTCTGTGGGAACTTCAGTATTATTGCATAGAGCATCTCTAGGACAGATTTTCTTCCAGCAGGATGTTCGTACCTAAACGATGTGATGAAATAAGTTACAATTTGAGCAAAGGCGAATAAAATAATACAGAAGTCCAATGCCTTACCTCAGATGGTCGAGTAAGAAATCAAGTTGCTGTTGCAAGCGCTTCTCAGAAAGCTGGTAGCCAAGTAAGAACTGAAGCAAAATTTCACGGCACTTTTTACAGATTGTTTCGAGCTGACTTTGTACCATTAACTCCGCAACTATCTGGACAAGATCGTAAATTTCAGGCACCACCAATTTTCGTTGAATGATAGCTTTCAACAGCGAAAGGGCGACGAAAGATGGATTTTTTGCAAAGTCGATAAACAGTGGAAATTGGATCAACGTGTGCAGCTGATCGGTAGACAGTGTAACTTTCGTACTACGCAAAAGCATAGTCAACAGCTTTATACACGATTCCGTCAGCTGATTTCGAGCATTTCCCGAGCTCTGCGCGATGTCAAACAACGAAATCTTTATCTTGTCAGCTTGACCTACAAATGATGGCAAAGGCAGCCTCACTAGCATTGACAAGCACCCAATCGAAGCAGTAACGATATTCTCGTATTTTGAATTCAAACACTGAGTCAGCATAGCGACAAAGGGGTCTAACAATGACAGAAGTTGCTCCTCTTTGTTGAGTTTCACTCTTCTCAAATAATTGTGGAGGATACCAAGAGCAAATGAAGTTATCAAATGGGAAAACTGCCGAACATTCAACAATCTATTTGGTTTACTTGTCCCAGAAACACAACCATCTCCATTTTCAGGTTCTTCATCACGCAAACCGTCTCTAATCAGGGAATTCAGAAATACAAACAGCTCAGTCGGTTCTACGGATGGATTGCATTCAATGCCAGCGGCTATATGACTCAACATCTTCTCCAATTTCGACTTTACTTTCTGAGTGAGTTTCCCATTGAGATGAACCTCGATAGGAGAAAGCAGTTTGAGAGCGTGGGATTTGAAATTTGTGTTCTGGGCAATGAGCTTTAGCGTCTCATATGACTTCTGCTTCCTCGTCTCTTTCATCTTAGAAGCAATCTTGTCCACCTCTTTCTGGTCAGAAACATCGCCAAGTATGTCACTAACCACGACAGAAAGAAGGTCTTCCAAGCAGTAATCCAACTTCCCACATATGGGCTTCGCAAGAAACTTGGCTAGAATAAAATTGAGCGTGTAGCCAAGCACATGCAATTCAAATCCCCTCTTCAGCGTGCCCTTCAACACTTTAACGATAAACTGCAAGTGATCCAACCCTAATTCATCAAGGCAAGCGGCCAAAGCAGATCTAGCTTCATCCCTCACGCTTTCCAGGCGATTCTTCAGAAAGTTTGAAATGCGGTGAATAATTGTAGGTAGCTGCAGCTCCATGGTCTCACGGGGGAGAAGCTTTAGGAGCTTGAGCGCAACCAGGCTGATATTCGCGTCGACTTTATCCGAATCATCCATTAGCTTCCGAATTTTGGGGAGCAGGCTATCGCTTAAGAATGCCCGCATGGCAGGAATTTCCTCGGATAGATTATCTTCACTGACCAATGCATCCAAGAAATGGAAATTTTTGAGAACAGCGCATATGAGCCGAAGCAAAACCTTCTGCTTTTCTGGCTTGAGCTTCAAATCGCGGAAGCATCTGGAGAGCAGAGCACGATAGCGGTTCCATTCCATGCAACCACAAATCGATGCAAGGGCATCTATGCAGGCGCTTCTGATATGTTCGTCCTTTCCATCTTGCAGATCGAACAACATGCTAAGCAGCAGAGGGAGAAAGACTTTATTGGTGACGCCCTACATCCATTGCGAAGAGAGTGATCAATATGCAGAAAATTGAGGATAGTACTACAAGATTGTTTACCTTGGAAAGGTTCCCTGAGCAGACAGCACTTTTAAAGCGAGAAACTGCCCTGGCTCTCCGATGTTTCTACACGGAAATTGGAATATAGGTGATAAAGTGGCCCTTCATAGTGGAAAAAATTCTCCCAGATATTAGATGGAAGCTTTACCTGTATGTGAACTATGTTTGTGAAGAAATCTTGTTCGGCGTCATCGCAGCACAATTCCGCGTATGAACCAAGGTTTTCCACTTCAGGGATCCTCAACACCATTTCTCTAAGTAAATCGAGCCATACCTACTCGTATGATGTTATTTTAATGTGTCAAACATTGTAGGCTCATAGCGATGAAGCATATATTTCAGAAAGAAAATAGAAATACCTTTCTAACAGTGTTTTCCTTGTCCATAGCATCGCCCATATTCTTCAGAAGAAACTTGTTTGCTATCTTGAGGACGCTTTCTTTGGACCACATGGGATTGGAGTCGAGTGATCCTCTAAGGATCTGGGACGAAAACTCAACATACGAAACTAACAACCTGAATGCATTTTGCCTTAGGATTATCTCTGAAGATGACATGTCATGTATGGAGTGAGCCAAGACCAACAATGCGTGCTCCTCGGGAACAGAGTGAAAGAAGTTCACATTAATCTTGTCGTAAGCACGGAGTACTCTGTCATAATCAAGACCATCTATCTCCATTTCCATGGTAGCATTTAATTCACGAAGAATACTTGCCTGTGAGGAACAAATTTAAGAGAGGTCACTACTTCCCCTCATCATTGATGACAGTGTATAAAGAATTGAGAATTCACAGAGAAATACCAGTGGAAGCAGCCAAGAATTCTTAGTTGCCAGAGCATCTAGAACGTCGCAAATGGAACCACGGGCAGCAGTATCAGATGAAATAAGAAGTGGGCTAATGGAACTCAATATCTTCTTAACAGCCGAAGTGCCGAGCACGGTGGCAAGCTGACAAATGATTTGCATTACAACAATGCAGGTGTCTACAAAAGATATAGCCTCGAGGTGAGTGATCAACAAAACGAAAACAAGACAGAACTAGTGTTGAATGAGCAATGGGCCAAACCGTTATTCTGACGTCTCTTTACGAGAAGTGGGAGTAAAATATCGATGAACCTTTCAGCTATCAAAGGCTCGCTCACATACTTCGCTACCATGCTGAAGATGGTTAATTCCATCTTGCCTGGGAGCTTGACCAGCTGCTGCCTATAGGAAGGGATGAAATAATCATGAATTAGAGGGAATGTTATTTAACATCCAGTAGACAAGAATTTGGAATAGTTAATCATCAACATAATTCACAGTGATGAACATAAACTTGCCACACATCATTTTATATAATCATCATGGAGATACCTTAGGTTGGGCATCGAAGAAATGGCAAATAATGTATTCTCTAAGCAATAGAAACACTAATATCACAAGGGAAAGCAAAGAAGCAATACCTCCTAGCAGAATTGCGGCTCATGAATGCATTATGCAAGCTGCATATAAGAACATCAATGTGGGGAAGCAGTATTTTCTTTACACTGTCATCTTCCACACCCAGCTCATCATCTAACTTCAGTAAGTTCTTTGCGAACTTCAAAACGCCAGACATTATTGATTCAGAAGCTGATGGTACGGCAAGCATGGAAAATATATCAGGGACAAGATTTGTTTCCTTGAGTAGCAGTGGTACAAGATTGAAGCTTTTACTCATTGCTAAAAAGCAATTGAACAGCGAACTGGGCTTTTCGCTGCTGGCACCCTCTTGCTTGAAATTAACGATCAAGGATTTAATTGATGTGAAGAAAAGGTCCCAGAATTGATCACCGAAATCATGGGTCTCATATTTAAGAAGAACTTGATATATGATTTTCAGGCACAAGGACCTCATGTCCTTGATCTGCTTCACGCTCATTCTATCCTGCAAGACACAAAGAACAACGATTAATCCATATTCAAGTTAATATGTGAAATGGAAGCTCCATTCAGCAGAAAAGCAAAGAGATGCTACTAAACACTCAGACTTATGTCATAGACTACAGACAGAGGTTTGAGACGTTGTATGGACGTTCACAGATCACTCTAGGGGATATCGGAAAATAACACATTGACACGGAGAAAGGACACCAGCGCGGAAAAAATAAGGAAAAACTTCATCCACCCAAAGGGTTGCCTTTATGGTTATATCTTACTAATGGATTGAACCTTTTTTATTTCATGAGGAAGGAACAAAAAAGGGGAGGAAAAGTGATGACAATAAAGTTGGCTTCGCAACATTATCAATGACACACTCTAATCAACGTGATTATAATACGAGCAAAACAGTGATAGTTTCTTACCAAAATTTGGCTCTCCCCTTCACATTTAGATACATCCAAGTCAAGTCCAGACCGGTTTTGCTCAGTAGCCAGTCTTGAACCGCAAAGTGATGATGTGCAGCTAGCTAATATCTGGACTACACAGTTCGTCAACAACCCCAGAAAGGGAATAATGTGAAATTCATCAAAAACCGCCAAAATATCCTCAAAAACATGCAGAAAACCATATTTCTGCTTCCAAGTTAGGATCTTTATGTCATCAGTTGTACACTGCTTTAAGGTAGACGAAGTATGAACTTCATCTTCAGGACTTACTGTAAGACTGCAAGTTCCTCTACTGAGTTCCTTATTTCTTTGTGAAAAAGAAGATAGGGGCTCAAGTAACATCTTGAAGAAAAGGCGGAGCTCTTCAACATCAACCTGAACCAAGAACGCCAGAATGGCTCTTCGATGACTGACACTTGTATTCTGGTTCGATAAAAGCACGAATTGAGGTTTGAGTCAATGCAATAAACTGCAAACTAGTGCAGTTATCTGAAACTGAACTAATCAAATTTTATGCATACAAATACCTTCTGGGAACCAAGCATTTTCAGGTTTCTGACTTTTGGCATCAATATTCGGGTGACAATGGGTATAACATGAGCCCTGTGTTTCACATCTACCATAGATAAACTCCACCTTGCAAGTTCCTCCCGCAGATGCTTTGCATCGATCAAATTTTTCAGATGAACAGAGTATGGGATTAGATAATCCTCCTTCCAGTTCAACAAGCAATCGAGAACCATCATCTGTAGATCGGCATCATTCTGATCAAGAAGCCTGAATTAACCAATTCCCCACAGCCCCAGAGGATTTGTAAGTTAAATTATATAAAATAAAACCAAGCGTGTAGAACGACAATCATAGTAATTTATCATAGAGTCATGCATTAGTAAGTTATATATAGACAAAATATGGTAAATGAAAAGAAACAAAGTAATAGCGAACCTATACTGGAGGATGTTTCTTAATAATTCACTCTGATAAACGGCTTTTGGGCTTCGGAACAATCTAAGAAAGCTTAGCCAATCCTTCAGAACCCCAATCCATTCTTTTCCCTTGCGTTCTAGGATATGAGGAACAGCATAGCTAGGTGGATGAAGATTAAACGAATTAATATTCCATTTTCCAATAATGAATTAAAAAAGTCAAGACGAAAGAATACTCGGGGTCACCTTGTAGTGATGCCATCGACTTTGCAGCCCAAAAATTTCAGGAACAAAGGCACTATTTCATGAGAGTGAGATTCTGCTAATGTTGGAACCTTTTGTAGAGTTTGGATCAGATGGGATACAACTGTCGCGCATGGAGTACTATCAAACTGAGAAAGAGCATCAAAATTGAATCGTCCAAGTAAACCTGTAATAGCCACTGAGCTTTTAGTGAGATATAGCTGAGTAGCCACATAATTCTATGAGAAACCCTTCTACTAATTTTCCGTTTTATCTTTCACGCATTCAGCAAATGGAAATAAAAGTCCAAAGCACGTGAAGCATTCTAGAACAGTGAAAGGCGAGGTAACCATCAACAGTAAAATCTTTCAAGAAATAGAAGTTTTCAATACCAGCGTCTTCGTCCATATCATTAACGCCGCCCTGACCAGGTTGACTCTGAAATGTTAAAAAATTCGACTGACAATGATCCAGATATTTCACGTACTGGTTCCATACAATCCGAAAGTAGCGGCCAATGAGAATACTGAGGCACTCATATGCATAACTCCATAAATAACTGAATCTGTTGTGAAATATACCGATAACTCCATACAAAGTAATCGTTATATATTGTTCTGCAATTCTGTTAGCAGTCAACATCGTCTGTATTTTGGATATCGTGAGAGTGACTTTACGGCTGGTTTCTATCGATAGGGAAGTCTCTTCAATAGATTTGAGGAGGTTAAGAACCTGCAATTGAAAAGAAAAAAAAAATTATAAATGAACACGTCGGATGATCCCAGTGGCCACGAACATTTTCCCTTACGTCATCATTATGTGGTTCATGAGCGTCATTGATTGAGACATCCTCTGCAATACCATCTTCAGCAGGGAGTGCTTTCATGGTTGGCCCATAATCCAGAGGTTTATAGTGGCACAGAATGCGAAGGGTTGAAAGGCGGATGTCTTTCTTGGCATGGCACAAATTTTCAGCAAACACGTCCAATGCCTCCAACACGTTTCCAGCCACCGATTCTGTGATTCTCCTGTTTATTGAAGGTAACGAATCTCATTGTATCCAAAACTACGGAGATCTAATCAAAACAAAAATTAAAATTCACAAATTGAATAATTAACTCACACAGAAATTGAATCCAGTATATAGGCTACAGCAGAAAGTATTTGAGGCGCCGTCTTGTATTTTTTTGCAAGATGCAAGAATCTTTTCAGTGTTGATTCATCATGTTCTACATTCCTGCTAGAAACTGACATGTGATAAGAACGCAGCGCGACACCAATCAAGCTATGCCAAGTGCCTTCGGCTAGTCCTGCAGACCATTAACAAGATTTGAGGATGGCAAATTTAAAAAAAAAAAAACTCATGAAGGAAGCTCATGTGAAGCTAATAAGATCTTAACCAAATTAAAAAAAAAAAAAACATTCATGAGGGAAGAATCAGACATCATATGTTACTACCAGATTCAACAATCAGAAGCTCTTCAACAGCATCTATCAAGTTCAAGAGCAAGGACGGGTTTGCCCCAGCATCTACAAAATGAGGATGGCACCGAACAACACCCCAAAGGATAGCCAACTTATTTTGCTGAAATGGGACGGGGAACAGATTCCTGTCCACAGCTTCAGTGAAGTTCGAAATCCAATAGAGAATCGTCTCTTCGAAAAATTTGTGAATATTCGAGAGATTTTTCGCGGATCTCAAATCAACCAGCCCGGGATTGTTTTCTTCCATTTTCTCAGAAAGGTCAACCATTAAATGTAGTACTTCTTCTGCGAAGATTCCTATCAAATTATTGAATGAACTGCAATTTGGCCAAGGAAATTGGATCAAATACTAGAAAAATATAAGGGTGCTTTTAAGTGCTTTTATGTGCCATTAAGAGGAGTGATTCAAAGCACATGAATCATACCTCATGATACTTAATCCAAAGTAAGGCAGAAAGTTGGAATCCTTCAAAACATTCTCGATCAGGGTCAGTAAACTGTAGCCAAAACAGATGCGTAAGACCAAGAGGACTATGGATCAAGTTTGAACATCAAATATTTCGGAAGTTGCATCAAGAAAGTGATACCTTCTCCTCCTTAAATTAAAAACGGACTCCCATTTGGATGAAATAGATTGCAGAGCTGAGATGTCTTTAGAGCTGGAAAGGCCACCGATAATGCAAACCATAATTTGGAGGACTTTATCAATAACAGCAGATTCTTGGTCATCAGAATTTGTGCTAACGTTAGGAACAACGAAACTGCGTAGAAGCAGTCCAACTAGTTCCACTACAGGGTCGTAATCTACGCAGAAAAAAATTAACATATCTTCAGTAAAGAGTATATACAGCATGCTAACCAGCAAATAATGGCCTCGGCTCACCAGAAAATCTCCTGGGATAGTCACCCTGCACCACAGATAACAGCACGGCCAAAAGGTGGCATAAATGTATACTATTCCCATGCACGGATTGTTTTATTTCTTCGCACAAGCATTTCCATATTATTTTCAGTTCGGAAGGATGTAGTTCTTCATGTAATCTCTCAAAGGCGATTGATAGAACTTTAAGAACGGAGTTTGAATCTGTACGTGTCCACGAAATTTAGAAATAAATTGTAAGAAAACATCATGAGAAACAGCGGCAGATCTGACAAGACACATTTGAATAACCAAGACTTCGTAATAAAAGGAAAAAATTCAGTAGATAAAATATTTGCAAGATTTCAATAGCTTCATCCCCATGAACGATCCACTTAGTATGTAATTCTTCCCACTCAAGAAACTCAAAAAAAGGTGTAATGGTCTGTAAGAGAAAATCTAAACATTTGCTTGACCTTTACACCCACTAGGTTCATAAAACTTCCAAAAAGCTAAACTTTTTACGAGACAAAATTGGAAGAGCTCTCCAACCACTATGCATGCAAATATACTACAATGCTAAACTGTCTCAAGAGGCATAAGTTTATCCTGACAAAATGAAATCAAGACGCCATTGTGCTTGAACGTTATAGGAAAAACCATCGATGAATTTGTTTCTCTTCTCATATTGGTGTCACATATTATAGTACATGGCCCAATCACGTTTCCAATCACACATCTAAACAATAAAGCATGCCATCTGTGGAGCAATTAGAACAGTCAGCCTAAAATGCCAAAAAGGTTTAAATAAAGTGGCATAAAATAAAAGAAAAAAAGTGTTGTGATGACTAAATCTTTGAGTACCAAATAAAAATAGATACCTCCAAAGTTTCTACCATCAATTTCGAAGAAGGACTCGTCCCAAAATAGTGGCATTAACGCTTCCGCCCGTGAATGCAGTTTTGACGAACTAATTCTTATAACATGGGATAGTAAAGCACCAGCACCTGAAAGTCTTATTTCCAATGGTTGCTCCACAACTTCATTCATGAGCTCCATTATACCTGCTCGGTTTGACAAAAAAACTCTTAATTTTACTGGTTAAAAAGGACATGTATGAAACTGTATTCACCCTTCATCAGCTTTGTAATTTCAGCATACTATGTCGCATACCTTTCTTTAGTTGATGCACAGGAGCTTTCCGTAACAAAAAGGATACGGACTCAGCCATAAACTCCCGAACATAGTCTCTATGGTAGTATCTTAATTTTGAAGAAATTCTGCATATATGAAATTGGAGGCAATGAGTAAACACAAAAATATATAATTAATTTAACTTTACGATTGTTATGATTTTATTTTATACGTTCTTCGAGCTAAATATTTTAGATATCTTAAAACGGTGTCTATTATTGAAGTAAGATGTTATATACAGATATACAATTACCTTATAATATAAACGATATCTTCTTTAAGATACTTTTGCAGGTACATCGCAATGTACGACCATGATATGAATATCTGCAATGTATTAACCATTAAGATACTTCGATAAATGCCAACAACTATCACATGCAGAGAACAATAAAATTAGATAATGCTGGGAAATCTCATAACCTGCTCGATTATCTCTGGATCCCTGTCAGCGCCACTTTGAAGAAGATGTTCAACAGCGTCAGCAATTCTTGGAAGAAACCTGAAAAAGCAATTATCCTTATGGGCTATGAGCTTTTTAACCTCTACCATAGCAGCTTCAATGGCAGAAAGACTATAATTTTTTCCTATCATTGTCACATTACAATTGCAAAAACTTATTACAGAGTTCTATATCGTTGCAGTATTTATTTTACCCCGATGTTTTGCTATTTCTATAAGAAAATTGATAGAGAAAAGAGAATATTTCAAAATATTTAGCTTTAGGATTGAAGCTGAAGCTTCTTCCCTTTCTTTCCAGCATGGCCTTGCTACTTATTGCACATAGCAGTAAGAGAACTTCAAAGATGAACCAATGATTAAGTGAGATACTTTTCTACTAATATCTCCATTAAAAATAAAAAGTTCACCATATTGCTTGAGGAAGGTTTTTGTAAGCTTCAGTTCGTTCAAAAAAGGATAAGTTGAATACATGAAGTCAAAGCCAAAAGAATGGAAATTGGGAACAAAACAGAGATTCTTTAATATCCTATCTCTAAGTTTATATCCAAAACCTCGTAAATGAATAGTTCATTGCCCCTAACGGCCTAAACCTTCTCATATCAAGATTATAACGTACTCTCATAAAACCAAAAAAAGGGCATTACTTCAATTTATGAATGAGCCTAATGCTAAACTGTTTCCACATTCTAGATTTGCCTGGAAAGTACTTGTCAAACTACCTACGGATTGAAACAAAAAGTCGGTAATAGAGTAACATAGTTGCCACCAACTTGCAAGAGCTTTGAGATATTGTAAAAAAAAAAGCATGTAACATCCTGATCATAAGTTAGCACAACTTACGGTATGAAATCCTTTAGAAGATCTCTAGATAAAGCAGCAAGCAACCTGGAAAACATGAAATTCAGATAATACAGTACTGAAAATGAAAAATCACATGGATATTGGAATATGATTATAAAACAATCAAGACAAAGGCAAAAGGAAACAATCTCAACATTAACGATACCTCAATATGGGTTCAAGTGATAACCTTCCTTCCATGTTTAACCTTGACAGAAGACTCAAAATTAGCATATCCTTCTGTATGACAACTTGTTCATATGTTTGCACCAGAGGAAATATTTCCTCGTAAACAGAGATGAAATCCCGGGACGTGTTCAGCTCCTGCAAACAGCAAGTTGCACAAGTAAAAGCAGATATGTCTTTATTGCTTTGCATAAATTTTCAGATAGACAGAAATATTTTAAGTAGTTGCTCTTGCTCCAAAGCAGTTAAGGTGCAATACTTGATTACTAATCAATAATCAGTGAAGAGAGCAAAAGCAGAGCATATCATACTCTGTATTCGATAAGACAATCACGGAAAAAAGAAGAATCCTCAGAGGGCTCCGCTCTTAACGGATCAAGACTTCGATAAACATCTATGTCGATCTCCTCTATTCGCTGCGAAAACGTCTTGAACTGCAATGACGAAAACAGCCATATTCATCAAATAACGATTAGAACACAGACTAAGCATTTCAAATTGCGAACAACAAAATATTCCAAATACTAAGAATTTCCAATTACACACAACAAAATTGAAGTAATACTAAGAATTGCGAACGCACTATTCATATCATGAAGGACTTACAACAAAGCGTCGGCGTCCCGAGGCAGACTTGTTGAGCGACTTCACCGCCTGAGCGTGGGAAGGCGTCGCCATCTTCCAATTGCAAGTTAGCTACCAGGAATTGGAGGGGTTTAGGGTTTAACTTAATTGAAGTATTATTACATTTAAAACGCTATCTTGCGATTTTCTGGGACAAAGCTGATATGATTTCGAGCGGAATATAATTTATAGTCTCGACTCAACACTTCCATGAAGCGCAGTCCTTCAATAAGACCTAATCTATGGGCTTTAAAGCCCAACAATAATTTGGACCAAAACATGGGCCGCTTTTGTATATATTGTAATAATATGTGGTTTCCACAAAAAAAATGGCCCACTTTTGTCTATATACATGGTTTCGAGGGTACCGTTTGCCACAGTACGATTATCTATAGTACTTAAATTTCTTTATATGACGTATCTTTAGGCGAACGGGTACCTATGTGTAAAAATTTTATTAGACTAGTTACGTACATATAACAAAATGTTGTGAAGGGACTGATCTGACATTTTTATACTTTAAGGTATCTAAGTGTGTAAGCTTCCCTTTAAATAAATAATGTAATATATAATATATAATCGTTGATGAGGAGTCTTATTTGAGTGACATGTCATCAACAAAATGCGACCCCTAGCTTACACGTGGTCAAGAACTATTTCCTCAATGAAATGCTAAGAGCATCTCCAACCCGCATCATGAAAATACAGTTAATTCTGCACAATATTACAGCTGCTACAGACTACAGTTTTTTTACTCCAACCCATAAACTCTATTTTCTACACTAATTTTCACTACAACCTATTAACTCTATTTTCCTATATTAAACTTTATATTATAATAATTACAAAGTCATTAAATTATAATAATAATATTTAAAATTAACTAAATTATAAACTTAGAATATTATCTAATAATAATTTTAGTAAATTAAAACGTAAATACAAATAATTAATAGGAAATTAATATTATTTTTACTTTTATTATAAGAATATCAAATATTTAAATATAATTAAAATATTTTTATTAAATAAATTATAAATAGAAAGTACAACACAATTTTTGTGTTGAAAATTGTGTGTACTCTACATCTACAGTATCTCTGCTAAACAACACAATATTAGTGTTAGATATAGAGTCACATTGGAGTAAAGACGTACTTTATTTTTGTGTTTTACAGAAAATGAAGTACCCGTTGGAGATGCTCTAATGATTAGTGCCACAGGAAATGAATAGTTTCCGGAAGAGAAAAATTAGACACGTCACCTTCGTTATAAATTATAGAGTAGTGGGATGATATTAAAGACTATTAGAGTAGTGGGATTGATATTAAAGACTATGATGATCGCTGTTATTCCTTACGCATTGAATATTATAGAATATGAGATTAACGAGTTAAAAATAAGCCACATTGTCACCTTCGTTGTATATTATAGAGTTGTGGGATGATATTAAAAAGACTTAATGATCATTGTTATTCCTTACGCATTGAATATTATAGAATAATGAGATTAACGAGTTAGTGGGAATTAATATTTGGTATTAGTGGAATGAGAGACAGAACTACCGTTATACTATGTGAATATATATATATATATATGCATGTAATATATTTATGTAATGTAACGCCACTAAGCCACTAATAATAATGTACGGCTTTACTCACAAGTTCAGTAGGATTGTTGAGCCTATTCGTTGTTCAAAAAACAAATTCAAGAGGAATTGTGTTATTGTTCAGTTAGAATTTGATTGTTACATCCGACTATATATTATAACTTAAAAGAAAAATGGTACGCCTAAGCAATTACTCCATGCTTGAGACATTGGTACCAAGGGTTGAATCCACTACTGTTGTTGTTCGCCTCTTGCGCTCATGGAAAGACAAGAAACTTAAAGAAAAATGGAGAGTTGATGAGCATAGACATGTTGTTGCTAGACGAAAAGGTTTGTTGCCTAGTTAATAGAAGATGAGCTAATTTATCTTTGAAGATGCATATATGCTATGGTGCAGGATACGTTAATGCAGGCGTCTATTCAGTGTCTACGAGTTGACCGTTTTCAGGCATTGCTTGTGGAAGACCGTATATTTGCTATATCCGGCTTTGAGGTTGTCAATGCTACAGTTTGGTTTTGGATGACATAACATCGACATATGATACGTTTTACAGATCGTACGACCATGGTTTCCGTCGACGTTGGTGATTATAGTATAAATGACGAGAAATTTCAGTTACGTTCGTACGCGGCTTCCTTGGATCTTGCAGACAAGAATCGGGAATTATCGGGTATGTATCGGTCATGTTTTTGGTTGATCGTGTATCATGATGTAATATATTACACAAACTGTGCAATACAAACAATTTTCTTCTTACGCTTAGACATGAAACTTTTTATATGGTTGGTTCTTATGTGTTAAGCCAATGCTACAACGAGAGTTGTCAGGAATCTGCTTTAAACTTATGCGAACATGATCGACACGTGGTGTGCTAATATAAATTGCAAGTGCGACAGGTGATAAAATAAAACGGATACTTAATTACTATCACCAACGTGCGATAGGCAGTGGACCTATCGTGTGTAGTGCAGTAAAGTGAGTAAACGAGTATCGAACACGAGGAATGGACTGATTACTAGTAATAACCTATCGACTCGATTTCTAGCCTAAATAAAGTACGCAAGTTGTTTATGTTACGAACTAACCTAACAGACCAATTCTAAAGCAATGAGAGATTCAAAGAACACTACTAAAACTGATAAGAGTACTTTCAGATGATAAAGATGTGCTCGGGATTTGAATCCCGCTAGGTATTATCGACTAAGACAATGAAATATCGTTCCTACGTGATTCTTGACTAGATCGCAGTAACCACTCACGAATTTGTTGTCGTCCTAAACGCTCGCGGGGATCTAAAATTCATTAATTACTAACGGCGAGGATCGAGTATTTGCTTTCGCCCTATACTCGAATCCTATCTTCTACGAACGGCATAATCGTTGTCGTCCTAAACGATTTTTCACACATTCACTTTAACACATAGACATATTAAAGCGAAGAAACAATTTCGTAGATCGATAAATAGTCAAAACACACGAGTCACGATAAATATATGTCTTAAGCACGAATCAACCTAGCGTTCATCGATTACCAAACACAGAGGGAATTTAGCTACTCATAATCAACGGAAAAACAATGGAATAAATAGAGAACAAGGGCAGAGGACTCATAATATACCCTTCTTATTGATCTGGGATGGTCTCGGAGGAAGATTCTCTTTCCTTGTTCAATTCGGCGTGAAAGCATTGTTAATCCGTCTCTTGCGCTTCTGGGGTGTTTCTCTGTTCTTGGCGGCTCTCTTTCGTCTCTGATATATTAGGGTTGAGTACTGAAGGAGTTCCCCTCTTTCTGAGTTGAAATTGGGCTTTTATAGTGAAACTCGACACCGTCACGGCCTGAGACATGATACGTCACAGTCGTGACACTCTCGGGGCACAAAATGAGCTCACTGCCGTGCATCACGGCCTGGTGCAGTAGTGTCACGACCGTGACACTTTCAACAGCTTTGCGACGGTTTCGTATTTCTCTCATATGGAGGGGTAAACGATGTCCGATTGACCTGAAATTTTAACCATAGATAGAAGACTTGCCAATCTTGATTTTGAGCCAAGGGATTCTCATATGAATTTTTTAGTCCGTTGCTACTTTTCAGGCGGGCTTCACGGCCGTGACTGTGCTCTGCATCGCTTGGCTTCTTTTTATGCCTCTTGTCACGGCCTGGTGCAATACTGTCACGGCCGTGACACTCTACTGCAGCTTCATAACTTGTCCTTTTTGCCTCGTTTTTGCCCCTTTTCGCCCGATAGCCGTCCTAAGGTCCTACAATGTGCAAATAAGTGTAAATAGAGTATATAAAAGCGAGAAACAATGGAGAATACTCTATTATATCCGAAATAATTGTTACAACAAATGCATTAATATACGTTTATCAGACCACATTGAAAATTGTATACGCGGATTTCTTGAAATTTTAGGATGTGAGTACGACGCAAAGGTTCCCTATATTTAATTGTTGTTTTTTGTTTTGCAGTTCCAAGTTAGCAAGCATATATATTCGCAAAACCTTTGTAATTAATTATTTTATAAATCTATGTGCTAGATGTTATTGGACTACTATCGTCCTTTTTCGAACCAGATTCGAGCAGCCATGTCGATAACAAGAGAGCTATGCTGAAGATTATCTTGGACAGGTTTCTTTCCGGAATGTGTTGTTCGAGAAGTTATATTTTTTATACTTTGTCTTATAACTTATTTTGGTATGTACAGTGGTGAGACCGTGAGTGTAACGGTTTGGGATGAGAAGGCTATGGAGTTCTGTGACAGGTTACGATCTGTTGTTGGGGATAGTGTGGTTGTCGTTGTAACAAGTGTTAATCCAAAGATATATGGAGGTGATTGTTATAAATCTATTTCGTGTGTATTGGCTCGATAGCTTTACTCCCTGTTTTCAAAATCCATTGTCGTCCTCCAGGTGGTTTATATTTTAAGACAACCTCATCTACGAAACTCTATGTGAATTACCGATGAGCTATGGTTTCAGAATTTCGGAAAAGATATTTTAATTGTTCTATAAATGGTGCTTAAATGTTGTTTATCTATACATTATTTATGAAATTCTTTCTTACATTGGAGCAGGTTACAAGATGTTGGAGGGAGTTCGATTTCTTTAGTATCCAACAAGGTTGAACTACCATTGAGCAGTATTTTTGATGTATATGAATTTTTGTGCAACGAAGCTGAGCAGGTTTTTAAAAGTCTTTTTGTTTTCTCTTATGATTTTAAATGAATTTATGCAAAAGTTTTTTATTGCTTTGCATTAGTGGAGGAACGGGATTTCGCCTGCATAGCAAAGATTACTGAAATCGTATCGCGAAGGTTTTGGAGTTACATTTGTTGCACTAAATGTTCAAGCAAGTTAGGGAAGTCTGATACGTCCCTAATATGCAATAAATGTTCGAACTTGAATGCAATTTGAATTCTGCGGTAATAGATTGAATATCATTTGGTATGTTGTTGTTGAGGAGTTATCTTACAGTTTTGTTTCCCTTATTAGCTTTCGAGTCGAGGTGGTTGTTGATGATGGATGCGAGTGCAAACTTTGTCATCTTTGATGGACCTGCAAGAAAGCACACAAATACAAACGGCAGAGGAATCGATTGCTGCATTGGTTAGTGGCTCTTGAATTATTTGTATTGCTTATTGATCCGTATTTGCATCTCATGTCTGCTTGAATCGATGTGTTTGCAGAAAGATGTTGGTCCATCTCACCTGCAGCTGAGGAACAAATCCCTGATTGCATTTTATCTTTGGTTGGGAAAACTTTTCAGTTCTAGATAAAGATAAAGCCTTTTGATTTCAGGAGCACATACCGTAGCTTTGCAGTGTCGCGCATGTCACAAGTCGTGGCTTCTAATGATTCATTTAATTCAAAAATGATGCTGTAGTATTTGAATTTTCTTATTTTCTTAAGTGTTAACGTTCCGTTAATTATGTTGGCTTTGTTTTAGGACAACCTACGCAACTGTAATCCGTTAGTTCGCAGTGTCTCAGCAAGAACACTTGCGTCTAAATCCCATATTACTGAAGATACTTTAGTTGGGGCGGCCCAATGTGAGGAGGCTTTGAAGTTCGGCTTAAATTCTAAAGTACCACTTGAACGTGAAATTGACCGGATTGAGCCGTCCGACTCTTTCGACAAGGACACTTGTACGAATGCATGTAAACATCACCTCAGAAGCCGCAAAAAAGTATCTTATAAAATAAAGTATAGTATAGTATATGACATCCAATGGTTTCCTACAAAATTAATATTTTTATCCTTCCTTTGCATTATAATTATTTTATTACCTCCAGGCACGGACCTACGTTGGGGCTAGGGGGTCCATTGACCCCAGCCGAATATGATATTAGTAGTTACTATACTATTTTGTAACAAGATTGTGTTTAGTCTACTGGCATTGCCATTATTGTTAAAGTTGTGTAACACCTCAAACGAGGGTTTGATCCCTTCATAGTGATTTTTTTGTCTTTTTTAAGCTCAAAAGTTATCATTTATTTATATTTGACTCCCCTGAGTATTTAAGTTACTTTTTTGCCCCCCCCCCCCCCCCCCCCCCCAAATATTGAAACCTGGGTCCGTCACTGATTACCTCCCAGACACAAAATACTGGTACAATGTCTACTTAACCGTAGTCAATTCTATTTGAAAAAACCAATTCATTATACTGATTAATTTATAATTTATAGCAATGTCTCTAACGAAAAACTTTAAGTTACGAAAGAATATTACATCATGATAATAACTCACTTATGAAATAAAGTATATTATATGATATCCAGTGATTTACTAAAGAGTTACGATTTTTGTTATTACAGCGGGAGCTATGTGGGTGAGATTTGTTCTATTTTATTTCAGTTTTCGTTTACTGATTGTGGTTTATTTCTTTCAATGGTGCAGACCTGATATGTCATCCACAACTTTCATTAATCCGCTACATGTGTTCTTGAATTTGTTCTCCAGCTTCTGGACGTAGGTGTTTTTTTTTCAGCAACACCTCTTTTGTCTGATGTACATATACGTACCAACTCATGTATGTCTGAAGCCATTTGCTACCCGTTTCTAATGTGTCGCATCGCAGCTTAATAAATATCATCAGAGGAATGAAAGCATTTTACCGTGTCACCTCATATGTTCATCTTTCCATTTTTTCTTCACACAGGCGATAGATTTCTAAATGCAAAGCTTCATCATGCAATTATCGTATGTCGATGGGGTTGGAGTTACATTTCTGGCGCTAAATGTTCAAGCAATTTGCGGAAATCTAATACGTCCCTTATAGTTGCTTTTAAATGATGAGGGTAATATATTCCAAAAAAAATTTGGAATGAGGATAATTGCTAGCAGTGTGACGGATGAAGATTGTTTGTTCTCTTTATCAATTCCTATTGGCCGAATGAAAACTACCGGGGTATCAAACTCAATCCTGCATCGGATTGTCAACTATCAGGTTCTTAAAGTCGTCTTGAACTCGCATGTTCATATTTCCATCGCGAACCATTTCTGAAGGCAAAAATATTCATTCACATCTTCATCATGCAATTATCGTATAATTCAACTTTGTAATAACTTTTACTGAATCCTTTTCTAAACATATAAAAAAATATTTATCAATACAGTTACGATGACAGCTCTAAGCATTTTAATTTTGTCTCAAGAGATTAATCTATTTGCTTTAATGATTAATTTATAATTTTTATGAACTTCTCTACCGAGATTAAAGCAAAAACTACACATGCGTAAAGTATCATTTGAGTCACAGACAATAGTTAATTAAGCATTTTAATTATGTTTTAGTTATATTTAAATTCTTCACAATGCCCCCACCTTTTAACATTACTGTAAAGAATAGAGTGTGGAGTGTTAATTGTAGTAAGGACTTAATTGTAATCTTGAATGTGTGTTTGGATAGTTTCTGTACATTATTCATTCATAGGGTTTAATAGGTAATTTGCCCAAGTTATCGATATGTATAAAAGGTAGAATATAATGTACATTCAGTAATAATTTTAGATGAGAATTTTCGTTATCCTCCTTCTTCAAAACTTAACATGGTATCAGAGCCACTAGCGCGCTCTTAAAACGGAAAGTTATACTGCGAAATTGAGACGAACAATCGAGCTAATCAATGGCGAGCGAAGATACGCCCAAGGAGCAAGAACAAAGAAATCAAGCTAAGATCGATTTCAACAGCCCGCTCTACATCCATCCTTCAGACACTCCAAATCTTGATTTGGTAACAAAAGTACTGAGAGGAACAGAGAACTACAAGATATGGAGTAGAGAAATGATTGTGGTGCTAGAAGCAAAGAACAAATTAGGGTTCATCAACGGCATGTGTCAAGAATCCAAGACCGATCAGACTCTAATTGGACAATGGAAACGATGCAATGCGTTGGTAAGATCATGGATTCACCGTTCACTGTCACGAGAGCTTGTTCAAGGGGTAAGCTATTGCGAATCAGCACACCTGATTTGGATAGATCTGAAAGAACGATTTGACAAGGTAAATGGCGCAAGATTGTTTGCCTTATATCACCAGATTAACACCATTACGCAAGGCTCAAGCACGGTGACAGAATACTATTCAAGACTCAGGCAACTATGGGATGAGTATGACAGCCTCATTCCGTCTCCTTCAGAAAGTGTATCTAAGGCATACATTGAATTTGGAGAGCAGATCAAGATGATGCAGTTTCTGAGGGGCCTGAATGAAGTATATGCTGATATAAGGTCACAGATCTTGATGATGGCACCTCTGCCATCACACAGACAAGTTTTCTCAATGGTCTATAATGAAGAGACACAGAGGAACATCAACACTCAAGGAAACAGCCAAGAAACTTCCTCAGTTGCCTTCCACAACAGTGCCAATCAAGGCAAATTTTGGACCTCACAGGTTGAAAGGGCAGCTTTGTGGTGTGACCATTGCAACATTGGGGGTCATACAAAGGAGACATGCTACAAGATACATGGATTCCCTCAGAACTACAATAGAGGAGGCAGAAGAGGTTCAAGAGGCCGAGGCCAGAGAGGGAGATTTAATGCTCCATCTCAGAGCAGGCCACTTGGACAACCTTGGAATGAAAGCTACCACAAGGCAAACTCAGCCATGGCAACTACACAAAATGCTGGCCAGATTCCAGGGCAAGACAACACGGGAATTCTAATGATGCACCAATTCACCCCAGCACAGTACCAGGAGATTCTGTCACTACTGAAGGGCAACCAATCTCAGGAACCTGTGGCTGCAATGACATCTGCCAACCAGATAGGTAATGACTCGGGCGTGGTCAACCTTGGATCTTCTAAATCATATTATTGGATAATAGACTCGGGGGGCAAATAATCATATGATCTCAGATGAGACTCTATTTGATGAAGGATCAGTAGTGAATTGTGACATACATGTGAAAATGCCAAACGGTGACATTACTCAGGCCACCAAATGTGGCACTGTAACACTAAAGAATGGTCTAAAACTCACCAATGTGTTATTTATGCCTAGCTTTAAACACAATCTGTTGTCAGTGTCCAAGTTATCTAATGAAGCAAACATATGCATCACATTCTATCCTCTGTTTTGCCTGATCCAGGAAACATGGACTGGCAGGATAAAGGGGATTGGTAGGAGTTGGAATGGTCTCTATTACTTGCATAGATTGGGTGATGAATCTGCTAGTCCAAACTCTACTTTAGACTTAACCTCATGTAATAGTGAACAGCATGATGTAATAAATAAAGCAGATTGTAATAAGATCAGTTTGTGGCACAAAAGATTTGGGCATATGTCATTTAAAAGACTTGAATTCTTGCCTAGTTTGAAGCTAAGATTGATAGATAGGCATGTGTACTGTCCCATATGTCAACTGGCAAAACAAAGTAGAACTATGTTTCCAAAAGGAACAAATATGACTAGCTCCATCATGGAATTGCTGCATTTACATGTTTGGGGGTCATATAGGGAACCAACCTATAACAATGAGAGGTATTTTTTAACAATTGTTGATGATTATTCTAGGGCAACATGGGCATTTCTCATGAAAATCAAATCTGAAGTATATGAACATATACGAACTTTTCTGTTGTATGCTCATAATCAATTCTCACATACTCTGAAAGCAGTCAGAACAGATAATGGGATGGAGTTCCTTAATCTGGACTGTTTGCATCATTAGGAATATTACACCGAAGCACATGTCCATACACACCACAACAAAATAGTGTGGTGGAAAGGAAGCATAGGCATATATTGGATGTGGCTCGTGCATTGAAGTTTCAATCATGTGTCCCAACCAAATATTGGGGTGAATGTGTTAAAACTGCAATCTATTTGATAAATAGGACACCATCCTCTCTGTTACATGGTAAAACACCTTTCAATATATTGTATGGAAAAGATCCTAGTTTTCAGCATTTAAGAATATTTGGTTGTTTGTGCTTTGTTAAAACCTTACCTCAGCATGATAAATTTCAAAAGAGATATAGACCTTGTGTGTTCATGGGATATGCAGCTAATGAAAAGGCCTATAGAGTACTTGATCTTGAACAAAGACATTCACAGTTTCAAGAGATATAATATTCTATGAGAATAGATTTCCATTTCATATGCATAATAAAAGAAATGATTCACAGAACTTAGCAGAGGGTAGAAATACTGATTTTGCCTTTGATGATTTCTCATATATGGAGGTTGATGATCCAGAATTGAATAAAGATGTATTTTTGGACCATGAGATAACTGATGATCATGGTACTGGAATTGATAACCAGGATAACCATTTGGATCATGAGTTAACTGATGGTCACAGTACTGACTTTAATGGTCAAAATGATCATATTGATAATGAGACAGGTGATCACAGTGAAGAGATACAAGTGGAAGAACATCCATTGAGGAGGTCTAGCAGAACCAGCCGGCCACCAAATTGGTTAAGGGAGTTTATCACCTCATTTAATAGCTCTAATCAAGCTAATACTGTTAAATATCCTCTGTCATCATATTTGCAGAACAGGAAACTTAATCCAAAACATGAAGCATACATGACAGCAATAACCAGTGAGGAGATACCAAAGACATTTCAGGATGCAATTCAATCTGAAAACTGGAGAGAGGCAATGGAGGCTGAAATTACAGCCCTTGAAACAAACAGCACATGGAAGATTGTAGATCTTCCAAAAGGTAAAACCCCAATAGGATGTAAGTGTGTGTTCTCTATAAAGTACAGGGCAGATGGATCAATAGATAGATATAAAGCTAGGCTCGTGGCAAAGGAGTATAATCAAATCGAGGGAATTGATTATACAGAAACATTTGTCCCTGTAGCAAAACATGTGACTGTTAGATTCATTATCTCACTTGCATCCATATATAGCTGGCCACTTTGGCAAATGGATGTCACGAATGCTTTTTTGCAGGGTGATTTACATGAAGAGGTATATATACATATACCTCAAGGACTACAAATAGAAGGTACAGGTAAAACTGCCTATACAGGTAAATCTGCCAAAGTGTGTAAGCTTGAGAAGTCATTATATGGCTTAAAACAAGCTTCCCGCCAATGGAATCATAAATTTACAATGGCTATGCATACCTTTGGATTTAAACAATCAAAGAGTGACTACTCTTTGTTTGTGAAATCAAGGGGGAGAAGTATAGTCATTTTATTAGTGTATGTTGATGATATCGTGATAACTGGCAATGATAATAGCATGATTTCTGAAGCTAAATGTTCTCTAAAAAAACTTTTCATATGAAGGACCTAGGTGAGTTAAAGTATTTCTTAGGTATTGAGGTTGCAAGGTCTAGTGAAGGAATATTGCTCAGCCAGCGCAAATATGTGCTGGAACTGCTGGGGAAACTGGTATGTTAGGGGCAAGACCTCTGAGCATCCCAGCAGAACAGAACTTCACATTCACAGAGGAATATGATCCTGAAAAGTTTGGATATCTTCCTGAATCAGAGAAGATGAATGTATCCTCTTATAGAAAGATTGTAGGCAAGCTAATTTACTTATGTTTAACTAGGCCAGATATATCATATGTTGTACAAATGCTCTCACAGTTCATGCATGACCCGAAGAAAGTGCACTTTGGAGCAATGTACAGAGTCCTCAGATACTTGAAGGGCAGACCTGCTCTGGGCATTATGCTAAGTGCTGACAGTGAACTAACATTAAGAGCTTTCTGCGATGCAGATTGGGCATCTTGCCCAACGTCAAGAAAGTCTTTGACATGCTACATGGTGTTCCTAGGAAGCTCTTTGGTATCATGGAGAACCAAGAAACAGGGAACAGTCTCGAGGAGCTCAGCGGAAGCAGAATACAGGGCACTCGCAATGGTGACAGCAGAGATAACTTGGCTGACAGGTATCATGAAAGATCTTGGTATTCCTAGAATTAAACCTATAGTAGTATATACAGATAGCAAGTCTGCAATGCAAATAGCATCAAATTCTGTTTTCCATGAGAGAACAAAACACATTGAAGTGGATTGTCACTTCATAAGAGAGAAGATACAAGGAGGAATGATCAAACTGGAGTACATTCCATCTCGGGATCAACCTGCTGACCTACTAACTAAGGCGCTGGGAGGAGTGCAGTTTGAACACTTACTCTCCAAGTTTGGTATATTGAATTTATACGATACCAAACTTGAGGGGGAGTGTAAAGAATAGAGAGTGTTGAGTGTTAATTGTAGTAAGGACTGAATCGTAATCTTGAATGTGTGTTTGGATAGTTTCTGTACATTATTCATTCATAGGGTTTAATAGGTAATTAGCCCAAGTGATCGATATGTATAAAAGGTAGAATATAATGTACATTCAGTAATAATAATTTTAGATGAGAATTTTCGTTATCCTCCTTCTTCAAAACTTAACAGTTACAATAGATAGTTTGATGATGTAACGTCTTTATGCCTCAACCGTTCAATTCAATTTATCGTCTTTAATCCGCCTTAAAGCAGCGTAATGTAATAGATAACCGTTAATGGATTTATTATAATGTTGCACTGTTTATTACACCCTCATCATAGATATAAAGACCAAAATAAATCGATGTTCAACCCACCACTGCACTGCACAAACAATCTCCCTACGACCCACGTAATTTGATTATTAAGTGTATAAAATGAGTCCCCATTGCCTCAGACGGAAACGGTTAGCAAATGACATTATTTATGTCCTGCTTAATTGCTCGCAATTTATCTTCTTTTTTGGTATTGTACTCCAATACTACGTTGATCCTCAGATAACGATGACATCGTCACATGCTGCAGAAATAAGCAAGGATTGCCAACTGTGAACACAGAAAATGGTACGATAAATATTTGGAACCGCACTTAGGCATAGATCAATATATATATAGAGGGCACCATAGCAAACCTCTATATATATACCTACCGTGAGCAACCACTGTGGGCACCATAAGCAAATCTCTATATTTTTTTTCATTTTTTCGATTCCCAACAACGCCAACACCTCCGTAGACCCTCTCATACCATTGCTAACCTAAATCGCACTTTCTAAGACTTTAATTTTTATGAAAATCATCACTTGGGTATGTCGTCCACATGTGAAAAATAAGTAATGAACTTTCTTAAAATTAACGTGTTAGAGAGGGCGATTTAGGTTAGCAATGGATATGAGAGGGTCTACGGAGGTGTTGGCGTTGTTAGGGAATCGGAAAAATGCAAAAAATATAGAGATTTGCTTATGGTGCCCACGGTGGTTGCTCACGGTAGGTGGGCACCATAGCAAACCTATATATATATATATATAATTTGCTATGGTGCCCACTAGCAAAGCTCTCAATTTTTTGCGTTTTTACGATTCTCAACGTCGCCAACACCTCCGTAGACCATCTCATATTCATTGCTAACCTGAAAATCATCACCTTGATATGTCGTCCACATGTGAATAATAAATAATGGACTTCTTAAATAACGTGTTGGAGACAACGATTTAGGTTAGCAATGGATATGAGATGGTCTACGGATGTGTTGGCGACGTTTAGAATAAAGAAAAACGCAAAAAATTGATAGATTTGCTTATGGTGCTCAAGGTGGTTGCTCACGGTAGGTGGGCACCATAGCAAATCTCTCTCTCTCTCTCTCTCTATATATATATATATATATATATATATATATATATAGAACAACAATGATTTCAAATTGTGTCCAAATATTAACACACAAACATATATATATAACAATAATTATTCGACACCAAATCAAGTATCCTCGTAACACTTGAGAATGCTCAGAAATCAAAGACAGGCGATCTTGTTCAATGTCCTCTTTGTAATGCACTGGTTTGGAGATCTGAGCAGGCCAAAAAAAATGTCATGTCGTCCAATATGGTATACTCCATATGCTGTAGCCAAGTGTCACTGCCTCCAACTCGACCACGGCCCAACTTCCTGTTGAATAAGATGTCGGATCAGAGTTTTCGACAGTACATTCATGTTTATAATTCTATTCTTGCATTAACGTCTATGGGTGCTAAAGTAGATTCATCAATCAAGGTTTCGAGCAGTCCATATGTCTTCCCAATCCATGGACATAATTACCATAATATCGGATCCCTACTTCCACAAGAAGACCAAAGGCCCAAGTTTGCTCAATTGTACATATACGATACGGCAAACGAAGTTTCTAACCCCATGAACACACTGACAAAGGAAAGCTCTGAGAAGTTAGATGCAACCGTAGTTGCAAGGCTCATTGAAATGTTGGATGCTAACAACGAACTCGCAAAGATTAGTAGAATGGTGAGGGACAGATATGAATCAGACGAGACGGCAAAACTTTCAATACGACTGATAGGTCGCGGACGCAGGGGAAGGCAGTACGACCTACCAGCTGCCGATGAAATCGCAGGCTTGATAGACAGCAACCTGCCTATAACAACCATAGAAAGAGATATAATAGTACAGACGAACATGGGATATCTGCAAACAGTGACGGACGCAGGATCATATGGTCGGGGGGCTCAAAAATTATATTTTCCCTATAGCTAGAGAAGAGTTAACATCATATATATAATATGTAATGCATTCCAAAACCAATGTTAGAATAAGACGTAATAAACCATAGTGTATAAAAAATATAGTTTGGAAAATCTAAGACGACGACAACGGACGATTACGTGGCAATTGAACTCTACGCTTCGCCATCCGCTGAAATTCTTGCAATATAACTGCAGTGTCAAGCTTCACGAATATTTCTTTCTCAATGTAGCACATCAGACAGTCTTGAAGAAACTCATCTCCCATCTTGTTACGCAAATCCGTCTTGATAATTTTCATCGCTGAAAACGATCTTTCGACACTTGCTGTTGCAACTGGTAAAACCGATGTCAACTTAACAAGCTTGTATACCAACGGAAAAGCATAATGGCACTTCATCTCAATCATCTTCTTTGAAAGATCTCGAATGTCATTGAGTTTAGAGAAAACCGAGTTCGATCGCATGAAAGATATATAGGACCGGAGTTGATGTCTTAATCCCAATATATCGTTGCAAGGAAAATCTTCTAAATATAACTCGGCAAGAAGAAGTAGGCGCTCTTGATCAAAATTAGCAAATTCATTTTGAGGATCGAGACAAGTTATACACATGAGCAACTCCGAACTTGATTCAGTAAAGCGGTTGTTCATCTCATGGGAAATAAGATCAACCACCTATCATTTAAAAATATATAATTAATATATATTAACGGTCAGCAAAGCGAAATATTACTACTATAAAATAAAGTACCTGTAGAAAAATGTCAACCCGGTACTAATGGAAGTATGTCTTTCCTTGGCCATCAACGGTCTTTCTAGCTCTTTCTATAACGTAGTTATCCATATTAGGCACTTCGATCTCATTTGTTGAGCAAAATCCAGTGACTTCCCTCAACAAATCGCCCCATCCGTCATTCCTAAATCTCTTCAAATCTTCTTTCACTGTTTTAGTCAATTCAACAGCAGTAGCAATATTTTGAGTCTTCTGTTGTAGGACTTGAGACAATGGATTCGTTATTCCCAAGATATATTGCATCAAATGACGAATGAAAACAAACTCGAAGCTTTCCATTTTATCAAGTAAACTTGCAGCTTGACCTCGACTTTTTCCTTCAAGTGCGTCCTCCATTACAATTGCAAGTACTTCTTTCACCGAATTCCATAGGGAAAAAAGTTGCGTGACTGTCTTAAAGTGAGAACCCCAACGAGTATCACCAGCTCTTGCTAAACTTGCTTCTTGAGTCTTTCCCTTTCCTGTCTGAATTTCACCACCTTCTATATTTTTCAAAATATCGTCGTGCTGTTTCTGTCAAAAGATGTCATTTCTTTTACACGAAGCTCCAACAACATTCACAATTACAGAGAGATATTCAAAAAATCCAGAAACCATTACATGATTTGTCGCAGTACTGACAACAACCAACTGAAGTTGATGAGCAAAACAATGAATATAATATGCGTGTTTATTTTCTTTTAGAATAAGAGCTTTTAGTCCGTTAAACTCCCCACGCATATTTGAAGCTCCGTCATAACCCTGACCTCTAAGGCGTGATAGCGATAATCCTTTCTTTGCGAATAAATTATCAATCTCATATTTCAAAGTCTGTGCCGAAGTATCACTGACATGAACTAGAGCAAGAAATCGCTCAACCACTTCGCCGTCATCATTCACAAATCTAATAATCGTAGACATTTGCTCTTCCACTGAAATCTCTAGCCTCATCAATCAAAACTGAAAAAAAGTTATCACCAATCTCTTGACGAATTACTTTTTCAACCTCTGATGCACAAGCATAACAATTTGTCTTTGGATATTTGGGGAAGTCAACCGATTATTGCAGGAGCATTCAAAATGAGCTTATTTATTTCTTCATTACGTGCACAGTACCATCTCACAAGTTCAAGAAATTACCTTGATTCAGTGATTGTGTAGACTCGCCATTTCCTCGAAAAGCCAAACCCTGTCGTAGAAGAAATCGGATCACATCTACAATAAAAGTCAGTCTGGTGTGATAAGCAACCTCCTCATCGTCGCTCTTTTTCATCATCACATAATCAATATTATGTCTTTGATCTTTGTATCCACAATACTGAATTCTAGCATAATTATGACCGCTAGTTTCGCTCCCCTCGTGATCAATTAATTTTTCTCCAGCTTTTTTCCAATTTTTAAACCCAATTACCGTGAAAGCATCGTCTCCGTGCTTTTGACTTTTGGCAACCAAATAGCACCAAAAACAAAATGCAGCATCTTTAGATACACTGTATTCTAACCACTTATATTTTTCAAACCACGTCTTCTGAAATTTTCTCCAAACTCCACTAAAATTACTTGCTGGAAAAATATGCTTGGTTGGTTGAGAAGGACCTTTAGCTAGATATCGTCTTCTTAACTCATCTCTATTTCTACGGGGTAGCTATTAATCGGCTTACGGAAAGCTGGATCCCCGACAATATAATTTTTAATAATTCTACCTCAGTTCGACATCTCTTGCTGGGTTGAGTCTGATTAGAATCTGGACCAGGAGCATCGGACGGAGAGCTATCATTAATCGATACGTGGCCCTTTGGTGTTCTAACAACCCATTTATCCATAAGCCCCAATATTGGCTATTGCTTCCTATTGCTATACAACGAATAAAAGCCCCGGTTTTAAAACGAACAATCAATAATTTTTTTCAGAAAGTATGAAATAATGATAAACAAAGATACCTGATTTGAAAAGAACACTTCGACTGTGGAGTTTTCATTGATTTAGTTTTCTATTTAATATTAGGTGGGCGTTCATTTTTAAATGTCAGTGGGCCTCTACACATGTAAATGAATCTAAACAATTTCATTTAATATATTATATATTGGGCCTAGCTTTCTATAAAACTTATTAAATAGCCCATATATCTCGTCTTCCTCAATACCCATACATCTCGTCTTCCTCAATAGAGAAATTGCTGTCTGCAGAAACGTCCCCAATTCCTACCATGGCCAGTGCAAGCTTGGGGGGCAGATCGAAACCTACTGCCAATTGCCCCCTGCGTCCGTATGTTGAAACTGGGTTCCACGACCAAATCCCACACAGAGATACCGAAAACAACACAATAAAAAGATCATTCATGACGATGCGCACGTTTTTCGCATATCAGATACGGACTCGAATGTCTCACAACAACGGATTAATTCGAGGGGGCGCCTTCTGCATCAATACATTATTGACGCAGACACTGCCATAGAACAAGAACGCTTGCGTTGGATAAGAAACAACCAGAAAACGCTGAGGGCTGACATTTACAACAACATATGTGATGCAGTTGCAAGAGGAGAAACAGACAGATCACTTGGAAAAAGGATAATTCTACCTTCATCATTCACGGGCTCTCCAAGGTACATGGTGGAACATTATCATGATGCCCTCGCTCTGTGCAGATGGTATGGTAATCCACACTTATTCATAACTATTACGGCAAATTCAAACTGGGAAGAAATCATAAACTATCTATGCACATACGGGGAGGACACGTCAAATGATAGGACAGATCTACAGTGTAGAGCATTCAAGATAAAGCTCGATCATTTGATAGCGGACATCAAAAGCGGACATTTTTTTGGGAGCACTCGAGCAGGTATGCCGCTCGAAATCTTTGTTGAATCACATATTAAGTTTTATTTCATCAAGATATATTGCTACCAATCATTATTGTGCACCTTACGCCTTCCTATGAACTGTAATGTTATATACCTTAGAATTTAAAAAACGTGGCCTCCCTCACGCATACATACTGGTCTGGCTGAATGGGAGAGCTGCTGAACCCAGTCCGGTAGAGGTGGATGCTGTAATTTCAGCCGAGATTCCAGATAAAGACATAGACGAAGAGGGATACCCTCTGGTTGAAGAGCTTATGATGCATTGTCCATGCGGTGCTGATCGACCAAACTCTCCTTGCATGGAAAAAATGATATGCATCCGAAAGCCTTCAATGACAGGACAACTGTCGATGAGTCCGGACATGTTACGTATAGGCGGAGAAACGACGAATCAAGGTTCGTAAAAAAAAAGGGCAAAGTATATATTTTATATGCACACGCCAATTCACGTACTGTATTTGGCGTCAATGTGGCGTATGTATGTGTAAATGGAGGATTCAACTTCCTAATTAAACGTGTGGAAATCAAGAGGTCTATTGTAAGTTAACCTAATAATTTCCCCCTTGACGTCTGCATTATGGAATGTTTCTGTATTATAAGTTCGGTTGTTCTCGCAAGAGGTCTATTGTAATCAATTTGCATTTATATTAATAATCTGTTAGTCACTGTAGGTAATACAACGAAATAACATTTCCAATAAAATATGTTCATAACATATTTAAATAACAGTGTTCTATGTTTACCAGTGGAATGATCGGTTGATGGATATGTGTTACAAGTGTGGTAATGTGCAGATATGTTATAAATATAATCAAAATCTAAACACACACATCTTTATGATTGAACACGCGGCGAGGACGTCCAATTCCAGTGTGCCATCCTATAACACAACTGTGAAAGTAAACAACGAAACCTACAAGTTAAGAATATATAAACAGAAACAACTACACATATCGAAGTGTCAAATAAGAGGCAACATCCCTCCATTCAGAGAATCAACTCATGCTAAACAGGTACGCTAAATTTCGTTAACAAAATCAAACATATATCGGGACTATTTAATTCAGATCTCATTCATTGCGAACCAATGACAACAAGTTCATGTATACAGTCATAGAAACTCCATGTTGACTATTCCATGGTTAAAGTGATGAACATACCGTGCATCGCACGGGCCGAACCTAGTAAGTTAATAATAAAGGTAAATTATGTTATATCCCACATGTAGAGCTGGCAAAATTGCCCGTGGCCCGCTGGCGGAGCGGGCTCTGAAATTTTAGGCCCGCCTCTGGCAAGCCCGGACTGGCCGCAGGCAAGCCCGCCAGAGTTAGATATACAGTAAAACCTCTATAAATTAATAACATTGGGACCATGAAGTTTTATTAATTTAGAGAGATATTAATATATCGATAAATTAATATTTCATTAATTAAAAGAGAGACTCTTTAAATTCAACAAATTTAAAATGTATTGACGATAAATGAATTCAAATATGTTTCATTAGTTATATTCATGTACTCAAAACAATATACAAGTGTGAATTAATGAAATTTCAAAATTAGTCAAGGTACAATACAAATGCTCTATGGATATCATTGAAGCATCGTTCAACCAACTTTCAGAAGGATGGGGATATTAAGCGACACAAAATAGCGACAACAATGCTTCACAAAATAGCGCAACAACGCTTCATAATAAAAAATAGTTGGGAATGAAATCCTTTTTAGATTAAAATTTAAGAAAAATTGAGTAATAAACAGATTCTTATTTTAGCAAATTACCATTATAATTGTAATTTTTATGAATTATTAATTTAGAGTTTTAATGGGACCTAATATTTATTATTTTATCGAATTTGACGATTTTTAACAAAGGCCAAAGTCGGGACCGGAAGATTTTATTATTTTAGAGAGGTTATTAATTTATCGAGTATTAATTTATAGAGGTTTTACTGTATTAATTTTTTTATTAAATAATATATGTATAATAAACTTATGTAGCTTTTATATTTTTTTAATTATAATTTTAAGTGGAATTAAGTTTAATAAATAAATAAATTATTATTAAAGAATTATGATTAAGTACTTTTGAACTATAAATCTTTTTTTTTTTAATTTTCCTCTTTTTTTATTTTTTCTCTTCTTATTTTTTTTCTGTTTGGCGGGCTAAGCCCGCCAAGCCTGTGGCCCGCCCAAGGGGCGGGGCGGGCCTCCCTTTCTCAGGCCAGCCTGAAGGCGAGCTTACCCGCACCCGCCCCGCCAATTGGCGGGCTTTGGCGGGTAACGGGCCGGCGGGGGCCGGCCAGTTTGACAGCTCTACCCACATGGATGCTAATTGCATGTTACTCTTGCGTTTTTTCAATTGCATGGAGCTCCCTTGTGTTGTGTTAAACTTAGCATCGTATCATCGGTGTTGTCTAAAACCTAGAATTATGCCCCAATTAGGGGGTAAATAGCAAGGAGCACTGATTAAATAAATCATGAGAAATTTCTATGCAATTATGAAATCATAGGGGTGTTTTGATGAATTTTGGCTAAATCACATAGGAATATTATGCTTAGCAAAAAAATAAATGGAGTTACTATTTACCGCCCCCTTTTTACTAGTCACCGCCCCCTAAAGGGCTGAAAAAAGACGTTTTTACCCTTATGATATTTAAATCAATTTAAAAAGAAAAAACTAACTAAATATATAATTCTGGTATGAAATACCGAAAACTACATACACAAATAAATTCGAACGATCGATCGATAAGGAAATTCGAACGAAATTTTCGACCGGGCTGTGCACGGGCCGAAATGAAATTTCAGTTCGGCCCGCACAGGCCCGACCGAAATTCCAGTTTGGCCCGCATCGGCCCGGTCGAAATTTCAGTTCGGCCCACCAGACCCGATTAATTTTCATTTTTTCGTTTTTTTTTTATTTTTTATTTTAATTTATAAAAACTCAACATATATAGTAGTATTTAGGGATTGAACCCATGACCTCTACTTGATAAAGAAAGTACTTATCCATTGGACTACATAGCTTTTTATTAACAATTATGAATATATATAAATATATAACGAAAAAATAACCGGGACGGGTTTCGGGTCGGGATCGGGCCGGGGTTGGCTGGACCCGAGACCCGACCCGGACCCGGCCGGGTTGAGTCTTTTAGGACCCGTAATATTACAAAATAATAATAAAAAAATTAATAATACAAAATAATAACAATTAAATAATCTAATTAAATAATCCAATTAAATAATCGAATTAAATAATACAAAATAATCCAATTAAATAATCTAATTAAATAATCCAATTAAATAATCTAATTAAATAATCCAATTAAATAAATTAAATAATCTAATTAAATAATCGAATTAAAAAAATATATATACATAGCCGAAGAGAAATTTTGGCCACTATAGGTGCCGGACGAAAATTTTTTTCGGCCCGGGCTGATCCGACCGAAATGAATTTTCGGTCATAACAGTTCCGACCGAAACATAATTTCGGTCGGAACAGTCACGACCGAAACACAATTTCGGTCGGGACCATCACGGCCGAAATGTTTTTTCGGCCTCTTCAAGGTACGACCGAAATACTGTTTCGGTCCTACCTTGATGTGGCCGAAATTATTTTTCGGTCCAACCCGAAAAGACGAGATTGTTTTTCGGTCGGGACTTTTTTCGCGCGTGATCGAATCAAGTTCGATAATTCACATTCGTACGAACGAATTTTACGTTAATTTGTTTTGTTTTGTTTGAGTCTGATTTGAATGTTTGATTGCGATTTGAACGTTTTTTTTGTTTTGTTTGAGTCTGATTTGAATTGTTTAATTGCTATATGAAAATTGTTGTCTGAAAAAGGACTTTAAATAAAAAATTTAATTCAAAAGGGCAATTTTGTCTTTTTTCAGTCCTTTAGGGGGCGGTGACTAGAAAAAAGTGTGAGGTGAATAGCAATCCAGAAAATAAATTACAAGTACGTAGGGGTTGTAAACATAGTCTAGCTCGAGTCATATTATAAGCTACGACTTAAACTTACATGTCGAAGTCGTATAATTTTGCTAGTTAAATTTTCAAACAACCAAAAAAAACCAAGTTTCGACTCTAATCAAGTGTTACAACATTCAATCAAAAACCAAAGATCAAACTCGTAATTCCCATTGAACCAAGAAACAAATACCCAACGGCATAACACCAATCAAGAAAAATTAAATAACATTCCCTAACGTCACCGTCAATCATATCATTGCAAAATCAAGAAAGTAAACTTCTGCAAATGGGTTCCAAGATCAAGAATCTCTGTTACGCCATCTTCTTCCCACTAATCATCTCCGCCCTACTCCTAACCCACCACCACCATCGCCGCCGCCACAACCACCACCCAACCACCACCTCCCGCCTATCAACACCCACCGGAAAATGGACCCTCCTCCACCAATCCATCGGCATCTCAGCCATGCACATGCAGCTCCTCCACGACAACAAAGTCGTCATCTTCGACAGAACTGATTTCGGCCCTTCAAACCTAACCCTACCTTCTCAAAACTGTCGCCTCAACGACGAAGCCATCCCAGTCGACTGCACTGCTCATTCCCTCATCTACGACGGAGTGACGTACGTGAAGGCAATCAAGGGCGTTTACGCACCAGCGTCGAAATCTTGCGGTAGGATCCGAGTGACCGACCCGAATCCGAATTGGGTCATGGAAGAGATGCCCACGCGCCGGGTCATGCCCGACATGGTATTGCTGCCGACTGGGCACGTGCTGATCGTGAACGGGGCGGGTAGGGGGACGGCGGGCTGGAACTGCGCCGACGAACCGGTTTTTGAACCCTTGGTGTACGACCCGGAGGAATCCGACCCGAATCGGAGGTTCCTCGCGCTCGACCCGAGCCCAATCGCCCGATTGTACCACTCCTCGGCGATTCTGCTGCCGGACGGTAGGGTTTTGGTCGGTGGAAGCAATCCCCACGTGAGGTACAACTTCTCGAGCGTGAAGTACCCCACGGAGCTGAGCCTCGAAGCGTTCGAGCCGCCGTACCTGGCGTCGGAGTACGCACACCTCCGCCCGTCGATCTTGTCGGTGGAGGGAAATACGGAGAGCTCGGTGTCCTACGGCAGGGAATTCTCGGTGACCTTCAGCCTCGCCGCGCCGTCGTACGGAGAATTCGCGGTGACGATGGTGAGGCCAGCCTTCAGCACCCACTCGTTTGGGATGAACCAGCGGCTCCTCGAGCTGTACGTCGTCGTTCAGTCGCAGCTCTCGGGGTTTGGGTACAAGGTCACGGTGTTGGCTCCTCCGACGGCGGCGGTGGCGCCGCCGGGGTATTATATGCTCTTCGTGGTCCACGCTGGTGTCCCCAGCCATGGAGTTTGGGTTAGAATCAATTGAATCGATTCTCGTGTTTGTAAATCGGATTGGGATTTTCGAAATTCTTTTCTTTTTGTCATTTTTTTAAGGGATTTTTTTGTCCCTTCCATTTTCATATTCCTTGGTATTTCTGAGTATATTTCTTCATCAATTCATTATCAGATTTCAATTTCATCATCACATGTACCTTCTCCTACTGTTTCGCCAAGAATTCTGGCCCGGCCGGCCCGGCCCAATTGGCCTGATCGGCGTAAGGCCGTGTGGTACATAGGACGACTTATCCAAAATGGGCCATTTGCTCGGAGACGCGACATTTCTATCCTCTCGCGAATGGCTGGACGGACCGATGAGGTGAAATTCCTGCAGTTCGTCTGGCGTGTCTCATCGCGATTACGATTTAGGATTCCTCGGTAAACTATTTTCATAGCATTTTCGTCGTTGAAAGATTACTCATGTTGAACACAATGTTATTGATCGAACGAACAGCGCGACGATAACGCGCGTCATTAACGAGCTACGAAAAATAGCTAACTTTCTTCCGCTACTACAGATCTAAAAGCTTTCAATTTTAAACTATCGTTAATTTCATTTTTCACCACAAAAAAGCTTTTGAAGTTGCAACTTTTCGCCATCGTTATCTCAAATCAGCAAAATACATGAGAAGCATAGCGACGCCTCTCCAAATTTCATACGAGTGCGTCCATCAAAGAGCGCCCCCGCCTTTGACCCGACGCCTTCTGGCACGTCGCCTGTGATGACGACTCGCGACTCCTCCGAACCTAATCTTATCCCTAAGCCGCCCGGTGCTCTTGAAAAGCTCCCGCTCTGAGGGAACGATCACGCACTCGGGAGGAGGCACTGGGTACCTAACGTTGTCGTAACAATGCGAGTAGTACATATACCGTTCCCTTACCGACTTCATCTTTTCGCGACCCTCCGATGTTATGGTCGCGTATTCCCTCGACGTCAGAGAGTCGATTTCGTCCGTGCAGTTGCTCGAGGGCAACTGGTCGACCGGGTCGACCACGCAGCCCTCTAGGACGAGATCGGTGAATTCCGCGACGAATGGCTCGTATTTGTAATTGAGCTTCTCCCGACCTCCGTTCGTGGCCCACGAGGAGGCGTCCCATATCGTCGCGTACACCGACATGGGCTTCGACGGGTAGTCCCCTCTCATGCCCTCGTTGTGGACCACTTCTCGGATCGGGACATCGTCCACGTAAAATCTGCAAAGAAAAACGAAATTTAAGAATGATTTACGTATTTTTTTTTAAGTTAGGGAGGTGTTCTACGCAGCACTATCTTTGTCTTCGCATTCCGACTAAGTTCAATCTGAAA
Source organism: Craterostigma plantagineum (assembly GCA_027422505.1). Classification (NCBI taxonomy): domain Eukaryota; kingdom Viridiplantae; phylum Streptophyta; class Magnoliopsida; order Lamiales; family Linderniaceae; genus Craterostigma; species Craterostigma plantagineum. The sequence goes on from JAPQWV010000012.1 coordinate 21,959,020, forward strand.
TGAAATGACGGGTGAGGATTTTGATTGGTGCATCCCGGTCTGTTGCGTAAGCCTCGAACTTTTAGGGGCCAGACCACATACACCTACCGAAAATACATCTTAGGACTTTGTTTAGACCACAAACATAATTCATCAATGTTATCACATATTGGGCTCACTTTCTTAAAGGAACGGAGCCACAAAAATCTTTTTTTTTTAAAAGAAAAAAAGACAAGGGGACGGACGACCTTGCCGATCAGCGTGACTAATCCTTCTGAGCCATGTGACCAACCCTAATCCCCACAGACACCGTTATTCACGAGGACTGAACCCATGAGCTACGTACTATGTTGTTAAGCGATATCGTATTAACTATACTTACATGATATTTTTCGGTGTCCAAAGAATGCTATATCGATGAGGGTCTCGTGTCGGGTCGAACCACATTCGATATCTTTCTTCCCTTCCCCGAGAAGTGCTTCCGTTCCCATACACATTCGTCTGAAATCTCCACGGCTTCCCGTCGACGTTTCCTAGGAACTCGATATCTAACTCGTCGTGATTTCTTTCGAACATGTCTGCGTTCGACATCTACATTCAAACATCGTCTGATTGTAACGAATTTTACGATACACACGTATCACAAAATCACGCATTCATTAAAAAAACTTACGTAAAAAGCGACGACGATCCCAGCGGTGTGATCGGGCGGCATCTTAATTTTTGCACTAAAAAAGCCGTAATTATAATAATCCGACGATATAATCCCAGAACCTGAAAGTAATCGTCGAAACAAAAAGCGGGACGAAAGTATTAATTAGAAGTAAGTTCGAGAATTTACGATCGAATACTTAAAAATCAATGCGTTTTTTTTTTTTTTTTTTTTTCAAACCCGATAAACGGTTGAGAATGAGGCTAACGGTTTTGTCATCCTCGGATCTCTTAATGTTGAAGTCGCTGAAGAGAGTTGAATAGGATTCTGCAAATGTAAGAGAAGTGAGGTTGTTGAAGCCTGAAACTGCCTTGAATAGATTGTTGAAGATTATTACAGAAGAAACGAGGAAGAAATTTATGTTTTTGTTAGAGAGGGAAGAACGCTTTGCATAATCCATTCGTTGAATTCTTTTATTTTTCTATTCCTCGTAGATTTGGTCTCTTTGCTTTCTGATCTGTTTCTCCTATATCATCTCGTTATCAGTTCTTTTACATCCTTTTAATAGTTATAATTTGATTCCTTTTAGCAATAACTTGAAATTACGAGCAATTTAACACAAATAATAATAAAACTACTATTTTAAGAAAGAGCCAGTTTGATTTTTTTCTTTTTCTTTATAGAAAGAGGCAATTCAACACAAATAATAAATTACTATTATAATCTCACTCAATATAGATATATTGTTTTACATTTTGAGAATTGTTTTTAATGAAATTCTAATTTTATAAATGTTTACTATTTGTAAGTATATCTATAACGGGGATGTAATCGGAATAAATAAAGGGTGGCATAGATAGGTAGCTGGTATTGAACAACATAGTATGGATGCAACCATGTCAAGTTTACAATAGTTAATTTACGCGACTTAAATAATATCATTGACAAAAAAAAAAAGAAAAAGAAAAGAATAGCTTCAAACAATTTGATATACTTAAATGGGCCGGACTTTAACCAGGAATGTTACTATAGGGCCTGTGGCCCATTTACATCTTTATTAGGCCCATCTTTACTTGCGAGGCCCAACTCCCCCTTTAATTTCCTCTCAGCCATTATTCTCTTCGTATTATTGTAAAAAGTAGCATATAATATCAACTGAGCCACCGCAAATAAAGTTCCCATCCCATTAGGTGCCTGCAATAATATGTCACATTATTACCATCATTTTAAGTAAATAATGATCATGGTAATAAAAAATTGCTTAATTAATTAATTACCACAATGAAAGGGTCGAAGCTAATGAGAGCATAAGCAGTCCAACTTATCCCATTGAGGAAAGAAAAAAGGGAAAGAGAGAACGGCATATACTCAACACTCTTCGTAGTAATCACAAGCTTCTGCAATATTAAAATATTAATAGATATATTAATATTCAATATTAAAATTAAAAAAAAAAAAAAAGAGGGAGAAACGACGGTGTTTTACCATGACGGACAAAGGAGCGGCGTACATGACGATATTTCCGGCCATACAAACGCTGCCGACGACGGCGGACCTCGTCTTCGTGGTGTGGGCCAGCGTGAGTACGAGGACGGCGAGCGCCGCCATGAAGGCGCACTCCGCCGCCACTATCACCACCAGCCTCAGGCGCTTCGCCGGCGGCGAGAATATCAGAAAGAGTGAGAGGTAGACGACTTCTATGGCGAAGCCGGCGCCGTTGATGGTGACCACTAAGGTGCTGTTTGGGTGGACCGCCGGCAGTCCGTACAACACCCATAGGCCGCAGTTTATGAACGTGGCGAGGTACGGCGCCGGCGAGTATTGCTCCACCGATTTCTTCTTCCATATACTGTAGAACGTCGGCCTGAGAATATATATATATATTATATATAATTAGCAGTGATTAGTACTAATGATCGTCTGTATAAAGTGAAGAAGAAGAAGCTCTTTCTTACAGTGGAGATAGAAAGAGAATGAGGGCGATGATGTTTCCTAAAAGGGGACAGTATAGAGATGTAATGATAGCGAATGTTAGAATGAGTTATATATTTGTATTTATTTTAAGATATGACTATTATGAGCCGTACGAACCTATGATACCAACGATGGTACGAGCATCTTCTTTAGAAAACGCCATTGGTAAATTTGTAGATGAGAAGGAGAATTGAGGAAAGGAGGAGGATATATGATAATAAGGATGAGATGAAATGTAATATTAGTGTATGTGCTCTATTTATATATGTTTATGTATATTATGTATGTGAAACACGTACGGATCAACACAACAGAGATTGTCATAATCCTATCTATATCCGTAAATAAAGTTTTTTTTTTTTGGAAAAATGTAATGGTGTGTGGATGTGGAGAAATTGATGAAAAAGAAGCCATATTTTTTAATTATTTTTAAGAAAGAATTGGTTTTACTATTATAAAAATATATTGCATGGAAAAAGTAGTTATGATGTTGTGTTGGTTTCAAAACGTTTCTTGTGGGGATTCTGTAAATGCGGAGAAATGCAGACGTCATATTTTTGCTTTATATCCATTTCTCTAAATAATTATGTTCTTATTATTTAATGCATTACGATAAAATAAAGGACTAGTGAGCAGATAATATGTAGTCGTCCTTCAAGATAAGACCCAATTCTATTTCTTTGCATTTTTTTTTTTTTTGACTAAGTAGATTATTACACAACTTTTGGTTAAGGCTCACTTTCATATTTAAGGCACTTTTAGTTATTACAATCTAGTCCCATCATAAACACCCTACATCTACAAGCTTAACTTTTTTAGATGCGGTCATTTTAATAACTGGATTGCTATTCACCGCCCTTTTTTCCTAGTCACCGCCCCCTAAAGGGCTGGAAAAAGACGTTTTTGCCCTTATGATATTTAAATTAATTTAAAAAGAAAAAGTTAACTAAATATATAATTTCGGTACGAAATACTGAAAACTACATACACATAAATTCGAACGATCGACCGATACGGAAAAAAAAATTTGATTTAACATTTTCGGACCGATCGATCACCGGCCGAACCATAATTTCGGCCGGCGCTTGGCACGGCCGAACCATTATTTCGGCCGCCACATGTCACAGCCGAAATTGTGTTTCGGCCGTGCTTTGTGGCGGCCGAAATTATTGTTCGGCCGTGCCAAGCGCCGGCCGAGATTTTGGTTCGATCGGGACTTTTTCAAACTATTTCGATCCGTGTTCGCTAATTCATCTACGTACGAATGATTTTTACGACAATATCGATCGATCGGTCCTAAAATCGATCGATCGGTCCGAAAATATCGATCGATCGGTCCTAAAATGTTCAATCAAATTTTTTTTTCCGTATCGATCGATCATTCGAATTTATTTGTGTATGTAGTTTTCAGTATTTCGTACCGAAATTATATATGTAGTTAGTTTTTTCTTTTTAAATTAATTTAAATATCATAAGGGCAAAAACGTCTTTTTCCAGCCCTTTAGGGGGCGGTGACTAGGAAAAAGGGGCGGTGAATAGTAACTCCCTTTAATAAAAATATGAGATCAAACGGTGCCTTCTTTTTTCTTAATGAATAGTAGTTTATTTATTTTCACTAGACGGCGAAATTCATAATGAATTTCCAGAAAAGGAAATACTAAACAAAAAGCCTTAGATGATGATGGTCGGTCAATGATGACGACACTTATTATCCAAAATCTTTATACGTATATTATATAATACGGAGATAGAATTTGCTATTCTTGAACCGACACCGAATTATATATTATTATAAGATTAGCTGATTCTCTCCATTCCTCGTATGCGTCGATGTGTTACGTGATTGGAAAATCATTCCCAAATTCGAGGCAGAATTAAGAACTTATATAACTTAAATATATAGATAAGATGTAAGACTACTCATTTTATTATTAATTTATTCTAGCTGGAGCAACGAAATTATATATTGAACCGTTCGTTGCAGTTACTGTGTGATGTCATCTCTCAAATACAATATAATCTTCCGATGATGAAACACATATCCCCTCGCATGTGCCCTAGACTATAAAGTGAGATTCGGTTATAGTAATTTAATTCATTTTCGATTTTTCCCATCAAGATTTCAACTTATCCAATGAAATTTATACGCGAGTCAATTAAATACACACATATAATGTATGTTAGGATTTAACAAGGTTCAACTCGAGATTTCCGTTTCTGATTTATGACTTTTGCAAGATTGTTTGCTATCGATAAGATATGAGAATGACTGAAAAATAGATGCTCGAACACAAAGAATTTTACGTGGTTCGATCGTAAGATCTACATCCACGGGCCACCAGGATAATTCCACTAGACATTAGAGAGTTTTACAAAAGAGCACTGATCATTACAAAGAAAAATTTTTCTGATCTGTGCAGGGGAGTTTTTTTTATCTCTCATTCACCATCTCCCACTATCTCATTCTCAACTGATATTATACAGCAAAATAAAATGAAATAATAACTGCTGTAACTTGCATGTTGTACGTGCTTATCAGCCCTTCGCATAATTGCTCTTGCCATCAGCACTTTCATACGTCACTCAATTATCGAGTCTTCAGCTTGTATCTCCATATCAGTCACTCACCAAAGAACCATGGACTTCAAACAAGATAGCAATCCTCATGAATAAATCGAGATACTTCACAAATCTCCACCTTAGCTCGATTTAACTCTCAACGTCTAAGTAGCCAGACAGCCTCCTTTCACTCAGAAGCTTCAACACAACCAACCAACTCCATACAATGCTCAAACTTCTTGCACGGAACTGGTTTCGTGAACATATCAGCTGGATTGTGGTCAGTTGATATTTTCTTCACAAGAATTTCACCCGATTCAACAATGTCTCGAATGAAATGGAACCTCACATCGACGTGTTTGGTTCTTTCATTATGCATATTGTTCCTTGACAGATAAACAACCCCTTGATTGTCGCAAAATACATCAATGCTCGGCTGGTTAATCATAAGCTCGTTTATCAGCCCTTTCAACCAGATAGCCTCTTTTATTGCTTCGGCTAACGCACTATACTCGGCCTCTGTTGAAGAAAGAGCTACCACCTTTTGCAGATTTGTTTTCCAGCTTATCGCAGTCCCGAATGATGTAAAAACAAAACCTGTTAAAGATTTCCTCGTATCTAAACATCCAGCATAATCCGAGTCGACATAACCTGTTACTACGCTTCCTTTATCAGCTGCATTCTGCTGTCCCTTGAATACTAGACCTTTCTTCAATGTTCCCTTCACATATTTTAGCACCCATTTGAGTGTCAGCCAATGTTCTTTCCTGGGGTTCGCCATAAATCTGCTCACAATGCTTACGGCATAAGCAAGATCGGGTCTTGTGCACACCATTGCATACATGAGTGAACCAATGATGTTTGCATATGGTATTTTGTTCATATACAGCTTCTCTTCTTCAGACATTTCTCGCGTTTCCTTCTTCAATCTGAAATGAGCAGCCACGGGTGTTGCAACAGGTTTAGATTCGATCATTTCAAACCTCCTTAATACAGATTCCAGGTAGTCGATTTGCTGCAGCTTTAGAACTTTACAGTTTCTGTCCCGAGTAATTTCCATCCCAAGAATTTTCTTCGCTGGACCAAGATCCTCCATCTCAAATTCAGCTTTCAGAAGTTCTTTCACAGCCATGATCTCTTTTTTGCTTTCACAAGCCAAGAGCATATCATCAACATAAATCAGCAAATAGATAATTCTGTTATTTCCGACGATCTTCAGGTATATACATGCATCATAGCTGCTCCTTTTGAACTTGTTCTTGACCATAAACTGATCAAATTGTTTATTCCATTGCCTAGGTGACTGTTTCAACCCATACAATGATTTTTTCAAGAGACAAACCTTTTCACTTTGCCCAACTTTCACAAAACCTTCCGGTTGTTGCATAAAAATGGTTTCTTCAAGCTCTTCGTACAAGAATGCAGTTTTAACGTCTAGCTGCTCCAACTCGAGGTTAAAATATGCAACCAAAGATAACATAAGTCTTATCGACCGATGTTTCACCACAGGTGAGAAAATTTCTGTGTAGTCAATTCCCTCCCTTTGTGTAAAACCCCTTGCTACCAAACGAGCTTTGAACCTCACCTTTGTCGGTCCAGTCACTTCTTCTTTTCTCTTAAAGATCCATGATAAACGCATTTTAGTGCGTTTATCGTAGTACTTTATTGGGGTATAATATAGTTTTAGCAATCACTTTGAGCATTAATTCAACATATTTACACTTATTTTGATATTAAAGGAGCTTGGGACGAGTTTCGGGCGAAAAGGAGCGAAAACGGAGCAGAACGGAGCAAAAAGGGGCAACACTGCCCTCAGTCACGGTCAGACGCATCACGCGTCACGGCCGTGATGAGGGACAGCGCCCAGAGGAGTGGAACACTGATGACGGTCACGGCCGTGACTACCGATGCACCTGGCCGTGACGCTGGACAGAAAGCGACGATGAACTCACTGCCAACGGTCACGGCCGTGACACCCTGTGCACTTGGCCGTGACGCGTATATAGCGATATTCTCGCGAGTCGGCGATGGTCACGGCCGTGACGACCCTTGCGCTTGGCCTGACCTTTGACAGAAAGTGACGAGACGCGAACAGTGTTGGTCACGGCCGTGACGGCCCATGTCCCAGGCCGTGACCGACACGGGAATAGCTATAAAAAACCCAAATTCGTCCCAGAAAGGGCACAACTTACCAGAGATCAATTCCCAACCATCCAGAGACGAAATTAGGGCGAAAAGAACAGGAAATCCCGTCCCGGAGCGCAAGAGACGGATCAACGAAGAATTCACGCCGAATTAACGAAGAACGAAGATCTTTCCACGAGATCACCTCAGATTCATCAGTAGGAAAGATCATGAGTTCTTCATCCTTATCTTTTAATTCTTTAGTTGTTTCTCCTTCAATTATGCGTAGCTAAATCCCCGTTGTGTTCGGGATTAGATGAACGCTAGGATAATTCGTAGTTAAGACATATATTATCGTGACTGTGTGTTTTTGACTATTTATCGTTCTATGAATAAGTTTCGTTGCTTTAATATGTCTATGTGTTAAAGTGATTGTGTGGAAAAACGTTTAGGGCGACAGCTGAACAACGTTTAGGCCGTTCATAGAAGATAGGATTCGAGTATAGGGCGAAAGCAAATACTCGATCCTCGCCGTTAGTAGTTATTGAATTTTAGATCCCCGCGAGCGTTTAGGGCGACAGCAAATTCGCGAGCGGATAGGAAATTACCGCGATTTAGTCTTAAGCACTTAGGAGCAATTTACTGTCTTAGCCGATAATACCTAGCGGGATTTGAATCCCGAGAACGTCTTTATCATCTGAAAACTTTCGCATCAGTTAGTCGCGTTCTTTGAATTTCTGGTTGATTTAGGAAGATCTGTTAGGTTAAGTCATCAAACAATTTACGCACTTTATTTAGGCTAAATATCGAGTCGATTAGGTTATTACTAGTACTTGATTTATTCCTTGTGTTCGATACTCGTTTAATCACTTTACTGCACTACTAACGATAGGTTCACTGCCTATCGCACGTTGGTGATAGTAATTAGGTTTACGTTTTATTTTATCACTTGTCGCACTTTCCATTCACACACCACGTGTCGATCAAGTTTTTGGCGCCGTTGCCGGGGAATAAATTGATATTAGGAACACCGTAGTTCGGTACTTTAGCCACTTTTGCTTTGAAGTTTTCTTTGTTTTTTTTTTACTTACTATTTTCGTTATTTGTGCTATTTGCGTTAGTTGTTTTCCTGCATCGCTATTAATTTCATATTCTTATTCGACGTATTTGTTTACTTCTTCGCCAATTTTCGTTTCTCACTCATTGTAGGTACGATTCAGCGGTGAATGACCCGAAGCCATCCATCGGGCCCCATCGTTGACGCAGACCCGGATTTTGAGCGAAAGTTGCGAAGGAAACTTAAGTACGATACCGAAGGAGCATCCACCAGCTCTCAGGATCCATTAGTCTGTTATTCAGAGGATAGTTCGCAGGAATCCATTCAAAATTCACGCGTAGAGGCAGCCGTAGATAGCCCCTACACAGAAGTAGACATGGCGGACCACCGAGTGCCCGTCCATAACATTCCCGAGGAGGAACCATCACTTCAGGATCTCCTCAAGAACGCCGCGCTAGGCGGTACGGAGTCGGCGATTGTCATTCCGCCGATAGAGAACAATAACTTCGAGCTGAAGCACTCATGGCTTCAGATGATTTTCCAGACAGCCCAGTTCGAGGGAAACCCCGATGACGATCCTTACTCCCATCTGAAGGCGTTTCTGACGGTGACCGACACCATCAAGATCAACGGTGTCCCGGGCGATGCAATCAAGCTGATGCTGTTCCCGTTCTCGCTCAAGTTCAGGGCGAGAGACTGGTTGGATATGTTGCCGCCCAGATCGATCACTACCTGGGAGGAGATGCGAGCCGCCTTCATCAACCACTACTTCCCACTCACAAAGGTGTTAAGATTGAAGACGGAGATTTCTCTGTTCCACCAGAAGGATTCCGAAAACTTGTATGAGGTGTGGGAGCGTTACAAGGCGCTACTGAAGAGGTGCCCACAGCACGGGATGTCGAAGGCAGCCCAGATCAACCGATTCCACGAGGGGCTCAATGATCAGACGGTCCATATGTTAGACGGAGCCGCAGGAGGAGGGCTCGTGAAGCTCAACGCCACTGACGCGTGGAATCTGATTGAGGACTACTCGAGGAATAGTTTCATGAGGGGAAATGCCCGGATGAAGACAACCGGTGTGTTCGGAGTTAGCGAGGAGACGGCCACTAATGCCAAGATCGAGGCGCTCCAGCAGCAAATCGCTTCGACGAACTCACAGTTGCAGACAGTGATTGGTGCATTGCTTCCCAAGTCCGGGCAGACTCAGCCTGTGAACGCAGTGGCCACCACCACACCGACACAGCACACGCCTTACGTGCCGTTATGCGGAATTTGTGGCGCAGCCCACGAGACCTCAGATTGCCAACTTGGGCAGTCGCTGGAGCACGTAGACTACATGGGCAATTACCAAGGCGGCCAGCGAAGTTTCCAGCCTCGGGCACATCCTAACTTGGCGTACGGGAATCAGAACCATCAGAGCCAAGGACCACCAGGATTTCAGCCCCGACCTTCCGGATTCCAAAACGGGCCACCACGACAGTACCAGAGTGCGCCCGCGGGAGGATCCGACGACATGAGGGAGATGAAGGACATGATGAAGACACTCCTCACGAATTTCAGTAGCACAACCGCAGCCCACGAGAGCCGCATGACGAAGATGGAGGAGTACATGGAGGCGAACGACTTGCGTGCTCAGAACACAGACGCCTCGCTCAAAAAGCTGGAGCAACAGATGGGCCAGATGGCGAAGCAGTTGGCGGGGCGCACTCAGGGATCGCTCCCGAGCTACACCGAGCCGAATCCCAAGGAGTACTGCAAGGCAGTGACGCTGAGGAACGGGCGAGAACTACAAGAAGTGCCCGCCAAAAAGAAGGCCAAGGAGAATGCCAACTTCGAGAGCCACGACGAGCCCGAAGTTGAGGAGGTCAGGGGCGACGACACCGAGAAGGCCGACGCTGAGAAGGAGAAGGTCGAGCCCGAGAAGGATAAGGTGACGGAGATTCAGCGGCCACCGGTGAAGCCATATCAGCCGAAGATCCCGTACCCGGCCCGACTAAAAAAGGACAAGAACGAGGCGCAATTTGGTAAATTTATGGGTATGTGTAAGGAATTACATATTAACTTACCTTTTGTTGAAGCTATTACGCAGATGCCCAGCTTCGCCAAGTTCTTGAAGGACTTGTTGACGAACAGAAGGAAGCTCGAACACGTCTCCACCGTCTGCCTACGAGGGGAGTGCTCGGCGATCCTCCAAAGCAAGATTCCTAAGAAGCTAAAGGACCCAGGGAGTTTTACTATTCCCTGTCTCATAGGAGATTTAGTGATTGAGCGTGCGTTAGCAGACCTAGGCGCTAGTATTAATCTTATGCCGTATTCTATGTTTAAGCGTTTAGGACTAGGCGAGCCACGACCCACTAGGATGAGCCTCCAATTAGCGGATAGGTCGTTAAAGTACCCTCGAGGTGTTATCGAGGACGTCTTAGTTAAAGTCGATAAGTTTGTGATTCCCGCAGATTTCGTCATCTTAGATATGGAGGAAGATGAAAATGTTCCCTTGATTTTAGGTAGACCATTCTTAGCCACAGGGGAGACCATGATAGACGTTAGGAATGGGACGTTAACCTTGACGGTAGATGGGGAAAAGGTTACCTTTGACATGGCCGACTCGATGAAAAAGAGTAGCGAGCAGGATGATAAGTGTTATTTCTTAGACGTATTTGAGCACGACTTTCTCTTTTCCGTGCAAGGTCTATCACAGGTTGGTGATCCGGACACACACACGCTTATGGCCATCGACGAGTGTGGGGAGGAAGTCGACGAGCCCATTATAGCCATCGATGAGAGCAGCGAAGAGGACAAGGAAAAAAGCTCGGTTGAGGAACCACCGGTCCTGGAGTTGAAACCGCTGCCCGACCACCTCGAGTACGCATTCCTTAGCAGCAATGGAGGACTGCCGGTCATCATCTCGTCGAGCCTCGACGACGGACAGAGGGGCCAGCTCTTAGACGTATTGAAGGCGCACAAGAAGGCCTTGGCGTGGAAGATATCCGACATAAGGGGTATCAATCCAAGCTACTGCACGCACAAGATCCTCATGGAGGACAACTTCAAGCCGGTCGCTCAACGTCAAAGGCGCCTCAATCCCAACATGAAGGACGTTGTCAAGAAGGAGGTGATCAAGTTGCTAGATGCGGGGATGATCTACCCCATTTCAGACAGCGCATGGGTCAGCCCGGTCCAAGTGGTCCCAAAGAAAGGAGGCATGACGGTCGTCACCAACGACAAGAACGAACTAATCCCGACGAGGACTGTGACCGGATGGCGCGTTTGCATCGACTACAGGAAGTTGAACGATGCCACGCAAAAGGATCATTTCCCTTTACCATTCATTGATCAAATGTTAGAAAAGCTAGCGGGTCACTCATTTTATTGTTTCCTTGATGGTTTGTCAGGTTATCTGCAGATTCCCATAGCACCTGAGGACCAGGAGAAGACCACGTTTACGTGCCCGTTCGGAACATTCGCGTACCGAAGGATGCCATTCGGATTGTACAATGCCCCAGCCACCTTCCAGCGATGCATGATGGCCATATTCGACGAATTGGTAGGTGAGGTAATGGAGGTATTTATGGACGACTTCTCTGTTTTCGGTTCTTCGTTTGATGCATGTTTATCAAATCTAAAGCTCGTGCTCGCACGATGCGAGGAAACGAACTTGGCACTTAATTGGGAAAAGTGCCACTTCATGGTTCGAGAGGGTATAGTTCTCGGTCATAAGATCTCCTCTAAAGGAATCGAGGTGGACGAGCCAAGTTAGAGACGATAGAAAAATTGCCTGTCCCCTCGAACGTGAAGTCAATTAGGAGTTTTCTAGGACATGCGGGATTTTATCGTAGATTTATCAAAGACTTTTCTAAGATCGCACGTCCTATGTCTAGGTTGTTAGAAAAAGATGCCCCGTTCGATTTCAATGACGAGTGTCTGCATGCTTTTAATTTGCTTAAGGAGCGATTAGTCACAGCACCTATTATGGTCGCCCCCGACTGGGGGCTGCCCTTTGAACTAATGTGCGATGCTAGTGACTATGCAGTTGGGGCCGTGCTAGGGCAGCGTAAGGACAGCCACTTTAGGCCAATCTACTACGCGAGTAAGACGTTAGACGCAGCCCAGGCCAATTACACGACCACCGAGAAAGAGCTTTTGGCCGTCGTTTTCGCTTTCGACAAGTTCAGGTCATATCTTATCCTTTCTAAAGTTATTGTTTTTACTGACCACTCTGCTCTTAAGTACTTGTTAGCAAAGCCCGACGCCAAGCCACGACTAATTCGGTGGATCCTGCTACTGCAAGAGTTCGACATTGAGATCCGAGACAAGAAGGGTGCGGGGAACCTAGCGGCAGACCACCTGTCTCGACTAGAGGAGTCCGAGATATACCACAAGAACGAAATGGCGATCCACGATCGGTTCCCCGACGAGCACCTTTACTCGATACATGTGGTAAGTGACGACACTCCCTGGTTTGCAGATTTTGCTAACTATCTTGTTGCGAGGGTCCTACCAAAGGAGTACACGAGTCAGCAAAAGAAGAAATTCTTTTCTGATTTGAGGTACTACTTTTGGGAAGACCCATATCTTTTCAGGCGATGTGCAGACCAGGTGATACGGCGATGCGTTGCTGCCCCGGAATCTACGCAGATCCTTAGACATTGCCACAATGGACCGACCGGAGGACACTATGCAGCAAACAGAACCGCTCAGAAGGTGTTGGAGAGCGGATTCTATTGGCCCACGATCTTCAAGGACGCCCAAAGGTACGTTGACACTTGTGATCAGTGTCAGCGCGCAGGTAATCTCTCAAAACGCGACGAAATGCCCCAGAACTTCATCTTAGTTTGTGAAATTTTTGATGTATGGGGTATAGATTTTATGGGTCCATTTCCTAGCTCGTACAACAATAAGTACATCCTAGTTGCCGTCGATTATGTGTCTAAGTGGGCCGAGGCGCAAGCCTTACCCACAAACGATGCTAGGGTAGTCGTTAGATTTTTGCGAGCATTATTTTCACGTTTTGGGGCACCTAGGTGCATTATTAGCGATAGAGGCACTCACTTTTGTAACACCCAGTTTGCACGCACTTTAGAACGTTACGGTGTTAGACATAGCCTATCCACCCCGTACCATCCCCAAGCTAGCGGTCAAGTCGAAGTAGTGAACCGTGAGCTGAAACGCATCCTAGAGAAAACCATAGAGGGAAACCGGAGGGAATGGGCAAATAAGTTGAATGATGCACTTTGGGCATATAGGACCGCATATAAGACTCCCATAGGCACTACACCATATAGATTAGTTTATGGAAAAGCATGCCATCTCCCCGTAGAAATAGAGCATAAGGCATATTGGGCCATTAAGTCCTTGGATCTTGATTTGGGGAACGCCAGCGGAAAGCGGCAACTCCAAATCAACGAGTTAGACGAGTGGCGTTTATCAGCTTACGATAACGCCCGCATGTACAAGGAACGCTCCAAAGCCTATCATGATAAAAAGATTAGGCAAAGGCGAGAGTTTCAGGAAGGGGACCAAGTCCTTCTTTTTAACTCTCGACTTAGGCTTTTTCCTGGCAAGCTTAGATCACGCTGGTCAGGACCGTTCACTGTCACCCGTGTTTTCCCTTACGGTACTGTTGAGATTTCAGGTATGGAGCAGGGGACTTTTAAAGTGAACGGCCATAGGTTAAAGCATTATCACGCAGGCGAGGAAGACGTGACCGAGAAGGAAGTGCTGTACCTGGACTTCCAGACGTGAGCGAACAGAAAGATGTCCGGCTAACGACGGTAAAGTAAGCGCTTCTTGGGAGACAACCCAGGTATTTTCATTTATGTCTTAGGCACTACCAAAAAAAAAAAAATTTTAGGGCGGTCACGGCCAACTGCTTAAGCAGTCACGGCCGTGACGTGCGTACATAAGCACACTGCCAAGAGTCACGGCCAGAGGCTTAAGCCATCACGGCCGTGACCCAGTAGGAGCTCTCATCGACCCTTCTGCCCCATGTCACGGCCAACTGCTTAAGCAGTCACGGCCGTGACCTTATCCAGAGGCACTTACTGCCTGTCGTCACGGCCAACTGCTTAAGAAGTCACGGCCGTGACGTTATTTAAAAAAATAAAAAAAAAAGAAAAAATTATTATTATTATCTCGACTTGGTCACGGCCTATGACGCAAGCGTCACGGCCGTGACTCTCGACAGAGGCAACACTGCCTCGCGTCACGGCCAGGTGACCCATCGGTCACGGCCGTGACGCGTGCGATTTTAAAGGCAATTAGCCTTTCTTTCTTCCCCAATTTCTTCTCTTTTTTTTCCCTCTCTCTCTCGCGAATCTCTCTCCCTTCCCCCCTCTCATCTCTCAAACCACCACCTTCGACCACCCCGACCACCGCCGCCGTCACCCCAACTCCGGCGACATCAACAAGTAAACCATCAACCCCATTTAATTCGATTAAGAGCACAAGGTATGATTTTCGCCCTTTTTACTCCAAATTCGGTAACTATGCTCGTAATTGCTAATTCATGGATGCTATTTGCTATAATTCGCTCACTATGTGCCATAGATGCTACAGAATCGCTTGATTACGTTAAGATGTGGATTAATTTCGTGATTCGTTGACGAACCCTAATTTTCGAAATTGGGGATTTTTGAAATTGAGTCTCAATTATTGTTTCTATTGCCCCTTTGTTGCTAGATATATGCTATGAACGCTTTGGGTGTGCTTAATTACATGAATTCGTGGTTCAATTTTGGGGATTTTACGATGAACCCTAATTTCAAAATTGGGGATTTCTGGAATAGCTTAGGTACATTCCGTTGTGTGGATGATATTAATTAGCCTCGATTCATCATATGATATATCTGGGTGCATTACCGTGTTCAATTTTGGATTTGGATGGAGTGATTTTGGTTGCACGCCACATGTTCGATAAAATGCCAATTTAAGCCTTTCCTGTGTTTGCATATGCGAGTTACTACGTCGCCGTTATTTTGGTCGAGTCGAGCTGCTTTGAATTTAATTGCTGTATTCTCGTTGCGCTCACACTTTGCTTCTAGGCACTATGGGAAAAAGTCGTGCCTCGACCTCACGTGACCCCGCCTCGGCCCAGCCCTCTCGCGCAAGTCGACGCGGGCCCCCGCCGACAATGCTGGAAGCCATGGGTCAGTTTACGGACGAAGCTCACACAGCCCGCTACAACAAGCTGAAGGGCATGGAGTTCATCGCCATGGACCAGATCGATCACGAGACACTGGCGAAGTACCACATCAACCAGCAGGTCGCCCAGTACCTCTCACTCAGCGGATGGAACACCTTCCTGGCCATCGACGAACCAGCATACAAGGAACTCACCTTGGAGTTCCTTGCCACGTTCTCCTTCGATGAATACGGCGACCGAAAAATCCGTTTTCGCGCGTTCAACGAGGAGCAGATAGTAAGGGCCGAAAATGTGTGCCATGCACTTGGAGTCCCAGCACCCCAACACCAGTCCTTCGCGACTTTCTTTGATACACCGGAAGGACAACGGGGGTGCTGGGCTGAAATCGCTCGACCTGGCGAGCCGGCATACAGCGCGAAGACGTCGAAGGCATCCGCGTTGAGGAGCCCAGGACTGCGCTACATTCACCGCCTCCTGACGACCTCGCTTACACCGAGGGGTGACTCACACGGAGCAGTCACCCTCCGCGATCTGTATTACCTGATCCAGCTGCACCGAGGCGAACAGATCAATTTAGGGATGGCGGTGTCCCACGCCTTCAATGCTCAGGCGGAAGCACGATCCCACGGCAAGATCGCCGTAGGGCCACTCATCACCAAGGTGATCAAGGGTTTACGCTACTGGCCAGCGAATGCGCCCGAGATGGAGATAGTCGGAGGGCGCCACCCAGTGAACGAGGAGACGCTGGTGAAGATGAAGATGCTGGTGAAGGCGCCTACCTGGACTCGCGCCAACAAGGTGTACATATGGCACGGAATGTACCATGGCCAGACGGACCACGTACCCGTCCCCGACGACCAGCTCTACCTCGAGGGCCCCCATCCAATGGAGACGGACACGACAGCCACCGGGCCCTCCTACTCCTCAGGTTACCATCACGGCGAGTCATCCGGCGTCGCTCCCTACGCGTACGCAGCGGATCTCGAAGCGCTGCGCCAGGACGTTCTAGAGACTCGGCGCCGACAGGAGGAGTACGAGCGAAGGAACGAGGAAGCCCACCGCCAGTACAGGGAGGAGCTGGACCGATACAACGAGGCCCTCCGAGGCATGGACCAGGCGCTCGAGCTGTCCAGGCGATCGATAGACCTCCTTCGCCCGAGGCAACGCTCGCCGCCGCCACCACCACCACCAGCACCTTAGGGGATTTTCCTTTTACTTTCTCTTGACATTTCGTGTTTGAGTAGTCGCGTGTGTTTCTATTTTAATTCTAAGTTTAACGCTTATAACTATGTTTATAGTTAATCTTTGACTACTCTCTTTACGTCTATTTATCTCTTTAGCTAGCGCCTGGGTACACCTAAAGGATACAACGGTTAACGGACACGACTATCACGCGCTACGTCATGAACACCTCCGACCACGTCCTTTATTCGTCAGGGGAGTCACGCTTTTTTTTTAAACTCTTTTTCCCTTCCTTTTAATTTTTTTTAACGTTGAGGACAACGTCAGGTTTAAGTGTGGGGAGGGGATTCTAGTTTGAAAACTTACGTGAAAATTTTTTATGACGTGTCTACGAGTTTTAAATTTTTGAGACGTATCTCTGGGCTAAAATTTTTCGTTAGAAAGGCATGAATTCTTGAACACTGGCACGAGTTTTTGCGTTTATCTCGAGTTAGTCTGCATTATTATGAATCTTCGTGAGCAATTAGGATATGCATGACTGACTGAATCATGTTTGCCTGAATAGATATAGCACTGTTTGAGAGTTTCGTACACATAACCCCGTTTCGTTGTGAGAGTTTGAGCCTGACGAGCTTATGCTCATTTTTCTTGGTTGTGTGACGTGCCTAGTCTATATCTCTCTAGAACTTGCCTGTCTAATGCGTGTTGAAACTGTTTTTGGTGTGTTAGTATAGAAATGATGAGGGCACTAGGAATTAAGTCCAGAGCCAAAACATCCCACCATAACTAACCCACTAGTTAGCCCCTTTGAGCCTGAGCCTATTCGTTGCGTACCTCACATGATATGAAATGCCACTGACTCATACAAGCCTCCAGAAATCATATGAACCCGAATTCGTTAGAATAGAGCAGAAGTCGAACTTGAGAGTTACCGTTTCAGTGTATGGTTTGGTGTTCTTCTTTGTTATTTGTGAAATGACTCGCCCCTGATTTGACCGTTTTCTGAAATGACCTGATCCCTTTTTCAATAAGCGTGCCCATAACCCTTTGGCAAGATATAGGTCTCGGTAATAAGTATCCCTAGGTACACGGCATTCGCTGTGACGATGTACTCTCTGCGACAAAAGCCGAACCTTGATGTTTTAGGGAATAAGGGTAGTGCACTAGAGCGTAATTAAGGGGAAAGGGCAGAAAATGAAAGGGAACTGAGTTGACAGGGGTCGGGCAGAAAAGTCTAGAATTTCGGGGTAAGAATGTTGAATCCTGTGCTGGAACATGTGACTTTCTGTTCGATCATGCCATGTTCTTTGAATTTCTCGCTTACGTGTCCCTGGCTTAAAGATCACATGCACATTGTATATGCGCACCATTGCATGATTGTTCGATCCATGTTCTCCCGAAAAGACCCCCAGATTTATGCTTGCCACTCTAAGCAGTAGATATGCGATTAGCCTGCAAGCCTATGGTAGGGGTTGGACTAGCGCACGAATATGAGTGATTCACTATAAATTTAGCCTATACACTGAGCGACTTGAGCGAATCCTTGTGAGATTATGAGTCTCGATTAGCAGTGCGAAGGAAGTTTAGGTCGACAAGTGCAAGTCATTAGTGTAGCGTCCATGATTGTTTGCTTGATTCTTTTCGTGCCTTCTAGCTTTGATGATAAATTGCGAACGATCGTGTCGTTATCCTGATTTATGCCTTATCTAATTCCTAATTTACTTGAGGACAAGCAAATGCTTAAGTGTGGGGAGATTTGATAAACGCATTTTAGTGCGTTTATCGTAGTACTTTATTGGGGTATAATATAGTTTTAGCAATCACTTTGAGCATTAATTCAACATATTTACACTTATTTTGATATTAAAGGAGCTTGGGATGAGTTTCGGGCGAAAAGGAGCGAAAACGGAGCAGAACGGAGCAAAAAGGGGCAACACTGCCCTCGGTCACGGTCAGACGCATCACGCGTCACGGCCGTGACGAGGGACAGCGCCCAGAGGAGTGGAACACTGATGACGGTCACGGCCGTGACTACCGATGCACCTGGCCGTGACGCTGGACAGAAAGCGACGATGAACTCACTACCAACGGTCACGGCCGTGACACCCTGTGCACTTGGCCGTGACGCGTATATAGCGATATTCTCGTGAGTCGGCGATGGTCACGGCCGTGACGACCCTTGCGCTTGGCCGTGACCTTTGACAGAAAGTGACGAGACGCGAACAGTGTTGGTCACGGCCGTGACGGCCCATGTCCCAGGCCGTGACCGACACGGGAATAGCTATAAAAAACCCAAATTCGTCCCAGAAAGGGCACAACTTACCAGAGATCAATTCCCAACCATCCAGAGACGAAATTAGGGCGAAAAGAACAGGAAATCCCGTCCCGGAGCGCAAGAGACGGATCAACGAAGAATTCACGCCGAATTAACGAAGAACGAAGATCTTTCCACGAGATCACCTCAGATTCATCAGTAGGAAAGATCATGAGTTCTTCATCCTTATCTTTTAATTCTTTAGTTGTTTCTCCTTCAATTATGCGTAGCTAAATCCCCGTTGTGTTCGGGATTAGATGAACGCTAGGATAATTCGTAGTTAAGACATATATTATCGTGACTTTGTGTTTTTGACTATTTATCGTTCTATGAATAAGTTTCGTTGCTTTAATATGTCTATGTGTTAAAGTGATTGTGTGGAAAAACGTTTAGGGCGACAGCTAAACAACGTTTAGGCCGTTCATAGAAGATAGGATTCGAGTATAGGGCGAAAGCAAATACTCGATCCTCGCCGTTAGTAATTATTGAATTTTAGATCCCCGCGAGCGTTTAGGGCGACAGCAAATTCGCGAGCGGATAGGAAATTACTGCGATTTAGTTTTAAGCACTTAGGAGCAATTTACTGTCTTAGCCGATAATACCTAGCGGGATTCGAATCCCGAGCACGTCTTTATCATCTGAAAACTTTCGCATCAGTTAGTCGCGTTCTTTGAATTTCTGGTTGATTTAGGAAGATCTGTTAGGTTAAGTCATCAAACAATTTACGCACTTTATTTAGGCTAAATATCGAGTCGATTAGGTTATTACTAGTACTTGATTTATTCCTTGTGTTCGATACTCATTTAATCACTTTACTGCACTACAAACGATAGGTTCACTGCCTATCGCACGTTGGTGATAGTAATTAGGTTTACGTTTTATTTTATCACTTGTCGCACTTTCCATTCACACACCACGTGTCGATCAATCCACTTACAAGTGACTAGTTTCTGATTTTTCGGCTTATCAACCACTATCCAGGTGTTGTTCCTCATCAGCGAATCCATTTCTTCAACCATTGCCTCTTTCCATTGTTTGTTGTTACGATCTTGTAGTGCCTCTTTGTATGTTCTTGGTTCATCGCCTACCTCTTCTGCAATATTCAAAGCATATGCAATGATATCTGCATATCCATATCTGTCTGGAGCTTTAATATCTCTTCTAGATCTATCTCTGCTAAGCAAATAATCAGATGTATCGTCGTGAGTGGCCTGTTCCTTTTCAGTTTCAGAATTCTGCTCGGTATCATCGCTTGTTTGCTGTTCTTCATTATTTCCAGATAACCAGCTCTGTTCATTTCTCGCGATCTGATCTCTACCCAAATATGTCCCATTTGCATCTTCAGACTCCACCTCAATCAAAACCCTATCTGAATTTTCACAATTAGATTTTTGTCCAAGCGGGTTCTTGATCAAATTTGCCATCATGTCTTCGTTGAATGTAACATCTCGACTTACAATGCATTTCTTCATTCCCGGCTCCAAACACCACAGTTTATAGCCTTTAATACCTTCAGGGTATCCCATAAAAATGCATTTTATCGCTCTTGCCTGTAGCTTATCCATCTTCACGTGAGCATAAGCTAAACACCCGAAAACTCTCAAATTCTCAAGACTTGGCTTAGATCCGTTCCATACCTCCTCCGGAGTCTTTAGTTTCAATGCTGTAGACGGACACTTGTTCACCAGATATGCGGCCGTAGTTACAGCTTCTGCCCAAAATGAACGAGGAAGACCAGCACTTATAAGCATACATCATGTTCTTTCAAGAAGCGTTCTATTAAATCTCTCCGCTAGCCCGTTTTGCTGTGGTGTTCCAGGCACTGTTTTATGTCGTATGATGCCTTCGCTCTTACAATATTCCTCAAATTCTCGTGAGCAATATTCCAAGCCATTGTCAGTTCTCAACCTCCTTAGCTTTTTACCAGTCTGCAGTTCAATCATCTTCTTCCAGCCTCTGAATTTGTCAAATGCTTCGTCCTTAGATTTTAGGATTGAAATCCAGACCTTCCTTGAGCGATCATCGATTATTGACATAAAGTATCTGCCACCCGAGTGCGACATGACCTTAGCTGGACCCCACAGATCCGAGTGCACATAATCAAGAATCTCTTTAGAACAATGCACGCCTTTTCCGAACTTAACTCTATGTGATTTTCCCAACACGCAACACTCACAGAATTCAAGTCCCCTAATCTGATTTCTGCCCATTAGACCTTGTTTCGAGAGTTCAACAAGGCCTTTTTCACTCACATGACCCAGCCTTTTATGCCAAAGACTTGCCATGTCGACATCTTTCTTCACATTTGCAGCAATACCTCGTATAATTGCAGATCCGACCAAATGATATATTCGTTCTTTCCTAATCCCTTTCATGACTAATAAAGAACCCCTAGAGATCTTAATAACACCAGACTCCACCTTAATGGTGTAACCCATCTCATCGAACACTCCAACAGATATCAAGTTTCGTCGCAATTCAGGAATATATCTTACATTAGTAAGTAACTTTTCAGCCCCGGTGTGAAGCTTTAGCCTTACCGTGCCCATTCCTTTGATCATGCATGGCTTGTCGTCGCCCAGCAATACTGTTCCTCCATTTAACGGACGCCATTCTTCAAACAATGACTTATTGGACGTCATATGAAACGTACAACCCGAGTCAAGAAGCCACTCATGTTCTGCATTTGAGCGAGAAACTGTTAATACTTCTGCAGACTCATATCCATCAGATACCACTTTCTCCTTCTTTGGCCTGATTTTCTTTGTTTCTTCTAGGACACAACCTTCTTATGTGACCCTCTTCGTGGCAGTAATAGCATTTAATGCTCTTTCTTGACTTTGATCGATCATTTTTCTTCTTCTTCTTCGATTCCTTTTTCTCCGTTCTTCCACGAACATTCAAGCTTTCTGCTGTAGTATGTACCTTCATATCAGATGTGATATTCAGTTGTTTGGAGTGCAAAGCGGATATCACATCGTCAACAGTCACTGTATCTCGTCCATACATCAGCATTTCTCTCAAGGTTGAATAGCTTCGTGGCAGCGAGCATAAAAGAAGTAAAGCCTGATCCTCGTCTTCAATAGCCACATCTATATTTTCTAGATCCAAAATCATCTTCTAAAACTGATCTACCTGCTCATCTATTGATCTGTCTTCTTGCATTTTGAAAGAGTACAGAGCCTGCTTTAACATCAATCGATTCGCCAGAGACTTAGTCATATACAACCCCTCAAGTTTAGTCCAAATACCAGCCGCCGAAGTTTCCTTTGAGACCTGTCGCAATACTTTATCACCCAAGCTCAAAATTACAGCACTATGTGCCCGTTCAAGAAGTGATTTCTTGTCGTCTTCATTCATCGTCGATGGTAATTTCTTTTCCCCTTTGAGTGCTTCAACTAACCCTTGCTGAACAAGCAGCGCTCTCATCTTAAGTCGCCATAATCCAAAATCGTTCTGTCCCGTGAACTTCTCAAACTCGAATTTAGATCCCATCGCGTGTTTGATCCACGTTCACCGCACCACTTGTTAGGATTTAACAAGGTTCAACTCGAGATTTCCGTTTCTGATTTATGACTTTTGCAAGATTGTTTGCTATCGATAAGATATGAGAATGACTGAAAAATAGATGCTCGAACACAAAGAATTTTACGTGGTTCGATCGTAAGATCTACATCCACGGGCCACCAGGATAATTCCACTAGACATTAGAGAGTTTTACAAAACAGCACTGATCATTACAAAGAAAAATTTTTCTGATCTGTGCAGGGGAGTTTTTTATCTCTCATTCACCATCTCCCACTATCTCATTCTCAACTGATATTATACAGCAAAATAAAATGAAATAATAACTGTTGTAACTTGCATGTTGTACGTGCTTATCAGCCCTTCGCATAATTTCTCTTGCCATCAGCACTTTCATACGTCACCCAATTATCGAGTCTTCAGCTTGTATCTCCATATCAGTCACTCACCAAAGAACCATGGACTTCAAAAAAGATAGCAATCCTCACGAATAAATAGAGATACTTCACAATGTAGCTATGCAAGATTTATATCTATCTACCATGCGACGAAACTAAGAATCATCACAGTAAAACCTCTATAAATTAATAATATTGGGACCATGAAATTTTATTAATTTAGAGAGATAGTAAGATATCGATAAATTAATATTTTATTAATTAAAAGAGAGACTCATCAAATTCAACAAATTTGGAATGTATTGACTATAAATGAATTCAAATATGTTTCATTAATTATATTCATGTACTCAAAATGATTTAGAAGTGTGAATTAATGAAAATTGTCATTTGAAAATTAGTTAAGGTACAATATCAAATGCTCTCATGATATCATTGGAGTATCGTTCAGCGATATTAAGCGACACAAAATGGCGCCAACAACCCTTCACAACTTTTTGTTGCAGCTAGAGAACTCGACATCGGAACTATTGACTGCAATTTAAAAAGTTAGGGATGAAATCAAGAAAATCTAACAAATAGATTCTTATTTTAGCAAATTACCATAATTTATAATTGTAATTTTTATGAATTATTAATTTAGAGTTTTAGTGGGACCTAATATTTGTAAAGGAATTTTCCAACAAATTATTATATTATTATCTTATCGAGTTTGGTGATTTTTTACAAAGGCCCAAGTCGGGACCGGGAGATTTTATTAATTTAGAGAGTTTATTAATTTATAGAGTATTAATTTATAGAGGTTTATTGTACTTGGAACTAGGGGTGAGCAAAACCGCATACCCGGTTTTTCGGATATCTGAAATTCGGATATCCGAATTTTCGGATATCGAAAAATAGTATCCGTATCCGCTCCGGTTTTAATCCGGTTTATTCGGATATTTACACCGGATATCCACATCCAGTTTTTAAATTTATTTTTCTTATATTTTTTATTATTTTCTTTTGAAAATCATAACTTTATTTCTTATCACAATAAAAAAATATATTTTTTAATATAAGAATTTCTATACATAGTAATTCACACAATATGTGAATTTATGATTCAAAATTACATAATAAAAAATAAACACAATACCACAAATTCATATAAATTTTTTAACTTGCATCTCGATGTTTTTATGTTTTTTTTTATCTCAATTCTCTAACAAAGTTTTATGCTAGTATAATAAAATAATATAAATTTAAATATTCTACTTGATGATTTTTTTTGCTTTTTGGACCTTCATTATTCTTTTTGGACTATATTTTTATTTTATTTTTATTTTTTTAAATATAAAACCGGATACAATCCGGTTTTTAGACAAATCACTATCCGTATTCGATTCGGTTTTTAAAACTGGATATCCGTTTTTCCGGGTTCTGAAACGGATACCGGATCGAAATCCGGTTTCCGGATATTTTTGGTCACCCCTACTTGGAACTATTATTATTACAAAATTTACCGATTATTTTTGTTACTTTTTAAATGAAGAGTGAAAGAAAGATCGAAGTGTAGACAAAAGAATTCTAATAATCCTTTCTCCACAATTGTGTTTTTTTTTTCCTACGGCAGTCGATTCTAACAAGGGGCAATTTTCATTCATGCCCTTGTCAGAATTTTCATTTAGGATTCAGTCCCTGTCAGAAAAAAAAATTACTTTTAAGAATTCGGTATCTACAGTACCACTTTATTGCTCTGAAATAACAATATGGTGAAATTTTGTAACACAAAACGATCATCCGGTACCAGTTAAAGATCATCTGATACCAGTTCATTTATGAAGTACCACTTCATTGTTCTAAAATAACAATATGTTGAAAGTTTGTAACACAAAACGATCATCATAAACCAGTACATAACTTTTATACCACTTTTTTTAGTTAGGTCCTTATCTATAAAATTTACAGAAATTGGGTCCTTTAAACTAAAGTTTTTTCTGACAGGGGCAGAATCTTAAATTAAACTTCTGAAGGAGCCGGAATTGATATTAACCCTTCTAAGGGCATCTCCAACGCTGCTGTAAACCTGGCGTGAAACGCTAGGTATGGAGGTGGGAGACATGGCACGCCAAACGCCACCCTAATTGTGGAGGAATGCACAGTGTTCCCTTATATGTAAAGAGAACTGTTCACTCCGCTATGACTTTTTCTTTTTTTTTCTATTTCCTTTAACGATTTAGTTTTAGTTATATTTTTATTTGGAATATTTAATTTGCTTTGTTATTGATGTGTCGATATTAGTTGATCTTTCGGGGATTTATTTCGAGTCCATTGCGGGATTATAAGTCGTGGTTTAAGCTTAATGTGGATATATTAAGCTATTTTGATGGTTTATTCTATTTTTGGGGTCTTTCTGCGATTTTTGCAAACACTTGTAGTAGAAGGATTTTCTATGCCAAATTGATCACAGAAATCTCCTAATTGTTTCTTTTCATTAAAAGAATTTCTCTTAATTTGTTTGTTCAGCTTTATTTCGTTGCATAAAGCTAAACCTTCTTGAGTACAGATACCAATAAGTTTACCGTAAGTATAAGAATTATAATCTATACTCGGTTCTCCTTTTCTGAGATTATTCCTTACTCTTTCTGCAAAGAGTGAAGGTAATCCGTCAATAAATTTGGATTTCCAGTGAGTACTATTAGACTCTCGAAGTTCCATAACACGACTAAGGAATGTATCTTTATACCACCTAAAAGATGTATCTTTATTCCATAAACGAGGCTGAGACATTGTCCTTGAAACATGGAAGCAAAGCATCCTTATTGTAAGACGGGGAAAAGGCGTCGAATGCGAGAAACAGGAAAAATATGTTTCCTAATGGAAGCAATAAAAGGGGAAAAGCATCGAGAAAGAGAGGAGAGGTATATACGGCTGAACAGAAGAAAACTCATCACCTCCACACTGCCATCATCCACGTCACCTTGGGTTCTCACGCAGGAAACCCTCAAGCACACAAGAGCTCGCCCACCTCATCTCTCGGCCTTCCCTCGGCAGCCAAACAAGAAAAGGTAGCTCAACCCTCAGCTGGAGCATGTCACGAGCTTGGGACAATGAGAAAATCTAGTTCATAGTTGCACCATCCTCACATGCACACCACCCGTTCGACGAAAGGACTCAAAGAAGGATATACTATATACACCCTTGAGCAGACATCCTTGCGCACGAACAGCAGCTGTTGGAAATAAACTCACGCGAACACAGTGAACACGATCTTGTTTTGGTGCTGCTGAATCTGCAGCGTTTTCTGTAGTCTTTGCATTGCTTAAATAGAAGTTTACATAGAAACTAATAAATGCCTACAATCAGGCGACTAATTTAGCCTACGCTAATAAAGAAAAGATAATCACTTCCTAAGGAAAATACAATCATATCCTAAGCTAATTAAGGAAAGTAGATCACAAGGATTATTTCCCACAATCTCCTCCTAAGCCTTGTGTCCACCGTTGATGTCGATTAGGCCGATCTTGCCCCGTAGCTCATGAAACTTGGTCCTTCCAAGCGGCTTCGTCAAAATGTCGCCCAGCTGATCCTCACTTCTGATGAACTTTACATCAATCAAAGCTTCTTCTGCGGCCTCGGACGAAGTGGTATTTCACTCGAATGTGTTTACTCTGTCCGTGGAGTACCGGATTCTTGATCAAAGCAATGGCAGACTTATTGTCCACCCTCAGCATTGGCGCTCTTGCTGCTGTTCCCTGCACCTCAGACAACACACGAGCGAGCCACAATGCTTGACAAGCAGCGTTAGCAGCTGCTATATACTCTGCCTCACAGCTGGACTGAGCCACCACCTTCTGCTTCATGGATTTCCAGGTGATCGGGCTACCGCTGAGGAAGAAAATTACACCAGTTGTGCTTTTACTTGTATCAACATCCCCGGCGTAATCACTATCGCTGAAGCCTGTCAGATAAGGCTCCTCCTTCTCCCTCCTGCCGAACCAGAGTCCCCAATCTTGGGTCTCAGCCACATAGCGCAGGATGCGCTTCACAGCTGCGAGGTGATCCTCGCGTGGATCCTCCAGGAACCGACTCACATAGCCAACCGCAAACGCTAGATCGGGGCGAGTGTTGACCAAGTACCTCAAGCTCCCGACGACGCTCCTGTACGCCGTCGCATCGACCGGCGGCTCTGTGCTGAGCTTGCTCAACTTCAGGCGCGGTTCCATGGGCACATGACATGGGTTACACCCTGCCATGCCGCTCTTCTCCAGGATCTTGCCGGCGTAGGCTCCCTGGCTCAGGGAGATCCCCCTCGCGCCCTGCTTCACTTCAATGCCGAGGTAGTAGTGAAGTAGGCCGAGGTCACTCATCTTGAAAGCGGCCACCATCTCCTCCTTGAATGACTTGATGTCGCCGCCGTTCGAGCCGGTGATCACGAGGTCATCGACATAGACCCCGATCACCAGCTGTTTGCCGTCGTTCTGCCTAATGTAGATGGCGTGTTCGGACGGGCTCTTCCTAAAGCCGAACGACAACAGCGTGCTGTCCAGCTTCGTGTTCCATGCGCGCGACGCTTGATGCAGCCCGTACAACGCCTTTCGAAGCTTGAGCACCTTGTGCTCCTTGCCGTTGATGATAAACCCTGGCGGCTGCTCGACGTAGACCTCCTCTTCCAGGTCTCCGTTCAAAAATGCCGACTTGACGCTTGGGGTTGCTGGTGTCGTCGACGAGCAACAAGAAGTACTTGTTGCCGCTTGGGGTTGCTGGTGTGATTTGCCCGCACAGATCGCCATGCACAAGCTCAAGTCGCTGCTTCGCACGATACTCTGCTTTCGCTGGAAATGGGGTGCGCTTCTGCTTCCCAGCCAGATATGCATCGCACAGCTGGTCCACCTGTCCGATCTACGGCAGTCCGCGCACCAGCTCCTCCCGAGCTAGCTTCCGGAGCGCCGCCATATTGACATGGCCGAAGCGATCATGCCAGCGCCATGCCACCTCGTCGCCGCGCCCGCGCACCGCTAAGCACATCGGCGGTGCTATCTTGATCCGAAGAAGGTATAGACGGTTCGCCTCGCGCGTCACCCTTGCCAACAGTTGACCGCCGAGCTCCTGAATCCGCATCACGCCATCTTCAATCTCGATCTTGTAGCGGACCTCGTCGAGCTGGTCAAGACTCACGATGTTCGTCGTCAACCGTGGAATGAAATAGACGCCGTCGAATGAACGGAGCTCCCCATTCTTGCACACAAAGATGACGGTGCCCCGCCCTTCAATGCGTGCCACCGAGTCGTAGCCGAAATGCACGGTGCCTCGTCCGCCACGTCGAGCTTCGAGAAGGCGGTCCTAGACCCGGACATGTGATTGGTTGCCCCCGAGTCCAGGACCCACGTCTCCGCCTCCCGCCTGTTCTTCTTCCCCGAGCTGCGTGAACACCTTCTCTTCACGGATCTCGACCTGGGCCACGGACGACGTCGCCGAAGTCGCCGTCGATTGCGGCATCGGTGGGGAGAGAATGGGGGAGCACTTTGCGAGACAAAGTGAGGCCTCTTCCTCTTCGTGGACTGCATGGGCCTGCGCCTTCTTGGGCTTCGACCAGCACTCCCGGGCCCAGCTTCCCACAATTTCGGCACTCGTCGCCTGCGCGCTTGTTCGAAGTAGCCGGCCCACTCGACGATTCGCCAGCTCGCCCACGACCGCGCCCGCGTCGGCCGCCTACTCTGTTCGCGCCACGACCGCGTGAGTGGTTCTCCGCCTCTCGCTTCTTTCGTTGCGCGTCCCACTGCTCCTCAGTGAGATATAACTTGCCCTCGTGCGGTAGTGACGCCGGGGGTCCATTCAACTCCTCCTCCGCCTCTTGCAATCGCCCGGTGAGATCGACGACCGTCATGGTGGATGGATCGAGCAGGGTCTTGATCGCAATCGCGATCTGCTTGAAGCGGGGAGGCAGACTTCGTAGCATCTTGGCTACGATCTCCTTTTCCTCCATCTCCTCCCCCAACGTGGTGAGGTGCGCCGCCATGCCATTGAGGCGTGCGCGAACTCCTCAACGGTCTCGTCGTCGTTGAACGAGGCGAGGTCGAATTTGCGACGCAACTGCTGCGCCGTTGCCTTCTTCACACGATCGTCCCCGATCCGCATGGTTGCGATCGCGTCCCAGGCCTCCTTGGCCGTCTCCTTGGAGCCGATCGTCGACACCATTTCGGACGGGACCGCACTCACCAGCGCATCGAGCGCCATCATGTCTTCCTGCTCATCGGCAGTGCCCTTCTCGATGGCGTGCCATAGTGCTCTCGCCTTCAGCTTCACCTTCATCATGAGCGCCCAGTCAGAGTAATTGGTCTTGGTGAGAACGGGGTAGCTATTCCCGCCGCCCACCTCGCGGATCACTCGTTGGATCACGGCGCCGGAGGCATCGGCTTTCTTGTTCCCATCGCCCACGATCACGGCGCCGGAGGCATCAGCTTTCTTGCTCTCATCGCCCATGGTCCCTGGATGAAACTCGCTCTGATACCAGTTGTTGGAAATAAACTCATGCGAACACAGTGAACACGATCTTGTTTTGGTGCTGCTGAATCTGCAGCGTTTTCTGTAGTCTTTGCATTGCTTAAATAGAAGTTTACATGGAAACTAATAAATGCCTACAATCAGGCGACTAATTTAGCCTACGCTAATAAAGAAAAGATAATCACTTCCTAAGGAAAATACAATCATATCCTAAGCTAATCCTAAGCTGATTAAGGAAAGTAGATCACGAGGATTATTTCCCACAACAGCAACATTTGGACCGGGGTAGTGAACATGAGAAGAGCAGCCCGAAACCTTGGAGACGGATAGAAGGCAGACGACGGTCATCGAGAGACGGGGCGGAAGCAAAACACGACCCGACTACTCATTCGATACGTTTTCCTGTTCTCTATTATCTCTTATTATGGATATGTTTATTTTGATGCTTGTGTTGAATTATAATATATCTGGGGTTACGATGTAGCCAGACATGAGTGCTATTGATTTTCGGCTCGTATGCTATTAAGACCGTAATGCTATGTTGAGTATTATAATCTGTTGTTAATGCTTACGAATTTCTGATCAACTTTCGTATGAATAGGTGTTTAGATATGAGACTGAGAGGTGATTATCTGAGCGTGTCCGTTGATTATGATACCATTAGAACATTCGTAAGCTAGAGGCAGTTACGTGAGTAGTGCGATGATTTATGATTTTCTGAGTTTAATGCGTTCGACGTGTAGAAATCTTGACAGATATGTAGGATTCGCATGTTAGAATATGTTATCAATGCTAGAGATGGATTGATAATTAAAACGGAAAAATCCATCGTCAACATAAGATTAAGTATTCTTTGAAAAAGTGAAATCAATAGCATGATTGTCCTCGGTGAAGTCGGAGTCCCCAGATTTATCTTTGATTAAATTCGTTTCGTCGTGCTTCGTTATTGATTTGGTCGTTTACCTTTTTAATCGTGTTTTATTATTTATCTGCGCATTTTTCGTTATCGTTTCATCAACTACCAAATAACGATTTTTCAAATAAAATTAGAATTAATATAATTTTGGTATTTAGTAACACAGTCCTTTGGGTTCGATATCCGTACTTACGTACACTATTACTCGTTAGAACGATATGTACACTTGCGTGTTTACGAATTTTTCGCAACAGTTATGTTTCAGATCAGAGATAGCAGATGGGTGAACAGTGGCTGTACACTTGTGGATCTCTCAAAATAATAAAATAATAAAATAATAATAATTTTCGGAAATCACTGTATTTTCAATTACAATTTTCATTGCTTTCATAATTATTTTTTCCGAAATCACTGTATTTTCAATTACAATTTTCATTGCTTTCAAAATTACGTTAATCACCTTCTAAAAACACAATCCTTATTATTATGTTTTAATTTTACTGACCATAAAATATAACATACGAGATGCTATTTTAATAATATAATTATTCTATTGTTATTTATTATTTATATTGATGTAAAGGTAAATATATTAAGATTATTGTTATATAGAGGAAAATATAGAGATGATTGTTGGAGTTTGATGGTACTATTCACACTGTAAATATAGAGGAATTACACTGTATCAACTCTATAAGTAGAGGAATGGTTGGAGATGGCCTAACAATCAACAACTTCGAATGCTTTTCAAATGGAACAAACAATTAGGCAAAACTATATGGCAAAAACTTTACCTACTAGAAAAAACATGTCTAAAGTCTAATAATATGATAAAAGTAGAATAAATACGGTGTAGTTAGTTAATCTTGGCCTTGTTTTCCTTCGCCGGTCCAATAGGTTTTCGTGGCTAGGAGTACCTTCTCGGCGTTGAACGGTCCGCTCTCGTGGTCCAAAATACGGCTCTGCCACCTCATGCCATCTGTTATTGCCTTCACCCTCACGAGAACTTCAACTGTGTCTCGGAAAATCACGGTGCCCTCGGGTCGTAGGATCCTATCCATCTCGAGCAGAATGTACGTAATATCGCACCTTCAAAAGAACAGACGAAAGTGTATTTTTCAACATTCGTGTTCATAATAGTAGTGCAATTTTAGATAATATTCTTACATCAACCGTGTAGGTAACGCTTGGTTTGTTTGAATTTTCTTACATCAAACCGCATTTTTATCAAGTAAGTTAGTGGTTGGCACTTTCAGGACGCTAAACTTAGGGGTTACAATTTATTGGCACTAACTTTAAAAAATCGAAGCAATTAATGTCACAACGAGCCGAAACCTAACTGTATTCATAAATTGTTTCAATTTTGAAAGTTAGCTTCTTAAATTGCAACCACGTCAGTTGGATGTTCCCGAAACTCTGATGCCATGAAGGATTTATCCGGAATTATTTGGCATATGACGTGTCGATGTTTCGACAAGAAATTAGATTTTCGACAGTATTATTTATTTAAATTGCTTCATTATTGAAAGTTAGTATCCCTAATTTCAACCCTCAGATTGTGCGTTCTGACGAATAATTCAATCAATGGTTAAGCAAAAGATGGAATGAATAATTCAAATAATTTTTACCTGTCTTGATATATGCTGAAAACGCTGCCGGCGTGGATGAGGTCGTACGTCCTCGGGTAAGTCGAGAACGCCTCACACCAGTCGTTGTAAGCCCCGAGGAATCCGCGCTCGTATATAACCCCCAGAGTGTCGGGGTTCGAGTTGGCGGGGACCACGTTCATGACCCAGACCGGGTACTTGGTCAGCGCGGCGGCAAACCCGCCCAAATTCGCGTTCATGTCCATCACGTTCCGATACGACCCCTGCGCTATCTGCCCGACGATGCGGTTGTAGTAAGACATCCTCGCCTTCCAAATCTCGTTGTCCTCCTGAAACCTCTTCGCGGTGATTCCCGGGATCGACCCCGAGCTTATCCTCGGTGGGACCGCAAACGCCCGCTCGGGCCATTTCTTCACTGCTCCGCCGGCCACGTCGTTCTCGTTGCCCACTTCCGGCATCGGAGTGATACATGCTTCCATTTCCTTGTACCTTATTTAAGACGATCCCAGGATGTAATAAGAAGTTCGAAGAATCAACAGCATCTTAAGGCTATGTTTGGTATGCGGAATTAATGCCTGGAAATGTACTAATACGTTGCAATCGTTTTAGTCGTCATTTCCACGCAATAATTCTGCATACCAAACGTTGCCTGAGAATTAGAGTACTAGATAAGTTCGAGTACCACGATGCGTCGGGGCTGTCGGATTTGCAAATGTGCGGCTTGTGGTAGACCGCACGGCTCTTCTGGCACTCGACGTGGTTGAGTGGCTTCTGCCAGACTGCAAAGTCGCCCTTCTCCGTGACTTTCTTCCAGCACAGGCGTTTCGCCACGTCCTCTATCGAGTCCTGCTCCTGCTTCAGGTCCTCCACCGTCCTCTCCCACCCCTTCCAGTAATTCCTGTAGTTTATCGGCGGGCCCGACAATATCCAATACCCGCCCGGCCGTAAGATTCTATCCACTTCTATCAAGTACAACCCGTCTGCAACAAAAATCCAAAATTACGAAAAACGCTCTCACAAGTCACAACAGAAGAAAAAAAATGCTACCGCCTACCGTAACTAAACCACGGAATCAAGCACCGCGAGCAGTGAGCCATGTCGAAAGCCCTAGCGGGATAAGGCAGCCTCTGCGAGCCCATAACCCCAATCATCGCCGGGACGCCCCTTTCCAACGCGAACCAAACCTGAGCCTCATGCGTATCCCTCGGTGCAAACGACATCGCCATCACGTCCCTCTTCAACAAGTACGCCCCGAAGCTCGCCACCTTTTCCAAACACACAAATTTCAAAACCCCCTCTTTTTTTTTTTAAGACAGAATAATTAACAGCAGCAACAGCAACAACAACAAAAACAACAGTCAGATATTTCCCTTACCCCACAGCCAGTATCCACGGCCGTCCGAATACTCCCGTCACTCAGGGGAATAAGCGCGCTAAGATCGTCGATGTAGGCGTCGGCCCCGCGCGGAAACATTGTCCCCCCGCCGGGAAACTTAAACTTGTCTCCCTCGACCTGAATCCAATTCTGCACGGCCTTTTCGATGCTCAACTCCTTGTGGGGTATATTCGCATACCAAGCGTGATCCCTACTCTGGGGCCACTTAAACGGCGATTTATAGTTCGGCGGCGGAGGAATTAGGCACCTCAAAAGCTCCTCCTTGGCGGGGCAATGCCTTTCTCGGTACTTCAACATATCCCTGTCGAACCTCCGCCCTCGGTCGGGATGCTGACATGGCGTGTACTCGCTGTACGCCATTTCGCACGGGGGGAAATTTTCGGCCTTTTCCGAGTCCTTTACCGCTAGTTGGTGGTGGCTCACGAAGTCAAGCGGGTCGCCTGAGGATGAAGATGGGTCGGAGTTGGGTTTGGAGTCTTGGCAGGCGGCCTTTGAGTAGGTTTCGGGTCGGTCTTGGGGAGGGCGGGTCGAGCCTTGCCATGAGCCTAAGACATAGAAGAATACGCATAGGCCGCTCACGGCGAAGATGTATGTGAGCCGCCGTCGGCGGAGTTCGACTAGGTGTGGCTTTGGGGACCCATCTTTTGCCATTTTTTTCTCTTTTCTTTTCTTTTTTTTTTTTAGAAAACCCTGAAATTTTTTTTAGGGATGTCTTAGGAAGGATGTAATAATGAATAAGAAAGAAACAACTGGGGAAAAAATTTGCATCATCAGTTGCATCAATGTCTTAAAAGGTAGGAGCAGTAGGTAGTAGCGAATTCAAATTCGAAAGAGTTATGCAAGCAAACGAGCGATGTTCTGACTTAAATTCAGCACAAGAATTCAGAGACAAATAATCCCAAGAAAGGATCAAAGTTCTTACCTTTATGCCTACTTACAAGAAAAAAAAAAGAAGACAGAGGCAAATCCACGTTGGGTTCAAGATTAGATCGTCGCAAGCTTTTACTGAGAAAAAGGTGGCGTCTTTTCAATCAACAAACAAGCCCACATCAAGAAAATTAACGATTTGGTTTCCTTACATACTTTCGTAGCTTATTTACTTATTAATAACAATTAAGGTTGTCGGAGTAATAAATAGAAAAGCACACTTATGAGGGATGGACTTTCCTTTTCTTCTTGGTTTCCCTTTTACATGATATTGAAGAAGCCCTTTCTTACGAGAATCTTCGCAAATGAAGAGAGTGAAAAACTGAAGGAGATTGAAAAACAGGCGACTGAAATAATCAGTAATAAATGCATGGAGAGAGTGAAAATCTACATCTGGGAAATTATCAACTGCGAGTTTTTCCTACACTGAAGCCTCGATTATCTCCCCATCGCTGCTTGTCCTTTGGTTGCTTCAAAATGTCTTTTTTTTTGTTTCTTACACCGTTGATTTTTATTCTGCCTATGTTTGGTGTGGTAAGAAATCCTATTTATGTTTGCGGTCAAGGAGGATACATTTGCTTGAAGAAAAAGAACAGCTTTTTCAAGTAAATTCTTTAGTACTTTCCCACATTTGGGATTTGTTGATTCATAAATCATAACTATAGCAAGTTTGGGGACCAAATGTCAAAATATTTAGTGCATCTTAAGTAGAATGATGTTTCAGTTATTTTATTTACTACGTTGATTTAGCAGTTTGGTTTAGCAGTTTCCTTAAGAGGTTATAGCAGTAGAAGTTACTGTAAGTTTTATATATGTAATCGTACTAATCTTTTAGAAGTTAATAAGAAAAGAGAAGTTATTCTCATCAGTTTTCTCTCAGCAATTTTTCCTTTCATCTCTGTTTTGTTACATGGTATCAGAGCCTCGTTGAAGCTTCGATATACGCTTTCTTTCTTCTTGTCTATCAAGCGGTGTTGTCTTGTTGGAGTAGTTTGAAAGCTGTGAAAAGAGATGGAAAGCTGTGAAAAGAGATGGAGATTGCAAATGGGGGAGGAAGTTCAAGTACGCAATACGGTGTTGATAAGCTTGTAGGAACAAACTACAAGTATTGGAGGATGTGCATGGAAGCATATCTTCAAGGTCAAGATCTGTGGGATCTTGTGGCCGGAGACGACGGCGAAATTCCTGTCGATACTCCGGAAAATTCTGAACCACGCCGAAAATGGAAGATTAAGTGTGGTAAGACGCTCTTTGCTTTAAGAACTTCTATTAGCAAAGAGTTTATCGATCATGTTCGAGACATCAACTCACCCAAAGAAGTTTGGGAGACGCTTGAGAGGTTATTTTCCAAAAGGAACACAGCAAGGCTGCAATTATTGGAAAATGATTTGGCATCGTCCACGCAAGGAGGTATGTCTATTTCTGAGTATTTCTTACGAGTGAAGAGCCTATGTGCTGAAATTTCAGAACTAGATGCGGATGAGAAAATCAGCGAAGGAAGAGTACGGCGATATCTCATTCGAGGTTTGAAAAAGGAGTATATTCCTTTTGTTACCTCTATTCAAGGGTGGGAGAAGCAACCTTCAGTGGAGGAATTAGAAAGTTTACTTTCTAACCAGGAAGCTTTAGCAAAACAAATGGCTAAAAGCTATGATACAGACTCTGCTTTATTCTCAAAAGGGAAACAATTCAAGAAGAACACAATGCCATGGAACAAGAACAATGAGAAGAAAGCAGCGACAGGAAAATCTACAGGTGAGTGCTCTCAGAATAACAATTCTTTCAAATGTTACAGGTGTGGCAAACCTGGGCATATCAAAAGATATTGTAGAGTAAAACTTTCCAAAGCAAATGTGGCCAGCGAAAATGAAGAAAGCGATCAACTTAAATGGGAGCAGTGTTTCACTGTAGAAGTTGGGGAAAGCAGTGGCTCAAAATCGCCATCAGGCGAAGCTCTCCTTAGTCATGAAAAATGCGAGGAGTGGATTATTGATTCCGGTTGCTCTCATCATGTAACCGGAAACGACGAGTTACTCTCGGAACTGCGTCAACATAAAGGTGAGCGAGTTATCCTCACAGCAGATGATACATCATATCCGGTAATAAAAGAAGGGGTTGTGAAGATTGGAACGGATGACAAGAGTATCGTCGAGCTGAGCGATGTCTTCCATGTGCCAGGATTAAAGAGAAACTTGATTTCAGTTTCTCAAATTACAGATTCTGGGAAATACGTCTTATTTGGGCCAAAAGATGTAAAAGTTCTTGATAATGTGAAAAATATATGTGCTGATGTTGTTACCTCAGGTGAGAAGAAAGGATCTCTATTTGTAATGACAGCAGGGGAAGCATATGTGAAGAGGACAAGTCAGACAGAGAGTGCAGCAGTTTGGCACGCTCGATTGGGTCACGTTGGCTATCAACTGTTGCAGAAAATTTCATCGAAGAAGTTGATTGATGGCATACCACTATTGCCGCATGTTACTGAAGATGTAGTCTGTCAAGGATGTCAATTTGGGAAGTCGCACCGTCTTCCGTTCACAAACTCAACAAGTCGCAAATCGTCGATGTTTGAATTGGTTCATACAGATCTGATGGGACCGACGAAAACACAGAGCTACAGCGGGTATCATTACGTCATGGTGTTGGTGGACGATTTTTCAAGGTACGCTTGGGTTAAGTTCATGAAACAGAAGAGTGAGGCCTTGACAAAGTTTATCGAATTCAGCGATACGGTAGAAAAAGAGTTTGGGAAGAAGATTGAATGCCTACGAAGCGACAATGGTGGAGAGTATATGTCTGAAGATTTCTTTGCATACTGCAATAAAAATGGGATTTCGCGACAGATGACATGTCCTAATACGCCACAGCAGAATGGCGTCTCAGAACGAAAGTTGTCTCATCTTATTTCTACGAGTTTGTCATGGCTGCATGACAAAAATCTTCCTCGAGAGCTTTGGGCTGAAGCGATGCAATGCGCTTGTCATGTAATCAATCGATTACCTCCCTGGCCAGGTACAGAGAAGTCACCTTTTGAAAGGTTATACAGTGTCAAGCCAAATGTTAATTATTTTCGAGTGTTTGGTTCAATTTGCTATGTCCATATTCCAAAGTCTAACAGAACCAAGCTTGACCCGAAAGCGAAAAAGTGTATCTTTGTTGGCTATGACCCTTATAGAAAAGGATGGAGATGTATGGATGCAGAAACAAAGAAATTCGTCACTTCTAGAGATGTTGTTTTCGACGAAGTGTCATCCTATTATCACGAAGCTGCTGGTGATCGTGAGCGGAAAAGTATACAGCTGCTTCCTGACAATATCACCGAAGATATGTGTGACAGTGATGATGAACCTTCATCCTTTGATATCACAAATGTAGAAGGCGATGAGCAAGAAATCAGAAGGTCTACGAGAAACAAGAAACAGCCACAACACCTTAAAGATTATGAGGTAAATATCAACAATTGTTCCACTACTTCATGTTTCTTTATTGGAGGGATGGATGAAGAACCAACCAGCTTTGAAGAAGCTAAAGATCAACCAGAATGGCATACAGCTATGATGGAAGAAATTGATGCTTTGAACAAAAATCAAACGTGGGAGTTAGTGCCGAAACCGGAAAACTGCAACCCTGTCACGTGCAAATGGGTGTATCGTTTAAAGCGCAAACCAGATGGGACTGTTGATAAATACAAAGCTCGGCTGGTCGCACGTGGATTTTCACAAAGCTATGGATTGGATTACGAGGAAACATTCAGCCCCGTTGCAAAAATGGTAACTTTACGAACTAATTTTGCTTTGGCAGCGTTCAAGAAATGGAGGCTATGGCAGCTTGATGTAAAGAATGCGTTTCTTTACGGGGATCTTGATCGCGAAGTATTTATGGAACAACCTAAGGGCTATGTTTCTAACGAGCATCCTCATCATGTTTGCCGACTCCGAAAAGCGCTTTACGGCCTTAAACAAGCGCCGCGTGCTTGGTACGGTAAAGTCACTCAATACTTTATCTTCTGTGGTTTTCAAGTTTCGGATGCAGATTCTGGCCTATTTGTTAAAGCAGAATCGAATGCACACATGTTGGTATTGTTATATGTGGACGACATGATTATTACAGGAGATAGTGAAGCCGATATTTCTAAGCTGAAAAATGATCTATCGATTCGTTTTGAGATGAAAAGTCTGGGAGAAGTTGGCTGTTTTCTTGGTTTGGAAATTGATAAATCAGATGGCGGATACTTTATTTCCCAAAAGACCTACGCAAGGAAGCTTTTGGAACGCTTTAGTATGGGGGAGTCGAAAGAAAAAGCAACACCGATGGAACCACATATGAAGTTAATGAAAGATGAAGGAAAGCTGCTACAAGATGTTACGAAATTCCGGAAACTTGTTGGTAGCTTAATTTATTTAACGATCACAAGGCCAGAAATTGCTTATTCTGTCAGTGTGATTTCTCAGTTCATGCAGTCGCCAAGAAGTACCCATTTTGATGCAGCGAAGAGAATCTTACGATACATAAAAGGTTCTCTCGATTATGGCTTGTTGTATGAAAGAAGTGGCAGTTTTGTTCTCAGTGGTTTTACTGATGCCGATTGGGCTGGGGATGCAAATGATAGGCATTCTACTTCAGGGTACTGCTTTACTGTTGGTTCAGCTGTTATATCTTGGTGTAGTAAGAAGCAGAACGTAGTGTCTCTTTCTAGCACCGAGGCTGAATATATAGCAGCAACTATGGCTGCACAAGAATGCATGTGGCTGAAGACATTGATAAAAGATATGCTATGCAAGGTTGAATATGCTGTAGTGATTAAGTGTGATAATGAAAGTGCTGTCAAGCTCGCATCTAATCCTATCTTCCATGCTCGAACTAAGCATATCGAGGTTCGCCATCATTACATTCGAGAGAAGGTCTTGAATGAAGACATTGAGCTGCAGGGAATTTCTTCAAACCTCCAAGTTGCAGACATTTTTACCAAAGCTTTGGGGAAGCCAAAGTTCGAAGAGTTCAGGGCTGCACTTGGTGTGGTTAAACTTAAGCATGCACTAAGGGGGAGTGTCAAAAATATTTAGTGCATCTTAAGTAGAATGATGTTTCAGTTATTTTATTTACTACGTTGATTTAGCAGTTTGGTTTAGCAGTTTCCTTAAGAGGTTATAGCAGTAGAAGTTACTGTAAGTTTTATATATGTAATCGTACTAATCTTTTAGAAGTTAATAAGAAAAGAGAAGTTATTCTCATCAGTTTTCTCTCAGCAATTTTTCCTTTCATCTCTGTTTTGTTACACAAATGAATGCTTGTTAATTAGGAGGGATTATTATCTACGATATATGACTATGTTCTTTGTATGTGATCTCTAAGGGTGTCCACAACAATAACACACCCATAATACTACCACATCAGTTTTTCACTATATTTTCCTATATTTTATTCTATAACACTTTTATTCTACTTTTTCCACAATAATAACACTACTATAACACGGACCCACAACTATAAATAAATAATTTCTTTTTTTCTCCCTCATTCTCTCTCCTCCATAATACTATAATATTCCTATAACACAGTGTCATAAATATGACACAGTGTCATGCTCATGACACATTCACAATGGTGGTGTGTCATATGCCAAATAAGCACATATGACACACATATAAACCACCATTGTGGTTACCCTAATATAGTGGTTAATTAATACGTAATGTTTCTAATTGTGTATAATTAAAATTTATGACGCATTGAAGTTCAACCCGCGCGTTGAAAATTGAAATATATTCAAGTTTAGGGAACAGTTAATTTATTTTCAAATCTTAGTTCCCTTGACAATGCATTCATGCAGCTCAGCTCTATTCTAGGATTGGTTTGATACCCAACATGTACGTCTAAGAGCATGTCCAATCGAACTGTAAAACTCAAAATATGAGGTAAAAACACTCCAACCGTACCTCAAATCAAAACTCAAAATGCGATTTTATGTTTCTCTCTCATCAAACAGACCGAAATATGCGTTTGCTCCACCAAGATGCGTTTGTTCTTTCCAAATTTGCATTGAAGTCATTTTCATTCTTTTCATAAATAGAACAAATAAATAACTATATTATAAAGATGTGTGTGGGTCGATTGAACTGAGGAAGAGGACGAGTTTTTCAATTTTGTTGGTGGCGAGAACAGTGAAATTAATTATTCTTTTCATTATTGTTTGTCTATGTTTCATTGGTTTGGCCTATTTCTAATTAAATTTCATTTGTTGTTGTTTGATTAAATTAGTATGTTAAAAATGTATGAATCGAATGGTTTCTAATAAAAATATATTTATTAAGAAATATTTTTTCTATGTTTTATATGAAAAAAATATTGAGTTTATATTAAATTTGTGAAATTATTATTTTTCAATAGACTTTAAAAATAATAGTATGATCTAATTAGTAAAGTTGTAAATTACATGGGTAATATTAAAAAATTTGGTAGAAAAATATTACACTAATGGTCTTTTGCGTTTGAGAATTGGTTTGCCGGTTGGAGAAGAATTACTGCATTATGAGTTTGAGAATGAGTTTGAGTTTGAGAATGAGTTATCCGGTTGGAGATGGTCTAATGTATTTATGAAAACAAAATGTTATTTTCGGATGCATCCATCTATTGTACTAAGAAATATATATTTTCACGAAAACAGATACCTTATCGTATATATGTACAAGGCGATTGCTAAAAAAGATTTATAATCAATCAATTATGGAGATGAAGAGCGTATACGCATGGAATGCAAGTCGTATAGGTAAAACGCAACGTGTGCGTTCTCCATACGAATATTAATCTTAATATATATTTTCCTCGCAAAGACAACCATATATTAATATTTATGGGAATTTTAAAAAAGAAGAATAAAATAAACACTTGTAATGATTTTGTCAAGTTGTGCTTTTTTTTCCCACATACTACTGTGATAACCACACTCTCCCACATGAACAACGTTCCCCTTACCATTGCCTCAGCTTTTTTCTCAATAAATAAAATATAATTCAAGTAAAAAAAGAAGCAATAAGAAACCCCAAACGTCAATCGATCGATTTTTTTCGTTCGTCTTCTCGAATCTCTCTGCAAATTCCAGCTCAGCGTCGTCCCTATGTCGTCGTTATGGCTACTCCCAATTCAATAATCGTTTCCTAGATCACCAAACAAACGCCTAGAAATTGGAATTTCGGAATCGCAATTCGACAGGGTTTGTGAATTATTTTCTTCTAGCAAGGAAATCCTCGATTTTTCACATTTAGAGATAGAGATGAGCTTTCAAGATATAGAATCGGGTCGTCGGGTCGGGTATGCCAACGGGCGGCAGGATCCGAGCCAGGCTGTGGCTTCAGGAATTTTTCAGATCAACACTTCCGTCGCCACGTTCCAGCGGCTTGTCAACACGCTCGGCACCCCTAAGGACACGCCTCAATTGCGTGAGAAGCTGTTAGTGCCTAATTCCGTTCTCATTCTCAATTAGAGAGGCGTTATTTTATATTGTTATGTCAGGGGAAGATTATGTTTTGTGTTGTTGCATGTGGATTGCTTTTTGGTGATTTGTCCCTCATTACATTCTTTAGGTTTCTCCTGTTTCTCAGTTTCCGAGTATGGAACTGAACGCTAGCCTGTAGCTAGTAAAGGTTATGTTGTCTGAAAATGGCTGTGTTGAGATCGAATGATGAGTTGGCGAATGTCTTTTGGGTGTGAATTGGTTTACTATGGCATGTTTATTTGCAAGTTGTAATTGTATCTCATTTTGGGCGGCTGGTCTTTAACACCGAATTCAAGTAGAGAATTATGCCTATATTGAGATTATTTAATAGGAAGATGCTTCTTTCAGGCACAAAACTCGGCTACATATTGGGCAGTTGGTGAAGGATACATCTGCCAAGCTTAAGCAAGCTAGCGATACAGATCATCGAGTTGAAGTCAGTGTATGTCCACTCAACTACTCGTGTCGAACATAAGGCACTTTCATGAAAATAATCATCTAAACTGGTTTTTAGTGTATCGACTAACGAATAGCAAGAGTTGTCACTCCTATTGGCGCAATGTGATAATCATCGGCATCCCATTTTCTGCAGGCGAGCAAGAAAATTTCTGATGCTAAGCTTGCTAAAGATTTCGAAGCAGTGCTAAAGGAGTTTCAGAAGGCTCAGAGGCTTGCAGCTGAGAGGGAGACAGCTTACTCCCCTTTTGTTCCCCAATCAGTTCTTCCTTCA
Organism: Craterostigma plantagineum; assembly: GCA_027422505.1. NCBI lineage: Eukaryota > Viridiplantae > Streptophyta > Magnoliopsida > Lamiales > Linderniaceae > Craterostigma > Craterostigma plantagineum. The sequence continues at coordinate 22,001,479 of JAPQWV010000012.1, forward strand.
AGGTAAAGAACACACAAGTTTGATGCCTAATTTTTCTGATTATTTAGTATCTTAATGGGAATTGAGTTTCTTCTGCTATTTAGTTTACTAGATATTGATAATTTAGTGTTTGGGGCGTTGCCCGACTTTTGAAATGCTCTGTCTATGCTACAGCTACACAGCTGAAGATCAAGATGAAATTCGAGATAACCGTCAGGCTCAACAGGCACTTATGGCAAGAAGGTATGTTACTAGGTGAAATTTAATGCGTCTTACTATCACAGAATTAACTGCTAAACAGAAAAAAGAAATGCAGAGTCACAGTATATCCCATTTTCAGTATATTCGCTTCATCGATTTTGGGACACTCTTGCATATGATATTACACTTATGTTCGATTCCCCATTGTTTTCTTTCGTTTTTTATTTTCTGGGACAGTGATTAGAAATTACCGTTCTTCTTCTTTATGTGCTTCAGGCAGGAGGTTGTGTTCTTGGATAATGAGATATCTTTCAACGAGGCAATAATCGAGGAGAGAGAGCAAGGGATACAAGAGATACAGCAACAAATCGGCGAAGTGAATGACATTTTCAAGGACCTCGCTGTACTTGTTCACGACCAAGGAACAATGATAGGTAAATTTTATCGCCTTTTTATCCTTTTTCCTAGTTATTTCAATCTAAAAATGCCGAAGCTTAAGTCTCTTCTCTCCAGATGATATCGGCTCCAACATCGAAGGTTCTCACGCTGCAACCGCTCAAGGGAAGTCACAGCTCGTCAAAGCTGCCAAAACTCAGAGATCAAATTCCTCTTTGGTAAGAAGATAATATCCATCCAAAGACTTTTTCTTGTGCGACCTTTTTTTCGCACTTTCCAATAATCTTCTTCTCTTCTCTCCCTTTGCAGACTTGTCTGCTGCTGGTGATCTTTGGCATTGTACTTCTCATAGTAATCATAGTACTCGCTGCCTGATTATATGGCCTACTTTGCAAGAAATCACAGTAAGTGCGTGGAAAAAAGAAGTCCGTTCGTTTGTTCGTCAATCTTTATGGGCCTTAGAGTTCTTCTGCTCGAATCCCCCGAGTCTATTTCATGGTGTGTGTGTTTTTTTGTTTCTCAAATCATTTATTCGTCTGCGAAACTTGATCATATCGTGCGTGTTTTTTTTTTTTTTCGGTCTTTTTAATTTGTGAGTTCCATTATCGGGTGGTGTTTGCGCTTCTTGTCGAGTGTTATTATTGCATGTGTTTCTATATGTCCCGTTTATTCGTGAGTTACGTTGGGTTGAATCGTATTTTTCTCCTTTCGCCTTATCAATCTCTCAACAGTTTCGTGCCAAGATTCGAACTTCCTAAGGAGAAAAAAAGAGAACTTAAGAAAACCAAACCCTCGATCGTATTCAACAATCGTTCCCCCGACAAAAGATTCAACCGAAAAAAAAAAAGAGAGAAAGAGCGGTTATTTTTTCTCGGGCTTTTCTTCTTGCCATGTCGCCTGCCACTGCTTGTCGTAGAACGTCGTCTCCTCAAACAACTTCTTAAGCTTTTCGACGTCTTCGTTCTTCCTCACAAAAAGAACGCCGACCACAGCTACGAACATTAGGGTTTTGCAGAAGAAATTCCCCATTTGATCGACGAGCCCTAAGCCCGTTAGACTATCCACAAAGTACGCCATGAAGAACCCAATCATCGCCGCTCGACCTTCATTACATGTTATCGTGTAAGAATTATCTATCGCCCCAACTTTATTATTTTACAAATAAATTTGATGTTTGAGAAAGAGCACCAACCATTAAGAAGCTCAGCTTCAGGGAGATGAAACCTCTTCATCCATACCCACCAAGGAACGATCGAAGTGTCGAAGATGATGGGTTCCTCGTTGCTCGATGATATTGGGTTTTCTTGCATCCATTTTCTCCGCTTCACTTCTGCAAAAATTGGTTAAAGAACATTAGAATCGATGAGTTTCATAGCAGGTTTTTTACAGTAGTTTCGAAGAGGTGACCTGGGAAATCAAAAGGTAGCATCTTGATACATAAAAACAGAAAGAACCCAGAAAAAAAAAAAGAGTTGAGTTTGAGCCCATGATTATCAGCACTTTAAAGCTAAGATTGATGGTAAAGAATTTGCATAGCTATATACAACTTTCGACATAGCTCCAAGATACAGTTCTTAAGCAATCAAAGAAGCAGCTTTTCAGTCCCAAGAATTCAGAACTTCCTCCTCTTCACTTCTGTGAAATTGGTTATTAGAATCGATGAGTCTAATAGCAGGCCCTTAACGATACTTTCAAATGAGTTGAGATTAACCCATGATTTTGAGCACTTCAAACCTAAGATTTGATGGTAAAGAATCTGTTCATTCGCCATAAATTGCCTAGATATATACAAGCAGCTTACGACAGAGGTCGAAGTTCTTGAGCAATTAAAGAAGCAGCTTTTCAGTAATTCCTAAATTTCCCACCAAGCAATAAACAAATCTGAAATCGAAGTTCATAAAATAACTTTTACCAGCATCTATGACCGAATCCCAATCAGTATCCCCATTCTTGACAAACTGCTTCAAATCCCAAGTCCCACCAACCCACCTCGGATCGTCGAAGCCCTTCTTCGCCGAACCATCTTCGATTTGCAGAGAAGGCACCGACCCATTCGAACCATTCTCCGGCGGACCACCGCTCACGGTGGAAGTAGCCCCATCTTCAACGACGGCAGCGGCGGCGCCAGACCCATTATCGGCCTTCGCAAGAAGAAGGTGAAGAGATTGAGGCCTTTTGATAAGAGGTAGATAAGGCTTCAGTGTGCTGCTCAAATGGAGGGTCCTTTTATGACAGTGAGAAGTGAGAGACGTTGGTAGCTTTGGAGAGAAAATGGCCATAGACATAGCTTGGGAAGCAAAAGTGAAGAAAGATGATGAGCTCAGAGCTTCACCATGTGATCTTTTGGGGGCTATTTTCAGCCTCAGAAGTGAAGTTGGGGAAAAACTAATAAAGTGACTGTTTCGCTAAAAAACAAAAAAGAAAGTTGCAGGTTTTTTAGGTTCGGATATTAAATTCACCAAAAGGGAATATATGGACAAATTGCAATCAACGTCATGGTTGAAAAAACTTGATTTCTTCCTCGAGTTAAATTAAGTCCCATTTCCCACCATGATTGAACTCAAGGCCAAGGGGTTGATTTTAACTCAACCCACACAAAAAAGTTGTTTTTAAATCATTAATCATGTCGAGTTAATTTTCAATCAATGGTATTATGATGCTTCAATATGGTAACAATCAAGAAAATATCCCAAGCCCTTCTTCGGACCAAACATAGTTAATGAAACAGAAAGTCTCATTTGTGATTACACAGCTTTTGAAATTGAAGTAGCAAAACCACACATTTAATTGCAGAAGGGAAAGAGAGAGCGAAAAACAATCTATTACATCATCACTATCAAAAATACAAAAGCAATGGAAGGAGGGTTGCTTGCTTCTCACCTAATCCCAGGAAAAAAAAGGAACAACCATTGCAGACAACATTTGTCTCAAATATTCAACTTCATTCAAAATCCAAATAATGGACAAGAGATATTATATATATCTGATAAGTAGCGTCTTCATTTATCATGTAGCAACTTCGTCAACCTCGGAGTTGAAAACGAAGCTGGGAAATGTCGTAGTTATGTCCCTGTGCAACGCCAAGAAGAGAAAATATATATCAACTATTGATTTCCCCAAATTCGAATTTGCATAATATATCTTTCAAGATTGTTCATTAAATCCACAGCATATACGCTTAAGATTATCGAATAATATACCTCAGATATGGAAGTGTCATAATTTTCATCAAGGACGGATTTCGAGCGACGAAATTTCGCCATTCAGAACTGTCGATTTTCCCGTCATGGTCAATGTCTGCGTCCTGGAATGTCTGTCGAAGGTTTTAGGAACGAATAAGAACAAATATTCAATGATAAAATGTTCATGTATATATATAATAAGCTGTCTTCCTTCTCTTAGACTTTTAAGATTTACGAAGAGAAATATATTCTTGGGAATAAATATAAAGCGATACAAATCTCTAACAGCTTAAGCGGCAGAGAGATGGTCATTTAACAAAGCAATAGAGCTCGGCCAAAAAATAGGTCAAGGGCTCGAATCCTCGCTACAGCCCAAAAAATTTAAAAACTGAAAAAGATATTTAAAAGGGGAGCCGAAATAAATGTAGAATGATACATCTCTCTAACAGCTTAAGCTTTTGGTCATTTGATAAAGACGGCGATTAACATTGAACGTGGTAACTTTTTTTAAGAAGGGAATGCTCAGAAAAGATCGTCATTTTTTAGGAATGAGATTTTGAAAAATTCATTTCATCGGGGTTCGCAAATAAAACATCTCAAAAAATGTAAAATATGATCCAGCATTAGATACTAAAGCCAAATAAGAGATCATGAAGAATATGCAATTCGAGTTTACCTTGTCGAGTATTATCTCAATCGTCTCATCGGCCAACTTCATCTCTGACTCGCAAAGAAGAGCTATCAACATCTGCTTAACCTGAGAGAATGACAATACTATCCAAGTTGGTATAAGAAAGGAACTGATAATACAACCGAAGAAACAAATGACGGTCCATAAATTTATGACAAACGTTATATAATACCTCTTGTCGCTCGATATATCCAGTTCCGTCCAAGTCATAAAGCTTAAAAGAAACTTCAGGTTGCAAAATTCAAGAGACAGAGCAATATCAGTCAACTATATCAAACAAATTTTTCTTTCGGAGTAATTTTCATTCTCACAGTTGATTTTATCTTCTTCTGGTGCATTTGGGTGGAAAACATTGAGTGATCGAACAAAATCACCAAAATCAATGACTCCCTTTTGTTTCACATCAAAGAGATCAAAAATCTGCAAGCACCGAAAACATTGACTATTTCAGGAGCAGAAGTGCATCGGGCAAAAAAGTGCTAGAGCGATATGTTTCAACTTTGGCAATATGCAGCATAGAGACAGTCTAAAGGCTTTGCACGTAGCATCAATCGACATAGTCCCGAACATAGAACTAAAAATCAAGAACAAAAGCAAGAACAAACTTTTCAACTTATGCAACAATCAGACTAATGAGATACTAAAGTGCAACTTACGTATACGTCATAGTCATAGTAAAAACTCCTCGAATAGACATGCGAAGTTAATGTCAAACAAGTATTTTTTCCAAGTTATTATCTTATTAAATGTGGTGAATAATGAGTAGGTAAAATATCGAAATAGGTAATTTGCACTTGAGAGAACAATACCCGGTTTGCAAAAAGATTCTCCTTTTTTCTGTTCTTAAATAACGCCAACTGTAACTCTTCCTGCATAATACAGTTCATAGAATCATATATATATAAATCATTACTACGAAGTCCAATCTAGAGGGGAACTTTTGGTCAAAGCCAAAGACCAGAATATTCAACAAAGTATAAGGAAGAAGGGACACAAAGAATATTCTAATATGATCATATTGTGGACTACAGTGCTTCATTGACTATTTCTTCGGATGAAACAAGCGGTAAAGGAATATATGTATATACTTATGATGTTATGAAGATAACTAAATGGATAAATCATGTGAAGAAAGATCATGGGAAATAAACATAAAGATATCCGGTGAGCTAAATAGCGATTTATTATTATTAACTAAAAACAATCTCTTACCAATAACAGATCATCTAAAGTTGTCGCATAAAATGAAACTGAAACTTAGTCATACCTTATTTATCAGCCCATCGTCGATTACAGAACTGCTAATGCTCTTAAAAAGCTCAAAGAGTGCTTCAACCTCACTCACACTAACTGCAAAAATCATAAGGATGAGGAAGGATATCAGAGGTGTGATCGAGGAACTAGAAAAATAAAATTGAGCATTACGCATTAGTAAGGAATATACTTTTTTCTTTCATTTCCAACTTCCTCCTATTGATACATATCAACATTTAGGAGCTTGACGTCATCTAAAACGTCAAGATAGAAACTAAGAATCCATGTACTCGTCAGAAAGAAATCATACATAAAAGGAACAACAGCAAACTATAACAAGAATGCAGCGTACCCAAGCATGGTATTACGCCATGGAAGTCGACATTAAAAGAAGATTAACTAAGCCATTTAAACCAAGAAGTCGTTATTCTATAAAAGGAAATACGAAGAGGCAAACGACGCCACGTGGTTAGTTATTACATGAAAAAAAAAAAAACTCAGCTTACAAGCAGTTTGTGAAGCAAGAAGAACGGGATCTTCATGACCGGGAAATTGCTTTCTCGATTTCGAATGAAAACAGCCCATTACCGAGGGAAGAAACCTCCCTATTGTTTCCGAATTCTTCAAGCTTCACTGCAGAAGCATCAAATATCAAAACAAGAAAATTTCAGAGCCCCGTTTTAGGTAACAATTAACACCTTAAACGGCCAATTATTTATAAACTAAGTCGACAGCATAGTCCAAGAAATATGTGATTCTAATCTTATAATTTAGGAATGAACGCATATTCCATCTCTTGTTCATAACAAATCTAAAATCATTTACATGTTTGCAAGAAAAAAATGGTTAATTATTACATTGCCAAGAGCAAACAAATGAAAATTAGCAAGAAAACATACCACAAACCCAAACAAATAAAACTCTCAATACTACAAAGACGAGGAAGAAATTCGCTCGAACAAAACCCTTGAACAATCGACACTTTCTTTAAAAGAAAAAGGAAAAATCAAAGACGCGCCCACGCTCCGCAACCCGAGAAGAGCAACACAGCTTGAAAAGAAATCCAAGACAACAGAACAATAACTCGAAATAGGCAAAAATGAACAACAAAAAATCCATCTCGTACCCAAAGTGCCGAATAGGGAACCTTCGTATTGTAATGAATTGGCGATTCTTGAATAAGATTAGAATTTAACCCAAACGGCAAAAAAAAGATCAAGAAACTCTTAAGAGATGCATGAGCTTCCTTCTCTAATGGAGGTTATGGAAGGTAAAATAGCGACTTGCAGAAGTTTCAGATGCAAGTAATTTCGAGGAGGATTGAGAAATCGAAGTTTTTATACTCTAATTAAATATATTTTCACGGTAAATAAATTAATTTTGTGAAAACAAATTACATAATCATATAAGAAAATCTCATAGATAACAAAAAATCTCACCTGCCGCATATATGTTGTGTCCTCTCTAATCAATGTTTATCTCAATTTATTGTCATCAACTTAATGAAATCAATAACCAACACGTCAATTACCTAAGACTTTTTTTTAGTGAAATAACAGGCAAAGAAGGACCAAGAATGGTAAAATAAATGTTAGGAAAAATCCATCTAAATAGTTCAATTATAAAATCAATCACTGCCTTTACTTACTATTTTTTGTTAATTATTAACTTACTATTTTTGTTAATTATAATTCTATCTTTAATTTAATAATAAATCAATTTTCTTTGTAAATTATAATATGATATTATAACACACGCATTTGAGTGAGCATGAATACTAGCAGATACTTTAAAACCGTATGGAAAGGCATGATAAACTATAGTTAGGAATTTGATGGAAATTACATTGTGGTATTTATACATGGAGAGAATTATATAAAAATATAATTGTAATATCTGTTAATTTTATCCCGTATGTATATACATACTATTAAGCTTTTCACATATGTGTGTTCAATTAATATAACTAGTATATTTATCACATCTTATGTATGTGCAAATATTTTAAGTTATTTTATAAGAAAAAAATTTAAAACTAAGGATAAAATTGTAATAAACTAAATTTTAAGAGCAGTTTATACTCAGTCTTCATCCTTAATATAATAGAATAAATTGTTAAGAAAAGAGTAGTTTACTCAACTTACGTAGTGTGTATAATTCTATCTTTAATTTAATAATAAATCAATTTTCTTTTTAAATTATAATATGATATTATAACACACGCATTTGAGTGAGCATGAATACTAGCAGATACTTTAAAACCGTATGGAAAGGCATGATAAACTATAGTTAGGAATTTGATGGAAATTACATTGTGGTATTTATACATGGAGAGAATTATATAAAAATATAATTGTAATATCTGTTAATTTTATCCCGTATGTATATACATACTATTAAGCTTTTCACATATGTGTGTTCAATTAATATAACTAGTATATTTATCACATCTTATGTATGTGCAAATATTTTAAGTTATTTTATAAGAAAAAAATTTAAAACTAAGGATAAAATTGTAATAAACTAAATTTTAAGAGCAGTTTATACTCAGTCTTCATCCTTAATATAATAGAATAAATTGTTAAGAAAAGAGTAGTTTACTCAACTTACGTAGTGTGTATGTTTTTTTATAATAATTTTAAGTGGAGAATAAATAATATTGATTTAACTAAAACTCGACAATAAAGAATGATATAATAGTAATTTATCATAAAATTAAAATTACATGATACCGCAACATTTTCTAGGAGACACTGAGCCTTAATACAGGTATTTTTAATTAAATAAACAAAAAAAATCAATCATTAACAAAATAAACGGAAAAGAAAAAGCATTAATAAAATAGCGATTTTCGTATTCTAGGAGTAATTCGTACTCCCAGAATACGAGTTACGTTTGGGCCGCTGACCCGCTGACCCGACACGTCGGCGTAACTCGTATCAGGGAAATACGAGTTAGTAATTCGTACTCTAGGAGTACGAATTACCTGCTGACCACGCTGACCCTGACATGGCAATGACATGGCGCGTTAAATCGTATTCTCAGTATACGAGATAATAACTCGTATCTTTAGGTTACGAGTTATAGTGTGTGGCCGACCAACCTGTATGGCCATGCAAGGTGTCGGCAATAATTCCTCTAACTCGTATTCCGGGCATACGAGTTACGTGAATTATTGCAATAATTCACGTAACTCGTATGCCCGGAATACGAGTTACTTAACTCGTATCTCCAAGATACGATTTAAGTTCCTATAAATCCCCCCTCGCCCAGAATGACTCGTATATCATTAGCCCTTCTCAATTTATATTAATAACTGAACAATGGTGTCGAGTCGCGTACAAGTCATAGTATATTTCGGCGGCGATATAATTCAATCATCTGATTCTACCATCAAATATAGTATCCGCCCTGTTGGGTATAGGCGAATTCGTCGCACCACCAGTTTTCCGAGTTTATTTCGTTGTTGTTCGAAATTACGGGTGCTGATAGCAGTTGTTGTTCGTTGATTATCCATGCCAAAAATGAATACTTTCAACATTCCCGCCATTTTCATAAGCTTTTTCAAATCTTCAACGACAACGATTTACAATTTTTCATACATCCCGATTCAGAAAACAATTGTGTCGAGGTTTTTGTTGAAACAGTTGAAAATTCAAACTTTTATTTGAACGAAGAGCCTCATCGAAATTTTGAAGTTGGTTCTTCGAGTTACACCTGTACGGATTTTCCCGACATTGCCTCAGTTACGGCAGGGTTAAGTAATGTCTCTTTGGAGATGCCGGTGCATGTTCCATTCAATATGCCGGAAGCCGTGTTAGAACCGGAGCCAGAAGTCGTGCCAGAACTAGAGGAGGACGTTCATGTTAGTGATTCGGAAGCGGACGATGTGGATCCACTTTTATCCGAGTTACCTGATCCCAACGAGGACGACGAGAACGACGACGATGATGCGCCAGATGATACCACTCCAACGAACGTTGCTGCTCCAACGCTGTTTCAGTCCGTCCCATTTTTCCAAACGTACCAAATGCCACCTCCTGCTGGTGACGACTACGGTGGTTATGGTGAGATAGTGCGTACTCATGCATGTGAGATGTTTCGGGCTCATGCATGTGAGATGTTTCGGCCTCATATACCCCCGATGGTTCGGCCCCACTCCCTCGTCGAACTCGGCGTCGCGATATAAACATCCCATCCATCTGCTCTAGTAAGCGGATGGTCTCGTCATGCTCGCCGGACCTCGCGTAACGAAGGCTGTCGTGAACACCGCGTTCCTAACAATGAAAGAGTAAATTATATTATTTGGTCTACTAAACAAATAACATTAGTACATAAATTAAACTTACGATGTTCTCCATAAATACCGCATCTCCCATCTGAAAGCCCCGTGACATCAGTCGCTGGTGTGGAGATATGTAGAGGCGAGTGATCCGATGAAACCACTCGTAATATCCATCCTCCACCGAGTTGAATCCACTCGCTGGAGGACCATCAATGACCGTGTCATCTCGAGCTTCCCACAACCCAACCCATACTGCGTGATGCGCTCTCCAATCCATCCTCGTCCGCTGTCGACGCTCGTACGTATGGAGATTGTTATCTCGATACGACGGTATAACTGGAATTCCTTGAATAATTCCAAATTGCCGAAGTACCCGTTCAGGGTAATGAAACTCCACGATATTGAAGAATATCAGTGGACACCTCGAACGGCAAGCCGTAGGTAAGAACTCCTCAGGAAGATCGGCAATCTCCGGGAGCGTCATGTTGTACGGCGTCCATGTGAATTGATGCGGCTGCATGCGATCAATGCACTCGCGGATAGTGCGTACGTTCGAATTCGTCGAAGATGTGAAATCAAAGGTTGCGTTCCACCTGTCAAATATTTAAACAACAATTATAAATGTAAGAATAAAAACAAATTCCAACTTATGGAAGAACAACCATACCTCGCAGCATGTGGCGGAGCCGGTAAGACAATCTCGTCGACTACTCGGGGCTCCATCGTGATACGATTAACACCCCGTACTGGCTGAAATGGCAAAATCCTCACATATGCCCAAGCCTAAAACATATCACTTGTTCTAAATTATCTCCATTAAAAATAACACTATATTTAATCAAAATTTCAATATAATTACCTGCAGCAGCCGTAGGTGTCCGCCCATATTTAGCTTGTTCGGCTCGATTGCCGAACAAAGCTCTCTGTATAGGAATGCCAGCACCGCACTACCCCAACTAAATGTGCGCACCTCCTCAATATCCTCCAACAGCTGAAGGTAAGTCAATGATACTGTGCTGGCGCTACAATCGGGGAACATCACCGCACCGAAGAGCAGCATCGCGTAACCCCGTGCTGAACATTCGACCTCTTCCTCATCACTATCATTCGTTACCGGATGGTCCAACAACCAACTCGCTAACGACTTCATCGATAGCGATGACCCCCTAATCTTATCAGCAGGCGGTCTAAAACCAAGCAACTGCTCACAGTCGTCCATCCACTGTGTGGTCGTTCTATGAACGATCATACCGGAGACACAACTACCATCTACAGGCAAACCCCACAAAATACCTACATCCTGTAAAGTGACGGTCGCCTCCCCAACATAAAAATGAAACGTATGGGTCTCTTTCCTCCAACGCTCTACCAAAGCTGTAATCAAATGAGGGTCAACCCTCTGAGACATACAGCTGTAGACGCTGTATAGACCCATATCGTTCAACTTCCCTAATAAGCGACCGTGTAAGATATTCGGTGCTTCTAGTACCCCACACTACATTCTCTAAGGCCCTAATCTTAATAGTTCTATCTATCGCTGTCTCGTCTAACAACAAAGCCCTACTACGGTGATTTGACTGTATCGTCAACACCGAACTATCAATAGGCCCGTAAGTAGAATCGGAATCCATTCTACATTTAAAAAAAAACAAACAAACAAACAAATCACCAATCAATAAAAAGCATTTGATAATAACGAAATTAACGCAAAAATGTATTTCGAGTCGTAACGGGGTACCCGAACTAATCGCGCGTATGACGTCGTCTGGGAGGCGGGTCGCAGCGGGCAGCGTCGGGCAGCGTCGGGTCGCAGTGGGCGGCGCGGGGCAGCGGTCGTGGCGGGCAGCGTCGGGGGCGGGCAGCGTCGGGGCGGGCAACGTCGGGTCGGGCAGCGTCGGGTCGCAGCGGGCGGCGCGGGGCAGCGGTCGTGGCGGGCAGCGTCGGGGGGCGGTGCAGCGGTCGTGGCGGGTCGCAGCGTCAGCGTCGGGCGGCGGGGCAGGGCGTCGCGGCGGGGCAGCGGTCGCGGCTGGGGCTGGACGTCACGTCGGGGCGGCGGCGTGGCGTCGGGGCGTCGGCGTGGCGTCAGGGCGGCGGGGCGTCGCGCCTCAGTCGGGCGCGGCGTGGCGTCGGGGAGCGCGGCGGGGCAGCAGGTCGCGGCGGGACGCCGGGCAGCGCAAGGCGTGGCTGGGGCAGCAATTCGGCGTCGTCTTCGTCGGCTTCGTCGTCGTCTTCGTCTTGCTCGTCGTTTCAGTTCGTCGCGAGGGTTTCGTTATAAACCAGATCTAATTCGTACTTCCAGAGTACGAATTACTAATTCGTATTCTGGGAGTACGAGTTAGTCCAGGTAAGCGCACGCGCCAGCTGGGCCCGTAACTCGTACTCTGGAGTACGAAAATACCTATTTTATTAATACATGTGCTTTTCCATTTATTTTGTTAATGGTTGTTTTTTTTGTTTATTTAATTAAAAATACCCTTAATACAATAGAAATAAATTCAAGAGATATTCTCGTCCGACCTGCAAATTTTGATGTGGGATTTTGTCGTCTTCCTTGCTATAAATAAATAAATAAATAAAAATGTTTGTAATGTAATATAAAAAAGCAGAGCAGCATACTTTGACTTACACACTTATTCGGTTTTACTCCAAACAAAAAAGAGTCAAAACGGTCCACTCCACGAACATTTTGAATATATAAATAATAAAGTAACAATAATAATAATCCTATGAAAGGGAACAAAAGAGATACCACGTCCTTTTTACAGATTTGACCCTCTACTCAGAAAAAGGAAAAAACTATGTCTAAAATCGTCATTTCCATAAATATTAGATGTCTTACACTACATTCTCCAAGATTGTGAAATGAAATCGTAACAAAGTAACAAAGCCATTTTCACTTTTCTTTTCTCAGTTTGAAATTATTATATTCAGTCACCATACAACTTTTCCATAAAATATATTCAAATCCTCTATCAACCTACCAAAGTTACGACACTTCTATGTCTGTGTATTGTCACGATAAACCGTTTATTTACACATCTTTCTCAATAGTTTCAAAATCATACATTGAAGTACCGTCCTTCCTAACTTTAAGTTTGAATAAGAGGGGGCATTCTGAAATTATCTATTTGTATTTTCGTCCTTGCTCAGTCTTGAAGTAGCTGGCTAAACCCCATTATGTAAAAAGCAGATGACTAAACCCCATTAACATGGTGTTGTGGCAGGGGCAGCTTTGAGCACTTTGTCGTTTGACTCGTCACAACAAATCTACGAAGCAACAGCTCAAATCGCCGATCTTTTCTCTCCAGCCCAAATTTTGATTGTAATTTGTTCTTTTTTTAATTTCTTTTGTTTTTGCGAGGGGGTGAATGGTGGTGGGAATGTGTACATAAATGGGTGCAGGTTTTTCCCAAGCATTCCCCTGCTTCAACCCGGCCGTCGCTGCTAGCTCCGACCGGTTCGACGACGGAACCGCCCGGTCGGAGCCCGACCCATTATCCGCCGCCGCCGCCGCATCCACCGACGAGACATTGGGCCACTCGTTTTACTACGTCCGATCCTCGGCTCGCTTCGCATCGCCGGCCCAGTCCGACCGCTTCGTCATCTCCCCGAGCCAGTCCCTTAGGTTCGACGATCCTTCGAAGCCTAGCTCCGAGCCTGGATTCCGAGCCATCTCCGGCGCCTCGGTGGGCGCCAACGCCGCCACGCCTATTACGGTCCACCAATTCCAAGATATGCCCGGCGATTGCAGTAAGAACAGCGCCGGCGTTGGAACGAGCGGCGTTAAGGGTTTTCTCGGAGGTCCCTACAGGGGCAATAGTGGAAATGTGACGCTGGAAGGGTTTGAGAGCACTCCATCGTTCACCGCCTTGCCCTTGCAGAGAGTGCCACGTGGCAGTGAGGGTCCATCGGGCCCACTGGAGAGGGCTTTCTTCATGTCGGGCCCGATTGAACGTGGGGCAATGTCGGGCCCTTTGGAAAGCATTGGCGAGGAGAACAATGCTAGTGGCAGTGTGCCATTTTCAGCTCCTTTAGGGGGAATGTACTCGAAAAAGAAGCGGAGGAAGAAGAATTTCTCGGGGATTAAAAGGGCATTGTATAGGAATTTCTTGGTTATGCCAGCGAGGAGCTTCATCGGTAGTAAAAGGGATGTGAAGAATGGAGGCGAAGGAGGCGTTATCGAAGAAAACAAGGTTTTGGAGTGTGAAAGCAACGTTCATTGGGCCTTGGGCAAGGCGGGAGAAGATAGGGTTCACGTCGTAGTTTCAGAAGAATTGGGATGGCTTTTTGTTGGGATTTACGATGGGTTCAATGGCCCCGACGCCCCCGAGTTCTTAATGAGCCATCTGTATAAAGCCATGTATCGTGAATTGGAAGGCTTGTTTTGGGATACAGAGGAATCTTCGGAGAATAAAAATGATTTTGAGGGTTTGAACCTTTCGTACAATGTTAAGGGCAAAGCTGAAGAGGTTGCTGGCCCATCTGTGCCCACTGAAGAAGGTGATAGAAATCAAGAACGAAGCAGTAGGCCAACGCTTGGAGTTGCCCAGATAGAGATTAAGAGGCGTAGATTGTGGGAATACTTAGTCGAGGACGAAACAGAAGATGGGCTCGACTTATCGGGCTCTGATAGATTCGCTCTCTCGGTGAGCGATGCATTTAATGTAAACATGGCGGGTTCGAATGTGAGTAGGTCTCTTCTGCTCTCAAAGCTAAAGCATGGGCTTTTGAGTAGGCACAGTAAGGGTAAAGATCCCAGAACTTCCCTTCCTTGGAAATTTAACCTCGAGGGGAAACGAAAAGCTGACGTAGAAGAAGGTGGCGGTAAAAGGGTTTCTATTACGACGAATGCTAAGAAGCGAAAGGAAGGATTGGTCAATCACGAGTCTGTCTTAAGCGCAATGTCTAGGGCGCTCGAATCGACTGAGAGGGCTTACCTCGACATGACTGATGGCCTCCTCGACCAATACCCTGAGCTGGCATTGATGGGCTCGTGCTTGCTCGTCGTTTTGATGAGAGACGAAGACGTTTATGTGATGAATCTTGGGGATAGTCGAGCCATCGTGGCTCAGTGTGAGCAGTTCGAAGAAGCTCAAGCTTGTGGGCATAGTGAGGGCATAGTTGACGAGGGTCCAAGTAGTGAAGTTTGTGAAGCTCGCCCTCGTGGCTTTACGACGCTGAGTGCGTTACAGTTGTCTACTGACCATAGCACGAGCATCGAAGAGGTAATGTTTCTCTTTGTCCAATTCTTGTCATACCCTTTTGATGTAGTTGTGCAGATGGATATGGTAGCTGAATCTGTTGCAGACTAATGCGTGATTGTTGGGTAACGAACTACGTATAGTAAATGGTAGAGAGAGAGAGAGAGAGAGAGAGGAAATACTTGAGTTATTCT
Organism: Craterostigma plantagineum; assembly: GCA_027422505.1. Classification (NCBI taxonomy): domain Eukaryota; kingdom Viridiplantae; phylum Streptophyta; class Magnoliopsida; order Lamiales; family Linderniaceae; genus Craterostigma; species Craterostigma plantagineum. The sequence continues at coordinate 22,016,862 of JAPQWV010000012.1, forward strand.
GTTTTTGAATTTAAGCTTTAGCCGCATTGATTGGATGTCGACCCCAATAGCCATTTGGATACTTGTAGTACTAGGAAAATCCGACGAATGGCATACTTAGGGTTCATCTTTATACTATGTTGGCCAATGGCTAAGATGAATATTCCCTGTGGCGTGGTGAGGGTTGGAAGTTTCCTACTCGAGCGACGAATGACGTAGTAATTGGCAGCAAATTTGGTAAAAGGATGTCGTTTTGTTGCACTGCTATTAGGTTTTGGTTTCAAAACGAATTTTCTTGAATAAGTTTTTATACCTTTTCTTGGAAAGTCTATACAACTAGGTTTCCACACCGAGCGAATAGGAAACTAGACGATCTTACTATACGTTTTCCGTTTCTTTCTGCATATTTCCTCCATTTGATCATTTTTTCCCTTTTTTTCGCAGGAAATCATCAGAATCAAGAACGAGCATCCCGACGACATTAATTGCATATTGAACGACAGGGTCAAAGGTCGTCTGAAAGTCACTCGTGCTTTTGGGGCTGGCTCTCTCAAACAGGTGTGTGCATATATAGATATATCATCACCAACCTTTGCTCTTTTATATTCCTACTTGAGTTGTGAGTCATATTAGAAAAGAAAACTTCACATAATTCTCATATTCTGCATAGCCTTTTAAAAACTTGCTTGGCTCTTCATTTTTTTTGTTCTTACAATTCGTTGCAGCGTAAAATGAACGATGCCTTATTCGGGTCGTTTCGCAACGACTACATTGGCGAAGCGCCGTACATATCTTCTTTGCCTTCTCTCCGCCACCACAGACTAGGTCCCAAAGATCAATTCTTGGTTCTCTCTTCGGACGGCTTATATCAGTACTTCAACAATCAAGAAGTTGTCTCCCATGTCCTCAGTTTTCTCGAAAAATTCCCCGAGGGCGATCCCGCCCAGCATCTCATCGAGGAGCTTCTTTCCCGCGCTGCAAGAAAAGCTGGTAAATCTCTCTCTCTCTCTCTCTCTCTCTCTCTCTCTCTCTCTCTCTCTCTCTCTCTCTCTCTCTCTCTCTTCAACACTGTGTTGAATGACCACTTCTCCTAAAAGCCTACTCTTTGAGTGTCTCGTATTTTGAATTTGGATATTTTGTTTCAACACGTCCATCAAGTTTAGGCTGATTTCTTGTTAGCTCTACGTATGCGTGTAATTTTAATGAATATGTTGAGGCATGCCTTTCACGTTTAGGCAGATTTCTTTAATATTAGCCTTAGTAATTCTCACAAATGGGTGGTTCTGAGGCTTCGCACTTAAGATCTCTCTGGCTACTGAGCTGATACTATGTTGAATGATCAGTTCATCTGAAAAGCTTTAAGGGAGTGCATCCTATATTAAATTTACATATTTTATTTCCAAATGGTCTTTCTCTATATATATGTACTTTATTTTGGGGCAATTATGGATATTTGATGTTTGTAGGGATGGATTTTCACGATCTTTTGGACATACCGCAAGGAGATCGAAGGAAATACCACGACGATGTGACTGTGATGGTGGTGTCTCTCGAGGGAAGAATATGGAAATCGTCGGGGAAATACTTGTAATTTGCGCGAAGCTCTATTAATGGGCCGTATATAATGACTTCGACGGCGAAAAAAAAGGGGGAGTTCGAATGAAAATCGTCGCCTGCAAATCTTTTCTTGGTATGAAATCTTGATTAGGAGTATTTTTTTGTAGTAAGCTTTTGTTTTAGGCAGAGGAGAAGGGTAATTTGTTTTTTCTTTTTGTTGGAGAAGGGAAGGAAAGGAAAAGAGCCAACTCATTCTTTGATTTTTCTTTAATTTCTTCTGTAGTTTCCATATTTATTCAGAAGTGAAATACTCCAAGCTTTAATTTAACAAGGTTAAGAAGTGGTTGGTTGTTGCTTGGTGGAGGTCAATTGTTCAATTAAAGAGGATTCATTTGATAATTATAGTTTGTATGAAAGTAGAACGAGACACATTTATAAGGACATTATTCATGTTGGATGTTGATGTCGTTCCATGTTAGGCGGTGTTGTTTAAGATTGAAATTAATCAGAATATAATTGTAAGGAAAACTTGCTCAAATACAAATAGCATGCAAAAAAGAACGATTTTTTTTTTTTTGTGTAAAACTGGACGCACGTCGCCACCTATTATAGTGACGAATTAAGCAAGCCTTAGAGCATAGGTAATTTATTTATGTGTAAAACAAAAAAATAGAGTACGTTTTTATTCTAATGAGACTCTATATTTAACTTTAATATTGTGTTGATAAGCTAAGAAACTCTAGATGTAGAGTAAACACAATTTTCGACGTAGTAATTTTCATTTATTTATATTTTATTTAATAAAACCTATTTTAATTATATTTAAAATATTTGATATTCTTATTCAATTAGGTATTTATGTGTAGATATACGTTCTTATAATAAAAAATTAAAAATAATATTAATTTGCTTTTGTTTATTGATATTTTACTTTTAATTTAATCAAATTATATTTAGTAATATCTTAATTTTATAATTTAATTTAATGTTTTAAATATTAATAATTATAGTATACTAACTTTTTAATAATTATAAAGTTTAATAAGTCAATTATGATAGTAATAAATAGGAATTTGAGTTTTAGAGTACAAAAATAGAGTTAATGAGTTGGAGTAAAAATTAATAGAAAATAGTAATGGATTGGACTAAAAGCACAGCCGTATTAAATTAATTGTATTTTTATGTCGTGGGTTGGAGATGCTACTAAAGTGTCCATAAAAAGTGGTGTAGTATTAAACATGAGGTTGCGGTTAAGATCAATAAAGAAACCTATTTTTATTAAATTTTGTAAACTTGAACATATTTTATTAAACATATGAAAAGCTTAAATAATTAGAGAAAGCCAAAAGAAAAATAATAATAAAAAAGTGTATAATTGACATAGAGCATAGGTTCTAACAAAAGTAGGAGCAGCAGACTTTGACTTCACACTTATTCGGTTAAAGAGTCAAACTGATTCACCTAATGAGGACGAATAAAAGGACATTATTTAAATAAAAACACTAAAATAAAATTATAATAAAGAGGCCCACACATGCTTGCTTGTACATATTTAACCCTACTCCTTTTCACACTTGGGTAAAGGCCCTGTCCAAACTTGTCATTTTCATAACATATAGGTCTATGAAAATGTGGGCCCAGATCCTATTTTGAAAACTGTGTTTAAATATTTAGTTCTTTTTATTTATTTTTCCAGTTTGAAGTTATTACATAGGTTGGCATTAAAACTTGGGGATTTTAGGCAAAAATACCCAACGAGACTTTTAACTCATGATTCAGTCCCTTCATGTTTGCTTTTATAACTAGGTACTGACATTAGGCATAAAATTTGTTTCAGCTCCCTGACTTAGCAAATTACTATAATATCCTTTCTTGTTCGTCTCACAAGCCTGGAATCAAGAAAGAACATGAAAAAAAACCCTAATCAGAAGCAGAAATTGTGCCATAAGGGATGAGATAGAGCCGAGGAGCTTTTGATCAACGAGGATTACAATATATGGAAGAAAAACACCTTATTTTGGTACGATCTAGCGATTACTAACGAGCTTGAGTGGCATCCGAACGAATCTGAGCCTCCGGGCAAGGATTGCTCCTTACAGAAGATGATTCTGGACTCCCGCACGTTCGAGAATGAGCCCAATTACTCGATTGTGTCTTAGCTCAGTTGCTGCTCGAGGACGCTGAGAACGACGCGATGATTGTCGAGGATAAAACGGAGTTTGGTAGTGGGTTTGGGAGTGATATTGGAAAGGGCGAGCTCTCCTTATTCTTTATCTTATCAATAGCCGTTATAGTTATCGTAGTCACGAATTAGTTGCTGGGGTGTTCAAATTGATGTTTCTGCATCTCGATTTTCCTCTTCTATTAAAGAGGAAAAGAGATTCTAGTCTTTGTTTTTAATTTCTTTTATTGTGTAGTCGTGAATCCTTAATTGGGTTTCAGTCATGCTCAGTCGTGAATCTTCGAGTTCAGATATAGTAGTGTTCCCGTAGAGAAAATCTCAATTGAAACTTAAGGTTTTGCAATAGACACACCTTCCATGTTCTCCTTTACATTTCGTGTGTGATTCCACATGGAGCAAAGTTATGAGTTGGCGACTATGCAGGCTGGTCTAAGTGGTCATTTTTTTTTTGCAGGTGCAAATCATTCAGCAGATAAATCATGACGAAGATGTCAACTGGGCTCGTTATATGCCCCAAAACCAATTCATGTTTGCTAATAAGACAGTCAGTTCAGAATTATACGTCTTTGACTATAGCAAAAACCATATAAGCCTCAGGCTCGAAAATACGTGCAACCCCGATCAACGCATTTGACGCAATTATAATCTTTGATGGAGTCGCTTGAAGCTGACCTTCTGTTGAGTGATACTGATGATGGAAAAATATGTTTGTGGGTCACCAGTGCAAGGCCTACGAACAAGACACTGTGCATTTCAAGCCATTAAGGTGTGTTTGTGCTCTTAGTGAGCGAACAATGTTTCTTCTATTAGGTGAGAGCATCTTATTACATATCAATTACTAGGGTTTGGACCGTTTATAGGGTGGGAGCTTCTCAGTACATATCATCTTCGATTGCTTCGTGTGAAATATATGTGATAAAAGTTGTTTTGAGTTCCCAAACAAATGGTTGATAATTCATATGTGATAAATGTATTGTAATACTTGTGTTTTGTTATTGCATATGTACTACGACTGATGTTTGCCAAAATACCGATATTTATGAACGAAATACATGTTAATTGGGGCTACATCTAAAGCTAAAATGTTTAGTTTTCATGAAGGGATCTATCATGGAACGTATATAATCAGTACAAACACAAAAGGAAGGTTTCCCAAAAAAATTTTAATTTTGCCATGTAAGATACTTGATTTCGATGGTAAAATGCCCAAATCGTGACGAAAAATATCTGATTTGGGAGCCAAAATACCGATATTTATGAACGACATGTCAATTGGGGCTATACATCTAAAGCTAAAATGTTTAGTTTTCATAAAGAGATCTATCATGGAACGTATATAATCATCACAAACACAAAAGGAAGCTTTCCCACAACCTTTTCATGTAGGGCAAGTAGAAAAGAAACTAACTTTTTCATGTTTTTGGTGATTCATGTCATTAACAATTGATATGGTTGTTAAAACAATAATTTTTGTGGAATGTATCTCGCCCCCTTTCAAAAGTATTTTCTGTATGAGAATCGGTATTTAATATGACAAATCAAGTATTTCTATTCATAATTTAAGTATTTTCTGATAGAATTCAGGTATTCGAAAGATTATGTAGGGCAAATAGAAAAAAGCTAGTTTTTTCATGTTTTTGGTGATTCATGTCATTAACACTTGATATGGTTGACCAAAACAACAATTTTTGTGAAATGTATCTCTCTCCCTTTCAAAAGTATTTTCTGTATGAGAATCGGTATTTAATATAGTATTTCTGTTCATAATTTAAGTATTTTCCGATTGAATTCAGGTATTCGACGGATTATGTAGCGAAGTAGAAAAAACTAGTTTTTTCATTTTTTCGATGATTCATGTCATTAAAACTTGATATGGTTGATTAAAACAACAATAATGTATCTCGCCCCCTTTCAAAAGTATTTTTTGTATACGAATCGGTATTTTATATGATAAATCAAGTATTTCAGTTCATAAATTAAGTATTTTCTGTTCGAATTCAGGTATTCGACAGATTATGTAGGGCAAGTGGAAAAAAGCATGTTTTTTTATGATTCGTGTCATTAACACTTGATATGGTTGATTAAAACAACAATTTTTGTGGAATGTGTCTCGCCCCCTTTCAAAAGTATTTTCTGTACGAGAATCGGTATTTAGTATGATAAATCAAGTATTTCATTTCATAATTTAAGTATTTTCTGATAGAATTCAGGTATTCGACAGATTATGTAGCGAAGTAGAAAAAAACGAGTTTTTTCATGTTTTTGGTGATTCATGTCATTACCACTTGATATGGTTGATTAAAACAACAATTTTTGTGGAATGTATCTCACCCCCTTTCAAAAGTATTTTCTGTACGAGAATCAGTATTTTATATGATAAATCAAGTATTTCAGTTCATACATTAAGTATTTCTTGTTCGAATTCAGGTATTCGATAGGTTATGTAGGGCAAGTAGAAAAAAGCTAGTTTTTTCATGTTTTTGGTGATTCATGTCATTAACACTTGATATGGTTGATTAAAACAACAATAATGTATCTCGCCCCCTTTCAAAAGTATTTTTTGTATACGAATCGATATTTTATATGATAAATCAAGATGTCTTATTGAAATTTACAATTTTAGTCATATATAACTCTGCACAATTTGCAGGTATTTTCCGCACAAATACAAGTATTTTGGATCCGAAATTGAGTACTTTTGGCCTGATTTTGAGTATTTTAGTATCGAATTCAAGTACTCGACTTAGTACGAAAAAGATGATGGGGACACCTCTTTTGGTATTGGTGATGATCAATGTCCTTGTTATGCAAGATGTCTTATTGAAATCAACAATTTTAGTCATATATAATTCGGCACAATTTGCAGGTATTTTCCGCATAAATAAAAGTATTTTGGATCCGAAATTGAGTACTTTTGGCCTGATATTGAGTATTTTAGTATTGAATTCAAGTACTCGACTTAGTACGAAAAAGAAGATGGGGAAACACCTCTTTTTGTATTGGTGATGATCAATGTCCTTGTTATGCAAGATGTCTTACTGAAATCTACAATTTTAGTCATATATAATTCGGCACAATTTGCAGGTATTTTCCGCAGAAATACAAGTATTTTGGATCCAAAATTGAGTACTTTTGGCCTGATTTTGAGTATTTTAGTATCGAATTCAAGTACTCGACTTAGTATGAAAAAAAAGATGGGGAAACACCTCTTTTGTATTGGTGATGATCAATGTCCTTACTATGCAAGATGTCTTACTGAAATCTACAATTTTAGTCATATATAATTCGGCACAATTTGCAGGTATTTTCCGCACAAATACAAGTATTTTGGATCCGAAATTGAGTACTTTTGGCCTGATTTTGAGTATTTTAGTATCGAATTCAAGTACTCGACTTAGTATGAAAAAGAAGATGGGGAAACACCTCTTTTTGTATTGGTGATGATCAATGTCCTTGTTATGCAAGATGTCTTACTGAAATCTACAATTTGTCATATATAATTCGGCACAATTTGCAGGTATTTTCCGCACAAATACAAGTATTTTGGATCCGAAATTGAGTTCTTTTGGACTGATTTTGAGTATTTTAGTATCGAATTCAAGTACTCGACTTAGTATGAAAAAGAAGATGGGGAAACACCTCTTTTTGTATTGGTGATGATCAATGTCCTTGTTATGCAAGATGTCTTACTGAAATCAACAATTTTAGTCATATATAATTCGGCACAATTTGCAGGTATTTTCCGCACAAATAAAAGTATTTTGGATCCGAAATTCAGTACTTTTGGCCTGATTTTGAGTATTTTAGTATCGAATTCAAGTACTCGACTTAGTATGAAAAAGAAGATGGGGAAACGCTTCTTTTGGTATTGGTGATTATCAATGTTCTTGTTATGCAAGATGTCTTATTGAAATCTACAATTTTACCCATATATAATTCGGCACAATTTGCAGGTATTTTTCGCATAAATACAAGTATTTTGGGTTCGGAATTGAGTACTTTTGGCCTGATTTTAGTATCGAATTCAAGTATCTTATCATCTACGCTAGCAAAAAACTCGCACCAAGCAAGTTACTGACAAAAACACAAAATCTGAAACAAAACACTGTTTCACATTTACATCAACTTGTCTCTTGTTAATATTCTTCCAAAAAATTACAGAATCCATCTTTAATGACATATTCCACTTTATCAGTTGTTTTACAACTTCGAATTACATAGATTTTTCAAGCTCGGCAAGAACAATGACTAGCGAAACTACGAACAACGAGGAAGCGAGCACCGCACACACACACGCAAGCAACGACTAGCGAAACTACGAACAAATTAACCAGCGGCGGAGAAACGCACAAAAAAATGATAATTTGTGCGAACTCTGACCCAAAGCTCTAGAGTCAATTAGAACTAGCAATGAGGTATCCTACTTTAACATTTATGATTCTGCCATGAAACCGCCTTGCCCTTGAACCTCGCCATTGGATCCGAATAAAACTATCGCGTTTTATATATCCTTTCCGCTGTTAACAATGCCCCGACTCGAAGCAGCTTCGATGCGGATATATTCAAATTCCGAATTGGTTCGTGGGGGTCTATAACAGCACCTAAAATAATATCCAGAAGGTGATAAACGTAATGACGACGCTTACTCGAAGATCGTTTAAACGGAAAATACGTACGCGACTTCGGAACAGAAATCCCATTTTCGAAATATCGTAAATATATAGAGAATAAGGAGTGTAGACTAGCGTATAGCAAAACCTGTGGCACACATCTATTACAGCCCAGGTAAGAAGACAGCGAGGGATAGCAATAAAATTAAATAAAAAACAAAAAATAATAAGGGAAGGAAAAAAGAAGAAAATGATTTCTCTCGAGGTGGTCTTTCATTCTTCAGTTACCTCCTCTTTCGCTACGCTGACGGGATTCTCTACTACCGAGGCGTCATCACCTAATGCCTTCGAACAAGCGCTTGTAATCGGTGATTCCGTAAGTTCTCTGCTCAGAGGTCGATGGTTGAGCTGATATTGTTGCTGATGGCGGTGTGGGTCGACACAATTTGGTTTGGGAGGTTGGATTGTTTTCTCTTCTCAGATCGATCCTTTTTCTTGATTATTCTTCTTTATAGCAGGAAACGAATTTTAAAAAAAATGAGTAAAACTATTAGATACGTTGTCACATTTTTATTTGGGAACAAATGGGTACTATGGTAAATGAACTTATTTTTTTTTCAACGTATGGTAGATGAACTTATGAGGGAGTTGAAACTAATTATTTGCCTAATGGCAGGAGCTAGTCACAAAATTGAATTGCTAGGGACTGAATCATGAGTTCAATCTTCATTTAGGTATTTATCTCTAAAAAACCCACTTAAAACTTGCCCATAAAACACCAAAAAATAAAGTAATTTAAAATTGTCTTCCACTTCCGAACCGATGGACACTCGATTTCTGTGTTTATTGTTATTACAAAAACAAATTGATTATTTTTCCTGGATGATCTGCTTATGCAAGTTTATTTTAATTTTTTTTAACAAATGCTATTTGATTTATTTAAATCTCGAAAAACCTGAGGTAAATTAGAAGATTAGCGCAATGGTTCGCCTATATGTTTCGACATCATTTTGAATTTGATTTCTGGACATTTAAAGAGCTTTTTTCTTTTTCTTTTTTCCTCTTTTAGAAAATACATTTGTCGGATTTGAATCACAAAAAATTCAAAATCGTAAAGGCAAATCAATGTTTTTCTATAATTGGTTTATCTTGCTATATGCATCATCATCATTGTAATAATCATATATTAACATAACGCATTATTTTTTGATAACAGAGTTCTATTTACAGTTAACGCCAGTTCATTAATTAGTGGGTATAAATACGGTAATCGCCCCGTTTATTACAATATCAACCTATTAGTTTTGAGATAACCATAAAGCCCCTGTAAGTTTTCAAACATCACAAAGGTATCCCTACTTTTAGCTTTCTTCAACATCACAAACCCTCTGTTTACCTCGTTTTTACAAATTTCGAAAGTTAAATTTGAAGACAGAAGAACTAAGTCCTAATACCGTGGGGCATCTTGTAAATATACATCTTTACATTTTCGTCCCTACTCGATCGAATACAAAACAGATGACTAAACTCAGTGACCTCTCTCTCTCTCTCTCTCTCTCTGAGTTCGTCGCTTTCTCTCTCTAGAAAAACAGAGGAAAAAACACCTACTTCCGCCACCAAATCCAATTGAAAATCTCCATTTTTGGTCCAAAGGATTCATAGAGGAGACGTTGAGATTTTTCGCACTTCGTCATCACAGCTAATTTCCATTACGGAATCTTCGGCTGATTTCAAATTTCAAATTTGCCGATACTTCTCGGTATTCGATTTTTTCTAAGTAGAGGGGCGAATGGTGGTGGGGATGTGCGTGTAAATGGGTGCAGGTTTTTCCCAAGCATTCCCCTGCTTCAACCCGAGCGTCGCTGCAGGTTCGGACCAGTTCGGAGCCCGACCCGCCGGGTCCGAACCGGACCCGTTAATTGCCGCTACCTCGAACGACGAGACGTTAGGTCACTCTTTTTGCTACGTCCGATCTTCGGCTCGTTTCGTATCGCCGGTTCAGTCCGACCGCTTCGACCTGTCGCCGAACCAGTCGCTGAGGTTTGATAATCCGGCGAAGCCCAGCCACAATCCGCCCGAGACTGGGTTCCGAGCCATCTCCGGCTCCTATGTGGGCGCCAACACCTCCACGCCTATTACAGTTCCCCAATTTCAGGATATATTTGACGATGGTAGCAACGCTAATGCTGGTATCGGAAATAGTGGTGTTAAGGGTTTCGTGGGAGGTCCCTATAGGGGTAATAGTGCAAATGTGACGTTGGATGGGTTTGAGAGTACTGCATCTTTCACTGCTTTGCCCTTGCAGAGACTGCCACGTGGCAGTGAGGGTCCCTCGGGCCCACTGGAGAGGGCATTCTTTATGTCGGGACCTATAGAACGTGGCGCAATGTCGGGTCCTTTGGTAAGTATTGGTGAGAATAATAATGCTAGTGATGGTAGCGTGCCATTCTCAGCTCCTTTAGGGGGTATGTACATGAAAAAGAAGAGGAGGAAGAAGAGCCTCTCTGGAATTAAAAAGGCGTTATATAGGAATTTCTCAGTTGTGCCTGTGAGGAGCTTTATCGGTGGAGGCGGTAAAAGGGAAATCAGGACTTTAGATGAAGGCGGTGTTATCGAAGAAAACAAGGTTTTGGAGTGTGAAAGTAACGTGCAATGGGCGTTGGGTAAGGCTGGAGAAGATAGGGTGCACGTGGTCGTATCAGAAGAATTGGGCTGGCTTTTCGTGGGAATATATGATGGGTTCAATGGTCCTGATGCACCCGAGTTCTTGATGAGCCATCTGTATAAGGCCATGTATCGTGAATTGGAGGGCTTGTTTTGGGATACGGAGAGCAATTGTGGTGGTTGTGTTGAATCATCAGAGAACCAAAAGGATATGGCTGAAGACGTTGGTTCAGCTAGAGAAGGTGAGATAACTCAAGAACAAGCTAACAGAGCCATTGCTGGGGTGGACCAGACTGAGGTTAAGAGGCGGAGATTGTGGGAATACTTAGTCGAGGACGAAACAGAAGATGGGCTCGACTTATCTGGCTCTGACAGATTTGCGTTCTCCGTCAATGACGCATTAAATGTAAACAATGCAGGTTCCCATACGAGTAGGTCTCTTCTACTCTCAAAGCTAAAACAGGGACTCTCGAGTAGGAACAATAAGGATAAAGAGCCTAGCACATCCTTTCCTTGGAAATTTTGGCTCGAGGGGAAACGAAAAACAGACAATGGACCTAATGATGGTATTTTACAAGAAGATAGAGAACACAATGATTGTAATGTTATTGTTAATACAACAAATGCTAAGAAGAGAAGAGAGGGATCGGTAGATCATGAATCAGTCCTAAATGCAATGGCTAGAGCCCTACAAGCAACCGAGAGAGGTTATCTTGACATGACTGATAGCCTTCTCGACCAATACACTGAGCTTGCGTTGATGGGCTCGTGCTTGCTCGTCGTGTTGATGAGAGACGAAGACGTTTATGTGATGAATCTTGGGGATAGTCGAGCCATTGTGGCACAGTGTGAGCAACCTGAAGAGGTTAGCTCTAGCACAGAAGTTCGAACGTGTGCGCATGGTAGATCTAAGAGTGAGGGAATTGTTGTGGAAGATCGCATTGATACCAACGAAGGCTTCAGTAATGGGGTTTATGAAGCTCGTACACGTGGATTTACATCATTGAATGCTTTGCAATTGTCTACTGACCATAGCACGAGCATCGAAGAGGTATTATTTCTCTAGCCCTACTATTTTGTGTTCCATGTTGACGTCATTAACTCAGTATGTAGATGGATATTGGTAGCTAATTTTTGTTGGTATCTGTGTCATGATGTGCAACTTGTCGGTATGTTGTATCTGAAACTTGCTGATTGGTGGTTCATAATTGGATTCAAACAATCAATGGTTGCATATGGATCCCGCTTGCCATTTCCAGCTAGCCCATTATAGTAAGAGGAAAATCAGACTTTCGACATAATAAGAGAGCATCTTGTACTATGTTTGGTTAGTTGGTCTGGGAGAAGAAAATCTTGAACATTTTCTGTGACTTGGGAAGCGAAGAAATTTTGTAGAAGTGACGTATAACTTATTGTTTCATTATGGTCCTATAACTTATTATCTACAAACTTTTTCTTCACCAAGTTTCCATACCTTTGAGCAAATGCGGCCAGAGTAGGCAATTTATATAGACGTTTTTGGTTTTTCAGGAAATCACTAGAATCAAGAACGAGCACCCAGATGACAGTAATTGCATCGTTAATGACAGAGTCAAAGGTCGTCTAAAAGTCACTCGTGCATTTGGCGCTGGATTTCTCAAACAGGTGTGTGCAACAAACTACAGTTTTGAGTATGCTGTAACTTTGTTTTTCCGTGGTATTGAGCTCGGGCACATCCTTGTAGTTGATACCGTCTATATAAGATTTAAATAAAAATTAGGGATAAACATTATTTGTTCTCTCTTGGTTTGAGTTCACACATCATATCTCCACAGCGTAAAATGAACGATGCCTTGTTCGGTGTGTTCCGTAACGACTACATTGGAAATGTGCCGTACATATCTTCTTCTCCTTCTCTTCGCCACCACAGACTAAGTCCCCGAGATCAGTTCTTGGTCCTCTCATCAGATGGATTGTATCAGTACTTTGATAATCAAGAGGTTGTTTCTCAAGTCCTCAATTTTATGGACAAGTTTCCCGAAGGTGATCCCGCCCAGCATCTTATTGAGGAGCTTCTAACCCGTGCTGCAAGAAAAGCTGGTAAGCTTTTATTCCCTGCTGTATCTATAATATGCATCAATCTATGTATCTATCATTTAGTGTGATAATTACTACACGCCTCACAAATGGCAATTTGAGCAATTATGGATTCGACGTTTTTAGGGATGGATTTTCACGAGCTTTTGGACATACCACAAGGAGACCGCCGTAAATACCATGATGATGTTACTGTGATGGTGGTGTCTCTTGAAGGAAGAATATGGAAATCGTCGGGGAAATACCTGTAATAAAAGCTCGAAGCGATTCGAATGGAACCATCCGCAAAATGGAAATCTACCTACTTTCGTTGGCAAGTGAAGATGCAGAATGTTGCTCAAAGCTTGACCAAAAGGTGAAATCTGAATTTTGTAGCTTGTTGTAGACAGACTTCTTTTAGGCAAGAGGAGAAGGGGAGAAAAAGACATGAAAAATTGGTTTTTTTTTTTTTTTTCTTTTGTTCGTGGGGGAAAAGAGAAACTCTTCTCATACTTTTTTTAGTTGAGCTTTAATTTCTTATTGGGTTATCAAACATTTCATCACCATCACCACCACAATCAACACCTGTAGGCCTTTATTACCATTTTGGGCCAAAATATGTGATTTTCATAAACAGGTGATTTTAGTAAATAGGTCATTATTCGGCCCCATAGCCCATATTCAGCGTACGATTTTTTAGTTGCGGGCCTTCGGCCCATACACCGCATCGTATTTTTGTGTTGTGGGCCTACGGCCCACATACAGTATCGTATTTTTGAAATGCGGGTCTTCGGCCGATATACAGCGTAGGATTGGGCTTTTAGTAAGTTACACTGAGCCCATATATAGACCCTTACAACCATATTTGGGCTTCTAGAATTAGGTTAATTTGGGCCCAGATGTGGGCCTTCACGAGCCAATTTGGGCTGTGAATTTAGGTCTTGATAAATTCGGCTTGTAATAAATGAGTTATTAGTGTCTGAATTTCCGATGCCTTTCATCGTCGTCGAACAGTCTTCCGGCGAAATTTCCTGCTGGGGACTTGCGAATTGGTGAAGAGTGAAGTTCTTTTCTCTTTTCACAATGGGAGTTTCTTTAGAGGTTTCGGCAGCTGAGTTTTTGCAAGTACGTTCTACTTCCTCTTGCCATTGTTAATTTTATCAATTTGCGTATGCTCATATGCAGAGATTTATCGATGGATATATTTGCTATCGTTACAGGGTTCTCATAGGCAAAAACTAGCTTTGCCTCGGCATTCTATTAAGCAAACTAAACGCCTACTTTGGGGCGTACTGTCCAAAACCTCGTCGGCGGCGGCCAGGATTTCACGGGGAGGGGTTAAACTTAGGGCAGTCGAAGTCAAAGCGGTGGTTTCAGTAAACAGCGAATCAACGCCTTCTCTCACGAATGTTGCAGACAAGGTGATTCATTTTTATCGTCTTCCTCTGCTTCCAGAAAGTGCAGCAGCTGAGCTTCTCAAATCAGTTCAGACGAAAGTCTCAAATCAAATAATTGGGCTGAAGACAGAGCAGTGCTTTAACATTGGGGTTGATGGTGTTCTTTCCGAGGAAAAGCTCTCTGAACTTAAGTGGATATTGGGAGAAACTTACGAACCTGAGAATCTTGGGACGTTAAGTTTTCTTGAGAAAGAAAAAGAACAAAACATTGTCGTGATAGAAGTAGGTCCAAGGTTGTCCTTCACCACTGCGTGGTCCACGAATGCTGTCTCAATCTGTCGAGCATGCGGTTTAGATGAGATCAGTAGGTTGGAGAGGTCAAGGCGATACCTTTTGTATCTGACTCCTGGAAGTTCATTGTCAGAGGATCAAATTACTGAATTTGCTGCCCTAGTACATGATCGAATGACCGAGTGTGTTTACACTCAGAAGCTTACATCTTTTGAGACGAGTTTGCACCCTGAGGAAGTTCGCTTCATACCAGTGATGGAGAGAGGTAGAAAAGCATTAGAGCAAATAAATGAGGAAATGGGTTTGGCATTTGACGAGCAAGATTTGCGGTACTATACCAAACTCTTCATGGAAGACATCAAAAGAAATCCCACAAATGTAGAGTTGTTCGACATTGCTCAGTCTAACAGTGAACACAGTAGACACTGGTTCTTCACCGGCAAGATTGTTATAGATGGTCAGCCCATGGATAGAACTCTCATGCAAATTGTTAAGAGCACATTACGAGCGAATCCTAACAATTCAGTTATTGGGTTCAAGGATAACTCCAGCGCCATCAAAGGTTTTCTTGTGAGTCATCTAAGACCCGTTAAACCAGGTTTGACATCTCCGTTGGACATAAGTGCCCATGATCTTGATATACTATTTACTGCTGAGACTCACAACTTTCCATGTGCTGTGGCTCCATACCCTGGAGCTGAAACTGGTGCTGGAGGCAGGATTAGGGATACTCATGCCACAGGTCGAGGGTCGTTTGTTGTTGCATCCACGGCTGGTTATTGTGTGGGGAATCTCAATATTGAAGGCTCATATGCTCCTTGGGAAGATCCCTCTTTTACATACCCCCCAAACTTAGCTTCTCCACTTCAAATCCTCATTGATGCTAGTAATGGTGCATCGGACTATGGGAACAAATTCGGGGAGCCCTTGATTCAGGGATACACTAGAACTTTTGGAATGAGGCTTCCCAATGGTGAAAGACGAGAATGGTTGAAACCCATTATGTTTAGTGGAGGCATAGGACAGATCGATCATACCCATATAACAAAAGGGGAACCTGAGCTTGGGATGCTGGTTGTGAAAATTGGTGGGCCTGCTTATCGTATAGGCATGGGCGGTGGTGCTGCGTCGAGCATGGTCAGTGGCCAAAACGATGCTGAGCTGGACTTTAATGCCGTGCAGCGTGGAGATGCGGAAATGGCTCAGAAACTGTACCGAGTTGTTCGTGCTTGTGTTGAAATGGCTGAAAACAATCCTATCATCAGCATCCATGATCAAGGTGCTGGTGGAAACTGTAACGTTGTTAAGGAAATAATTTATCCGAAAGGTGCGACAATTGATATTAGGGCAGTTGTGGTGGGCGACTACACAATGTCTGTCTTGGAGATTTGGGGGGCAGAGTACCAAGAGCAAGATGCAATCTTGGTCAAGCCCGAAAGCCACGAGTTACTCCGATCCATTTGCAAGAGAGAGAGAGTTTCGATGGCTGTTATTGGGACGATTAGCGGTGAAGGGAAGATTGTCTTGGTGGATGGTTTGGCTATAGAGAAATCCAAATCGAGTGGTGTTTCGCCACCATTGCCTGCTGTTGATCTCGAGCTTGAAAAGGTTCTAGGTGACATGCCTCAAAAGACTTTCGAATTCCACCGTGTTGTCAGTCCTAAGGAGCCGTTTGATATTGCTCCTGGGATAACTGTAATGGAATCCCTGAAAAGGGTTCTGAGACTACCATCGGTTGCTTCTAAGCGTTTTCTTACAACAAAGGTGGATCGCTGTGTTACGGGTCTTGTAGCCCAGCAGCAAACAGTGGGACCTCTGCAGATCACTCTCTCTGACGTTGCTGTGATTGCTCAGACTTACACAGACATCACGGGCGGTGCGTGTTCGATTGGTGAACAGCCCATGAAAGGTCTTTTGGACCCAAAGGCTATGGCTCGATTAGCTGTTGGTGAAGCTCTAACTAATCTCATATGGGCTCGAGTGACTTCACTTTCTGACGTGAAAGCCAGTGGCAATTGGATGTATGCTGCTAAGCTCGATGGTGAAGGAGCTGACATGTACGATGCTGCAATAGCTCTCTCAGAAGCCATGATCGAGCTTGGAATTGCTATTGATGGTGGAAAAGATAGTCTCTCCATGGCAGCTCATGCATCTGACGAAGTTGTCAAAGCTCCTGGGAATTTAGTGATCAGTACTTACGTGACTTGTCCTGACATTACTAAGACCGTGACGCCAGACCTTAAACTCGGTAATGACGGTCTACTCCTTCACATTGACCTTGCTAAGGGAAAGAGGCGGCTTGGCGGGTCTGCGCTGGCCCAAGTTTTCGATCAAGTTGGGGACGAGTGTCCTGATCTTGAAGATGTCCCTTACTTCAAACTAGTTTTTAACACCGTGCAAGAACTGCTCGAGGAAGAACGTATTTCGGCTGGGCATGATGTCAGTGATGGAGGGTTGTTGGTATGTGCCCTTGAGATGGCATTTGCTGGGAATTGTGGCATTCGATTTAACTTAGCATCACCTGGGAATTCGAGTGTTTTTCATACGCTGTTTGCTGAGGAGCTTGGTCTGATCCTCGAAGTTTGTAGAAAGGATAAAGACAAGGTGCTGTCAATGCTCTCAGACCGTGGAGTATCAGCAGAAATCATCGGTGAGGTCACAGCCTCACCAGTGATCGAGCTTACGATCGACGGCACCACTCATTTAACAGAGGAAACTACTGTACTGAGAGACCTATGGGAAGAAACAAGCTTTGAGCTCGAGAAATTCCAAAGACTTGCTTCTTGCGTGGAGCTTGAAAAGCAAGGTCTGAAGAATAGACACGAACCCTCATGGAAGCTCTCTTTCGCCCCAACATACACAGATCTGAGATACTTGAAGTCAACTTCCAAACCTAAGGTTGCTGTAATTCGCGAGGAAGGAAGCAATGGCGACAGAGAGATGTCAGCTGCTTTCTATGCCTCAGGCTTCGAGCCTTGGGACATCACAATGTCTGACCTATTAAACGGATCCATCTCATTACATCAATTCCGAGGTATTGCCTTTGTCGGAGGATTCAGCTACGCAGATGTTCTAGACTCTGCAAAGGGTTGGGCTGCCTCGATAAGGTTCAACAAGCCATTATTGAACCAATTCCAAGAATTCTACGACCGACCCGACACTTTCAGCCTGGGAGTCTGCAATGGGTGCCAGCTCATGGCCCTTTTGGGGTGGGTCCCGGGCCCCGGGGCGGGGCGGGTCACGGGCGACCCGTCGCAGCCCAGGTTCGTACACAATGAATCGGGGAGATTCGAGTGCAGATTCACCAGCGTGAGGATAGAGGAGTCGCCTGCTCTGATGCTCAAAGGCATGGAGGGCAGTACTTTGGGTGTTTGGGCAGCTCATGGAGAGGGGAGAGCTTATTTCCCAGATGGTCAAGTTTTTGATGAAGTTATTACGTCTAATTTGGCCCCTGTAAGGTACTGCGATGACGATGGGGAAGTAACTGAGACGTACCCTTTTAACGTGAATGGATCTCCTTTGGGGGTGGCGGCTCTTTGTTCCCCGGACGGGAGACACCTGGCGTTGATGCCTCATCCCGAGAGATGCTTCTTGATGTGGCAGTTTCCGTGGTATCCTAAGACGTGGAATGTGGACAGGAGTGGTCCGAGCCCGTGGTTAAGGATGTTCCAAAACGCAAGGGACTGGTGTTCCAATTTTGACGAGGTAGCAGATGGAAACAACTTTTCCGTTTTTGAATTGATGCGCTGATTTACTTTTATTGTTGTTTTTTTTTGCAGGCTTGAAGGACGGATGTATCAGTATGACCAGCTAAGTTTCTGTTAAGATTATATTTATACAGTCGAGATCATTTCGCGCGTTAAGGTTTTTTTTTTTTTTTTTTGGTTTCGGCTTCTTTTTATATGTTTCCGTTGGACGATTATGAGTTCGGAATCACATATGACGATTACACAGACAAATATAAATAAATGTTTCGTTTTTGTTTTATATTAAGCACTTGAATTCTGTATTATTAAGCTTTAGAATAACCTGTGGCTTTTCTAGAGCTGCTTGCGTTCCCACTGTGGTTTGTTGATATGAGTTTCACTCCGTAAAATTTTTGTACTTCGTAAACGGTAACGGCATGCTACTCCAATCCGTTCTCTTGTGTTTGTTCCTCGATTGTAAGATCTTTTCTTTCTTCGCTTCAAGTATCAACGATTGTATCAGTACTTTGATAATCAAGAGGTTGTTTCTCAAGTCCTCAATTTTATGGACAAGTTTCCCGAAGGCGATCCCGCCCAGCATCTTATTGAGGAGCTTCTAAACCGTGCTGCAAGAAAAGCTGGTATCTATAACATGCATCAAATCTATCTATCATTTAGTGTGATACTTTTTTTTTTCGAAACGATAGGTTGTATTAATAACACACGTACAGAGCTGAATAGCCCAAGGGGTCTCACCGGTACATCGTCAACCGGGAGAACAAAGGCTCACAAAAGAGCACAACACAATCCCACAAGGGAAACAAACCCTCCCACATGGGGAGAAAAAGAGTCCACAAAGGGACAAAAATCGACAGAAAACAATACTCATAATCTACAACCAAGAACTACAGAACCTATAACAGAAAAAAGCTATTAAGCAAAATCTGCGATACTCTTCACTTTAACCTGGTCTTCGACTTATAGGTTCTGTCCACGTCGAACTCAAGGCTCCACAAGGGAGAAAATACTCCCGACCCTCGGGTCAGGAGAGCCAGAGTCCCACTTCGGGAGACTCAAGGCAAGGACTGTGATGCGAGGACGTGGCATGCGAGGCTGCCGCAAGTGGGGAGGCGACGGCGAGCGGGCTGCGCGAGACTGGAAGGTGGGGAAACAGCGAGCGGGTTGTGGCAGCAGAGGAGGCGGTGACTGCGACAGCTGATAGGAGGTGGGTCAGCGGCGGGGGAAGGGGGTTTGGCGGTGACGCAGCAGTCTGGGAGGCGGCGTGCGGGAGGTGGCAGCGGCGGCAGGTGAGGAGGCGCGGCCGGCGGTGGGCGGAGGTGGTCGATTTTTTTTTTTTTTAAAATGAAAACAGAAACAAGAATATATCAAAACAGAACAGAAGGCTCCCCCTACCTCCATTAATGGAGGAGGGGGAGGAAGGTGGAGCAGTTTGGTGGTGACGGCGGAGCAGTTTGGAAGGTGGAACAGAAGGCTCCCCCTGCCTCCCCCTACCTCCATTTAGTGTGATACTTGAAAATGATGATTTGAGAGAATTCTATTCTATTGAGGGTACAATATATAATAGTTTACACCAACACTCCTTCCCTAAAATATGGAATAAATCATTCCCTAAAATATGGAATAAAATCAGCTAACATTACACCCTAATTTCAGCAACACTAAAGCTTCAATTTATGGAACAAAAACAGGAAATAATAAAATAATATTTTGACACTCCCCCTCAAGCTGGTTTAAAGATATCTTTCATTCCCAACTTGCATACAGACCATTCAAACTGTTTTTTGTGTAGTCCCTTTGTTAGTATGTCGGCTACTTGCTTCTTCGTAGGAATATAGTTCACACAAATAACGCCGTTGTCTATTTTTTTTTTATGAAGTGCCTGTCAACCTCCACATGCTTTGTGCGACCGTGAAGTACTGGATTGAGCAATTGAGATTGCTGCTTTGTTATCACAATGCATTTTTATTGGCCCTGATACTGAAATCTTCAACACCAGTAATAATCTTTGATCCACAAAACTTCACAAAATCCTTGTGCTAGGGATCTGAACTCAGCCTCCGCGCTGCTTCGAGCTACCACATTCTGCTTCTTGCTGCGCCATGTGACTAAATTACCTCATACAAAAGAGCAATTTCCTGAAGTAGACCTTCTATCAATTGGATTTCCAGCCCAGTCTGCATCAGTATAAGCTTCAACTTGCATATGTCCCTTACGACTAAATAGAAGACCTTTCCCGGGAGTGCCCTTAAGATATCTCAAGATCCGATAGACTGCTTCGAAGTGTTCAAGTCCTGGTGAGTGCATGTGTAAATCCAGATTATCCAAGAACACTTCAACAGATTAAACCTTCGTAATATGTGAATAGTTTACTTTTGAGGTTTAGTGTTGAGTACGTGAGATTTTAGCAAAATGGAAACTTACATTAATGAAGTTAGGGTTTAAGCTTAAATACCTTGTGAGGTATTTAAGCCCATTGGGCCCCTAACAAGCCCATTACAACTACAACCCAAATACATAAATAGAACATCTATAAAATACATAGAAAAGAAATTACAAGACTTAGAATTAATATTTTGGACACTTCTAAAATATTCCTAACATTCTCCCCCTAAGTGTCCAAATTACAATCGAGCAAATAAACTAAGTCTTCATTTCTTTTTCTTCGAGCGAGGTGGAGGTGGAGGTTCTCTATGAGCTAAGTAGGTCTTCCTGAATCCAAGGGCAGTCTCGAACTGTCTGATGTCGTTCCGAAGAACGATCCGATATCTTATCTTCTCGATGAGTTTCCGTAGGACATCTTTCTCTTCCAGTTCTGTTCCTTCTAGTTTGTCCTCTTCGGAAACTGTCTTCTTCTTGGTTCGAAGTTGGTTGAGGATAATCTTCAATGTTCCATCTGAAAATTTGGAGATCTCTGACAGAAGTAGCACCTGCTTTACTTTCTTCTGAGCTTGTAGATAGGTGACCCCTGGTTGTGGTTCAAGGAAGATAAATCCCTCATCAAACTTTTCGAGATCCTTATATCTGTTGTCTGGACGTGTCAGGTTGACCTTGCTCATATTGCTTTCCAAGGCCATTTGGAAGTCATGAGCAGCGAAGTACTTGACCTGCCTCAGCATGCACTCTTTGATAGCTCTATAACCATCTCGTCTTGTGTGAGTGTCCAGGGGAAACTTATTGCGATAAATATTATAGAGCTTGTTGAGTTCCCCCAGTGGAAGATAGGGAAGATCTGCTTCTGAATATCTTACAATTTTCCTGTCATATCGATCAATAACAAAGACAGGGCCTACATATCTTCCTACCGCCCATTCGACGTCCACAATATCGCAGATGGCCGATTGATCTCTCATGTACTTCCTGTATTGATCTCTATTCATCCCTTTCTTGGCCGTGACTTCCCAGAGCATAATCTGATGGCTAAGTCCCCTATACGTCCCTCTTAGGTGCTCAAGGCCTCGAAGATTCAGCTCGTTGACTCCCTTTATTTCTTCTTCCTTCCTCCAGATCTTTGGATAAAGATCCTCCAGAAAGGGTGCCTTGATCTTCGCGTTTCTCCAACGAGTTTCTATGAACTCGTAGCCTGGCGTTGGTTCCTCGGGCACCTGATGCTGAAGGAGTTCTGGAAGTTCTGGAAGTTCTGCCTCAGGATTCTCTCCTTGCTCCTCTTCCTCTTGCTCGATGAAGCAGAAGTCTGCTGCTGCCGCCTTTAGTAAATTACGAACGCTTTCAATCCTTAGGCGGGACTCTTCTGCTGTCTCTGTTCTCGTCATCCATTCCTCGTCTAAGATATATCTGCCGATGTAGTCTTGAGGATCCTTTTGACGAGGAGTTGTAGTTGCTTGGACTGGTTGGGTGGAGATCCTCGAGGGAGCAGGCTCGACTCCATCAAGGGAAGTTGTCTGGTTCGGCCCTGGTGTAGCTTGTCTGCCCCTGGAGGACCTTGGTGGTGGATTGGGTGGTCGTGACGAACTGCCTCCACGCGTTTGAACCCCGCGTGTTCTGCCTCTTCCGCCCCGAGCGACAGAAGGCGTGGTTCTCGGTCTCTTGCTGCTCTCCCCCTCAGGACGATCCTGGTCGTCTGGATCGTCGTGACGACGTTTCTGACTGGGGCCTTCTTGGCGGCATGTGTCAGTTGGTATGCTCGCATCTTGAGATGGGATGACGCCTCCTGCGACCAGCTTCCTGTAGAGGTCTTCTTCTTCAAAGCTCCGGTTGCTGTCGAGTTCAATTATGCGAGCAATGCCAACATCAAAAAGCTCTAGCAGAGGCACTGTGTACAAGTTGGGTGTCGGCGGGTTGCGTGGTGGCAAGGTGAGAAGTCGGGGAAGTACCGGCTGTTGAGGAGGAGGTTGGTCAGATATGGGAGCCTTCCCTTTGTCGGTGGAAGTTGCTTGAACCGCCTCCTTAATAAGTCCTTTGACCCTTGGTAGGGTTACGGTCTCGAAGAATTCGAACAGCCGGTTCTCCAAGTAGGCAGTCGTCACCTGTGTTGGAATTGATCCGGCGCCACTAGAGGGAGCCGTTGGCACACGTTCAGAACTAGGTTCTGGACGGTGGCCCTCGTCACCCGAAGTTCGTGGAACTTCAGGATCCTTGGGTCTTCCGACCACTCCTTGCGACGCATCAATTGGAGATGGTGCTCGGGTCGTTGTTGCCACGTCAGTGGGACGGGCTTGGGTGAAACTATCTCCGGGATCGTCAAGGCGTCCCGTTAGCACGCGTCCAGAACTATGTTCTGTACGGTGGCTCGCGGATGGTGAGCTGCTGAAATCATCAACATCCGAGAGACTTCCGTCCAATCCTTGAAGAGCCTCTATTTGGGGCTCTTCTATGAACGTTGTTGCCTGAGGATCAGGCTGAGGCTCGGTCTGTGTCACGGGAATGGGTATTTCTTGAGTTGATTCAGACACAGGGACCGAGCTGCTGGAGGTTTGGGGTGGTTCACGTTGTGTTGAGACACTTGTCTGTTGGGAGACAAGTGAATGGTCTGGTGGGGTTCGCTCATGCGTCGTTGGGTCGACTACGACGTCTTCTATCCTAGGGAGTGACCCGGCTCTTTCTGACTGAGTTATTGCTGTTGTGATTGTCTCGGGAACAACTATGTGTGGTTGTTCGTCGAGCGATGGTTCGGGTATTGTGTGTTCAGAGGATGGTGGTGGTTGGTCGAGGATTGTTTCTTGAGATGAAGACTGTGGTGCGTGTGGGATAGGGTTGGTTTCTGTGGTTTCTGTCAAGGTCTCACTCTCTCTTTCTCTTTCGCTCCTTTATGCTCTCTCAGTCTCACTAACCCCTGGGTTAGACTCAGGTGGGTTATCCTGTGTCATGGGGTGAGGAACTTTGTAAACGCTGCAATAGGCATCAATATGGTCGGGGTTTGCTAGAACGAGTAATTCGCGAGGGATTGGCATTGCCTTGCGCGAATATTTGTCATCAGGCTTTCCCTTCTGAAGGTAGCGCAGTTTGGGTGGGGTGAAATTTTCTTCTGCTGGTCGTGATGGTATTCCCTGTGTTGTGGTCAGGAAATGATTGATGATAAGTGAGAACCACCGGGGATATGGCAGATTCTGTGGCCTTTTGGACTTTGAACGTTGGTGTAGTTGGTCGTCGAGGTCCGTGATGATAAGCTTGACAAAATCGTAATTTCTTCGAAACACAATCCCATGGAAGATGCGAAGGATTGTGATATTGCATCTATCCCATCCTGAGTGCTTGGGTGAGAAGCACTTATTGACAAATGTAAAGAGTGTTCGCCAAGGATGTGGGATCATGGAGTTCTGAAAATGGGAGACAAACTTGATAGGCGTGTAATATCCCATCTTCATCATATCATCCACAAGCTCATTCTCAGAAGCCTCGGGTTCGTAGTGAGGTTGACTTGGCAATCTGAGAATACTCCGAATGAGATCGCTTGTGATGCTGACAGTCTCATTTGCTATTTGGGCCTCGTAGTATATACTGTTATCCTGAGCGATTTTTGTCTTCATCGTCCCCCAGAATTGCTGAAGGTAGACTGTAGGGACTTGGACCGAGGCCGAAAAGGCATACCCGAGATGATGATTCCTCAGAATGGATAATATAACTTCGTCCTTGCACTTGAATGTATGAAGGTCAAGTTGGAAATTATTGTCCTTGATCGTTATCCATTGTGAGGTTGGGTAAACGATGTCCGTAGGTGTCGTCATGTTTCCTTTTTTTTTTTTTTTTTTTTTTGTTTTTTTTTTTTTTTTTTTTTTAATATATTTTTGACACCGGGAAGTGCTGCTGAGACTGCAAGAAGAAAGAATAATGGAATCAGTGTCATGATATTATAACAATTGAATATCAAGAGAATATTGTTAAAGTATGGGCTTTAAAACAAAAAAAAACGTTTAGAAAAGATTTGGCCCATTCCTGTTGGGCCCATTTATGTGACGAAATATTTTGGCCGAAAAATTTACTAAGTATGGATTGCGGGTTGAGTTGAAAAAGAACTTTGCGAATTGAGCATTTGAAATATCGGGCAAACTATGAGTCGCAAAGTAACAATTCGCGAAGTGAATCGTGCGCATATCTAAATGTGCAAACTTAGAGTTCGCAGAATGAGCTTAGAATTCGCAAAGTAACGCAACCTTAGAATTCGCAATCTTATAATTCGCAAAGTAGAACTCGCAAAGCAAATTTAGAATTCGCCAAGTAAAGCAATCTTAGAATTCGCAAAGTAGAATTCGCAAAGTTCGCAAAGTAAACTTAGAGTTCGCAAAATAAGCTTAGAATTCGCAAAGTAAATCAATCTTGGAATTCGCAGAGTAGAATTCGCAAAGTAAACTTAGAGTTCGCACAGTAAGCTTAGAGTTCGCAAAGTAAGTTTAGAATTCACAAAGTAAAGCAGTCTTATAATTCGCAAAGTAGAATTCGCAGAACAAACTTGGAATTCGCAAAGTAAACTTAGAATACGCAAAGTAAACTTAGAATTTGCAGAATAAGCTTAGAATTCGCAAAGTAGAGCGCAATCTTAGAATTCGCAGAGTAGAATTCGCAAAGCAAAGCGAAGTTTGCAACTTTGACAGGATTTGCAAAGCACAAGGTTTGCGATTTGTGCAAAACAGTTTTTGAGTTCGCAAAGCTGTACTTCGACCGATTAAACGAAGACATTTAAAATGAAATTAAAAGTTCTAATTAACAAGCAAACCCAGAAGCTCAAAAATCGACATTTACCCAGAAATATCCCAATCAGAAACTAACAACATAAACAGAAATTCATCGATAATAATAAAAAAAATCCGAGTATGGCCCTGTTCTTCACGATTTAAACCTGCAAAGCTGAAAAAGAAAGACATTTCATTGTAGGAACTATATCGAGTGATTCCTTACCACCGAAGAGTTTCTGAGAACGAGGACTGGGATATGCTATTGAGACTGCGATTTGAGGTTCGCAAGATTTTATCTAAACTGACAGAGGTTTGCGATTTGAGAGTGTTGCGTGTTTGAGAGAGGTTTGCGAATTGAGAGTGTTGTGTATTTGAGAGAGGTTTGCGAATTGGTATTTAGAAGCAACTTTGCGGGCCTAAAGTGTAGACCCTAGTTTTGAGTTGGGCTGTAAACTTTTGAGATAAGGGCCCACTTTAGATTCGCGAAGTTGAAGTTTGCGAATCGATCAGTTTGCGAATTGAGAGCCGTGAGTTCGCAACTTGATTCATTGACTTGGTCAAAATTGAAAATGGTTTGCGAATAACAATTGTTCAAATTAAGTTTAGTTTTGCGAATCCAAATTATAATAATTAATTTGTAATGGAATTTTTGAAATTGACTAGGGAAAGATACCAAAAATCTAGAAAAGACCCAAGTACTACCAATTTAGCGCGATCAATTACAAGGATAACATCAAATCAATGGGTTTTTCAAGATCGATTTTCATGATACGATATCCTTATTGAAAAAGAAAATCTTCGCCTTAGTCAAAAATTCGTCTTAATGTCGGGACAATAAATGACGTAAGTTTCCTTCGTGTTTATAAATAGATAGGTCTCAAATCTCATTGAAGTACCTTACATCTAAGAACTAACAAATTTCTTATTTTCTCGTTTACAGATGGATTGGCAGAAGCAAGAAGAAGAAAAGAAGCTCAAGGAACAGGCAGAGTTAAGACGCAACTTTGAGCATAATTTGAATATGCTTGTTTTGAGATTTACCTTCTTTTGAGCTTATTTGTTGTTTTACTTGCTATTTTACTTTGGATTTTTATAGGGAATACGAGTTTTTGAGAGCTCCCCCTATATGTTTGGATTTCTTTGAATAAGTATTTGAGTTGTTGTACGAAAACTCCCCCTAAATGTTTGAGTTTCTTGAATAAATATTCATTGAAAAACTCCCCCTAGTATCTGAAAAATGATTGAACTCACTCCCCCTAAATATAATGCCTATCGAGTATCTGAAAAATGATTGAACTCACTCCCCCTCGATGCATGGATATAGCTTTTCTCCCCCTCGATGTAACGCCATCAGCATTGGCGCAACATCGACTTATTGGACACAAGAAACAATTTATTGAAAAAAAATAAAAAACTAAAAAAAATCCTAAATAGATGGTTAACATAATAAACACACACAGAATAAGAGATTAGTAACATAGCAGATAGATAAATGGTGAACTGTAGGAGGGCATAGGCAAAATTAAAAGTTGAGGTTCAACATTCCCAACTTTGCTACTAAGCATTGGAAGCGTTTTTCATCCAATGCTTTTGTAAGCAAATCGGCTAGTTGAAGCTCTGTATTGACAAAGTACATTTCTATTATGCCTCGCTCTACGTGATCCTTTATGAAGTGATAGCGAAGATCTATGTGCTTAGTGCGTGAGTGATGAACAGGATTGCATGTAATTGCAATAGCACTCTTGGAATCACAGTAAATAGGAATTCTATTTAGATCGAACCCGTAGTCCCGTAGTTGAGTTCTGATCCACAAAATTTGTGAGCAACAACTGGCTGCAGCCACGTATTCTGCTTCCGCCGTGGAAGTTGACACACAATTTTGTTTCTTCGAGGCCCAACATACAAGCTTGTCGCCTAGGAATTGGATGTGTCCAGAAGTGCTTTTTCTATCTAATCTGCAACCTGCAAAGTCTGCGTCAGAATACCCTATTAGTTTCATATTTGAATTCTTAGGATACCACAGTCCAAGGTCTGGTGTTCCTTTCAGATATTTCAAGATTCTTTTGACAGCATGAAGATGCGACTCCTTGGGATTAGCTTGAAATCGAGCACAAAGACATGTAGAGAATAAGATGTCTGGCCGACTGGCTGTGAGATAGAGTAATGATCCAATGATCCCTCGGTAATGAGTAACATCAACAGGTTCACCTAAATGATCTGCATCGAGTGAGCATGATGTTGACATGGGTGTACTCGATGATTTGCTCTTGTCAATCCCATATTTTTTGAGAATATCGTGAATATACTTTGATTGATTAATAAAGATCCCATCCTGAAGTTGTTTGATTTGTAATCCGAGGAAGAATGACATTTCTCCCATCATACTCATTTCAAACTGTGATTGCATCAGAATGCTAAATTCTTCACAAAGTTTAGGGTTTGTAGAGCCAAAAATGATATCATCCACATAGATTTGCACAAGCATGATATCAGAACCATCTTTCTTTACGAACAAGGTAGTGTCAATTTTCCCTTTAGTGAAGCCTGAGGAGATAAGAAAGTCGGAAAGCACCTCATACCAGGCTCTTGGAGCTTGTTTAAGGCCGTACAGTGATTTGTCAAGTTTGTAAACAAAGTCGGGATGATCAGCATTGAGAAATCCGTCTGGCTGTGACACATACACTTCTTCTTTCAGAATTCCGTTCAAGAAGGCTGTTTTTACATCCATTTGATAGACAGTGAAATCTTTGTGTGCTGCGTATGCAAGGAACAACCTAATAGCTTCGATTCTAGCTACAGGGGCAAATGTTTCATCGTAATCAATTCCTTCCTGTTGATTATATCCCTTAGCGACAAGCCTAGCCTTGTTCCGAATAACAACACCATCTTCATCCTTTTTGTTTTTAAATACCCACTTTGTTCCAATCACCGTTTTTCCTTTTGGGCGAGGAACTAAGTTCCAGACTTTGAGGCGCTCGAATTGATTAATCTCCTCTTGCATAGCCACTATCCAGTTAGGATCTCATAGTGCGTCAACTACTCTTTTAGGTTCTGTTTGACTCAAGAAACAGGTGAACAGACATTCATTTGAAAGTGATCTTCTAGTCGTTACTCCTGTATTTGGATCCCCTATTATTTGATCAGTAGGATGATGTCGAACCCATTTCTTTTCGTGGGGTAGTGTCGTTTCGTCTATTTGCGACTCATCACTTAGTGGATAGTCGATTGCAGACACGATAATGTTGCCAGCTGGAGTTGAGGAGGAGGCCTCTGTCTGCGTTGTGGTCAAAGTTGTTGTTGGGGTCGAGGCTTCTGCATCTGAGGGAGGAAGGGTCTGGTTAGGAATAGGTTCTGAATCATGAGTTGACAAACTAGGACTGGATTCAGTATTTGGAAATGAATCAGTAGATGGTCTTGTCTGATTTTGAGAAATATAAATGTGCTCAAAAAGTAGATCCAAATCCCGTTCTTCTTGAGCTCGTTGAGTAAAGCATGTGGGGTTGCTTTGTCTAGAGGAATCAGTTGCTTGTTGATCTGAAGAGTTCCATTCAGAGGCATCTCTCGAACATTCTCCTTCTTCATTATGAGAATGAATAAGGTGTGGTGTTCTAGAGACTTGTCTCAAACTGCTACGTCCAGTCAAAAGTTCGAGTCCCTCGTCAAAGGTGACATTTATACTTTCAATGATTATCCTTCTGTCTCTGAGAAATATCCTGTACGCCTTAGATTGAGCAGAGTAGCCTACGAAGATTCCTTCAGTTGCTTTTGGATCAAGTTTGGACTTGTCTTCCCGGTCGTTGGCGACGAAGCACTTGCATCCAAAAATTCGAAAATGAGCAATGTTGGGCAGTCTGCCATTTATAAGTTCATATGGCGTCTTTCCAAATCTTAGATGAATGCTTGTGCGATTCTGCGTATAGCAAGCAGTATTCATTGCTTCAGCCCAAAGAAAATGAGGTAGTGATGATTGAATGATCATTGTTCGTGCAGCCTCTACGAGTGTTCGATTTCGCCTTTCAACAACCCCATTTTGTTGAGGTGTGTAGACAGCAGACAACTGTTGGGTAATCCCTATGGATTCGTAGAAGTCGCTGAGCTGTTGATTCTTGAATTCTGTTCCATTGTCTGATCTAACTATTTTAACACTCCTCTGGAGTAGGTTCTGCGTTGTTCTGATTAGGTTTGGAATATGATCGACTGTCTCTGATTTAGTCCGTAAAAAGCGTACCCAAGTATATCGGGAATAGTCATCAACGATAACCAGCATATATCGCTTTCCACTTATGCTTTCAGTTCGCATTGGGCCACACAGATCCATGTGTAAAAGCTCTAGAGGATGTTGAGTGGAAGCGGTGTGTTTTGTAGGATGTGAGGCTTTCTTCATTTTTCCTTTCTCACAAGCAGAGCATATATGCTCTTTTTGATACTTCAGTGGTGGTAGTCCAATCGCCAATTTGTTGGTTGACAGCTTGTTGATGGTCTTGAAGTTAAGATGAGATAACCGTTGGTGCCATAAGTCATTCTGAGTTGAAGTTGCTTTGGAGATTAGGCAGATATCAGTCTTTGGTTTGACAGTTCTAATATCAATGGTGTAAAGATTTGTCTTGCGAGTTCCAGTAAGGAGTTCTTCACCATTGGCATTGAGAATTTTGCAAGTTTTCTTTAGAAACACAACTTGGAGTCCAAAATCACTGAACTGTCCTATTGACAAGAGGTTGTGTGTCAGTCCTTCAACATACGAGACTTGTTTAATTGTGAGTCGATTGCATATGAGATCGCCATGACCAAGGATTCTGGCTCCATTGCTATTTCCAAAGCGTACCAGTCCTCCAGGTCTATCAATGTAGTTGCTCAACAGTTCCTTTGTCCCAGTCATGTGTGTGGAGCAACCAGAATCTAAGTACCACACATGAAGGGCCTGCAAATATAAAACTAGAGGATTTTAGGTACCCATTGAAATATGGGTCCACCTCTGTCAATTTTGTTAGTCCGTTTAGACTTCCTAGACTTTCCTTTGTTAAGGAATGACACAGAGTTACTACCTATTTCTAGGATAGGGATTTGTGTTCCTGCAGTTTGAAGTTTTGGAATCCATTTGTGCTCTAGTGAGAGTCTTTTTGTCTTCGGTTTAGACTCGAGTTTTTTGATTTTTGTAAGTTTGACAGGTTCTTTGATAGCTTTTGATTTTGATTCTTGTTTTGACGTTGTAGTTTTGTTTTTAGGAATTGTTTTGTGAGTTTGTTTGGTGACATGATCATGCATGGAAAACTTTGTTTTTGTTGAAGAAGATAATTTTTTTGATACATGACCAAATAAAGAAGGTACAAAAGTTTTGGAAGGAAAATACTCAATGACAAAAGGTACATTAAGATCACGATTCTCCTTCAAGATATCTTCCTTTTTAACCCAAACTTGACTCTTCAATGGCTCTTTTGTGGGTCCTGAAAATTTTAATGAATTAGTGCAGGAAATTTTGTCATTTGAAATTAAGGTGTATGAAATAGTGTGTATTCTTATTTTTTCTTTAAGTGAAGATATTTCATGAAGAAGTTTTTGCCTTTCTTCATCAAATGACTTTCTCTCGCTTTCGAGAGTGGAGTGAAGATCACTGATTTTCTTTATGCACTCAGGCATATATCCAGTTGCATAAGTAGTCATCGGTGTCTTATTTTCCGAAGTACCTGAGGTTTCTCCTTCACTTGGGTGAAAAATACCTGTTTCAAATTCAGTTATTGCTGGACAATTTCTTTCTTTATAACTATCATTTAATTCTGTGTAGTTAAAAGTTTTTTGAGTTTCACTGTGTGTCGCTGTCTCATTCTCACTAACAAAAGACATTAGATTCGCAAGACAACCTGTCTGCATAAATTTGAAATCATATAGGTAGGGTGAATTTGATATGGCTTCTTTTAACTTACCTGGGTTTTCAAAACCTAGTCCCTTATAAGGATTGTAAAAATCAACGTTAGCTGGTTTGTTTAAGAAGATTGTTTGTTCCGATTGATCTCGTCGGGTTAAAAGATCCTCCAATTTTTTTATTTTGGAGTACAGTTTTTCCCGTTCTTTACTTAGTAAGTCATATTTAATTGTTGCGTCCATTGCCTGATCTCTGTGAGATTTCATTTCTTTTTCTAAATTCTTGGCTTTAGCTTCGGTTTTCTGCACTTGTATTTCTAGCTTAGCAATTTTTTCATTTGCAACAATTACGCGATTCTTCTCACAGGCATAATCATATCTAAACTTATCTAATACTGCTAAATTTTTTTCTAAGTTAGCTTCTAGTTCCTTGATTTTTCTTTTACCTAATTTGTTAGATTTGTATAGGGATAAAAATTCATTTTTCATCTTAAGTAAAGAATCATAATCTGTTTCACTTACCTCCACCATTTCAGAGTTGTTAGAGGTTTCCCTGTCTGGTTCGCCTTCTCCATCTCCAGCCCCGTCTTCTTCGTCATCCAGCTTGGCCATCAGTGCCGTGTTCTCATTCTCGCTGTCTGAGGTATCTTCAAGCCAATGGTCTTCTTCTGCCATTAAGACCAGTCCCTTCTCCTTTTGTTCGGCCAATTGAACCTTTCGACGGTAATAGTTAACATCCTTTTTCTTGGGCATTCTGCACTCTCGAGCAAAGTGTCCAATCTTTCCGCAGTTGAAGCATTTTCCGCCTTGATGAGGAGTTTCAGAGTTGTTTTCCTCATCCTGAGTCTTTCCTCTAGAGTTGGAGGAAGTCCTTTGACGATTTGAGGAGGATCCAGTCTTCTTATAAAATTTCTTCTGCACAAAATTTGAGACCAGAGCGAGTTGCTTAGCAAGATCCTTGAGAGTAATCTCCTGGTCTCCAATTTTTGAAAGATCCTTGGATTCGTCATCAGAATCAGAGTCTCCTCCTTCCTTAACTTGTGATGACTGCAAAATTTCTTTGTCCTTGGTTGGTTTTCTTGATGATCGTTCAGTCATAAGAGCAAGTGAGTCGCTTCCTAATGATTTGATTTCCTCCCTTCGTTTCTCCACATGATTGGAATGTTGATTGAGGTAGTCGAATAATGTATGAATGCTAACTTTGGTTAAGTCGTTCATTTGTCTTATCATAATTGCAGTAGCCTCCCATTCTGAATGAAGTGATCCTAAGAATTTGATATTGATCTCCATTACGCTTTTTGTGACTCCATTCATCTTTAGCTCGTTTAGAAGGACAAGAAATCGATGGAAGGTTTCTTGAAGAGTTTCCCCTTTGTTAGCATGAAAGCGGTCATAAGAGATGAGTGTGTTCGCCATTCTTGCCATTGTATTGACTTCTGTCCCCTGCATCATGATTCGAAGAGCATCCCACATTTCTTTTGCACTATCACCACATTCGAGTTGCATCAAAATGTCGTTGGGAATGGCCTGCATCATGTATGATTTTGCCACTTTGTCTGCCTTTAGTCGCAGTTTTTCTTCATCACTGCATTGGTCAGCAGTTTTCAAGATTCTCTGTTCCTCTCTTGCAGGAGCGGTGTCAGTAGTGGCGGGGATTATAGTCCAGTACTGTGTGGGTCCATTGTAAATAGATTCCAACAGGTTCTCGGAATTGTCCTTACTTTCTATGAAGTTGATGAATCTTCTCTTCCAAACTGCGTATTCTCCATGTCGGATGATGGGAGGTCTAACATCATTTCCCATGCTGAAAGAGTCCATTGCTAGTGTTTTGGATATGATCGTTAACGTGTAATGTGAGGAAAAATTGAAATTGAATTAAGAATTTTGGTCAAAATCAAATTTGGAATTGATTTTGAAATATATGGGTATGTATCGCAAAAGTGGATAGGACAAAGTGTTTGCGAATTAAGGTATTTTGCTCGTTTGCGAATTGAGAGAGTGAATTCGCAAAGTTATCGCTTTGCGAATTGATCGTGAGTTCGCAAAGTTATCGCTTTACGAATTGATCGTGAGTTCGCAAAGTTATCACTTCACGGGTTAATGAGAGGAGTCGCAAACTAGCTTAATTCGCAAAGTGTGCAGAGTTTGCAAAGTGCTATTTGAGTTCGCAACCTGTCCTGAATTCGCGAAGTAATCTTGAGTTCGCAAAGTGCTATGAATTCGCAAAATAAGCTGGAGTTCGCAAAGTGAGCAAAGTTCGCACAATGATAAATGAGATCAAACTGTCCTGGGTTCGCAAAGCAGTTGGGAGTTCGCAAAGAGTCAAGACATCGCAAAGTGTGTTGAATTCGCGAAGTAAACTTGAGTTCGCAAAGTGCTTCGAATTCGCAAAATAAACTGGAATTCGCAAAGTGAGCAAAGTTCGCACAGTGATTAAATGAAACCGCAAACTGTCCTGGGTTCGCAAAGCCGTTGTGAGTTCGCAAAGAGTCAAAGAGGTCGCAAAGTGTTTCCAATTCGCAAAGTGGACCGGAGATCGCAAAGTGAAGAATAATCCTGAGACGTTGATCTTCGTGAATCTGACGGCTTGGTGACCTTGAACTCGCAAAGTAGAGCTTTGCGAAGTGCCGATGCGCAAACTTGAAAAACAGCAAACCAAGTGTAGTAATTTGGATTCGCAAAGTAGCCTTGTGAGATGAATGAACCGTGAAACAACAGAAATCCTTGAGTTCGCAATCCAAGTTCCCAAAAATAGTTCCGTTCGTAATCTCAAGAACACACTGAAGAGCAGGACTGTTCTTCAAATATAGACAGAAATCCAACAAAAACTGAAATAACCTCCACGAAGACCACTTTGATGACTCAGAATTGATAGCAATACAAGCTTGCCTTAACAAACAGAGTATCTCCGAGAGTGGCTAATAAACGAGAGTTTAAGCTTTGAAACAGAGAAAAGCAACCACGCAAGAGTTCAAACTGCTTAATCCCTAAAAGCTTGAAATGAAGTTTCCTCACCTACACGCTTGGCTCTGATACCACTTGTAAATCCAGATTATCCAAGAACACTTCAACAGATTAAACCTTCGTAATATGTGAATAGTTTACTTTTGAGGTTTAGTGTTGAGTACGTGAGATTTTAGCAAAATGGAAACTTACATTAATGAAGTTAGGGTTTAAGCTTAAATACCTTGTGAGGTATTTAAGCCCATTGGGCCCCTAACAAGCCCATTACAACTACAACCCAAATACATAAATAGAACATCTATAAAATACATAGAAAAGAAATTACAAGACTTAGAATTAATATTTTGGACACTTCTAAAATATTCCTAACAGCATGAACTAACTAACAACACTTACCGGGAAAGCTATATCGGGTCGAGTATGGGATAAATATATCAATTTCCAAACTAGCCTCTGATAGCGCTCAACCTCCTTTACATATTTTTCTTTTGCTAGTTGCAGCTTGACGTTAGGCTCCATAGGTGACTCAACCGGCTTACATCCTAGCATACCTGTTTCCGATAATAAATCAAGGACATACTTCGTTGATTCACAAATATACCTTCCTTGGATCTCGCAAACTCCATTCCAAGTAAGTATTTCAACACTCCCAGTTCTTTGACTTCAAATTCTTTCCCAAGCTTCTCTTTAAGTTCTGCGAGTTCCTTATCATCACTCCCTGTCAAGGTGATGTCATCAACATATACAATCAACATAGCTATTTTACCTTCCTTTGCGTGTTTGTGGAACATGGTGTGATCGGATTGACTTTGGATATAGCCAAGTCGCTTCATGACATTGCCAAAACGTTCGAACCACGCCCTTGGAGACTGCTTAAGGCCATACAAGGCCTTCTTTAGTCTGCACACTTTTCCAGTATTTGACTTTGTTTCAAAACCTGGAGGAATATTCATAAACACTTCTTCATCTAGATCTCCATTGAGGAAGGTATTTTTGACATCTAGCTGGTATAGGGGCCAATCAAGATTGACTGCAAGTGACAGGTACTCGAATTGAGTTAATTTTTGCAACAGGTGAAAATGTCTCTTGGTAATCTATTCCATACGTCTGCCTGAACCCTTTGGCTACTAGCCTTGCCTTATATCTCTCCACACTTCCATCAAGTCTACTTTTTATTGTGAAGACCCATTTGCACCCTACTGTCCTTTGATCCTTAGGAACTGCTACAAATTCCCAAGTATCATTTTTCATCAAGGCATTCATTTCTTCAAACACTGCTAATCTCCAATCCCGGTCTGCTAGTGCTTCCTGAATGCTTCTAGGCACATCATGTTTCGAAATATTAGTAGTGCATGCCTTCTGCGTTTCGGATAGATGAAGGTTATATATCTAGCTATGGGATATTTGGCGCAGGTTCTAGTACCTTTCCGTAAGGCAATAGGGAGATCAATATCATTTTTTTGTAGGGTTGAATTTTCAAGACTACCAGACAATAGGTAGAGGAATAGAGTTAGGAGGAAAAAACGTACCTGAAGTATCTACAGTTCCATTGCCCTGGAGTTCGGATTGAGCTTGTACTGGAATGGTTAGTTCATCTCCTCCTGTTTTTCTGAACATTCCTTCTAGAATAAATCTGAGGTTCAAGGATATTTCGGTTTTTTTCATCCGTAGTATTTCCTCTTCCGACAAACCAATTTCATGGTCAATGACTTCTGGTTCAAGATCCTTGTTTTTAAATTCGAGAGGTTGGTTAATAACAGTTGGAAGAGGTTCTGATATTTCCCAAAAAATTGATTCATGTAAGCTCTCCCCTGAATTAATTTTTTTTTTTTAAGTATGGTTTTGTTTCCATGAAAGTGGCGTCCACTGTTATGAAAATACGTTTAGTGATGGGATTAAAAAATTTATAGCCTTTGCGATTTGCGGCATAGCCCAAAAAAACGCACTTCTCTGCCCTAGAGTCTAATTTTGACCTGGACCTTTTCGGTATATGCACATATGCAATGCAACCAAATATTTTCCGGTAAATCAAAATGATACGAGATGTTGGAAAATATTTTTTCAAACATTCTACTGGGGTAATATGTTTAAGACTCGAGTGGGCATCCTGTTTATCAATATGCTGCAGTTAAAATCGCCCCACAAATATTTCGGAATATTCATGTAAAACATGATAACTCTAGCAACTTCAAGTAAGTGTTTATTTTTCCTTTCTGAAATCCCATTTTGTTCGGGGGTGTCAGGACATGTTGATTGATGTAGCACGCCTTTTCTTTTAAAAAAACTTCCATATATTGGTTGAAATATTCTGTTCCATTATCAGTTCTTAAAATGCTTATTTTTGTTTGAAATTGATTTTCAATTAGATTTAAAAAATCTTTAAATATTTTACCAACCTTGTTTTTTTCTTTCATCAAAAAAGCCCAGCAAAGTCGAGTATGATCATCCGTAAAAGTTACAAACCATTTTTTTCCTGAAGAAGTAGTTACCTTTGAGGGACCCCACACATCACTATGAAATAGGTAAAAAGGCTTTGACTCCGAATAGGGTTTTTGAACATAAGTTTTACGAAATTGATTTCAATTAGATTAAAAAAATCTTTAAATATTTTACCAACCTCGTCTTTTTCTTTCATCAAAAAAGCCCAGCAAAGTCGAGTATGATCATCCGTAAAAGTTACAAACAATTTTTTTCCAGAAGAAGTAGTTACCTTTGAGGGACCCCACACATCACTATGAAATAGGTAAAAAGGCTTTGACTCCGAATAGGGTTTTTGAACATAAGTTTTACGAAATTGATTTTCAATTAGATTAAAAAAATCTTTAAATATTTTACCAACCTCGTTTTTTTCTTTCATCAAAAAAGCCCAGCAAAGTCGAGTATGATCATCCGTAAAAGTTGCGAACCATTTTTTTCCTAGAAGAAGTAGTTACCTTTGATGGACCCCACGCATCACTATGAAATAGGTAAAAAGGCTTTGACTCCGAATAGAGTTTTTGAACATAAGTTTACGAAATTGATTTTCAATTAGATTAAAAAAATCTTTAAATATTTTACCAACCTCGTTTTTTCTTTCATCAAAAAAGCCCAGCAAAGTCGAGTATGATCATCCGTAAAAGTTGCGAACCATTTTTTTCCTAGAAGTAGTTACCTTTGATGGACCCCACGCATCACTATGAAATAGGTAAAAAGGATTTGACTCCGAATAGGGTTTTTGAACATAAGTTTTACGAAATTGATTTTCAATTAGATTAAAAAAATCTTTAAATATTTTACCAACCTCGTTTTTTTCTTTCATCAAAAAAGCCCAGCAAAGTCGAGTATGATCATCCGTAAAAGTTACAAACCATTTTTTTCTGAAGAAGTAGTTACCTTTGAGGGACCCCACACATCACTATGAAATAGGTAAAAAGGCTTTGACTCCGAATAGGGTTTTTGAACATAAGTTTTACGTCGACTTTTAGCAAGAACACAATATTCACATTGGAAATAAAAAACATTCACTTTTTTAAATAAGTAAGGAAATAAAAGTTTCATATATGAAATACTAGGGTGGCCTAACCGGAGATGCCAGACCATTATTTGATCACGAACAGAAAGGGAATTGATACTACTAAGCCCTTGAACAACTTTATAATCAGGTGGAATATTCTCAAAGTAGTAGAGACCACTAACCATTCTAGCACTGCCAATAGTCATCCCCGAGCTCCGATCCTGAAAAATACAGTGAGAGTTACAGAAAATCACACGACAGTTAGAGTCTTTGGATAACTTGCTAACTTACAAAAGGTTGCAGGTAAGTTTGGGTATGTAAAGAACAGATTCTAGGTCTATCTTCGCAGAAATTGTGACCAAACCTTTTCCAACAATGGGTGAAAAACTTCCATCTGCAATTTTAACTTTTTTATTTTCAAAGTAGGGTGAGTAGTGTTTCAATAGGTCAAGGCAGTTGGTCATATGATCAGATGCTCCGGAGTCAATTATCCAGGGAGCAGAAATTCCGAAACCACAAGAAAAAGCATTTATTCGTTACCTGTGTGTGCCAAGGAAACTTTAGAAAAACTAGAAGAGGAACCTGATTTCAACAGTGCAAGAAGTTGTTGCAGCTGCTCGTTGGTGATGGTATTAGCAGCAGTCTCAGCTTCATTTGCAGAGGGAAGGGCGCGACTGGTTTTCTCCCACGTTCTGCCCTTAAAATTTGTAGGTTTACAGTGGATTTTCCAGCAGTTTTGTCGAGTGTGGCGCGGCTTGTTGCAGTGGTCGCACCATACACTTGGTTTCTCCTCTAATTTTCTTCCGTTGGTAGCACTTTTGCGCATGTTTGGGCTGTCGACCTCATAGCTTGCACAGGTTCATATGCTGCTGTCATGATCAAGGCAGAGCCCTCCACAGCTGTAGTAGCAGGTCCTTTCTTGCCGAGCATAACATTCCGGCGACTTTCCTGTCTTCTAACTTCAGCAAACACCTCTCCTAGGGATGACAACGGTCTTCTGCCGATGATTCTCCCCATCACCTCGTCAAACTCCACATTGAGACCAGCTAAAACCTTGAAGATACGACTATCTTCCACAGTTTTCTTGTGGTATTGTCCATCTTCAGGATTCTTCCACTCATACGCATCGAAGAGATCTAGGTCTTGCCACAGTCTCTTCAAGGAGTTGAAGTACTTGGTAATTGTTTCTTCGCCTTGTACAAATCCACCAAGTTAGAGATCAACTCATAGATCTGGGACTTATTTCCTAAATTAGAGTACATCTGATTTACGTTCGCCCATAACTCATGCGCCGTAGGGAAGCACATATAATTAGCGCCGATCTCTTCTTCCATGGAATTTACTAGCCATGTCATTACAAT
Source organism: Craterostigma plantagineum (assembly GCA_027422505.1). Lineage (NCBI taxonomy): Eukaryota > Viridiplantae > Streptophyta > Magnoliopsida > Lamiales > Linderniaceae > Craterostigma > Craterostigma plantagineum. The sequence continues at coordinate 22,056,105 of JAPQWV010000012.1, forward strand.
AGAATTTTCAGCATCCCATGTATCATACATTGGATCCTTTTCCGATGGAGCCTTCTCGTCACCCGTTAAGTAACTCATCTTTCCTCGGCCTCGGATATACATCCGTACTGACTGGGACCATCTTAGGAAGTTGTCGCCGTTCATCTTGATGGTTGTAATTTGGACGAGATGTGAGTCAGAAATTATTTTATGCGTGTTTCTCGGGGGTTGTGGCTGGTCAACGCTGGAAATTTCAGACATGGTTTTGGCTTAAAAAAAAAGAGGGTGCTGAAAAGAAATTATGCAGAGGTAAAAATCTATCGGTGGAGTTTTTTCCTTGAGTGCTCTGATACCAACTTGAAAATGATGATTTGAGAAAATTACATTTTTATTCTATTGAGGGTACAATATATAATAGTTTACACCAACACTCCTTCCCTAAAATATGGAATAAATCATTCCCTAAAATATGGAATAAATCAGCTAACATTACTCCCTAATTTCAGCAACACTAATGCCTTAATTTATGGAACAAAAACAGAAAATAATAAAATAATATTTTGACAGTGATTAATTACTACACGCTTCACAAATGGCATTTTGAGCAATAATGGATTCGACGTTTTTAGGGATGGATTTTCACGAGCTTTTGGACATACCACAAGGAAATCGTCGGGGAAATACTTGTAATAAAAGCTCGAAGCGATTAGAATGGAACCATCAACAAAATGGAATTCTACCTACTTTCTTTCGTTGGCGGACGAAGATGCAGAATGTTGCTCAAAGCACAAAACTCAATTTATAAGGGCGTTACGGCCCAAATATGGTTGCATTGGCGGCATATTTGAGCCATAAATAACCTATATAAGTACTATATCAAAGTCTATAATGTTAGAAAGACCCAAATATAGGCACCTTCACAACCATCTCTGTGCCGCAATCTAGGCCTTTACTAGAGGTTTTTTTTTTAAACTGTTGTCAACCTCCATAAATAATGAAAATTACCTATGCAAACCGTCATTAGAAAATCTATGTATTATATATACACACTCTTGAGTCTCAAATAAATATATATATATATATATATATATATATATGCTGCTGTAAAACAACTTCCTCAACATCTACTTACCAGAAAGATCAGCATTTAACAATCCAACATACGATAAAATGGCGTCTCATGCCCTTGTAACTACGACACGATGCAAATTCTCGACCAATCGGCAGAGATGGAGCACAGTCACTGCTGTGTCGATTCTGCTTTTGGGAGCGTTGGTTGTTGTGCTCGCTGAGTTCTGCTGCGATAGTGAGCTGTGAGTGAGTGTGGGTTCGGCAACTCTGTTCAAAATACAAGCGGTGGGACATATATAAATTAGATAGGATAATTTATCTAATTGGAAAATGTGCTTAGATACCTCAGTTGAACAACCAATGTGTTCTGAAAGTTTTGCTAGTTGTTCTGAAAGTTTTGCTAGTTGTTACTGCTACTGATAAGCATGGCGAAAAGCCTGGGACTGAAATGGATTCTGAGAGTTGGCGTTGAAGTGGTTCTGAGAAGCATCATCTTGAGATTGCTCATTGTATGGAGCCTGAGTAAAGAGTCCTTGTGAACCATGGGCCATGTACTCCTGGAAATGCACAAGTGCGTTACTAATTCATACTACAAAACAAAGAGATCGAATAGAGACGTGCAGAAGATTATTTTATTCTAGGCACACAAATTTGCCTATGTTATCAGCAAGTAATTGACAGTGCTTTCAAATATCAAATTCCCGCCATATATTGGATGGACACAGTACTGTCTGAAAAACCAGTGACATAAGACGAAAGGTAGTATCTGCACTTCAAAGCCATAGAGCTGTATGGCTCTGAACTGTTCACGACACATGCTCAGAAAACTAACATCTGAAACATCAGATGCTAAAATGAGAATGCCAACTTAGGCTCAACACTCGAATAACCATACCCAAAAAAGTAAATACAAGTTTTCGCTCGAACCTGAGACATAAAATCATTTCCTGTGGCGAAATGAGCATATCCAGGTTGAGAACTCTGGTTCACAAAACTCCAGGGAAATCCGCCTTGGGATCCTGGAGTTCCTGGAGTAACATAGTCAACAGCATACCCACTCTGAGATGCCTGAACATTTTTTCAGTAAATAATCACCATCAGATGATAACCAATGGTAAAGAGAAACACAAAAACACTAAATCTGGCTCGTAAAAGCATAAGCTTTCTACTTAATATCAAGTTAGAATACCTGAGCCGGAAAATCCGCAATGTTATATGGGGCATGTGATCCTTGACTTTTGAAATCTTCGCCCAAGAAATCCTGCATTAAGGTAACATACATAAGTATTGTCCTTAGTTCATCAATCAGTCAACGTTTTTTTGTGCTAGATAAAGCACTAAACTTGCCACGCTAAACCCTTAAGTATGTCAGCTACCTAGTCAAAGGGCCACAATTTCACAAAAATGAAAAATGAGTCCAATAACTCGGGAAAAGTACATCTAGGACGAGAAACTAACATTGGAAGCATATCCAGGTTGAGACAGCGGACCCCCAGCAATATACGACTGGCTACTGACATTTTCCAAGGACTGATAATTGAAGTTCGAAGCACCAGTTCCAATAGGTTGTTGCAATCCCTGAGGATGTGGAAGATGACTCCCAATAGAAGCACCAGAACCACCCCTACCCGCCCCAAAACCGCGGTTCCCAGGTTCGGGTCCTTGAGGAATGGCACCAACACCACCACGAGAGGGAATAGCATAAGGCTGAGAAGGTGGTCCTCCATGGTAAGGAGCCATTGGAACCCGTGGCATTGAATAACCACTAGGGTGGGCTCCAGGTTTGTGAGCACCATTGGGCGGTCCAGGTGAAAAGTATGAACCTGCATCAATTGCAAATCACATGTTTTTCCATCACTTCTCAAATCTAAAGCTAACATTTTAGATAACATAAATTTCCAAAACTGTGCTCATCAATCAAGGAATTTGTGAGCTGATATATTAATCAAAAGTAGGAATAACACACCCCTAGAACGAGGACCCCTCCTGTCAGTATTTGAGCTCGAGGCAACAGATGCAAAAGCATCACTGGATATCATTCCTTGTCCACCGCCATAGTAAAGTCTGCTATCATTGTATATCTGTAACACAATTACATGAAAATAAAACATTTGAGAGAAAAAAGTACAAATGAAACGAAAAATAAACACGATTCACAGATTATACAGTGAACAATAAATAATACCTTTTTGGGCTTTTGAAATTGAACCATACTTTGCTTTAAGTTATTCAGAGGCCCTTCAACCAAGCAATCATGCTCCTGTTGAAACAAAGGAATCCGCACCAACATCAATCAAAGGGACTTGATCGTGGAAGTTGGGGCTAAATGAGAAAAGTAAAGTAACACAATTCAAATACCTTGTAATGTGTCAACAAGCTATTCCACAAGGGCTGCTTGCTTAGAACTTTAGGATTACCCAAGATAACAATTCCATAGCGAGCACGTGTGAGTGCAACATTGAGCCGCCGTGGATCATTGAGAAAACCAATACCCTGCAGAAAAACAAGAGCTATAATGATAGGAATCATTAATATACACAGAATCTTAATCAACGGTGCTCCATCATTTGGGAATTTTCCAGTATCTACTGAAAACAATGTAGCATAGTTTACATTGTCAAACACAAGTTACGTGAGAAACAATCTCATGTAGTGTAGCACACTTACAACTTTAAAACATTATTCCTACCAATTTGTCAAATGGAAATCCCAATTACAGCAGACAAGCAGCAGCAACATATATTGAGAAAAGATGGATTTTCCTATAGTTAAATCCACATATGAAATGAAGGAAATTTTGAAAAAAAAAAGAAAAAAACCCACCTGATGTTCATTACTTCTCACACATGACAAAATTATATAGTCTTTTTCCCTTCCTTGAAATGAATCGACACTCGCTACCTGAGAACAGGACATTGTGTTACCTTCTATTTTAAGGGGGTATGTACAAGATCTAATAGACGTCACTTCTTGCCTCAATTTCCTTGTATAACTGCTGTCGCAGTGAACCATTTCGAGACATATGATTCACAATGTATGCTCGCTGGCCTTCATAAGGTGTTATAACACCAATCTGTAATATATTTCATAAATATAAGTTCCACAACAAAAGCTTTCAAATGGACAACAGAAAAACTCTACCTGGTTAGGCACAACACCACTCTTGAGAAATGTTGTGACAATTTTCTCAACATTGGCAGCCTCCGTCCTATTCAAATAGGATGTTCCACTAGCACTAATTTCTTCTTGTCCCATCTATTTAGAAAGGTTTACAAGGGTTTTAACGTATCTTTCTGAAAGTAAACAATTTGCCTATTCCAAAATCAAGGATGTATGTCTAAGTCTAATAGTAGATGAGAATCCAAATTATCAAAGTTCCACTTCCACATTAAGTGCTGTGATCAATTGTGGCCAACCAATTGTGATCATAAGTTGAAAGGGCTACCATGTGAAACAACATGATATATTTTACTGCATTAAACACCCACCACCAACACCACATGAACTATGAAACATACAAAAAATAATGTCAGGCCATTCTAAACAGGCTGACTCCACAGTATACCTGCACGTAGAAAAACATCGGACGATTGGGCACAGGCCAAGGGAAATCGATACCAGGTGACTGTCTTTCATTTATCGTCACACCATTTTGAAGAGTCCCTTCATAAAAGCTATTTGACGGAAACTCTGACAGGGAGGGGTGCATCCTGTATTGAACCTGAACGATTGCAGATATAATTTGCAAAAGATCAAGATAGAAGATACGTTGGATAAAAATATATTTGCACAATAATTCAATAAATCTGAAACATGATCAATCAGAAACTTTTGATATAACAAACATATTACTGCATAATGAGCATCATCAATACACGTCAAAGCTGCAAATATGCTTACGAGCACTAGGAAGTGGACAATTTACAAGTGTAGCCAATTTCTCACTGATGTATAAGCTAAATCACATATCTAGTAAATCATATGTCATTTTCATCAGAAAACTTGTCTCACCCGTTTTTCACTATTACCAGATCCTAAACGCACCTATTTAGAGATAGACAATCTATTATCTAAATACTAGTCATGTTCAACGCTTGCCAAAAGCAAACATTTGTATCTCTCTCTTTAGAGGCAAAACAGCCAAAATACATCCATCAACAAAATTACCTGCAATCTGATCGGTTTAACTCCCAGAATCACAAGCCGTTCGAATAGAGATTGAGCAAGACCAGCTCGTGCAGCTTTCTTGCACATGATGACCGGACCAAGTTGGCAATGGTCTCCAACAAGTATAACCTGCAAAAACAAATACATAAAATTTACAACCCATATACCATAACCATAAGTGGCACTACTTTCGTGAATACCTGCTTTGCACCAAGCACCAAAGGAATCAGGCATTCAGGTTCAGTTGCTTGGGTAGACTCGTCAATAAGGACCTGAAAATTTTCATTCAAAGTGAATCAGAACCAAATTTGAGAAACAGTGTAAAACATGCCGAGCCTAAAAGCTTTACCTGGCGGAACCTGAAATTTTGCAAACGAGGGTCTCCGGCCCCTACACATGTACAGCATATAACATCTGCACTCTGGGTTATCTCTCTTTCAGTTGCTCGCTTGAGAGATTTATATTTTTTCTCATCACTGCTCGACAGTTCCCCTGGGCAAAAAGTAGGAAATCAGCCGTAAGCACTCAAAAACTCAAGTAATGTGATACATATCTATGAGGAGACTAAAAAAAAAACACTTTTCCTATACGCACGGAAGCGTAAAGTAGCACAAGTAAAGGTGTCAAAAACAATCACACAACCAGTATTAGAACAATAAAATTGGTTCGAATCAGAAAAATATGGAGCAACAGGCGTATATCAGGATATTCCAGACAAATGTGATCCTCCTTTCATATGCACAGCAGCGTAAAGTAGCAGAAGAAAAGGTGACAAATATTTACACATCATTACCAGAGCAACAAAATCGACTCAAAACGAAGAACGGGTAAGGAAATGGACGTAAAAACCTAACCTTGTTCATCCTTCAGCTGCTGCAACTTATGAAGTTCACTATTTTCAGACGTGTCAAGATGCCTGACCTGTGAAATTGGTATAGGGAATAAACAAAACAACAGCTCATAAAGTAACTCAATGTGTACAAAATAGCATCTATAAATACAATAGAAATTAGAGCGAATAAAAAACTAAAGATACACAAACCTGGTAGTGCAAGGTTAAATGCTCAACAGGAGAACTAACAGCTTCCCTTGACTTGGCACAGATTCTGACAACCTTCACATTCAATGGAGGCGAAAGGCAACTTTATAATATTCATCTCAATTTTTATTTTTTCTGACAGATTAGAGGCATGTCGTAATGCAACCAGCTAGCTAAATTATAAATCCAGACAAATACCATGAGCAACCGGTACACAACATCATAAAGTAACTTCATTACTTTTCCTATTGAGCCAGCATTGGACGTGCTATCTTATTATATCATATACCTAATCAGTTCAAGGTTGGATGGTGAACCTAGTGCCTATACTGTCACCGAGTTAATATTTGTGCCAAACTTGTCAAATGTGTCGTTTTGATGCCTAAATTTGTACAACTCGAGCATTTTGGTTATTCAACCTGTTTTCAGTGTTTTCGTCAAGAAATAAAAACTTTATGTTGACGTTACATTTCTACCCTTCCTTTTGCAATGGAACTAACACTGATACATGCAACTAAACACATAACACTGTTTTGTAGAAGAAGTGGTAAAATTAGACCTTTAACCCAGTTGCGCTAATTTTTTCAGCAAGCTGATCAACAGCCACATTGCTTGGAGCACAAACCAGAACCTGCATAGAGATCAAATAATGAGCCGTCAGATAGAATAAAAGTCCAGGTAAGTGAATTAGAAAATTCATCAGAATGCAGAAAAGGTTTACCTGCCCCTGGTCTTGTTTTGCCATGTGATAGACAATTGCAGCAGATGTGACAGTTTTACCAGTTCCCGGGGGACCTTGAATGAGACTTAAAGGTTTTTGAAGGACACTCTTGACAGCAAACACCTGAAAGATATGAAATGCCAAGATAAGAGCAAGAACTACAAACAGAAAACTGGAAATACAGAAGCCAAATCTAAGCGCAGTCACAAATTAACCGAACCAGTAATAGAACAACTTTCTGTTTCTGAACCAAAAATGTAAAAAAGATGGTCACTTCATCAGCTCGTCGCACAAAGAGAATACCAACTTAATAGATGACATCAAGGAAACATATGCACTTCCTGACCTCAGTGATGGACCCAAAATTACATTCATTGCATTTAAGACTCCAAAGTTCAAATGCAAAACTTATTCCAAACCGATGGCCAAGCATAAATAAACAATGAAAGATTTAAACTGAGGGGGTAAGTTATATTACTTGAGATGCATTAAGTTCAGGAAGACCCGGCGCACCAAAACGGCGAGGCAAAGAATTTCGAATCATCTGCATCTCAACGTCATGGCCAAGCAGATGATGATAGATATACCTGCACCAGACATATAAACTCGGATAAACCTTCAGGATCACAGAATAGCAAAGACGTGCTCAAAAAAACAGTTCTTGACTACCATTACTACTTGACAAACCCAAAGGAGATTGTATGAAACATTACTCTTCCCAAGGTGATTTTCAATTAAACAAATCAAATTAAACGGACAATATATCAAACTACTATGTCATTTTCAACTAGAGACATCTTTTTCCCCCTTAAAAAAAAAGCAACCGACCTTCCTTCCGCACAAGAAAGATTGTTTAGGACTGTTAAATAATATAATGTCAACAAGAGAAATATTCTGCTACAGAGTTTGACTCGGAGAATGCACAACATATCTAAAACAGGGTCGGCACAGATGTGAACATGGGAAGTCATAAGAGAATCACTAACCCACTGACACTTGTTTCCTCAACAGCAAAAGTCTTCATTGCATTCTGCATCCGGTCAAAACTTGTGCTCTTCCACACAAAGTCAACACTAAAACCGTGATTCAAGTCAACAGGAGCGCCCTGTTACAACAATGGGAATTAGATCTTCCCTATTTCATTGAGAATAATCATATATGGGATACCAGAGATACCTGAGCAGCACCAAGTTCAAGAGCAACCTCCTCTTGTGCAGTCATTTTTATCTAGAAACAAAAACCTCTATCACCATTTCTCAAAATAGTCATTCAAGTGACACTGACGATTTAAAAATGCAAAACAATATGGGAGTGAAATGTGGTAAGTGATAAGTAATGCCCTTGAAAACACTAGAAAAGGAAGGGAAAGCATGAGACAGATGCAAAACAGCAGTTTCCATAGAAGAGTCATATGTAATCAGCATAAAAACTTTCACGAAAATGCATAAATATGATTTCAAGTGACTATTATGCGACTGGCAAACTTCTTATCTATAAAACAATTAGATGAAACTAGGTTTGGGCCGTGAATTATTAGCGATTCTATATGACTAGGAGACCTGTCTTCAAATTACTGGAATACAAATAGTTGCACCCCACGTGGCAGGAACTACTGTTGCCATATAATGCAATTCCTCACTTGTCACTCTATCATGTACTAATGGTCCTTTCCTATGGGGCATGGGTCTATCAATGCTGGAGATATTACGTCTAACGTCGCATGAGTATTTATGACGCATACAAATAAGACACCAGCAACCATGTTTTCACGAACATCATAACAAGTACAAATAATGAGGAGTACGCCGTACCACGTGACCCACAGACTGCCAAGTTGGATGAATAGTATCTCCAGGATAACGAAGCCTTAGTTCATCACCAGGTACAAGGCGCAACTCATTGTCTTCCTACATGTTACAAGCATTCATCGTGAAATAATTTCCAGCTAGTGTATGCATATCCAATACATGAGTTAGCATGTATTGTTACCTTTGGAAACACAAAATATGCAATGCGCTTTTTGTTAAGGCCAATATCCCAGCGGATCGTGATATTGTCTTTGCTTTGAGATTCTTTCATCATCTACAATGTAACCAAGAAGATATAGACAGTTTATAGCACAACATAGAAATGAAAAAAGATGACCCAACCTTGCATTTTCCAATTCTTATGAAAACTCAAAATTGATATAAGAAATAAAAAAATCCATGAGAAAGAGCATATTCAAACTTAAAAATTACAGACGAGGTAAGATAGAAGCTAAAAACCTGAATAAATAGCATACCTTATCATAATCGGCTTCAAGCTTAATGAGCGGTGCAAAAACATTTTGATACTGGGGATATCATGTTGGAAAACAAATCAGCAAACAAACAAAGACGTGACATCAATGCAGAAGTAAACTTCAATAATTAGATTTCCAGCACAGCACCTGATAAGCATCTTCATACTTCAACGATACAGATTGAGGTTCATCATCAACGCCAGGCTTTTCAAGGTCTTCCAAGGTTGCATCAGGATTTGTCTTCCAAAGCTCTTCTATTTTGTTTATCTGTTGTGCACTAATGTGCCGTGCCCTTAACTGCTCCTGCTCCGATGGGACCTATATTCCGATATCAAATCATCAAGAAATCTGCAACAGGAACGGAAGTATATGAAAGGACAGAAATTGGCCTTCCAGATGTGTACTAACCTTTAATAGCCATTGCAAGAAACACCTATCATCAATAAGCGGGCACCACTGACTCAAGTCCCAATTCAAGTCTTTCATCGCACTAGAACTAAGACATGGTTCTCTACAGAGCAGAACAACAACACTTTCTGTTTTTGCAGATATGAACCCAAGAAGGAAGACATTTCGACAACCACAATTATAGCATTCGAGAATTGTTTCTCCAAGGGGACTGTCTTTGTGGAGACAAACTTCTTTGTGCTTTGCTCTCACCTACATGATCAAATGTTATTAAGTCCATGGGGAGTGGAACATCCCAGGCTGAAACAATAGCCCAATTTCTACCAAAACAAAAGGCTACTTCTACCATTTCAAGAAAGAAAATAAAAGAAACAAATTCCATGAATAGGAATGCAGCATGACATGCTACAGCTCATTCTGGATGATCACACTATTAAGTAAAATCAACATAATCAGGGGTATCATTAAAACACTATTCACTAATCATCTTACAGGATCGATATCTTGCCAATATCTTATATCTGGAAATGGTTAACTAAGGAATGAAACATGCTGCATTCCTCCTTAATGGACAAATGTCCAACTTGCACTTTACGACCTGAACATGTCCAGGTGGGACCATCATACTTAGCAAAGAAAACAAAGAATATCTTAAAGAGATAAAGGGACCTTGATTTGATAAATAATCCTTGGTTTACACATAAACTGAGCCCAATACCAAAGTGAAAGCAACATAAGGCCAAAATACCTACACTAAAACATCAGATTCCCTTTAAAAACAAAACAACCCCATCATGCACAAATCGACTTCCTTAATCACACTATAAATACATTTCCAAGAATAGCCACCAGTCATTCGAACTTACTACTATTCAGATCATGAACCACAACGACATCAATTTATTCCGTAAGAGGCAACACAAATTCACAGCTTACAAGATGATTGACGATATGGGACCCAGAAGTGTTCCCCCTCGAGTTGCAAAACCATTTCCTACAGCTCGGCACGTTACACCTTGCTACGCAGGCGGGGTTTGTGACCCCACAGTACCTACACGCATGCTCAGTAAAATCTCCCTTCCCGTATTCAAAACCCTCATCATCGCCAGCAGTATCTTCGAAATTCAACCCACTCATCCCAGAGGCCAATGCTTCGACAACCCCGCTAGTGCTCGTGTCCTTGCCACGTGGCTGCCTGTTACTGGACGACGAGGGTTCCGAATGATTCATGTCCGCAGAAGTATTGGGTGGAGGGGGTGGCCAAGAAGACGACGAAGGCGACGATCTCGCGTTGATGGGCTGCGAAAGCTCTTGAAATTGAGGGTAATCGAAATCGCCGTCTTCTTCGCCTTGGGTGTTGAATTCGAGGAAAGTGTAGGCGTCGTTGTTAGTGTCGGGCTGCGACGCCGTCTCGTATAGGCTGTTCGCTTGCGAATCCATGCCGAAAGAATTCGAACAGCAATTCAGATTGGAGATCGTGAGAAGATGGAGTCCGCGAGAGTGAATTAGGTTTAGGGTTTGGCGATCATGCGAAAGGGAAGAAAGAAGTGAGTGAGGGGGGTTAACTGAAGATGGGACAGATAATAACCTCGTGCGTGTGTATATATATTCTACAAGAGAGAGAAAGAAAGGGAGTCAAACTCGAGTCGTAAAGATGTGTGTAATTAAATATATATTCCGGAAACCAATTGCAAATCTATTTTTATTTAGGCAAATCTACAAATAAATCCATCATCTTCAAACTGTCAATCGACTAACTCCCCACCCTCCATTTAATTATCATCAAACTCCCTATTTCAAACATTTATATCAAATACCTATCTAATGGACATTTCTAGCCTTGTAAAACATAAATATTTACAAAAAAAACCTATTGAATTAGTCAACACCCCAACTTCTTTCACTTTCAAACCAGAGAACGAGAGAGAGACGACGAACGAGCGAGCAAGCTTTCACTTTCAAACATCAGTGTAACGAGAGCGAACGAGCAAGCTTCCGCCATTGTTGAACGCGTCAGAAGGAACAAACGAGCTACTGTAAGCTTCATTTTTTTATATTTTGGCATTTGGGGTAGATGTAGAGCTTAGGGCTTCGATATGTGCATTTATTCAAGGATTGCATGCCGGGCAATGTTAATTTCTTTTATTAGTGCTTGAATTTGGGATTTAGGGCAAAAATTAGTTTTATTTTTTGTGTTCAATTTGGTGTTTTAATATCATTCTAATTAGGGTTTCGAGACAGAGAACGGGTAAACATATAAGCTTTCGTTTTCCAACACCTCTGTTGAACGAGAGAGAGAGAGAGAGAGAGAGAGAGAGAGAGAGAGAGAGAGAGAGAGAGAGAGCAAGTTTCAACTGTAAGTTAATTGCTTGTTGTCTTGATACCGTATGTTAATTGAATTGGTACTGTTTGTTCATGGTTTTTGGTACTGCATTACGTAATTAATGGTACTGTAAATTCATTATTTATTTACGTACACGAGGGAGAAGAATCCAGAGGGCGTGGATTGCGGCGTACATGTAGAAATGTCCATGGATAAATACACTGTCGGACCTACTGATTGTGGAATGTATCTTAACGATGTCGAAGTCGAAGCATATCGTTGCTCCATGGCTTCCACATTACTTAGAGATTCTATTGGTTTTATGTTTCACTTGTTTGAATGATATTATCTATGTTGGTAAGATTTTAGACTTGAGACTGATATGTTGTTATGAAGTTGAGGTTCTGTGAACTTGTTCTGAGACATTTTTTTATCTTTATGAGGTTGAGGTTCTGCTTGAGTCTTGTTTATGCTCTAATTATTTTGATAATACCTGAAAAACGCTTGTAGTACCAATATACATATATTTGCAGTACCAATATATAGACGTTTGTGGTACCTTATAATACGCTAGTGTAGTACCACGAGTAGGTTACTTGTAGTATCTTTACCAGACATAATTCGGATGGCGTCGAAAAATTCATACCCAAATTTGTAGTATCAATACACATATATTTGTAGTACCAATAGATAGATATTTGTGGTACCATATCGTTAGCTAGTGTAATACCATACGTAGGTTACTTGTAGTATCTTACCGTATCGTGTGTTATAACTATCGAAACTCCTACCTAACTTGCAGTACCAATATACATATATTTGCAGTACCAATATATAGACGTTTGTGGTACTTTATAATACGCTAGTGTAGTACCACGAGTAGGATACTTGTAGTATCTTTACCAGACCAAAAATAAATCGGATGGCGTCGAAAAATTCATACCCAAATTTGTAATACCAATACACATATATTTATAGTACCAATATCGTTAGCTATTGCAGTACCATACGCAGGTTACTTGTAGTATCTTACCGTACCTTGTGTTTTAACTATCGAAACTCCTACCCTAACTTGTAGTACCAATAGACATATATTTGCAGTACCAATATATACCACACATACCCTAGTGTAGTTCCACGGTTAGGTTACTTGTAATATCTTTACCAGAAAAATAATTCGGATGGCGTCGAAAAATTTATACCCAAATCTGCAGTACCAATATACATATAATTGTAGTATCAATAGATAAATATTTGTGGTACCGTAGCGTTAGCTAGTGTAATACCATATATAGGTTACTTGTAGTATCTTCCCGTACCATGTGTTTTAACTATCGAAACTCCTACCCAAACTTGCAGTACCAATATACATATACTTGAATATGCAGATGTTTGTGGTTCCACAACATAAGCTAGTATGGTACCATGGGTAGGTTACTTGCAGTATCTTTTTTCGTACTACGTTTTTAATTATTGAAAACGCGTAGAATATTGTGCAAATAAGGCATGAGGACTTTCAAAATACGGCACATAATAAAATTAAACACACGATAACATAAAATATAGACACCAACTTTCGATCGGAAAAAAATCGTGACTATGTAGTAAGATGTTCTTACTAGTATCGTAATAAGTGGAAACAAAGTTGGGGTTTCAACGTAATAATACCTATTTCTAAATATTCACCAACCAATATTGATATCAAATCATCAGTAAAGTATTTATAAATATGGTAACATAGTCAATGACAAAAATAACTCGGACGGCGTCGAAAAATTCCTATCCAAATTTGTAGTACCAATATACATATATTTGTAGTTCTAATATATAGATGTTCGTAGTACCATACCCTACGATAGCGTAGTACCATACGCATGTAACTTGTAGTATCTTTTTCGTACCACATTTCTAATAATCGAAATTCCTACCTCAATTTGTAGTACCAATATATATATATATATATATATATATATATATATTTATAGTACCAATATGTAGATGTTTGTGATACCATATCATAATCTAGTGTAGTACCATGCGTAGGTTACTTGTAGTATCCTTTTTCGTACCACGTTTATAATTATTGAAAACGAGTATGTGCAAATAAGGCATGTCAACTTCCAAAATATGGCACATAATAAAATTAAAAACACGGTTACATAAAATATAGAACTAACTTTCGATCGATAAAAAATCGTGACTATGTAGTAAGATGTTCTTACTAATATCGTAATAAGTAGAAAGAAAGTCGGAGTTTCAACGTAATAATTCCTAATTCTAAATATTCACCCACCAATATTGATATCAAATCATCAGTAAAGTATTTATAACTATGGTAACATTGGCAATGACCAAAAATAACTCGGACGGCGTCGAAAAATTCCTATCCAAAATTGTAGTACCAATATACATATGTTTGTAGTTCCAATATATGGATGTTCGTAGTACCATACCCTACGATAGCGTAGTACCATACGTATGTTACTTGTAGTATCTTTTTCGTACCACGTTTCTAACAATCGAAATGCCTACCCCAATTTGTAGTACAATATATATGTTTATAGTACCAATATGTAGATGATCGCGGTACCATATCATAATCTAGTGTAGTACCATGGGTAGGTTAGTTGTAATATCTTTTTTCGTACCACGTTTTTAGTTATCAAAAACACGTAGATTATTGTGCAAATAAGGTATGCCAACTTCCAAAATATTGCACATAATAAAATTAAACACACAGTAACATAAAATATAACTAACTTTCGATCGATAAAAAATCGTGACTATGTAGTAAGATGTTCTTACTAGTATCGTAATAAGTAGAAAGAAAGTTGGGGTTTTAACGTAATAATCCCTAATTCTAAATATTCACCCACCAATATTGATACCAAATCATCAGTAAAGTATTCATAACTATGGTAACATAGTCAATGACCAAAAATAACTCGGATGGCGTCGAAATTCCTATCCAAATTTGTTGTACCAATATACATATATTTGTAGTTCCAATATATAGATGTTCGTGGTACCATACCCTACGATAGCGTAGTACCATACGTATGTTACTTGTAGTATTATTCCGTACCACGTTTCTAACAATCGAAATTCCTACCCCAATTTGTAGTACCAATATACATATGTTTATAGTACCAATCTGTAGAGGTTTGCGGTACCATATCAATATCTAGTGTAGTACCATGGGTAGGTTACTTGTAGTATATTTTCTGTATCACATTTTTAATTATCGAAAATGCGTAGATTATTGTGCAAATAAGGCATGAGAACTTCTAAGTATTACGGCACATAATAAAATTGAAACACACGGTAACATAAAATATAAACACTAACTTTTAATCGATAAAAAATCTTGATATGTAATAAGATGTTCTTACTAGTATCATAATAAGTAGAAAGAAAGTTGGGGTTTCAACGTAATAATATCTAATTCTAAATATTAACCCACCAATATTGATACCAAATCATCAGTAAAGTTTTTTAACTATGGTAACATAGTCACGGACCAAAAATAATACGGATGACGTCGAGAAACTTCTACCCAAATTTGTAGTACCAATATACATATTTTTGTAGTACCAATAGATAGATGTTCGTGGTACCATTTAGTTGGCTAGTGTAGTACCTTAAGTAGGTTACTTGTAGTATCTTCCCGTGCCACGAGTTTTAACTATCGGAACTCCTACCCTAACTTCTAGTACAAATACACATATATTTGTAGTATCAATATACAGAAGTTTGTGGTGCCATATCATACGCTAGTGTAGTACCATGAGTAGATTACTTGTAGTATCTTTACCGTGCCACGTTTTCAATTATCGGACGAGTCGAGAAACTTCTAGCCAAATTTGTAGTACCAATATACATAAGTTTGCAGTAATAGATGTATGTGTTACCATGTCGTTAGCTAGTGTAGTACCATAAGTAGGTTACTTGTAGTATGTTCCCGTACCACGTATTTCAACTGTCGGAACTCTTACCCTAACTTCTAGTACCAAAACACATATATTTGTAGTATCAATATACAGACGTTTGTGGTGCCATATCATATGCTAGTGTAGTACCATGAGTAGGTTACTTGTAGTATCTTTTTTCGTACCATGTTTTTAATTATCGAAAAGGCGTAGACGTTTCGGCAGATAATAAAATTAAACGAACATTTCAGATGACAATAGTCGTCTTTGTGAGACGTTTCAGATGCTTTAAACGAACATTTCAGATGACAATAGTACCTTAAAGGGGCTAGCATAAGACAAACAAAACTATCTAATTTCACAAAGCTAACAGCCATACTTTTTTGCTCAGTTATGAACACATCAAACCATCGGAAGTTACGACAACTTTCGAAGAAGAAGGAACATGAGATTCTTTCCACAAAGTAAACCACAAAGAAAATAAAGTTGGAATGTAAGTTCTTGAGATTTGAGACAACAAAGCAGAATACAGATAACATCCACCAAACAATGAAATCAGTGATGCAGATGAGCAAACCAATTAACAGCACTAAAGCAGCTTCTATAAAAAGTGAAGCCAATTAAAACCAATTATACACTAAAAGGAAGAAATATTGAACTACGAAAAGAAAATGTCAACAACTTTATTTCAAAACAAGGATGTAATAAACTCTTACACAGATCACACTTGACCAAGTAAAATAATTCTAAATTCACGATAAGAATCCAACATTTATTGATTATAATCACAACAATGATTCATAATGCTCAAAACATTGATGAATCCAAAAACGAAATTAGCTAGTAGAAGTTCATCTACCAACTAACAGATAGAAACTACAACATCAATGAATCCAAAACAGAAAGAAAAAATGATTAAAAAGCAATCTACTTCTCCTACGAGTTCGACCCTCTCTTCTTTCCAAAGCCCACAGCAAATCAAAGCACATCGCATCATCAAATCACGAAACTGAGGGTAAAAAACCTCGCAATCAAAAATCAAACACGGTGAAGTTAGTTTAGAAGTATTACCGACGGTGACGAGACGGCGATTGTACTGCATTAATCTTGAGTCTAACCTCGCCTTATTTGATTCCTTTGTCCCAATTTAAGCCCCTACCAAGAATTCACCATTATTGCTCAGCGAAGGTGACCCCAATTTCGGACAACACTCACAAAATTCAGTTCTCTGTCGTCGATTTCCCCATATTTTCGCTTTTCCTTGGCCAAATAATAAGCCCGCGTCCTCTGTAATTTGATGGAATGTAGAAGATGATTTAGGATTTGGGAAGAAAGGATCGTTTTCAATTGATGGTTTAAAGAAGAAAAGAGTTTAAAAATAATAAATGAGGGGTGGAATGGTCATTAGGTAGTGAGGTGTAAGAATGTTTTGAAATAGGGAGTTTGAAATAAAAAAATAAATGGAAATGGGGAGTTACTTGATAAAAAGTTTAGGAATATGGATTTTTTTGAAGTTGCCCCTTTTATTTATCGAATATGCGTCCTTAAATACTGTCTCGCGTGTCTTGATTTTGTAATAAATTAAAATAACAAATATAGTAAAAATATGAAAACTATCCATTATCAAACAACCCATTATAAACTTATTTTTTAATATAAACTAATTATAATATAGTGAACATCGTGTTGGTAGTAAACTAATGTTATTAATTAAAGGGGTCTTTACACATAGGTATATAGTTGGATAAAAACTTGTCATTTAGTACCCTATCAGGATTTTTTATATGTAGGTACCTAACAGAATAAATTTTTGCACATAGGTACACGATCCCTGAAAGTACACCATACAACACATTTGGGTACCCTATATCAACACATTTGGGTACCCTATATAACAGAAAATAGTACGACGTATGCTATATTTAGGTACGCCCTATGTAACACACAGGTATGCCGTAGGTACGACGTATGCTAATTTAGGTACCATATATCATCGTGCTATGGTACGCAATATACATACAGGAAGGTACGACATGACTAAAGAAACTGGTAAAAATTAAATTGGGTACATCTGTAAAATTTTCTGACATGGGTACCTATATGTAAGAATTTTATCCAATTAGGTATTTTTCTATAGATTTACCTTAAAATGTAAAACATACTGTTGAAATGTAACGTAACACAAATCAAGGAAGTCATCGGTGCCATGACATTATACATTCTCAGCACATTTTTCATAACCAGTAATAAGTTGGTTACATTCAGATGATATTTGAAACAGCGAGTTTTAGACTTTCTTAGAAAAGCATGTTCGTTCATAGCTTGGCCTGAAGCCGCCATGGACAGCCACCTTCAAAAGCATGGTCAAGAACATCCTCCATGCGTTTTGCAAAGATTATCTACCACAAACATAGGAGATTTATACGAGAGAGATGATCGAACAACCAAGAAAATATTCGGGACGGATTAATTAGTTTTCCATTCGTTTAACATTAGGGAAAGGGGGAGGAATAGAATTTAAAAGGCGGAATTATATGGACAATAACTTCAAAATTAAGCAATTTAGGGACACTATTCGCCAGAATCCTAAATTGTCCGAAAATTGCTTATTTATAAAGTTATTGTCGTCTGTATAATGCCACCCCTGAACTAGCCAGAACCCTATATTGTAACGCCGAAACCCTAAAATTTGGGGTCTTTATACTGCTCAAAGAAACTTAGATGATAAACAACAGCCAAAGATTAGCAGTCGAAGAAATTGCATCGACGTTATTATCCCATAACATACCTCGATATCTGAGAGCACAGCTGACGGCACCTCAACCAAGTCCTTCACGTTCCTCTCTGGCAAAATAACTCTCTTGATTCCATATCGATGAGCTGCTAAGACCTGCGCTAAACTTAACGAATAATGGGAAGGCAATGGCAAAAAACTTTCTTTAAATTTTAACGAATAAAATAAGAGAGAGAAAAAAAAAGGAAGCCGTGCCTTGTCCTTGATTCCTCCAACGGGCAAGACTAAGCCCCTCAGAGTCATCTCGCCGGTCATTGCAGTGTCTGCCCTGACCTTTCTCTGGCTGAAAAGGGAGACCAGTGAGGTGACGAGTGTCACGCCCGCCGATGGCCCGTCCTTAGGCACAGCGCCGGCGGGAAAGTGCACGTGGATGTCTCTGCCTTCGAGGAGATTGCTTGCCTCCGCGGTGGCTAGCCTGAGTTCCGTTGCTCTAGCTCTTACCTGAACATGAGGAGAGAACGGGATTTTCACAATCGAGCCAAAATGAGAGCTTTAACTTGTTATCGTGTGTGTAGAGTTGTAAATCGTGTACAAAATGCAGAAGTAAATAGGAATTCGATTCGATGTATAAAGCCAGCTAGTTTGGTCAAAATTTCCGACGCCAATTGTAAATATAAGTTGATCCAAAATATGCGCCTCAAGAAACCATTTTCCTTGGCATATGTAAAGCTAGTTTTTTTTGTCGAAGCAGATACTTTGTGATGGCTAGAAATCTTCAGAAGTATGATATCCTTGAAAGAATGATCCATTTTTAGCACAGAGAAGAAGTAAACAGAGCAAAGACCAGAGATTTATTACCCATGTTAAGGCAATCTGTGCCGACTCCTTTATCACGTCTCCGAGTTGTCCAGTAAGATGTAAATCGCCCTTTCCTACCATAGCTGTAGCCTCAACGAACTGAACTTCCCCACCAAAGGCTGTCCAAACAAGGCCAACTGATATGCCCGGCGTTGCCACCCGATCAGCAGTTTCTCTATCATCGTATCTCGGAGGCTATTTATTGTACACCAAAATTCACAGATTAGTTCAGGGCTAATCTATCACCATGGGTGTAAATTTAGAGCTCCATTTGGGATAACAATTTCTGGTGAGAAAAAGAAAACAAAAGTCTCAATGAAGAGCAAGCAAATATGAGATTATTCATTCGTTTTCTCACCAGAATTCTGCGGACCAAACAGAGCCTGCGTCTTAAACCTCAGTGAGTGTTTCTTTCTATAAAATTTAATAGTACTTACTCCAAGGACTTTCTCCAAGGTAGCTTCATCCACAACAAAAGGTGAAGAGACCTTGAACCCATTCGACAAGTCACTATTGTTATCGCCAATGGGCAATACTTCCATTTCGACTTCAGCTTCATTAGTGATTCTACCCTCCAGCAATGGTGAGGCGAGCCTCTGCACGTCTTTGCTTAGGGGCACAGAATGGTCTTGTTCGGCAACCCTAACAGCTGTTGCACGGGCTAATGCAGCCAAGTTTCTCTCCAAGTTACGAACACCAGCTTCTCTAGTGTACCTTTGGATCACAAGTCTGACCATGTCCTATAATATGGCCAGCCAAGAAAGAATTATTAAGAGCATATAAATCATCATCATAAATTGGAAAAATGATAAACTTTTGTACCTCGGGGACTTGAAGGAAATCAAAGTTCAACCCATGTTGATCAAGAACGCGTGGAATCAAATGCCTTGTAGCAATTTTAAGCTTTTCTTCGGGTGTGTAGCCTGGTAACTCAATGACTTCCATCCTGTCCAAGAGTGGTGGAGGAATGGGCTGCATCCGATTTGCAGTAGCCACAAAAATGACCTTTGAAAGGTCAAATGGCACATTCAAGTAGCTATAAATTCCCGATCAAGGACCACAAATATTATTTGACCGCAAAATGTTCCAGGAGAAGGAACATATAGTTGGTCTTTAATTGTAAGCCTGTAATGAGTCAGCACTAAATGACAATGATAAAGACAAGAATAATAGTTAATAGAAATTAGTGTGAAATCATCGTGGATCATAAAATGCTGCTGTGGGCCTCAATAATAGGAATGGTAGGATGATGCTTTTTCATGTTCAAAAAAAAAAAAAAAAAAAGAGAGAGAGACAACTGCGCATTATCATGGCCTGTAACAAAAACCAACAAATTATTACTAAAAGGATACTGATCATTGAATGTTTTGTTCTGCTCTGGATCAAGGACCTCAAGCAGTGCTGAAGCTGGATCACCTCGGACATCAGAACCTGTCTTGTCGATCTCATCGAGCAGCATAACGGGATTGCAAACTCCTACTCTCTAGAAACCAAAAGTACCAATTCAATTTCATGAATATATGCATCTTTTAGATAGATAAAGACAAGACTAGGGTCAAGAAACACATAGAACAGTAAAAATCAGAAACAAAATGCCATAAACAAACTGGCACGAAAAACGTGGTTTAACAGGTGCAAATCATGACTCAAACTCTCATCGAGATTCAAAGCTTTCATAGTTACTCCAAGCTGAATACTTTGAGAGATTAATACAAAAACCCACTCACTGACACCTGATTACGGAATCCCTTGATTTATGCTAATTAACTTGTCATAAGAACTAGAACAGTTATTGTGCTGCTTTCTCCGGTAAATTATGATTATCATAGTATTAACAGTTCAACACCCACCGATGCAATCGCTTGCTATAAGATTTATGTGCTAGAGGCCCATAAAAAAAATCTAAATAAGGAATCGACCTTATCCAAAAGTTCAAAATATGTAATCCTATAAATCAAGGAATCAGAGATGAGTTGGCCTACACAAACATACAAACATATATATATATATATATATATATACATCCTAACAATATACTCAGCTTAAAACCAATAGGTTTTAGGATAAACTCTCAACGTTAACGAGCAGGCATCAATTGAGGGTTGTCAATTCTGACCTTCAACCCATCAATAAGACGCCCAGGCATGCTCCCAATGTAAGTACGTCTGTGCCCTCGAATGTCTGCCTCATCTTTGACACCACCTAGGGATATGCGAATAAATTTCCTGCCCAAAGCAGCAGCAATTGATGATGCTAAAGACGTCTTTCCAACACCAGGTGGGCCAACAAAACACAATACCGGGCCTCTTGCATCTGGTTTGAGCTGAATCATTCACATTGCGTTCAGTTTGAAACAAAAACGTTAACAGGGGACCAAACGTATCAAATGCAAAACAGCACAGGCCAACCTTACGAACAGCCAGATATTCAATTATACGCTGCTTGACCTTTACTAAACCATAGTGGTCCATGTCAAGACGCTCCTTGGCAGCCTTTAAGTCTAATTCTCTTTCTTCACTGAATTTTTGCCAGGGAAGATCAGCAAGAAGTTCCAGGTAAACACGAGAACTGTTATATCCAGGTTGCTGAGGCTGCATTTTCTTCAATCTCCTATAGGAATAACGTAGACATGAAAAATAATGAAACCAGAGTCATGATTCGTGTCGTTAACCACCAAGTTGGCATCTAAAATTAAAAGTTCAGCAGGAAATTGTTGCAAATGTTATTAGTATCACATATCATCCTTATCTTCATATCATTATTATCCATTCATATCTACCAAATAGAAAGAAATCCGCTTGACAATTGAATGAGTATCCATTGTGTTTGTTAATAATAAAAGTATTTTCAGAAGCCTTGGCACCAAAGTGTTACCTCAACTCTCGCTGTGCATGTTTCCAGATATTGGCTGGCATGCCCGCGTCTTGCATCTTCCTCTCCAAAGCAGCCACATCATCCTCTTCATCATCATTGTCTCCAAGCTCTTCCTTTATAGCTCTCATCTGGTACATGTTGGAAAAACATCAAACTTGCACGCACATCATCAAAAATTTGGGAGTTCTCGCCAGCTGTGGATTGTTGTTGGCATTGGAGAAAAATTCACAGATTAAAGGAGAAATTCAGAGGGGGGTACATGGGGACAACCTGGTTATCTACGGCAGATGGAAAGTATTCTGTGAAATCTGGGTACATTTGGCTTAAGGGGGAGCAGGCGCCATTTCCTTATAGTTCAGCTATTTGGAACAAATTTATCCTCCCTAAACATTCTCTGTTCTTATGGTTGTTGACCCACAAAAGACTGCTAACTGTAGATAGATTAATTGGTTGTGGTCTAACTATTTCTAATACTAGGTGTAGGCTGTGCGGTGTAGCAGAGGAGACAATTGAACATCTGTTCCTTGTATGTTCCTTTTGTCAACAACTGATGCATAAACTAGCTGCATGGAGCAGACTTCCTGAGCCTATTTGTGAATTTGAGGAACTGAGCTATTGGATGAAGACAGAAAGTAGGAAAAGGGGTATCCAACATGGCATTCGTATGGCATGTCTTGCTGCTATACTTTATTACATTTGGCGTGAGAGGAATCAGCGTATGCACTCGGAGACAGGGTGGAGAACAGTGGAACAGATTGCTATACTAATCACACGAGAGATACAATGGAAATTACAGTCTTATAGGAATGTGGAGGAAGTTGCTAGGTCTAGCATGTTTCAGCATATATGTTCATATTTTTGTCCTTAAAAGGTGGTTGATGTAAATATTTAATATACACATTGTGTGCTGTGGTAAATGAAATTTCATTATACCAAAAAAAAAACCTTGAAATACAGAAACAAACCTGCTGACGCAAAAGAAACTCCTTCTGTGATTTTGACAATTGTCCCTCAACTTTTTGGGTGATCTTCTCAGCTACACGAATTGACTACAAGGATGAAGAGAAACGGGCATGAGTCACAACAACACATCAATGCATGACTTTAAGTTTACAATTTGCAAAACCATAACCGCGACAGATTCAAGATACCTGTAAATGCCTATCGACCAGTTCAGTTGCTTTTGAAAGCCTCACTTTCACGTCAACAGAATCTAACATGGATAACTGCTCTTCAAAGCTAATCTCAAAGCTTGCAACAAAAATATCGGCCAATTTGTGAATGGGGACCGTCTCCAGAAGCACTTTCGTCTTCCCGCCCGTTTTTTGTTTCTAGATTATGAGTTAATACAGTATTAACAAAACAAATGTTGACAAAAAGAGAGAAAAGGTAGAGAAACATATTAAATATATGTTACATTACTTTAAGAAAATCACAATTTACTCCCTATGTACTAGCATCTGTAATATAGTTTGAAAATTAATCCAACCTACGTGCTACCTGCTCAAGAACAGAAATAAGCTCCATGGCCGTGGTCTTGAATTGTCTAGACAATGCTATAAACTCAGGATCTTGTTCCACTTGGTCCATCTCTGAAAAATGTGATGTACTTTATCAGCATCTTGACAGTTAAAGAGCCAGTTCCAACAACAAAAATGGACCCGTAATAAAAAAATTTGATAGTTAAAGCCAACGTCTAGTTTGTTTTGGATTGTTAACTTTGAGAAAATAGTATCAAAAGAGTTCACCAAGTTTCGTCATTTCAAGAGTAGCAATCCGAGCTGTATAATATGTTCCCCTCGTACTCAGCTCCTGCACATTAAATCTGCACAATCCTTCAAGAACAACAATGTATGTGACCCTCCCACTTGGTTTCTCAACGCCTCTAGAGAGATGTAATGCTCGAGCAGCAACTCCTCTGAATAGAAATGAAATGAAAAACATTAGCCTTAAAACAAAAAAAAAAAAAGAAGAAGAAGAACCAACATAAAAAAATACTAACAAAATACTTCACCGAATACGTACTTGTCGTGCCAGTGGATAACTTTGTTGCGTTGCCCCTTACCACCATCATGCTTGTTAGAATCAGATGTTTCCTCTAGTTTTTTCGTGATCTGTTCTACCAGATTGTTTCCAACTCCTGTAAGTCAAATAATCCCCAAAAAACAAACTAACTCATAAGTAATATAATATCATCATCTGAACAACTTTCCTAGCCCTAGAACTACAAATATCATTCTTATTCCAATAGCAGGTATTATTAATCATTAACTACAACATCTTTCCATAAAACCCGCAACCCAATAAATGCATCAAAGTTTACCAACAGATGAAGATTCAGCCGAAGCAGCAGCATCACGAACAGGGAGAATCCCAATCAGCCCTTTCTCTTCCCTCTGCCATAACTCTTGTTCCACTAATTTCACACTGTCCAGAAAAGAAAAAAACAACGATAAAATGGCTAAAACCCACTGCCTACAACACAAAATCAGAGATCAAAATACAATAATACTCGCAATCAATCAGAGACTACAAAGCCAGCTGACACACAAGCTGAAACAGCAGTAAAAACATGTAACCAACCAATCAAAATCTTAAAATTGCAGAAAATAAACCTGCTCGGTGAAGTGCATCGGATGCGAATGATCGCACCAGGCAGCAATACTTTGTTCCGAAACGGAAGAATTGCGAGGCGACTTGGCAACTCGACCGATTCCGCCATAAATAAAATACGAAAAGCAGAACAAGTAAAGAGGAAAGTCGAAGAACAAGCAACCTATATATATAGCTGTATATCCGACTATGTGATACAATATCACGTGATCATATAAGTTCGAGTCTGTGGATGAGAACAAAGAGCTGATCAAGAACAGCGAAGAAGAAAAAAATTGTCTTTGTACGAAAAGGGAAGGAAGCAAATACTTATTATAAGTATCGAAAATTAAAAATTGTAAAGAAAAAAAAATGGGTGAGTAGGTTTTGTACACAATGGAGGACGGTGATCAATAATGGGGAGACTAATTACCCTATGAAAAGTCTTCCTTAGGTACAATTAAAAAAAACAAACGTTTTAAGTTTTGAACGTATTTGGATTTAGTTTCCAAGGCCTTCTCAAAGTTGTTGGGACAGAGACAATTCTAGTTAAAGGTCTCACCATAATTCTTATTTTGAACATTTGATATTGGGAGAGAATTTCTCACTTAATCCAAATTGATAGTCTGTTCCTCGATGTGTATGAACGGAAAACATATATGTTTTAATTGAAAGAGAACGAAAAATTGTAACTACAGGTTTTCATACGCCTGAAAAATAGACGTCAATATATTGTGGTTAACGGTTCCATTTCCTGCTCAACATTTTGTTTTTCCACGAATCAAAACCATACGTAATACTAGTCTAAATTCCGCACTCATACGTTTGTGTTATATTATTTATAAATATATTATTAATTAAATAATAATTACTAAAAATTGAAGGGTAAATATGACAATATAAAATGCAATGTAGTTGGTGATTTTCTTTTAATTAAATATTATCATTTTAATTTATTTTAATTGACATACCAAACTTACGGTTTAAAAAGAACTAATATTTTTGCACACGCGTGTGCTATATAACATATAAATAAGAAATAGTTGGTTAATTTTTAAATTAATTTAAATTGACAGACTAAACTTTTACAGCTTAATCTCTATTTTTTCTTCGAAAAAACAAAATCAAGTGCCAAGATCTAGTGACCATCGAAGATCAATGGTTAAGTTTAGTTTTTGGTTGCGTTATTATTATTATTTGCCCCACGGAAAACTCCAATTTAAGAATTGGGACCACCCCAAAGTTTATTGGAAGGATTCTACGCCCAGAAAAAAGTCCAAGTCAACACCCACCATATGTAATGGATGGATCATTGGATCAGTTCAGACTTTCGAGTTGAGTTAGCCACCACACAAAACAGAAGCTCTTCAGCTATCGCCAAAGATATGACACACGTGCGATTTCAATGCCAACTCCTAAGCACATACGATACAAAATATGTTCCGCGAACTAAGCAAATTAGTTTATACTCTTATGTAAAGACTAAAGTGGATAAAAACCGTAAATTGGTCTGTAAAAATTGACCGATCAAATTTTTCCTTCTTTAACTTACTATTAAAAAATAAAAAACCTATTAAATCATAATAACCACCTCATTCTATTTTTAGCATATCAATTATTAAAAAAACTTATTAAACAACGTAGCTTTAAAACTCATAATAACCACCTCATTCTTTTTAGTATATAATTTATTAAAATCATCCACTAATGATTAATTTATAATTTTGCACACATAGGGTGTGCTAAAAGTACTAGGATCTTATAAAAAACGGATCCAACCCTATATGCGATTCGAAGTTTTTTCAGATGAATCCTCAAACGAATATAAGCAGTAAAGCAGATATAAAAATACACAGAAAATGATCAATGTCCATATTTCCAGGTGATAAAAATACAAGCCTACATCGAATGATATGTAACACTGTTCCCTTCCCACAAATAAAATCATCAATGTTGGTATGCAGCAAAACAACATATTTCGGTGTAATGAATCCGCCCTTAAAAATACAGTAAACCTCAATGAGAACGATTCCATAACAGCCTTCGGGCGGGCGCGGGAGGAGCCAAGCCAGGTATGTCCCGAATATCTTTGTTATTAGGATTCACAATCTGCCCCCGTAAAAGAAGACAAATGCTTATTATCGACCATTGTAAGAAAACGAAAAAAGTTATAGGCGATCTTAGTTCTAACCTTTACTATGATGATTGCAATGACTCCCATGACTATGAGGAAAAGGAGGGCCATGATGCATCGGTCGGTAGCAACCTAATAAAACGCTAACCATAAGTGAAGAGAGAACAAAAAACGAAAAAAAAAAGGAAGAGGAAAAATGGTCGATTTAAGTGTCTTGTACCTACCTGCCTACCGATCTCTTTGACTAACTGGGAAGCTTTCTTGATTGAGAAATGGATGGAGTCAAGCTCATTGACTATTCTGCTCATTTGTTCAGTCTGAGTACATTACAGTAATACGAAGATGAATCAATGCCTGAGATCTATAATGTATGAGAAGCTATTGTGGTCGAGAAGTAATTAAATTACCTGAGCTTTTAGAGCAGCGGCGGTTTCTGTTCCAACGTTAACCGTCTCATGGACAACCTAGTAAAAGCAGACAAAGAATTGCAACAACAGTGAAATGAGAATCTTTAGAGTGCGCGGACAATAGGTTATTACCTTTTTGGCTCTGTCGATGGCTTGATCAGTCTCATCCATCATGTGATTCCCATGATCCATGAGTTGCTGATTTGTCATATCTGAAATCTCACAATTACAGCTCCCAAAAGTCAGAACGTTTATCAACATACAGAAATTCGAAATTAACTATCTATGTTATCACCGATGCTGCTATCCATTGGAGCAAATTAAATGGTTTCAGATTGAACAAATACGTAACGGTTCGAGGGGCGAAGAATTTTCACCCGAAGCAAGCATAACATTGTCTTCTGCATATCCTTCGGATGGGCCCTCGAAGAGTTCCACTCGCTTGTTTTCAAGATTGTTTGCATAACTATAGCATCAGAAATGTACTCATCAATATATTACCACATTAAAATCGTTCGTTAATCAACCTTGGCGGTGATAATACTCAAAGGGACTCACGTTTTCTTGAGGGCGACATAGGAGTTCAACTCTTTGATCTGCACAATCAAAATAGAAAAAGCTTGTTATTACTATTACTAGTGTTTACTACTTGGGCAAGTGAAAAGTTGCAAGAACGAAAAATCAGACCATTGATTGCTTTTTCTCACTGAGCATCTTGTTTGTGTCCGTATCATTTTTGTAGCCCGACTCCTTTATCTCACGATCGTACTCTTTTATAAGCCTGGATAGGGATTCAAGACAATAAAGGACTGAGTCAATTTTCCAGGTTTTATCATACATTTCAAACAAAAGAAACAATCAGTCAATCCCTTCCCAAAAACAAACATTAGTGTTTCAACCGTTGTAATTCGATCATCCTTTCATTATCACCAAGACTGGGCCATCTAATTCTGAATTTATACCCAGGATTTTATAACGACAAATTAGATAAACCGACAATCTATTCTGCAAAATCGCTATAATTCCATTTGAATACCATTGGATGCGGCCATAACCAGAAATTTCCGACGTCTCATTAAAACACGGAAACTTTCAAATTAGCAAATGAAACAAACAGAGTTACCTTTTACATTCACGCATCTTTTCGGTGAGCTCCTCCAATTGCCTGTTCTGCCTATTGGAGTCTTTAATTTTCTCCAGTTTTTGGAATCCATTTCTTTGAGATGGACGCAAAAAAACAGAAAATCAATAAGCAATAAAAAAATCAACTTTATTTCATTAATTTGCATCGATATAGAACAAATCAATCGCAGACAAAGCTCAATATCATAATCCCACCACAATGCACACCCATTAAACGAATGGGAAAAATCGAAAACAAAACATAAAAAAAGGTTCTTACGAAAGAGCTCGAAAAATATCGGATATCTGTCCTTCAATCTCCGCGAGCTCTTCAGTCGCCATTGCTCCGACGAACAGAAAACCTCAGCAGACTCTAATCCCGGCTAAACGATCGTCAACAAAAAGCATTCAACCAATGAAGAACAAGCAAACCTATCACAAGATCACGCAATGCAGAAACGAAAGAACATCGACAAACGGCGGCGAAGGTCAAACGTCAACGCGACGAAGAAACGACGCAAATGGATCGGACCGGCGAAATGTTGTTTTATTGTGGATCTAATTTGAATAGATTTGGACGAGAAAGGCCTTTGTCTATCTATAGCTGGCGCATCATTAATTATTATTAATAAATTTATTATATTACATGTTTGGAGATGTCATTGTCATGTCACGCTCCATAATCATCAAGGTTGTAAACTAGAATTCGAGCTAGAAATTAAAAACATCAAAATTAAGAACATAAATAAAAAATCCGACAATCATGAGTTGACTCAGCTTGGTTCATCTTTCCCTAGCATAAATAATAGCCCTTAATTATTGCTTGTTTTATTAGAGTCAACTTAATAAAGATAAAAGTAATTTAAATTACCAAAAAAGAGGACGAAGATTTCATTTTATGCTCATCTATGTAGCATGTTGGAGACTCTAATTCGAATGGTGTTTCCACAAGAAAAATTTTACTTCTGATAATATGGTCGAAATTAGTAGCCTGTTCTTGAAGCATCATGATATGCAATAATGATCAAGATTTTCATTATGCCCTTCCAATAGGTTAATTAAATCTATCATGAAACTAACCTATGTCCTTTCATTTGGATGATATTCTAATACTAGTAACTTATGCACACTTAGATGCGTGTGTTACTTATATAAATATTTTTTTATTAAACTTATTTTAGTGTGAAGTATTTTATAGAAATCATAATTATTAATTTGTATTGTAAAACGGAAATTGATGTATTATATAAATTTAGAGTATGATATAACTAAAAATAGTATTAAACTAAATATAGTAATTAAGGTAGTTAGTGATTTTTTTTATTTTATTAATTAATTTTTTTCACTCTTGATATAATAGAGTAGATATTATGCAATTTTTTTTCTCAATAATCTTGATCACTAATCTTGATGGATGAATTAGTGATTCTTATAATTGGGCCGATCCAACTTCTTGTTCGACCCATTAGGAATTAGGGTTTCTCATTATAAATATGACTCTAACCCACAATCCCAAAACCTAAAACTCTCTCAAAATAGCAATTTATCGAAATCCAACCAAGTAAATGAGGTTCCATTCCATCTCCCTCGTATGGCCAAAAAGGTAAATGTTGAATCTTGAACATGGAATAACAAGAATGCAAGAATTCGCAGCTCCGATTTTAAAAAGTGAGAATTACGTTATGATCATTTTAATGGTATTCACACTCTCAGTTCGTTATTCATTCTCTAAACTCAAGTGCTCAGAGAATGAATATCCGACCAAGAATGCGAGAAACCAAAAAAGTCTCACGAAACGTAATTCGTCCTTCTTCAAATATGCGCTCTAGCGAGTGTAAATGCTTCTAGCCCGAGCCCGAGAAAAGCTTTAGCAGAGATTTTGTAGATTAAATGAAATCTCATGGATATAAAACTATAGCTTATAGATATCATAAGTATATCTCCTCCAAGAAAGCCTCCTCGCACTGCCGCACGAGCGTCTCGGACCAGCGATTTCCTCGGGTAATTTTAGGGTATTGTTAAACCCCGAAACCTTAATTTAAGCCGAAACTTGTACACGTGACGTCGAAGATGCTGTTCGGACTAAGTTTATTCTTTTCCTCTAATTAAGCACGACCTCATAGTCCGAACCAACATCTTTGACGCCACGCGTATTAATTCCAAGCTAAAATTAGGTTTTTGAATTTAATTGATCAAAAAATAATTTACTTACGGAACTAAAATTTATTTTCTATTTCCTCCAATTAAGCGTCAAAGAAAAAACATATATGTTGGACTTGAGACCTGAAAAGTTCATTCAATAATGGCTTACTGTTGTGGTATCATTAATACTTGCTCCCATCTTTTCTTTCCACCATAGAGCTATTTGATGAATATCATGAATCCTAGAGGCTAATACATTCAACTTGCTTACTAAATCTCGTATGCTAAACTTGTATGTATGAGAAAAAAAACCCAAAGAAAAAAAAAGCAGTATGTTATCCCCGGATTTAACCGGTCAAATATTTGAGTTTAACCGAAACGGGGCGGGAAACATGCCCGCGGAAACATCACCCTCATGAAACAGCCTCTCGAGGCCGCAACCAGCGGAAAGACACCCGAGGCGGTCAAGGCCCGAGGGAGCGCTGTCCGAGAGGCTCGAGATTAAATCACACACGCTAGGATGAGGTCCAGAGAGGAGCTAAATGAGGCAATCTGGTATTGAATGACATGAATATTGGCTCGAGCACCCCACTAAGGCAAAACTACGACTCTATTATACATAAAATAAGATAACTAGATATAATGAATGTTCTAGAAGGTGGAAATAGGCAAAGAAGTCCAATTCAAGTGTGAATGATGAGTGGAGAGTGTGAGTATCAAAATGGGAGAAGCGGGGCGGTTAGATGATAACTTGATCACTCTAAATACCTTGTTATTTGCCTCAAAAAGGGGGCGATCTCAACAATTAGAAAACCAATACACTTGATAAATAAAGATGAGGAAGAGAGGGAACCGGGGAGAGAAGCGGGTTACCCCGAGGACGAGCCCGAGAACATGGAAGTAGCCCGTGGAGAATTCGACTCAAAGGAGAAAATAGCCTCGGGAAGATGACCCCGAAGGACCTCGAGAAGAGAAAATCGAGAGTGGGCCAAGCAGGTCGGCGCCGAGCCGAGCGAGTTAATCTTAAGACGCGAAGTGGGCACGTCGAGCTGGTCGCACTTCGCAAGACGAACGTGGGGAAAACCACGTCGCCGCGAGAAGTCCGCGAAAGAAGTTGGCTAGGGTGATGACCAGGTTAACGCGAGGTGAAACGAGGTTAGTATAAAAGATAACGGCCGAGTCGTTTCGCAGGTATGCCTACGTGAACACTGAAACTGTCTTTTACGCCTAGCACCTGTATTTACCCGTTTATGAAGAAGATGATTATCTGACTTGAGCGTCGGAGGGACGTCGTCGAAACGGCACCTTTCTAGTGTTTTCTCTGATATTTCAGGCATTCTACGGCGACGACGGGAGCTAACAGTATCTTTTACGCGCCAACGCGAGGGGCGAATTTTCGGGACGCATCAAGTTGCATCTACTTCAATCCAAGATTGCAAGAAAATCATCTCGTTACGCATTATTCGAAAAAAATCCCAGGATTTTCGAAAGAATTGTTGACATGTCCAGCCATCCAAGGAGGACCGCACACCAGCTTTGAAAGAAAAAAATAATAAAATATTATTTTAATATTTTATTATTTTAATGAACGGCTGATATTGAAGGGCTACGCGGCGGATTCCTGGCCACCCGTTTCGAGTGGTTCAGAAGAGCTGAAGACATCTATAAATAGGCTGAGGATTCTTCAGTTATTATCATCACAAACTCATTCGAGTTTTACTATATAGAGAGAAGTAGTTCGAGTGAATTGTGAGGTTATCAGTTCAGGTAGAAACTGATAGGGTTCCACATCCACAGAGAGGTGTGAGGTAAACACGAGTGGTAAAAGTGAGATAGTAAAAATTCGAGGGTTGTAATTTTTACTATAGTGAAGATTTTGCCGACTCGGCCGTGGTTTTTCCCTCTTTGTTAACAGAGGGTTTTCCACGTTAAAGTTCTGGTGTTCTTTCTTACCTTACGGTAAATTTTATTTTTACCGTGGTAGTTACTGTGCGGGTCCCACCAAAGTTACCCCGTGGAACCCACTTCTCCCGATCGTCGTACCGAGCCAAACCGGGACCAGTTCCGCTGCGGGGCCCACTTACCACCGCGGGGCCCACCACCATTCCCAACAAGTGGTATCAGAGCCTGATAGTATTCTGAGTATGCTCTGTGGTTGCAGCTTTGACTGATCTTCCACATCAGAAAAGGTACTAGTAGGTTGCTGGTAATTTTGACGGCCATGGAGAACGACGGAGGAATGATCAAGCTGACAGTAACGAATTACTCCATATGGAAATCAAGGATGGAGGATTATCTTTATTGCAAAGACCTCCATGAACCAATCGAAAATGAAGGCAAGATGCCCGAAGACGGGAAGGCTGACCAATGGAAGAAATTGCAACGAAAGACGCTAGCTGTGATCCGCCAATGGGTGGACATTAGCCTCTACAACCACGTCCGAAATGAGACAGACCCCTACAAACTCTGGACGAAATTGGAGGGTATGTACGAGGTGACGAATGCGCTGAGCAAGGTATTCATGATGCGAAAACTCATGAATGTGAAGCTGAACGAGGGACGATCAGTTGCTGAACATCTGAACGACTTCGAAGGACTGGTAACTCAACTCACAAGTGCCGGTCTAGTCCTTGATGATGAGCTTCAAGCATGTCTACTATTGGGATCTCTACCTGATAGCTGGGATACGTTGGTGGTATCGCTCACTAACTCCGCACCAAGTGGTAAAGTCACGATGGAGATGGTGAAAAATAGACTCTACAATGAAGAGATACGAAGGAAGGATGCTGTCAGTACCAGTACGGGAAATCAGGCCCTTGTCATGGAGAATAGGGGTCGGAGCAAGAGTAGAGGACCAAAAGGATATGACAAGTCCAAAAATAGATCCAAGTCCAGGGAAATGAGGAAGTGCTATCATTGTGGAAAAGTTGGCCACTTACAAAGAAACTGTAGACTTCTCAACGGAAAACAGAAACAAGACGATGACAAGAACACGTCTGCAATCGCCTCCAACGATGGTGGAGAGGTTACTCTGGTGAATGAAGCAGATTGTTGTCATGTTGCGGATACAAGCACTGAATGGGTAGTGGACTCTGGTGCCTCCTACCATTGTGTTCCAAGGCGTGAATACTTCTCCACATACAAGGCGGGAAACTTTGGAACTACCAAGATGGGTAACCAAAGTTTCTAAAATAGTGGGGATCGGTGATATCTGTATCCAGACGAGCGTAGGGTGCACATTGCGGCTGAAAGATGTGCGACACATTCCAGACCTGCGTCTCAACCTAGTTTCTGTGAAGGTGCTGGACAACGAAGATACTATAATGAGATGGCAAATAACAACTGGAAACTCACCAAGGGATCATTGGTGGTAGCGAGAGGAAAGCTATGCTGCTCGCTGTACAAGATGCACGCGACGATATGTGCTAACCAGCTGAACGCAGTTGAAGATGATGCTTCTCCAAATTTGTGGCACAGACGGCTGGCACACGTAGGAGAGAAGGGGTTGAATGTCTTGGCTAGAAAGTCCCTCATACCAGTAGCCAAGGAGAAAGCGCTAAACCCCTGCGATTATTGTTTATTTGGGAAGCAACATAGAGTTTCATTCGCGAAGAAATTAACCAGGCGAATGAAGAAGTTGGAGTTGGTACACTCTGACGTATGCGGACCCATGGAAGTCGAATCTTTGGGAGGCAGTAAATACTTTCTGACCTTCATTGATGATGCGTCTCGCAAGACCTGGGTATATCTGTTGCGGACGAAAGACCAGGTGTTCTATTATTTTAAGAAGTTCCATGCGATGGTGGAAAGAGAAACGGGAATGCCTCTAAAGTGTCTTCGCACAGATAATGGTGGTGAATACATCTCTCGGGAGTTCAGAGATTATTCCACGAAGCAGGGCATTAGGCATGACAAGAGAGTTCCTGGCACTCCTCAGCAGAATGGTGTCGCGGAGAGAATGAACCGAACCATTATGGAGAGAGTCCGAGCGATGCTCAAGATGGCTAATCTATCTAAGTCATTTTGGGGGGAAGCTGTCAACACTGCAGTCTATCTTATCAACCGACTACCTTCATCGGCGTTGGATTTCGATATACCAGAGAAGGTGTGGACCGGTAGAGACATCTCATATTCACATTTGAGAGTGTTTGGCTGCAAGGCGTTCATGCACGTACCGAAGGAACAAAGATCGAAGCTCGATGATAAATCGAATCCTTGCATCTTTGTTGGGTATGGAGACGAGGAGTTCGGCTACAGACTTTGGGATCCAAAGAAGAAGAAGACTGTTCGAAGTCGCGACGTAGTATTCCATGAGCATGAGGTCATGGGCGACTTAGACGTGGATGTAACAAAACCCACAGGTGGCGGTGTAGACGATACACCAGTCAGCATTCCATATGATGGTGCCACGGAGGAAGGAATGCAGCAATCAGACCTGAACCAGAAGAGCCAATCATTGATGATGATGATGAACCTGTCGTAGATGAACACACTGAAGGTACTGAGCAGGGGGAGCCTTCAGATGTGCAAGAAGCAGTTGATCCTCAGCTGAGAAGGTCAACTAGGGAACGTCAACCATCTACGAGGTATCCGAGTTCTGATTATATTTTGATTACTGACGAGGGGGAGCCAGAGAGCTTCCAGGAAGTACAATCTTGTAGGGAGAAAGATTATTGGACAAAGGCCATGCAAGAGGAGATGGATTCTCTGAAGAAGAATGATACGTACGAATTAGTTCGATTGCCAAAAGGAAAGAAGACACTCAAGAACAAATGGGTGTACAAATTGAAGAAGGATGATGGCAAGCTGGTCAGATACAAGGCTCGATTAGTGGTCAAAGGTTTCACTCAGAGGAAGGGGATCGACTTTGACGAGATATTTTCACCGGTCGTGAAGATGATTTCAATCAGAGTCATACTGGGACTAGCTGCTACTATGGATCTTCACTTGGAGCAACTCGACGTGAAGACCGCATTCTTGCATGGTGATCTTGATGAGGAGATATATATGGAGCAACCCGAAGGGTTCGAGGTTAGAGGTAAAGAGGACATGGTATGCCGGCTGAAGAAAAGCTTGTACGGTCTGAAACAAGCTCCACGGCAGTGGTACAAGAAATTTGATTCTTTCATGGTGCATCAGGGGTTCAAGAGAACAGATGCAGATCCATGTGTTTACGTCCGGAGATACTCTAACGGTAAATTTATCGTTCTTCTCCTGTATGTTGATGATATGCTAATTGTCGGACAAGATGCAGAGATGATTAGCAGGTTGAAGAAAGATTTGTCAAAAACGTTTGACATGAAGGATTTGGGTTCGGCAAAGCGAATTCTCGGAATGGAGATTACCCGAAATCGAAAAGTTGGGAAATTATGGTTATCCCATGAGCGCTATATTGAACGAGTTCTAGAGAGGTTCAATATGAAGGATGCTAAGCCAGTTAGCACGCCACTTGCCGCGCACTTTCAATTGCGAAAGAAATCCGATTCATCAACAGCCGAAGACGGAGAAGATGTCCCAGATGTTCCATATTCATCGGCGGTCGGAAGTTTGATGTACGCCATGGTGTGTACAAGGCCAGATATCGCTCACGCAGTTGGCGTTGTGAGTCGATTTCTATCAAATCCCGGAAAGTCACATTGGGAAGCAGTGAAGTGGATCTTGAGGTATCTGAGAGGAACTTCCAAATTATGCCTAACATTTGGAAGTGGTAAATGTTTTCTTACAGGCTATACGGATGCTGATATGGCCGGTGATCTCGACAGCAGAAAGTCAACGTCGGGATACATATTTACATTCTCAGGGGGAGCTATCTCATGGCAGTCGAGGTTACAGAAATGTGTTTCTTTATCAACTACTGAAGCGGAGTATGTTGCAGCAACGGAAGCTGGCAAGGAGATGCTCTGGTTGAAGAGATTGTTTCAGGAGTTGGGAATTCAGCAGGAAGAGTACATAATATTTTGCGATAGTCAAAGTGCTTTAGACTTGAGCAAGAATACTATGTATCATTCGAGGACGAAACACATTGACGTTCGCTATCATTGGCTCAGACTGGCTATTGAGGAGAAATAGTTCAAGCTGCTGAAGATCCACACAGACAAGAATGTTGCGGACATTCTAACGAAGGTTATTCCCAAGGAGAAGACAGAGTTCTGCGCCGGGCAAGCCGGCATGGGCTATCGCTGAGGCGGTAGGAGATCTTCCCCGCAAATAATGAATGAGGCTGGAGGGGGAGATTTGTTGACATGTCCAGCCATCCAAGGAGGACCGCACACCAGCTTTGAAAGAAAAAAATAATAAAATATTATTTTAATATTTTATTATTTTAATGAACGGCTGATATTGAAGGGCTACGCGGCGGATTCCTGGCCCGTTTCGAGTGGTTCAGAAGAGCTGAAGACATCTATAAATAGGCTGAGGATTCTTCAGTTATTATCATCACAAACTCATTCGAGTTTTACTATATAGAGAGAAGTAGTTCGAGTGAATTGTGAGGTTATCAGTTCAGGTAGAAACTGATAGGGTTCCACATCCACAGAGAGGTGTGAGGTAAACACGAGTGGTAAAAGTGAGATAGTAAAAATTCGAGGGTTGTAATTTTTACTATAGTGAAGATTTTGCCGACTCGGCCGTGGTTTTTCCCTCTTTGTTAACAGAGGGTTTTCCACGTTAAAGTTCTGGTGTTCTTTCTTACCTTACGGTAAATTTTATTTTTACCGTGGTAGTTACTGTGCGGGTCCCACCAAATTTACCCCGTGGGTCCCACTTCTCCCGATCGTCGTACCGAGCCAAACCGGGACCAGTTCCGCTGCGGGGCCCACTTACCACCGCGGGGCCCACCACCATTCCCAACAAGAATAACATAGAGTATTATTTTTAAATATCAATTACAAAACTAATTAACTTTATACCACTATTACAAAATTAGTGAAGTTTTTAATTTTATTTATTATTATTTCGTTTTTCACCACAGAAAATTCCGCTTGGGATCCCATGTGCCCCATTTATGTTCCAATCTTCTGTTCCCTTTCTTATAGAACTACACGTGTACTATTGATAGGAGTTGCAAACGGTGGGTCTAAAGCTCCGTTATCTCACTCAATAAGTAAAGCAAACTTAATGGATAAAAAGGGAATAGAATAGTGACCAATAATTTCCAAAACAAATAAATAATTTGGTCACAAATAAATCAATAGTAAAAAAAACTTAGTGGAAACACCGCAGACTAGATTAGCGTCAAAATCTTTGAGACGTGGAGCCAAGATAGAAATTTTTTTTCAGTAATTTAGACCACCGAGCTTCTGTGTCCAATGGGATCCATCGTCAACTCCATTTTACTGCTCTTAGCTAAAATGGCGAGGCATGAAAAACTTTAGTTAAACCGTGAAAGAATTTAGTTAATGCTCGAGTTTATGTATCTTGATGTATGATTTATTTGTCCGTGCTATATATTATGTATATAATTTTGGATACCTAGTAGTAATATATGTATAATTCGACAAAAGTGTTAATCGCTGGGAAAAGCTCAAAGCATGAACAAACAATCACTCACCAAAGAACACAATGTCAAGGATCCGAAGAAAAAGTTCACTTGAAAGAAGCTAAATAAACCTAAGCTCTTATAATAACAGAGACAGAACGCTAAGCTAAATATGACTTTATTTCTCCTATTTGCCATATAATATGAGCACAGCAGCATTTCAAGCGGCGGATTTCTCTTGTGGGCATCGATGATTGATGTGTAACGGCTACTTGAGAATTCAATAGATGTTGCTGTAAACATGATACATAATTGAAAAAGGTAGTTCCTTTTACATGTAAAGAACATAAATAAAATAGAGTATGTCACCACCTGAAGTATTTGTGTTAAGCTCGGCCCACTTTGTTGGTCTTTTCTTGAATAAAAAGAAGCAATATTGAGTTGCTGATTAGCAATTGGATGGAGAACCTACAACAACATAACTTAGATTAAACATAGATACGATTGAACTACCTGTGAATTCAAACTGTAAGGTAGCTGTGCATATTGAAACGGTTCCATGTGTGGTAATGAGACGCTCTCAACAGGACGAATCATGCTTAAATCGGATCTACCATATTCATATGTCTGGTTTAATGGAGAAAAATAAAACTATTATTAAACTAAGTTATCTCGTTGGATAGAAAAACATATATACTAATGCTGTTATAAAAAAATATATACAATAATGCCAAACAAACCTGAATATTCTTTCCATGATCACTTGCACCGTTAGCTCCATCTGTTTCATTATTTTTCTTTTGTTTCTTCCTACGCGTAGTCTTCTCCAGTGCAATAACTTGCTTTTTTGACACTTCATAAGCAGAACTTGGTTCCTCTTCTTGTCTTGATAATAGATTTTTCCTTGCACCAGTTTTATCTCCAAGTTTGTCTAGTGACGCCATTTTCCAGAGTTGCATCAATTTCTTCAAGTAGACTAAGAATACCAACTTTTGCAATTCAAAACGATCGATTGATAATGAGTCCGTCTTCACTTCTCTTGTCTGAAATATCTCCATCCACTGGCGCTGACTGAACAACACTGGCGACGACGACATTATCGAGCGAAATTTCTTCAGACTCGTTCATGGCCTCGACGTCTCTAATGTCCCCACAAACCTTATTTTTTATTACTGTTTTTTATTTATTCTATTCCCAATTATTTATTTGATTTGGGAGTTATGGACAAAGATTTTTACTTTTTCATCCGTAATATTTGCTTTCCTTATTAGTGAGATAACAGAGCTTTGAACCACCGTTTGCAACTCCTATCAATAGTACACGTGTAGTTCTATAAGAAAGGGAATAGAAGATTGGAACATAAATGGGGCACAGGGGATCCCAAGCGCGAAAATTCTTAGTACTAGTACTACTTGCACACCCTACGTGTGTGAAAAAAAAATAGAGAGAGAGATAATTAATTTTAGTAAAGCATGCACACCACTATTTGTATTGTAGTAATTATTTTTTCTATTTTGTTTTCCATTTTTTGGATTATTATTTCATATCTTTCGACTTGGGCCACTATAGATAGCCCAGTTATAAATATATTTTTCTTTGCCGCTGAAATATAATCGAACTATACAGTGGACGGTTCCTTAATGACGTGGGTTGCTGCTCGAGTTTTGGTTTTTTATTTTATCAATTATTATTAATAGTAGAAAAAATATGATTGGTTAATTCACACACCAAATCAATTTTAATTTGACAGTTTATATCCCCATCTCCCCCTTTATATAATAGTATAGATAGTATAGATTACAACATCTATTCCATTGAATAATTATGACAACAAAATTCATGTTTATTAATTAAAAGAAAATTGATTTTTCACTTACGATCGGTTGGACTTCATCTGTACACGGTTTTCCAAATATAGGAGCGGTCTTCGGCTAGTTACATAGTTATTGCAAAATGTTTTTATTTATTTTGATTTTTACTAAATAATGCTTATTTGACTATTTTAAAGAATTAATACAATATTTTTTTACTTTTCGAAGATCATAACATAGTAAGGAGTTGACGAGAAAAGTTGATATTCGAGGTACCGTTTTAAAAATTGTTCTAACGAATTTATAGTAAAATATCAGTTTACTAATTTTAGATAATAGATGTGAGCTGTAATTTTAAATAACTTTGTGGTGAAAAACAAAAATAATAAAAATTAAATTAAAAACTTAACTAGTTTTGTAATAGTGATAGAAAATCTTGTAATTGAATTCTTGGAATAACATTATTTATGTTACTCTCTCCGTGATTTTCATAGCAGACGAAGTCGATTCAACCGTGCACTTTTTGTACTTGGATATGATGAGTAGACTCACGGCGTGGTATCGGTTGAGCTCCGCTTTGGACGAGGGAAAATCAGATCTTGGCGCAACAAACTTTTGATTTCCAAGCCCATAGTGGGCCAACTTCCAATTAATTCCTTTGACAATTCATATGCGCATGCTCAAAGATCAACGAACCCATTAATAGTTTGAGACAGTACAACATGTTGAAAGAATTGTCTCGCTGAAAGCCGTCATTTAAAATTGAATGGCATGTCTTTAAATTCAGTTGAACTTAGGGATGAAAACGAGCCGAGCCGAATCCGAACTTGGGTATGCTTGAGTTTGACTTGATAACTAACGAGCTCGAGTCGAGCTCGAGCCGAGCTTGGTCAACTCGAACTCGAGTCGAGTGTTGACCGAGCCGAGCTGCTCACGAGCTACTCTCGAGCTATGAATGAACACACTGTCTATTTACAAGTCATATATACCTTTGAATTTTTGACATTCTCTTAACAATTTTAACAATCGATTTGATATTCGGTCATTCCTCATGCAGTTTATAATAAGTATTTATTCAATTTTAGATAAAATGATTTATTTGATAATGTGGAAATCAAAATCAATAATTTTCTGTTTATTTATGTCTCATGAGATATATAAGGTATTTTTAATTAAATATTAAAAAAATCATTAAAATATTAAACCGAAAAGCCAAAGCATTAATAAAATAGGGATTTTCGTACTCCCAGAATACGAGTTAGTAACTAGTATTCTGAGAGCACGAATTACTTTGGCCCGCTGACTCGCTGACTTGACGTGGCAAAAGTAATTCATAACCTCAGGATACGAGTTACTAACGTACTCCCGGAGTACGATTTACTGGGACTGGCCCATTGACCCACTGACCCTGACATGGCAGCTTACATGGCACAGTAACTCGTATTCTGAAGATACGAGTTACTGAGGGCCCGACCAACTTGCATGGCCATGCAAGTGTCGGCAATAATTCTACAAACTCGTAATTCTGAGTTACGAGTTACTTAACTCGTATCACCAACTTACAATTTAAGTTTCTATATAAATCCCCCTTAGCTTACTCATATCACCATAACCCTCATCTATTTTTAATAGCTCAAACAATGGTGTCGAGTCGCGTACAAGTCGTAGTATATTTCGACGGCGAAATAATTCAATCATCCGATTCTACCATCAAATATAGTATCCGTCCTGTTGGGTATAGGCGAATTCGTCGCAACACCAGTTTTTCTGACTTTATATCGTTGTTGTTCGAAATTACGGGTGCTGATAGCAGTCGTTGTTCCTTGATTGTCCATGGCGAAAATGAATACTTTAACATTCCCGCCACTTTCACCAGCTTTTTCAAATATCCAACGAAACGATCTACAATTTTTCATACATCCCGACTCAGAGAACACTTGTGTTGAGGTTTTTGTTGAAATAGTTGAAAATTCAAACTTTGATTTGAACGAAGAGCCTCATCGGAATTTTGAAGTTGGTTCTTCGAGTTATACATGTCTGGATTTTCCCGACATTGTCTCAGTTACGGCAGGGTTCAGCAATGTTTCTCTGGAGATGCCGACGCTTGGTGTTCCATTAAATATGCCAGAATCCCTGTCAGAACCCGTGCCAGACTTCGTGCCTGAACCCGAGGAAGACGTCGATGTTAGTGATTCAGAAGCGGACGATGAGGATCCACTGTCCGAGTTACCCGATCACGACAACGACGACGATGAGGATAACAACGATGACGATGCCCCAGATGATACCACTCCGCTGGACTCTGTTGCTCCTATGCTGTTTCAGCTCGTCCCATTTTTCCAAACGTACCAAATGCCACCTCCTGGTGGTGACGACTACGGTGGTTACGGGGACTTTTACGACCAAGAAAACCCTATGTTTTGTCGAGGTATGATTTTTCAAACTAAGAAACACTTACAACGTGCCGTCGATGATTTTTCGATCAGGGTTGCGAGACGCGAGTACAACGTCAACGAGAGCAGCAGTACACGTTGGAGTGTTCAATATGATCACACGACTGATTGCCCTTGGAGACTAAGGGCATCCTTTAAGCCAAAAAAAGGTTACTGGTCTATTACAAAATTTGAAGGACCACACACTTGCTATATGAATGAGCTGGCGAGCACACACCGTAATATCTCTCGAAATTTTATTGCTGATTTGTTGGTTGGAACCGTGAAAGTCGATCCGCAATTCCTACCCAAGAATGTCCAGCAACTCGTGAAGGATAGATATGGCTACGATATCTCATATATTCAAGCTTGGCATGGTCTGAAAAGAGCTATGCAAAATGTTTACGGTACGTGGGAGGAGTCTGTTACCAAACTCCCAACATTTGTGAAGGCGTTGCAGCATTACAATCAAGAGACAATCGTGAGGTGGCTGAATCTGCAGACAGAGAGACCTGGACACTTTGTGCTCGGGTATGTCTTTTGGGCTTTTAAACCGAGCATCGATGGTTTCAAACATTGTCGAAAGGTTGTTTGTGTCGACGGTACGCATATATACTCCAAATTTAGACACAAACTACTGATTGCTACGTCGCTGGACGCCAACCAAAACGTCTTTCCTCTGGCGTTTGCCATTGTCACGGAAGAAAGTACACACTCATGGACTTGGTTCCTTACTAATTTGAACACATTTGTTCTAGAGAATCAATCGGTTTGCCTTATTTCGGATCGCCACAAAGGTATTTAATCTTATTAATGTAATTTACTTGGTATTTTTGTAAAATCAGTGACTCTTTATGGCGTATATGTGGTGTGTACAGGTCTTACGAAAGCAGTAGAAGCCACTGAATTCTTTCGTCCGACAAATGGAGTGCATCGCTTCTGTCTTCGTCATGTAAAGTCAAACTTCTACAAAAAATTCAAGGATCAATAATTGAAGGATCTATGTCATAGAGCTGGTACTGCGCCAACATTGGATAAATTCGATCGCATTATGGCTTAGATTGCGCAAATTAATAAAGGATCGAAGCCTTGGTTAGAAAAAGTAGGGGTCGAGCAACTCGCACACGACGGCGGTTATCGATGTGGGGTCATGACGACTAATATTTCAGAAGGGCTCAACGAGGTAATAAAAGGTGCTCGAATGCTACCCGCAAGAGCAATCGTCGATTTCACTTTTCATAGGTAAGCTCTAATCATGTGGTCTGTTTTTCATTGTAATTTTGTTGTTATGACTTTTTTTGTTTTATTTCTTAAAATTCACAGGTGCGTACAGTATTTTCGTGATCGCTTTCAAGAAGCATCGTTCGTAACGGCGAATAACGAAACGGATTGGTCACGTTATGCAACGAGAATGTTTCATCAGCAGAATCTTGGGATCACGTTGTATACCGTTTTGATGTCCGACAACATACAGCAGAAGTCATAACATCTGGAATTCATCAGCGCACATATGTCGTAAGGATCAACGATCGAACATACACGTGTGGAAATTGGAGCAGGTATAACTTCCCATGTTCTCACGCATAAGCGTCTTGTCGTCAATGGCAAGTTCACTCCGGTAGTCTAGTGCGCAGTATTACAGTAAGCATGAGTATTTGAAGATATATGAAGGTACCTTTGAACCATTGCACGATAACGGTACTGGACGCCCGAAAATTGGACTCTTTTTCATAACGAGGCTCGTCGAGAGAGAAATGGTCCCGGTAGATATAGTCGAAATCGCATCAGGAATGAGATGGACAGGGGTGGAACTCGTGCTAGACAACGCTGTAGGCGTTGAAAATAATATACAATGTTGTTCTCACCGTTTTGGTTTTATATATCCAATGTGA
This sequence comes from Craterostigma plantagineum, assembly GCA_027422505.1. Classification (NCBI taxonomy): domain Eukaryota; kingdom Viridiplantae; phylum Streptophyta; class Magnoliopsida; order Lamiales; family Linderniaceae; genus Craterostigma; species Craterostigma plantagineum. The sequence goes on from JAPQWV010000012.1 coordinate 22,100,501, forward strand.
GTTCAAAATTGGTTTCTTCATAGTAAATAAAATAATAATAATAATAGAATAATAATAATACTGACAGCAATAATATTTAATGTAATAATAATAAACAGATATAATAATTATATTAAGTAATAATAATAATAACTGTAAAATAATAATAAGTAGATATAATAATAATAAGTAATAATAAATAAATAGAATACTAATAAAAAATAGAAATAAATAAAAAATAGTCATTACAAAAAAAGTAACAATAATCAAATCATAATACTCATTACGACTATTTTAGTTTTAGTAAATAATTTTAATATAACATTTGACATAACGACTATCGGCCATGACGAGCCAAATGACCGCCGGTCCCACAACGAGCTGGCCTACGTACACGATTTCCTCAACGGTTGCCTTGCTCAGCATCATCATCCGGACTTCGCGGTCGTCGCGGTCGTGGGGAAGGTCTCGTAAACGCCTAAAATGTGATAACGAAATTTTAGTTTTAGTAAATAATTTGATCGCTTTAAATGCCAAATTAAAGGAATATACCTGATGATCCATATAAGGCGGTTGCGAGCTGTGCTGGGTTGCAGACGATTGGAAAAAGGGCGACAAGTCGTAAAAGAAGGACGGGGTTCACATCTTCGTGCACCTGAGATGGTCCGGCCCCATATACCTGAAATGGTCCGGCCTCGTGTGCGTGAGATGGCCCACTGCTTCGTCGAGTTCGGCGTCGCGAGATAAACATGTTGTCATCTGCCGCAGTAAACTGATAACTGGTCATGCTCGCCAGTCTCCGCGTAGTGAAGGCTGTCGTGAACCCCGCGTTCCTAAAAATTGAAATGTAATTATATAATTTTGGCTATTTATCAAATAACATTAGTACATTAATTAAACTTACGATGGTCGACTTAAACACCGCATCCCCCATCTGGAAGCCCTGTGACATCGTGCGTACGTTCGAATTTGTCGACAGAGTAAAATCGAAGAATGAGTTCCACCTGTCAAATATTTACACAACATTTATAAAAGTAAGAATGTAAAAAATTTCGCAACTTTTGAAAGAACGACCAGACCTCGCAGCATGTGGCGGGGCCGGTAAGAGTATACCGTCGACGACCTAGGGCTCCATCATGATACGGAGATCACCCCGTACTGGCTGAAATGGAAAAATCCTCACATATGCCCATGCCTAAAACAAATCACTTGTTCTAAATAAATGTTTAAAACCATTAAAATATAATAACGTTTTCTATATAATTACCTGCAATAGCCGTAGGGGTCCGCCTATATTTAGCTTTTTTGGCTCGCATGCCGAACAAAGCTCTCTGTATAGGAATGCCAGCACCGCACTGCCCCAACTATATGTGCTCACCTCCTCAATATCCTCCAACAGCTGAAGGTAAGTCAATGATACGGTGCTGGCGCTACAATCGGGGAACATCACGGCACCGAAGAGCAGCATCGCATAACCCCGTGCTGATTGTTCGACCTCTTCCTTATCGCTATCATCCGTTATCGGATGGTGCAACAACCAACTCGATAACAACTTCATCGAAAGCGATGACCCCCTAATTTTTTCTCAGGCGGTCTAAAACCTAGCAACTCCTCAAACTCGTCCATCCACTGTGTGACCGTCCTAGTATGGATCACACCAGAGACACAGCTACCATCTACAGGCAACCCCCACAAGATACCTACGTCCTGTAAGGTAACGGTCGCCTCCCCAACAAAAAAATGAAACGTATGGGTCTCATTCCTCCAACGCTCTACCAACACTGTAATCAAATGAGGGTCAACCCTCTGCGACATACAGCTGTAGACGTTGTACAGACCCATATCGTTCAACTTTCCTAGTAAGCGACCGTGAAGGACGTTCGGTGCTTCTCTAGTATCCCACACTACATTCTCTAACGACCTAATCTTAATAGTTCTATCTATCGTTGTCTCATCTAACAACAAATCCCTACTACGGTGATTTGACTGCATCGTCAACACCGAACTATCAATAGGCCCGTAAGTATAATCGAAACCATTCTATATTTAAAAACAACAAACCAAACAAATCAACAATCAATAAAAAACATTTGATAATAACGAAATTAACGCAAAAATGGAATTTCGAATAGTAATGGGGTACCCGAACTAATCGCGCGTATGACGTCGTCTGGGTGGCGGGGCGCGGCCCGGCGGGCAGCGTCACGGGGAGCGGCGGGTCGCAGCGGGCAGCGTCACGGGCGGGGGGGGGGGGGCAGCGGTCGTGGAGGGGCAGCGGGCAGCGGCGGGCAGCGTCGCGGGGCGGGGGGCAACGGGGAGCGGGGCAGCGGCGGGACAGCGGTCGTGGCTGGCGCAGGGCGTCGCGGCGGTGCGGGGCAGCGGCGCGGCTGGGGCAGGGCGTGCGGCAGTGCGGGGCAGCGGCGGGGCAGGGCGTCGCGGTGGGGCGGCTGGGCAGCGTCTCAGTGGGGCGGGGCAGTGGAGCGCGGCAGGGCGGCGGGGCAGCGCGCAGCGTGGCTGGGGCAGCAACTGGGTGGGTACGCGGCGGCGTGGAGGCTTCGTCGTCGTCTTCGTCTTCGTCGTCTTCGTCGGCTTCGTCGTCGCTTCTTCGTCGTCGGTTCGTCTTCTTCGTCGGCATAGGATTTTATTAAAAACCAGATCTAATTCGTACTCCCAGAATACGAGTTACGTAACTCGTATTCTGGGATTACGAGTTACTCCAGCTAAGCCCACGCGCCAGCTTGGACAGTAACTCGTAATCCGTTACGAGTTACGGTAACTCTTATTCTTGGAGTACGGAAATCCCTATTTTATTAATGCTTTGGCTTTTCGGTTTATTTTGTTAATGATTTTTTTTTTTAATATTTAATTAAAAATACCGATATATAATATATATTAATATATAACTTGATCGAGCTTCTAGCCGAGCCGAACATTACCTAACTTGAGTTTGACTTGATTATTAACGAACCGAACTCAAGCTCGAACTGAGCTTTGAAGAAATCCGAAATTTCTATTCTGAATTACTATTCACCGCCCCCTTTTTCCTAGTCACCGCCCCCTAAAGGGCTGAAAAAAGACTATTTTGCCCTTTTGAATATAAATTTCTTTTTAAAGTCATTTTCCATACTAACAGTTTCCATATCGCAATCTTACATTGAAATCAGACTCAAACATAACAAAAAAAACTCAAATTCTCGTAAAATTCGTTCGTATGTAGATGAATTATCGAACATGGATCGGATTAGCTTGGAAAATTCGGCTCAACCGAAACACAATTTCGGCCCCCACAGGACCGACCGAAACATAATTTCGGCCGCACCATGTGGGTGCCGAAAAAAATTTCGGCCCTGCACAGGAGGGCCGAAATTATTGTTCGGCCCGTCCTGTGGGGGCCGAAATTATGTTTCGGCCGGAGCTGTTCCGGTCGAAATTATGTTTCGGCCGGAGCAGCACCGGCCGAAATCTGATTTCGGCCCACTCATGCAGGGCCGAAATCTCACTTCGGCCCCCTCTACAAGGGGCCGAAATTTCGGTTTGGCTGCTTAGTTTTATCGGCGACAGGATAAATTACAGTGAGCATTTTCGCCAAGGAGGACGATTTTCGACCGACGTGGAAGCCATTAACTGGGCGAAAGGCGTCGCTATTGCTCTTGGTTTCGAGGTGATTATTTCGTCGTATAAGAAATGCGGTACGAAAAAATTGATTAGATGTTCTCGCGGAGATCGTTTGAACATATATATAATTACAAGATCGTTTGAAGAAGGATTACTCTGAAGAATGTTGTAATATTATTATTTTTTTTGTTATTATTTTGTAATATTAATATTTTTTGTTGTTATTATTTTGTATTATTAATTTTTTTGTTGTTATTATTTTGTAATATTAATATTTTTTGTTGTTATTATTATTTTGTATTATTAATTTTTTTGGTTATAATTATTTTGTAGTATTATTATTTTTTGTTATTATTTTGTAATATTAATATTTTTTGTTATTATTTTGTAATATTAATATTTTTTGTTGTTATTATTTTGTATTATTAATTTTTTTTGTTATTAATTTTTTTTGTTATAGTTATTTTGTAATATTTTTTTTTTGGGCTTGTGAATGTGCCCAAATTGGAGGGAACATTAAGTTGAGAGACATGAACTTTATTTTGGGCTTGTGAAGGTGAATTAATTGGAGGAAATTTAAAGTGAAGAGTTGTTGTCCCACATTGGAAAAACAACATGGTTTCACCCACCTTATATATAGATGTGAATTTTATTAGTTTAAATTAAATAGCTAATATTATACCACATGTAAGTCGCTCGCGTGCGCGCGCAGGGGTGGTGCAAATCAGGTCGACTTGTGTGCGAGCGCACGACCCGCGCACACGAATGCCGGGCCGAGAACAATGGGCCTGACCAACCCGCGTGTTGCTCCGGTTTTAACTTTTTATTCCTAAAAAAAATAAAAATATGATCGAACAAAATTTTCGACCGGGCTGTGCGGGCCGAACCGAAATTTCGGCCGGGCCTGCGCGGGCCAGACCGTTCGGCCGGGTCTGTGCGGGTCGAACTGAAATTTTGGCCGGGCCCGTGCGGGCCGAACGATATTTTCGGCCGGGCCCATGCGGGCCGAACTCAAATTTCGGTCGGGCCCGTGCGGGCCGAAAATGTCGATCGGCCACCACACAGCCCGGCCGAAAATATCGTTCGGCCCGCGCACTGCAGGACCGTAAATATCGATCGATCGGTCATAAAATGTTAAATCGAATTTTTTTTTCCGTATCGATCGATCGTTCGAATTTATTTGTGCATGTATTTTTCAGTATTTCGTACCAGAATTATATATTTAGTTAGTTTTTTCTTTTTAAATTAATTTAAATATCATAAGGGCAAAAACGTCTTTTTCAAGCCCTTTAGGGGGCGGTAACTAGAAAAAAAGGGGGCGGTGAATAGCAATTCCCTTTCTATTTCGCTCTATTCTGTTCTTGAGCTGTAGAGAGAGAGAGAGAGAGAGAGAGAGAGAGAGAGAGAGAGAGAGAGAGAGAGAGAGAGTGCAAAATCAATTCATTCTTCTCATTCAAAAGTTACCTCCAAATTACAAAAGGGTTTCATATTTATATTACACGAAATGGCCTAATAATAAACCCGCGAGCCCATTAATCAATTGACCCAAAGTATAACTAATAAGAGCAACTCCACCCGATCCCCATTTTACGACGCAAAACGCAAATTTGCCTCCAACGGACACCTATACCGATACCCAAAATGAGATACCTAAATTTCTCTCTCCGGAAAACTCAAATTTGCGTTCTATTGTTCACTGACGCAAATTTTTTGAACTATCACAAACAGACTCATTTTTATTAATAATTATGATTTGCAGTCTGTGTTTGGCTTTTTTAACCTATCAGCAACGAAACTTTACATGCGCGCTTGTTTACTACTTTTGTGTTATTTGTTGAGATACTGTTTATTTTATTTTTTTATTAGTATACTAATTATATGATAAACTAACAATAATTGTTATGTTATTCAAGTTATTACAGTTCTCTTTTCTATATTTCAAAGGTCCGTTATAGAGTGATGTCGGCTAATAAGTATTTTGAAAAGTGATTTTATTAAATCTTTTGTCTAATTTAAAATAATATGTTGTCTAGTTTGTAAAAGTAAAATATGTGGGTAAAATTGAAAAGTTGTAAAAGTTGGTGTATAAGAAAATATTTCGGAATATTCTTTTGAGTTTGAGAATTAGTTTAACGGTTGGAGAATAATTACTGTTTGACGTGACAGTTACTGCATTTTGAGTTTGAAAATGAGTTGTTCGGTTGGAGATGGTCTAAGGAAGTTAAAATTCTGTTATTTCTACTCAGCTTTCTTTAGCTCTGTTCCTTAGCCGTAGCTATGCTCTTTAGGCCAGTTCTTCCATATTTTAACACTCCCCTCAAGTACGGTGCTCATATAAATCAATGACACCATACTTGCCAAGAAGATAGTTGAACTGATCCTTCTTTAATGGCTTTGTCAACAAATCTCCCCGCTGATCATATGAAGGAATATACCGAGTTTTTATGGTCCCATCTTCGATCTTGTCTTTAATAAAGTGGCAATCAACTTCTATGTGTTTGCTCTAAGATCGTTTTATAACCGATCGTTTTATAACCGACAACGATGTTGAAAGGTTTAAATTGACTTCCAAGAGAAATTAGTCGGAGCATCATTTGAAAAGAAAAGATATAATCCAATTCAAATATGGATAATATACCGTGGCCTCATAAATTAAACTCAAAATAATATAAAACTCCGAAAAAAAAAAGAAAAGGAAAAGAAACTAGTTTGCACTTGCGGAGAGCAGCGAAGAAGATGAAGCTATCCCTAAAACTCCTCGAACGTCACCATAGCCATGAACAGAGCCACCAACCCAAACCACAGCAGCTTCATCTCCGAGCTAAAATCCCCATCACAATCTTCGATTTACCCTTCGTTTCCCACTTCTCCACCACCACGACGAAGAACTCGATAATCTCAGAGAATCCCTCCGATTTATCGCTTTCCCTCTCCACGAACTTCAAATCGGGCCCATCGCTGAAGCTCACCTACAGCGCCACGAATCAGCCGCTGACACTCACCTTGAAATCAGGCGCCGGCTTATTCGGCTCGCCAAACGGCTCGCCTCTCCTCATCTCCGCCCACTTCTCCTTTAATTTGCGCAACAACAGCCCTAACCCTACTTTCAACCTCGTCTTCAAGCCCAAATTCGGCTCGTTTTCGCTTAGGAAATCGACGTCATCTCACGGAAACGATCAGTGTTCGGCGCTGAGGAGCGATTCGTCCGAGCCGAGCTCGTTCGTGTTTGTCCCGCCGGAGAGGCCGACGACTGTAACTACCGGCCAGGGTTTGGGAAATTTGGGCAGTAATGACGTCGACAACGGCTCGATTTTAGGCAGTGCCGAAAAAGGTTCGATCTTTGAGAGTAATTTGAATTCGATTCACAAGGGTTTTAAGCTGATGGCTAATACGAAAGTTCCCATGTTGGCAAATAAGGTGAATTTGAACTTTAGGTGGTGTGTTGGGCTGGGAGAAGGCGATATGCCTATTTTGAGGATTAATAAGATTGGCATTCATAAGATTGATGAAGCTTTTAGCAAAAGCCATGGTGATGATGATGCTGAGAAGGGAAAGAACGGAGAAAACGATGGAGAATTGGAATTCTTGAAGGGAATGTGCAGTTTTATGAAGAAGGAGATGGATGTTTTAGCGAGGGCGAATAGGGATATGAGGTTTGAATTTGAGGAGATGAAGAAAGTGCAGTTAGATTCTGGGAACAGGCTTTCGAGGCAGGCGAAGAAACCTTTGGTCGAAAATGGCGGTGGATTCGAGCAGTGGAGGAATAAGAGAAACGGTGGAACGAAGAGAAGAATGTCGGCGTTGATCGTAAGAAAGAGGAGAAGATGAAGAACGGCGGATTGCCCACGATCAATGTTGAGAATGAGTTGGAAAGAGCTATAAAAGCTGCTTCTTTTTCTTCTCCTCCATGAGCTCTCGGGTTCTTAGATCATTGTATAGTGTTTGCTTTATAGTCAGCATTTTTCTTTTTCTTGTTTGAAGCAGTTGTTAAAAGAGCCGAAGTGTTGGGAAGTTATACCAATACTGTTGGGGTTGAGCGGTAATATTTAATTCCGGGCTAGCGATAGTTGTATTTGGACCCCGCGAAAATTTATCGGGATATTAATTAAATTCGAAATGACATCGAAAGAACACCGAGATTTTTACGTGGTTCGGCCAATACCGCCTATATCCACGGAGAGACAATAGTTTTACTATATTTGAAAATATTACACCGTACAAAATAACGCTCGTGTTTAAACCCGAGACCCCTTACCCACCTGAGTAATGTTTTTGTACCGACTCTTAATTACCACAGTAAAACTGTAACCGCTCACCCTTATCCACCCGGACAAGATTTTTCCATTTTTTCTTTTTTCTTTTTCTTCTCATTTTTCCCTCACCTTTTTCTCTTACTCGCTCTCTCTCACTCCACTCTCTCTCTTCGTTACTTGTTTTTGGGGTGAGATGTTACACCATCACCACAAGCCTATATATAGGCATATCAAGTAGCTAGAGTCCAAAAAATATTTTCGTCATTGCATTCGTCATAGGAAGAGGTCTCCTATTTTACTTCTTTCTCTATGTTGAAAAGTCAACAATTCTCCCCCCTTTTCAACATCTGCGTGTTCTTTAGAGAGCATTCCAGCGAACTCGAGAATGAGAGTCACCCGTTCATAAATACCACGAACGTCCATTGGCCTTCCTTTGTAGCACCTGCACATAATCCGAATCAAGAATTCCGATCCTACCCCACTTGATTCATTCAACGGCCAATCTTATGTGCAGCTATGTTGAACCGACTCGACCCGTCGATTCCCGAAGAGGGACTTCGATGCAACCCCTTCTCCAGCAGGATTCCCTTCTCACCATCGTCTACCTTTATACCACGCGCACGATTTTCGTGAACCAATCGAAGTCTGAGTATTATATACCATACTCGCATCCAGACGATACAAACTTCCTTTGCTCTTCTCACTTTTGGTAGACCATTTCCGCCATGTGTGATTTTTCCTGACTCCATGCTATGAAAACTCCCTGGAATCTGACTGGCTCAAGAATATTAAATTCTACGCAACTTTGAGACAACGTCATACCACCCAAAATGCGTACCGCTCTGTCAACCATTTTGATCTTCCCCGTTCCAACACACCGAGCAAGACAACGATATCCATCGGCCCATGGAGATCGAAAAAAACCGTTCGCATTTTTCGGAACGCATCAAAATATTCTCTTGGAGCAAACCCGAATTTAATATCCTTCTTCCTGAGAACGAGCGCCATCATTAGAGACTGTGAGAACGTCTCTAAGATAAACCGTGTGCTACCTTCGTTGTGGAATTTTCCTAGCCGCTTGTCCTTCTTCCTCCAAGTAGATAATTTCTCCTTATGTGTCCCGGCTCACCACACTGTAGCATCACATGCCCTTCCGCCACCTGGATTTGGACCTGCTGATGTCTCCAAATCCCCTGGCGTGTCACCTTCCTCTACGACTCTCTCCGTGTATAGCCAACGCCCGACTATCACCATAATTTGGCCGCCTCCTCTCCAAAAGAGTTGATTCCATCATCCACTACCTTCACTGGCTCGTACCAGATGGTTGTGACCAAATTATCATCCAAATTAGGAAGAGAGATAAGAAGTAAATGGGCCTTACTTCTTCCTCTTTTCCGTCATTTACTCCGACTTTTCCTCGTCTCTCATCAAAGCTTATATCCTCAGCCTTGACAACGAGCATCATTCACTCTTCTCTGCCACAGAGTGAAACCTCCCGCACCAGCACATTGTCACACTTTGCTGTCATCTGTCGCTATTATCCTTGCACAGATTCAACAACCCGGCCCAAATAGTACTGATCAGATAATTCTCAGGAAAGGCTAGCGACCTGCCTCACAGCACTATTGCCATAACTCGCCAAAACTCCACCGCCGCACAAGCTCCGCCCGCAACGAGCATACCATCAACGATAACCATCTTGTACATTTCTTCAGCACAAGGCATCACCTCGTTGAATCTCGCTCTGACACTGGCTCCCCCCGATCGATGTTCCCTTCTGATATCTTTTCTGATGTGGAAGATCAAACACAGATGCAACCACAGAGCATACTCAGAATACCAGTAAGGTTTGGCTCTGATACCACTTGTTGGGGTTGAGCGGTAATATTTAATTCCGGGCCAGCGATAGTTGTATTTGGACCCCGCGAAAATTTATCCGGATATTAATTAAATTCGAAATGACACCGAAAGAACACCGAGATTTTTACGTGGTTCGGCCAATACCGCCTATATCCACGGAGAGACAATAGTTTTACTATATTTGAAAATATTACACCGTACAAAATAACGCTCATGTTTAAACCCGAGACCCCTTACCCACCTGGGTAATATTTTTGTACCGACTCTTAATTACCACAGTAAAACTGTACCCGCTCTCACCCTTAGGAGTTAGGACAAGATTTCTCCATTTTTTCTTTTTTCTTTTCTCTTCTCATTTTTTGTCATTGCATTCGTCATAGGAAGATGTCTCCTATTTTACTTCTTTCTCTATGTTGAAAAGTCAACAAATACTAGTATGTTTTTTCACCTTCAACTCTCCTTTTAATATACAAAATTATAAATAAATGTAGTATTAGTTATTGTAATTTCAAATATTTAATAGAATTATAATTTAGAATTTGATCATGCATTATTCTAAATTGAGAGTTTATTATATTAATACAAAGTTAAAAGGGGCAAATTGAAAATATTAGTGCAAACGACAAAATTGGACAGTTTTTATCCAAAATGAATAATGATTCTGCTAACATATGATTATTAGTAAGAAATAATTAAATATTTGAAGGTAAATGATCATTAAAAATAAAAAGTAGAAAAAGAATAAAATAATAATTACTAGTGGTAAAAGTAGAGGTGTCAATTCGGCCCGCGGACTGCGCTTTTTTAGGCCCGCCAAGGGGCCGGCCGGGCCGCTAGCTTAAGTAATTATTATATATATTATATAGAAACAAATATTAAATTAATGAATGATTTAATTAAGGAGTCATTAATTATATCTAATTAATGTCACACTTATTAATAAATACATAATTAATAGCAATTTTATACTTAATTTTTTAATAAATACCAAATTAATAAACATTTATTAGCAAATTTAAAAATTTAAAATTAAAATCCTTTTTTATTGGGCGGGGCGGGCTCCCGTTTTTAAGGCCAGCCAAATGGCGGGCCAGCCCGTCCCGCCCCGCCACACGACGGGTGCCGCCCCGCCAAATTGACAGCACTAGGTAAAAGATCCATCACCTATTATGGAATAGTATATTGGCTGCGTTTAGGTTACCACCTGAGAAAACTACCTACAACTTTTATCCTGAATAATCTTGTTTAATCTTGGTTTTTATCCAATGTGACCGTTCACTTTTCATTTTTTATAACATTGTATTGGATTAATCTCTTGTTTACTTACCAAGAGAAAAAAAAATGTTATCTCAGGATTTATTTGTAAATTTACAAGCCTACCCTCCCAAACACAATGGTTTTTGGGACAACAAAATCAAAACAAATCAAAGATTGTTATAAAATACTTATATAATATATATATAAACTAACATGAACATCAAAGAGAAAAACTTTGTCTAAATTTTGTGTGCATTTCAATGGAATGATACAACCTATTTATAGGAAAAATTTCATCTACCACATTAAATATAAGGTATGGACATCCATACTCATTTATTCATAATACTCCCCCTTGGATGTCCATTTCGGAATATGCTCGTTAAAACCTTATTAGGAAAAAAAATTCAAATGGATAAAACTCCAGTAAAAGAAAATAGTACAAAATCCTTTTGATACGCTTTCAGTTGTTGCCTCATTAAAAACCTTACTGGGAAAACCACGTGGGAAAAACCACAGTGAAGGAAAAAAGAGTGCAACGCGTATATTCTCCCCCTGATGCGAACATCATTTGAGATCTCTGAGTCTTCGAAGTCCAATTAAGTCTACAAGTTTTTCGAATGATCTTGGAGGTAGCGCTTTGGTGAATAGATCCGCGAGGTTGTCACTTGATCGAACTTGTTGTACGTCAATTTCGCCAGTCTTCTGAAGGTCGTGCATATAGAAGAATTTAGGCGATATATGTTTGGTTCTATCGCCTTTGATGTAACCTTCCTTTAACTGAGCAATATATGCGGCATTGTCTTCATATAAGATCGTCGGAGGTAACTTTTCCGATAATAACCTACAAGTTTGTCGTATATGCTGGATTATCGATTGCAACTGTAACGACCCGTCCCATACCGGGTGTCACTATAGCATCGGTCCCTATCGGGACCAGTGGGGTTGGGCCCACCACACTCCGACTGATAGTCTGGCCCCACTGTACCACCATTTAACCTTTTAGCGTGCTTCGTGCACTCGCTCACACGCACCCTGAGAAACTTCCCAGGGGGTCACCCATCCCTAGATTGCCCCAAGTCAAGCACGCTTAACTTCGGAGTTTCTATAGATGGACTCCCAAAAAGGTAGGTCGCCCTTGGTGATATGAGTAGTACTATCAATTCCCTTATACGATTCTTAGCCTGACACGCCCATACATTGTCAGTCTCAGGATCCCCTCTCATTCGGGTGTCGGATCGGTTCGTTCACGTACCCCTTCGCCTAGAAGCCTGCCAGGAGCCGCTCCTTGTCCGTGCACCTCTCTGGCACCGGCGATCACTCCCCGCCCTCATCAGCCTCGGGCGTCATAGCAACCAAATGCATTCTCTGCTAGCTTCATGAATTGCTAAAATTTCCGCATGATTAGATGAAGTGGCGGTTAAACTTTGTTTAACTGAACGCCACGAAATAGCAGTTCCACCATATGTAAATAGATAATCCGTTTGCGATCGAGCATTATGTGGGTCGGATAGAAAACCAGCATCTGCATATCCGATTAGATCTGACCTGGACTCATTTGCATAGAATAATCCTAAATCAGTTGTTCCAGGTATCGAAAAATTCATTTAACACCGTTCCAATGTCTACGAGTTGCTGACGAACTATATCTCGCCAATAAATTTACAGGGAAAGCTATATCAGGTCGTGTATGACTCGTAAGATACATTAGTGCTCCTATGGCACTAAGATATGGTACTTCTGGACCAAGCAATTCTTCATCATTTTCTCGAGGTCTGAACGGATCTTTATTCACATCTAGATCGAACAATCATCGGAGTATCCAACGGATGAGCTTTTTCCATATAAAATCTTTTCAATACCTTTTTCGTATATGTTTCTTGATACACAAATATTCCATTCTTCAAATATTCGATCTGTAGGCCAAGGCAAAATTTTGTCTTTCCGAGATCTTTCATTTCAAACTCCTTTTTCAAACAATTAACGGCCTTTGATAACTCTTCAGGAGTTCCAATTATATTGATATCATCAACATATACTGCTATGATGACAAACTCATTTCCACATTTTCTCATAAATATACAAGGGCAAATTTGGTCATTTTTATATCCTTCATTCAATAAGTATTCACTTAGGCGATTATACCACATACGTCTGGATTGCTTAAGTAATTTGTTCAGTTTGATTGAGTACTCATCACGGGGCCCTGAATTTTCAGGCAACTGAAATACCTCAGGAAGCTTCATATAAATATCACTATCAAGTGAACCGTATAAATAGGCAGTGACAACATCCATTAGACCCATATCGAGCTTTTCACGTATTTCCAGACTAATTATATAACGAAAAGTTGTTGCATCCACCACAGAAGAATATGTCTCCTCATAATCAATACCAGGTCTTTGCGAAAAACCTTGTGCAACAAGCCGGGCTTTGTATCTCCAATTTCGCCATTTTCATTTCTCTTTCTGATAAATACCCATTTATATCCAGCCGGCTTTATATTCTTTGGTATACGGACTACAGGTCCAAAAACTTTTCGTTTCTCAAGTGATTTTAATTCAGCATCGATTGCATCTTTCCATTTTGGCCATTCATTTCTTTGTCTGCACTCTTTTACAGACCTTGGTTCATGATCCTCATTCTCATTAATCTCATTCATTTCTTGTAGCGCTACGTTAAATGAGAATATATCGTCAACGTTGACTTCATCTCGGTTCCATCTTATTCCATTTTGGGCGTAATTGATCGAGATCTCTTCATTATCATTATTTTCGATTTGTTCAGGTACCTGACTTTCATTCTTATAATCATTTATGCCCATCGACTCTTCTCTAGTTGATAAATCCTCGATTGGACCATTCTTATTATTTGCTCCTTTTCTTTTCCGAGGATTTTTATCTTTGGACCCAGAGGGCCTACCACGCTTTAGTTGTGGTTTAAGCTCAATCGTATTATCTGTTTGTTCTGCAGGAACATCAATTTTAGCAAGAGCATTAACAGCTGGAGTATGTGACTTTGTCACCCTTTTTGGGTCAGCAAAACTGTCTGGCAATTGGTTCGCTAGGCTTTTGAACTTCTAGTTCTAATTCATTCCAACTAATAAATTTCTTTCCAACTGTTTCTTTTCTCCCCCTAATGTCGGAAAATTTGTTTCATCAAAGTGACAGTCGACAAATCTAGCCGTGAATCGATCTCCAGTTAAGGGTTCTAAATATTTTATAATTGATGGAGATTCAAATCCGACATATATTCCCAACCTTCTTTGACGTCCCATCTTTGTGCGTTGTGGTGGTGCAATTGGAACATATACTGCACATCCAAAAATTCTTAGATGAGAAATATCTGGTTCCTGACCATAAACCATTTGTAACGGGGAGATACCATGATAACTTGTTGGCCTGATGCGGATTAGTGCTGCTGCATGTAATATAGCATGTCCCCAACAAGACGATGGAAGTTTCGACTTCATCAACAATGGCCTTGCAATTAATTGCAGACGTTTAATCAATGATTCTGCAAGACCGTTTTGTGTATGGACATGTGGCACAGGATGCTCGACATCGATACCGATAGACATGCAATAATTATTAAATGCCTTGGAAGTAAATTCACCAGCATTATCAAGGCGTATTTTCTTTATCGGATAATCTGGGAAATGTGCTCTTAATCTAATTAGCTGAGCAAGTAATCTCGCAAATGCCATGTTTCTCGTAGATAATAAACATACATGGGACCATTTACTTGATGCATCAATTAATACCATGAAATATTTAAATGGTCCACATGATGGATGTATCGGTCCACAAATATCGCCATGTATACGCTCCAAAAATGCAATAGATTCAGTGTTTACTTTCATTTGGGATGGTCGAATAATTAACTTCCCTTTAGAGCAAGCAATACATGCTAATTCTTTAGACTGGAGAATCTTTGGGTTCCTCAACAAATGTCCGTGTGAATTTTCAATTATTTTTCGCATCATAATTGTACCGGGATGGCCCAACCGGTCATGCCAAACATTAAATGTACTGTCATTGCTAAACTTTTGGATAGCATATGATTCAATCGTTCTAAGATATGTGTGGTATAGCCCAGAGTCAAAAGACGGTAATATTTCTATGATTCTCTTTTCATTCGAAATCACTTTTGTAATGTGCAGATATTCAATATCTCCCTTTTGTGCAGTCTCAACATGATATCCATTATTTCGAATTGCTTTAAAGCTTAATAAATTTCTTTGAGACTTAGGGGAATATAAAGCATTTTCAATAATCAGCCTTGTTCCTCTGGGCAATAATAAATTAGCTCTTCCGGAGCCTTCAATTATATTTGTGCTAAGTAATCACACTGGTTTCTTTCATATCAAGATGCTCGAAATATTTCTTATTTTTCAGAATTGTATTAGTCGTTGCACAGTCTGCAAGACATAATTCTCCATTGCACATGCTCGTGTCCATCATATAATATCCTTTATAAACAAACATATAATTATCATTAATACATATAATTGTAAACAAACAATACATAGCAAACATAGGAATATCATCCAAATAACAATCATAGCAAACATAACGATATTATTGAAAAGAAATGATACATAGCAAACACAGGAGTAACATCCAAACATAACGATAACTTTCAAACGATACATATCAAAGCACGCAATAATAAAGCATTTAATTTATAAAATGATAGCATGTTAAATTTCTTCATTTTTGAGCAGAAATCGTCGGCGTCGAAATTAACATCTTCTTCATTAACACCAGAAGTTGAAGCAATTGTCCCCTGAACAAAATTCGTTTCAGTTTTCTTTCCTTTGCCCATTGATTCTTGATACAGCTCAACAAGGTATTGGGGCGTACGACAAGTGCGGGACCAATGGCCCGGACGACCGCATCGATAACATTTTTCGTCATTCCCTTTTTGTTCAGTTTTGCTTCTTTTCATTTTTACCGTCATATACTTTCTTCTTCTGGGAAAGATTTTGATGACCACCACGATAATTATGATAACCACCACGAAAATATTGATAACCACCACCATGATAACTCCGGCCACGACCATGACCTTGACCACGGCCACATCCACGGCCGCGATATCCCCCACGACCACGTCCACGATCATTACCTCGACTATTATCATTATTAACATTGACTGCATTCGCTTCAGGGAGTGCAACAGCACCAGTCGGTCGGGACTCATGATTTTTCATCAGCAACTCATTGTTTTGCTCAGCCAACAGTAAGCAAGAAATAAGATATGAGTACTTTTCAAAGTTTCTTTCTCGATATTGTTGTTGTAGAATAACATTTGACGGATGAAATGTGGTGTACGTTTTCTCCAACATAATTGCATCGGTAATATTTTCTCCACATAATTTCAGTGTAGAAGTAATTCTACCGATTTAAAATCTTGCAAGCGTAAATTCACCCATTCATACCTTGCATTTGGGAGAATAACAGTCTTTAAGTGGTTATATCTGTCTTCCAAGTTTTTCCACAAATCTTTCGGGTCTTTCACTGTTAAGTACTCAATTTTGAGACTTTCATGAATGTGGTGGCGAATAAAAATCATTGCCTTCGCCTTGTCCTGGTCGGATGTCGCATTGGTCGATTTGATGGTATCACCTAGACCTTTTGCTTTCAAATGAATTTCGGCATCTAGTGCCCAAGATAGATAATTTCGGCCAGTGATATCGAGTGCAACAAACTCAAGGCTAGCCAAATTCGTCATATTACTATAAAATACAAAAAGCATTTAAAAAATGATAACATAACGAAATATTACATGCATAACTAATCTTAATAAAAATAATATTCGAAAAATATACTCGGTATAGCCAATTATTTCGAATATATAATTAGACGTAGTTATTGGCGGGAGTTACAAACCGGCGCATAATAGGCGGTATAAACCGGCGCATAATAGGCGGTATAAACCGGCACATATCAGGTGGTACAAACCATCACATGATAGGCGGTATAAACCGAACCAAGCTAGTCGGACAAACCGAACCAAGCTAGTCGGATAGAAAAAAAAAATTAATATGCCACCACTGGGATTCGAAATCTGGACCTCCCATCAATTAGATTTTGACGGTATTCCGCTAAATTAGTCGGACTATGACATTTTGTTGTATATTGTATATATATGTTAAATTTGTATAATTTGGTGAAATAAAATTATTATACCTTAATTATGCCCGTAAATCTTCGGCAGAAATTAGCGTCGTCGTCGGGGGTCGGTGTTGTCGGTAGAGTCTCGTGCTGATAACGTGTTATAAAATACTTATATAATATATATATATATAAACTAATGTGAGCATCGAAGAGAAAAACTTTGTCTAAATTTTATGTGCATTTCAATGGAATGATACAACCTATTTATAGGAAAAATTTCATTACCACATAATATAAGAAGGTTTGGACATCCATACTCATTTTTATTCATAATAAAGATAACAATTTCTTATTCGATTTACCACAAACTTCAACACAAGGAACCAAATCTTCTTCAAAACCTTGCGAGTTGTTCCTATTTCTTCATATTTAGCATATATGTCCCTTCGCCATGGTCCCTCGCCTCACTGCACGCCTTCAATTCTGGTGTGCTCATAGTCAACCCAAAAGATTTCAGACATCAGATTAGTAAATTAATTACATAATAAAAGAACCAACTCGCATTTTTCTGCAAAGATAATCTACTTGAGTTCGTATCTCCATAATCATTTCCTCGCTATCATCCTCAGATCGCTCCTCCAAAAAATGGAACTCTTTTCGACATTGATTCTAGGTGATGTTGCTGGTCCTCAAATCAATCCTGTTTATTTTCGCGTTCCTTTAATGTATTTCATTTTTTAACAAGTAATCACCAAACATGTGGAATGTAAATGGATACGAACACGAAAGAGCTCGTCTTGATCTGAAGAGCCTACAGAGCCCATTGGTAAGCCATCTGAGTTCTCTGTATATCCTTGATTCTAGATTTGAGATTTCAGTTTCCTTCAGTATAGATTCCTCCTTAAGGGAATCCATATGAGTCATCTTCAAGATCTCGCTTCGCACGTTTAGCCTCCTTTCGTCGGTCTCACTATCATCTTCTCTGGTTGTGGGGATTTTTTAAGTAAATAGCCTTTGACATGGTCAACTTTAAAAAAATAGCCTCCAAATGTAAAATGACTTTAATGCCCTTACTATTCGGGTCCCACAGTAGAAACCAATATGTTAAATGGGAACCGCGTTTGGGTGGGCGGGCGGGGTGTAGTCCAGTGGTTGTGTAGTCAGACGTGCAAATAATAGGTCGTGGGTTCAAATCCCAGAATTTTTTATATATATATATATATGGAACGGGACCCCTGCTATAGAAGGGGTCTGGTGCTCCATGGGACCCCTGCTATAAAGCAGGAGACCCATGGGGGTCCCCTGAGGTCCCATTGAGCACGGGACCTGTGCTATATAGCACGAGACCCCTGCTGTATAGCACAGGTCCCGTGCTCTATAGCACAGGTCCCGTGCTCTATAGCACAGGTCCCGTGCTCCATGGGACCCCTGCTATAAAGCAGGAGACCCATGGGGGTCCTCTGAGGTCCCATGGAGCACAGGACCTCTACTATAAAGTAGGGGACCCCTGCTGTATATATAAAAAAATTCTGTCAAAAAGACGAAAGTACCCTTAAATTGAAGGTTATTTTTTAAAAGGTAGAATCGACGGGGCTATTTTTTTAAAGTTGACCACGTCAAAGGCTATTTTTTAAAAAGACCCCTGGTTGTGGTGTCGTGTGTGGAGAGAGATTTACTAAGGAGTTTTTGGTAATTTTGAATTTAGTAGGGTGGGTTGGGTTTATTATCTTGCCCAACTTCATTGGATAAATAAACTCAAGGGCCTTAGTTTATTATAACGGGCCTAGAATTTGTCTCGGACTGAACAATATTAACTTAGATTATAGGGCTTTATCCTGACACATCTTGTGAACTAAACGGGCCCAAATGAGCAAATAATTGCTTGAAAAATTCTATTCCCTCCGTCCCGCTAATTTTATCACATTTTTCCATTTCGGGCATCCCACTAACTTTATCACATTTCCTTTTTGGGTAAAAAACTATCACAAACAATCAATATAATAATATTAAATATTCTTAAAAGACGTGTCAAAAAATACACTTTTTTACCTTTTCAGTGTACTATATTATTATAATAATGCCACCTTAATTTGCGTGTCCACCAATATATGTGATAAAAATAACGGGACGAAGGGAGTAATAAACATTACCATTAATATTTAGTTTTCTTTGACCGCCTAAAATAATAGTAAAACCACTAAAGAAAAAGCTGTCATTTTTTATTGCGACTTTCCAGATAAAAGCAAACGGCGTCGTTTCTTTGTAGGGACCAAATCATCCTCATCAAATAGGAGAGTTTTCGGCACAAACTCACCACCCACCCATCAAAACACATACAACACAAAATAAACAATTTCTTCATTTCTTTCAACATTACCCAAATTCCAGAAACGTCTCAAAGAACGTTCGTTCATACGCACAGCTCACAGAATCACCAAGCGATTACTTACAACGGATAGTATGGTGTAATAATATTGCACTGTTCACACGCTCACAAACACACACACACACATAACGAGCAGTCAAGAAAAATATGGCTTCGTCGTTGATGCACGCGCCAATCCCAATGCGCCGCCGTTTGTTCCGCCGGCGGGCGGGTTTTGCTGCTGACGCCGTCGTATGTCTCATGCCTCTTATTTCACGCGCACTTTTTATATATGTTTATTCTATTGAGACGTTTCTGTTTTTCCCTGTGTTGTGTACTCTATATGAGCCCTTGCTAGCCTTTTTCTTTATCTGATTATATTGAAATCCCATCAACGCTGTATTTTGCCTGATTCACTTTCTGGTTCGATTTTCTCAGAAGAAAGGGCAAAAAGATTCGATTTTTGGGCTGTTTACTTTTGTGGGCAATGAGCATAAATATTTTGAGATGAGTGTTTGATTTAGCTTATGATTTTTCTGATGTTCGATGACAGAGGTGCGATGTGAGCAAGCCGTTAAACGGAAAGCCTTTGAATGGGAAGCCTTCGGTTCCTATCCTCAACGATCAACTGTTTCCGAAGTTCTTGGAATCTCGGCGTTTAGAGCACGCAATGCGTAAAGACAGCAACCCGAGGATTAAGATATTCTCAGGCACATCAAATCTTGCCCTATCCCAGGTTGTATAAGTTGCCCTTTTTCTGACATATAGCTTGTTATGTAGAGGATCAGTGTTTGTGCGATTTATCCATACGTACAAAACAAATGGTTTCTTATTGTTCAATTTGAGGGATTTCATCCTATGAGTAGGCTCACTGAGGGATTGTTTCAGTGTGGTTTTGCCATGTTAAGCTCGAGTATTTCATTACAGTATAATCAACAATGAGAGAAATAGTCTGATTTACGTATTAACTGAAGCCATGTTTCAATACTGTTTTCAGTGCAGAGTGATGATAATCTCAACAAAAAAGATTGATTGATTGCACATTTACCTTAATATTTCTCCATTTGAAGGAAATAGCGTTCAAATACTGAAGCACGGCGATTGTTTTCTACTGTTAATTTGAGTGATTTCATCCTATGAGTAAGCTCACTGAAGGACTGTTTCAACATTGATAACAATCTCAACATTACCACGTTTAAGCTTGATGATTTCATTACGGTATAATCGACATTGCAAAGAAAAACAAGGCCATTTTTCGATACTTTTTTGCGACATTTGAGGAATGGATGATATTGTTGATTTACTTCTATATTTCTGTACTCGAAGGAAATCGCTTGGTATATGGGCCTAAACCTCGGAGACATCAAAATCAAGCACTTTGCTGACGGCGAAATATACGTCCAAGTAGAAGAAAGCGTGCGTGGATGCGACGTATACTTAGTTCAGCCCACTTGCCCGCCGGCCAACGAAAACCTGATGGAACTACTCATAATGATCGACGCATGTCGAAGGGCTTCGGCGAAGAACATCACCGCTGTGATTCCATATTTTGGCTACGCAAGGGCCGATCGAAAGGTGAGTGAAAATCTGATTATACGCTGCGCCCCGCTTTTTTCTTTTGTGCGCTTTAATTGTATATACTAGTACTCTTCTGCACACTCTAATGCTATTATGCTAGTGCTTTGAGATTTATAGTTTTTAATATGTAAAAGGAACATAATATGTAGGGTATAAGTATAATAATAAAAAAGTTTAGGAGTAATATTCTAATAATTCAACTAATAAAAATATAAATAGATGTGTTAAATTGTAAATTACTTGACAGACCAAAATGGCAGTTTATAGTCACCCCTCGCCCTTAATATAATAGAATAAATATGCGTATTTTTTGGGTTGCCAGACGCAGGGACGAGAATCCATAGCGGCCAAATTAGTGGCGAACCTCCTCACAGACGCCGGCGCGCATAGAGTTCTTGCCTGTGATCTTCACTCGGGGCAGTCCATGGGCTACTTTGATATTCCCGTGGATCACGTCTACTGTCAGGTAATTTTTTTTTGTTTTAAATTACGATCGCTGTTCGATATTCGTCTTTTCGGTAATAAATTTTTCGAATCGTTTCACGACTCGTATTTCTTTTTTTTTTTTTGTTTGAACAAAAGCCTGTGATTCTCGATTACCTTGCGAGCAAGAAGATATCTTCGAGCGACTTGGTCGTGGTTTCGCCCGACGTTGGTGGAGTCGCTCGAGCGCGGGCGTTCGCCAAGAAAATGTCCGATGCGCCCTTGGCGATCGTTGATAAGAGGCGTCAGGGGCATAACGTCGCCGAGGTAGGCATAATAATTTGTTTGTTTCGGAGCCATTTATAATTTCAAAAATAGTGTTCAGGACCTGCCAGAAAAAAATAAAAAATTGTTCTAAGGACCCAATTTCCGTAGAACTTAGAAATAGGGACGTAAAGTTACAAAAAAAGTGTCTCTATAAGAGGCATCAGATGTGTTTTTTGTGTTACAAACTTACAAAATATTGTTGTTGCAGAACGACGAAGTGTTGGTATAAAAATCGGGTTCCTCAGAATTAATTTTTTATCTAACAGGGCCTGAAATAGCTTTTTTTTTATTATTCTTACTTTTCGTGAATGATAAAATCATTACACATGTATCACGGCCCATCAGCGTATTTTGTTGTTTTCGCTACTAAATTAAAATTATGACATGGCCTGAAACAAAATTTGCCCTGGTTTATTTATTAGCTCGTATTTTCTATGGAAATATCGTTTCGTCGCGCTTTCAGGTGATGAATCTGATCGGCGACGTCAGAGGAAAAGTCGCCGTTATGGTGGACGACATGATCGACACGGCAGGTTAGTCGAGCATTATTACCTACTTATCGAAACGCTTTTCCTTTCTTACAAAAATTGTAAGAAAAAAAACACGAAAAAAAAGTCCTCGTCTTCAAATCTATGAGCAACGAATTCATTCTTTCGGGTTTTTAGGAACCATAACGAAAGGCGCGGCTTTGCTCCACGAAGAAGGCGCTCGCGAAGTTTACGCATGTTGCACCCACGCCGTTTTCAGGTTAACATTGGCGCGTGGAAAATTTCGTTTCTTCGATTTACATCCCCTTTTTTATACAGTGCAAGAGATTTAAAAACCTATGCCTGCATAATTTTTTATATTTTCATTTCAGTCCCCCGGCCATAGAGAGGTTGTCGAGCGGGTTATTTCAAGAGGTGATCGTTACGAACACTATTCCGATAACTGAGAAGAACTTTTTCCCGCAATTAACGGTTTTATCGGTCGCAAATTTGTTGGGCGAGACCATTTGGCGGGTCCACGACGATTGCTCCGTTAGCAGCATTTTCCAGTGAATTTCTTTTTCGATCGCCGAAAAATAATATTTAGTTCTAATCCAAAAACACATTCTTTTACGTTGGATGATATGTTTTTCGTTCTCTTTTCTCATGATGATTTTTAGGCCGATTTGCTAATTTGCGCGAACTTTACAAGCATGAGCTGTTAATTCGTCGAATTAATCGGACGAATTTATGAGCGATCTCGTCTGCAAATTTTATGCCAACTTTCGAATGTACTAATTTAATGTACATACAAAATTTTCTGCCAGTCTTTTTTACGAGTGCATACGCCATGAGAATATTTTTTCGATGGGAAGGGGGACGAAAAGCACAGTAGTTGGACGCCATATAGCAAATCTCCATATATATAATATATATATATATATATATATATATTTCTCATGAACATAATACATTACATGAAATTACAAAAAGAAAATGGAATTTGGAGAATGAAATGATAAACCCATTAAAAAGGAGAATTTTTTTTTCTTCTAAAATTATTGTCGAATAGCCCCCCAAAAGTTAAGAATTTGAAAAGAAGTCCACAAGTATCGAGTAAAATGCTAAATAACCCAAAACGAGGGAGCTCTTTGTATCGCTCTGTACTTTGTACCCTCACTCTCCAACGCAGACACCCACTGACTGAGATTGAATCCCAGCCGCATTTTGTCTTCTATTCTCTCACATCGCCCAACGGAGCATCGGCGGATCTGCAAAATGGACCCCCAAGATTCTTCGGCGGCGCCATTTCCGCCGCCGCATCACCAACACCACCGCCTCCCTCAGCAATCACCGATACAGCAGCAGCAGCATCACCACCTCATCCCCGGCGGCGGGCCGCATCCCAACAACAGCTCGCCGTACTCAAACGCCGGCAACGCCGTTATGATGCACCCTCAAAACCCAAACCCTCGTTTCGCCTTCGGCGGCTCGCCGCCGAACAAACCCTTGGATCAGCTCCAAGATCATCATCAGCAGCAGCCGCCGCCGCAGCAGCAGTACGGTGACAGCTCAGGCGGGTGGTTCAATGCTGAGCCGGCGAAAAAGAAAAGGGGTCGGCCAAGAAAATATTCCCCCGATAACAAGAATAACAACAATGGTAGCTCTAGTAGTAATGTAGGGCTCGGCCTTGCGACTGCTAATAACCAGATTTCAGCCGATGTGGGTTCGTCTGAATCTAAGAAACACCGTGGGCGTCCGCCTGGTTCAGGGAAGAAGCAGATGGATGCTTTAGGTTGATTTTTTTATGATGACATCGCTCTTTAAATCGTTTCTTTTATGGATTTATTTGTGCTTGATGATGGGTTTTTTGTGCTTTTAGGTGTGCCTGGAGTTGGGTTTACGCCTCATGTGATTATCGTGGAAGAAGGAGAGGTAATTCAATCTGATTCGTGTTTCTTGGTTTCTTGAATTGAAGATGATGATATGGTACTTTTCACATTGCGTTTTAGTCTGATTAAGTTTAATGTCTTCTTGAATTGAAGACGATGGTATGATACATTTCACATTGAGTTTTCTTTCGCTATTTGAGTTCACTGTATCGATCTGAGAACAGTTATAACCTATTGGTGAATCTACTGGTCAGCTTAACCATTCAGCCATTAAGATCTATTTAGTTGACGGGTGCCGATGAATTGAAACGCTCTTTTCTTGCATTGACTGTGTTTTAGTTTAGATTGATGGTATTGCGTTATTAAACATAGTTAAGCTCCTCCCTTCAGAAAGGACCTTTATTTGATGTCTTTGGAAATGGCAAGTTTGAAATAGCTGTCAATTACCTTTTGTTAAGCTAGACACATTTTTGAAAAACCCCTTTAGGTCCTTAAAATCATTTTCGATCCTCAAACGTTGTACGTTCAAACACCAGGAAGTTTCTTCTCTTACATTCCAATATAAACCAAACCGTAGGGAACAAGTGAAAGGCCTAAACGTAATTTTTTGTATCCTTTTTTTTTTCTGTGGATGCTTTTGTCTTGTTTAGGACATAGCTTCAAAACTCATGGCTTTCGCTCAAGAAGGACCTCGAACTGTCTGCATTCTATCCGCCCACGGTGCTGTTTCCAATGTCACTCTCCGCCAACGTGCCATGTCAGCAAGTACTATGACATATGAGGTGGGTCCTACTTAACTTTGCCTTTCTTTTGCGGTATGTGCGATATAAACTTTCAAGATACATGAAAAGTTCTTTTCTGTTTGAGATGTGTGGTACGACGATTGCTCAACTAAAATGCCCTTTTCTTCGCCTTCTTAGTCTGCTTAGAATCAACCCATTCAAGATTACTCTGTTTTGCTTCACAATCCTCATTTTTCTTGCATCACGTACAAAATCTTGGTTTGTTTTGTTCGTCTTAACTAGTATGGCAAGATTACTGTCGATTTTTTCAATTTTACGGCGATTTTTTTCCATTTTTTTTAATTCGCAGGGCCGATTCAACATCATATCCTTGGCGGGTTCTTTCTCTCCATCCGATCGAAATTCAAACGGTGGCGGCGTAAGTGGTCTGAATATTTCGTTGGCGGGAACAGACGCAAAAGTATTGGGAGGCGGAGTTTCGGGAACTCTCAGAGCAGCATCTACAGTTCAAGTACAACTTTTTAAACGATTCGAAATTTTTCGATTTTCTCGATGATATCTTTGCGCCTTTTCGATAGTGATTTTTCGATGTGGTACGATATTTATAGGTTATTGTGGGCAGTTTCATAGAAGATGGGAAAAGGGGTAGTAGTAATAATAATAAGGGAGGGATGATCGCTTCTTCTTCGAACATGTTGAACTTCAGCACGCCTCCGCCCGGGGGGACAGGTGGCAGCTCCTCTTCGCCCGAGGGTTCAGACGAGTCGGTGGATGAGGAAAATGACGAAAATGCCCTCGAACGTGGTTACCCTAACCCTGGTCAGCCGATGGCGAACTTGCCCATGTATCCTAACATGGCTTGGCGCTGAAAATAATTTCGAAATGCTGATTTTAGGTTTTTTCTTTCTTTTTTTTTTTCGAAGTATTTTTCGCATAAAATTGTATGGGATTGAGTTGCCGAGAGAGAGAGAGACTTTGGTTTAGTTCCATAACAACATAATAATCGTCTAGATATAGGAGGACTTCATGCGTAACGTCCATCCGTTTTTTTTTTTTCTTTTCAAAATTTAGTATTTTCTGAAAGAGTTCTATCTTGTTTGTCAGTTCTATGATTCTATCTACTCTCTCCTTTCTCTCTATTTTAAAAATTCAACAATTTACCTTAATTTTATTCTTAAAAAATCAAGCTAAACTTCGACAAGCATCAACTAATGCTAAAAATAAGTCATGCATCTTTTTGTAGCATCAACTCATGCTAATAAGTCATACGCTTATTAAAATGACATGAACAAAAGTTACATCTAATCAACAAAGTACATGACAATTGAATTAATTTTGAGAAATAAATATTTCACTTAAAAGAGATATTCACATTCACTGGATAAGTTTTGAAACAGAATATTAACTAATGCAAAATATCAAATACAAGACCCTATTTATTTATTTACTACAATTGAAATGATTACCCATTTAAAAAATAATCACCCGATAATCACCAAAGATGGAAGAACATTAAACCGCAATTATCAACATTCCTTTTCTCCAAAACCAATTCGAATTCTATTACAACGAATTAATTCATCAACTTAACTATATATACACATACATATACATACATTACATACAAAACTCCGAACATTCTACTCTCTTTACACAAAAACACACATTTCTTCAACTCAACCCACCAAAACCCTAAGAAAAAAACCATGGAAGAAGAATCGTTCTTCGAAATCAACGAATCATATCACTTCGCCGACATAAGCCCCTCCGAGCTCTTAGAACAAATGCTCATATACACTTCCACCGAAATCATAAACCCTGGAAATCTCTCGCCGCAAATGCAAATAGTCTTCAATTTCTCATGCGCAGAAAACAATAAGGAGCTCATAAAGGACCGAGATTCATCGGTCCCACGCCTCCTTCGATCCATTCAAACTCCGCCCGAGGTTAAAGGAACGGTTAGCCTCGACCTTCAGTCGTTCTTGAGGCAAAAAAGAGCGCAAAAAATATTAAGGAGAGCGCTCGCAAGTTGGGTACCTTCGGCCTTTCACCGAAGGGAACTCAGCTATTATGCGATGTGTCGTGCAATTAAAGCGGTCGCAACAATGACTCAGAGCAGCCAAGACGTCGTTCAAATAGATATGAGCGTAGTGGCTGATAACGAGCGCATTTTTCACGAGGATTTATGGTTGGATTATGTGGCGCAAATGGAGTCTGAGGAAGAGAGCGTCGGCGGCGGTGCTTTGGAATCTTCGGTAGATTCTATGGAGAAGAAAAGGGCGAGTTGTGATGGAACGTGCGCTATTTGCGTTGAGGAGTATTTGGTTGGTTTCGAAGGACTTGCATGCCTTGTATGCATTTGTTCCATGAGGGATGCATTAAGGAGTGGCTTCGTAGGAGTCGCTATTGCCCAATATGTCGCTTCGAAATGCCTCAGTGATGGATTGTCTCTAGATTATGTACTTATTATTTTTCTAGCATTGTCGTTTTATGGTCGATAGGTTGTAATGAATGTCTTCGTTTGTTAGGGTTTCTTTTTTTCTTAAAAAAAAGGGTAACTGGACAATCGAAGAAAGTACAGCCCTTTTGTCTTGTTTAGGACATAGCTTCAAAACTCATGGCTTTCGCTCAAGAAGGTCCTCGAACTGTCTGCATTCTATCCGCCCACGGTGCTGTTTCCAATGTCACTCTCCACCAACGTGCCATGTCAGCAAGTACTATGACATATGAGGTGGGTCCTATTTAACTTTGCCTTTTCTTTCAAGATACATGAAAAGTGTTTTCAGCTAAAAATGCCCTTTTCTTCGCCTTCTTAGTCTGCTTAGCATCAACCCATTCAAGATTCCTCTGTTTTGCTTCGCAATCCCCATTTTTCTTTCATCATATACAAATTCTTCGTTTGTTTTGTTAGTCTTAACCAGTGTGGCAAGATTACTGTCGATTTTTCAGTTTCACGACGATCTTTTCCAATTTTTTTTTTATTATTATTTTTTTTTTTAACTCGCAGGGCCGATTCAACATCATATTGTTGGCGGGTTCTTTCTCTCCATCGGATCGAAATTCAAACGGCGGCGGCATAAGTGGTCTGAATATTTCGTTGGCGGGAACAGACGCGAAAGTATTGGGCGGCGGAGTCTTGGGAAATCTCAGGGCAGCATCTACAGTTCAAGTACAACTTTTTAAACGATTCGAAAATTTTCGATTTCTCGATGAATGTGTGCGCCTTCGATTTTGATTTTTCGATGTTTTTTTTTCGGTTCGATCTTATAGGTTATTGTGGGCAGTTTCATAGAAGATGGGAAAAGGGGTAGTAATAATAAGGGAGGGATAATCGCTTCTTCTTCGAACATGTTGAACTTCAGCACGCCTCCGCCGGGAGGGACAGGTGGCAGCTCCTCGTCGCCCGAGGGTTCGGACGAATCTGTGGATGAGGAAAATGACGAAAGTGCCCTCCAACGTGGTTACCCTAACCCTGGTCAGCCGATGGCGAACTTGCCCATGTATCCCAACATGGCTTGGCGCTGAAATAATTTCGAAATGCTGACTTTAGGTTTTTTCTTTTCTTTTTTCCTTTCGAAGTATTTTTAGCATAAAATTGTATGGGATTGATTTGCCGAGCAAGAGAGACTTTGGTTTAGTTCCATAACAACATAATAATCGTCTAGATATAGGACTTCCATGCTTAATTTCCGTCCTTAGTTCTGTTTTTTCTTCAAATTTTAGGATTTTCTGAATGAGTTCTATCTTGTTTGTCAGCTCTATACTCACTCTCTTCGTTCTCTCTTTATTTTAAAAATTCAACAATTTACCTTAATTTTATTCTAAAGAATAAGAAAATATCAACAAGCATCAATAACTCATGCTAAAAAAAAGTCGTGCATCTTTTTGTAGCAGCAACTTAAGGTAAAAACAAACTTAATAATAATAATAATAATAATAATAATAATAA
Source organism: Craterostigma plantagineum (assembly GCA_027422505.1). Classification (NCBI taxonomy): domain Eukaryota; kingdom Viridiplantae; phylum Streptophyta; class Magnoliopsida; order Lamiales; family Linderniaceae; genus Craterostigma; species Craterostigma plantagineum. The sequence continues at coordinate 22,129,331 of JAPQWV010000012.1, forward strand.
TAATAATAATAATAAATAACTTAATAATAAGTCATACGCCTTAATAAAATGACACGAAACAAAAATCACAAGCATCTAATTTTCAAAGTACATGAAAACTGAATTAATTTTTAAGAGAAATAAATATCTTTACGGAGAATCACTTAAAAAGAGATATTCACTGGGTAAGTTCTGAAACAATATTAACTAATGCAAAATCTCAAATACATGACCATATTAATTTAATTACTACAATTGAAACCCATTAAAAAGAAATCCCGGATACTCACCAAAGATGGAAGAATAAGCCTCAATTATCAACATTCTTTTTTTCCAAAACCAATTCGAATTCCATTACACAACGAACAAATTCATCAACTTATCTATATATACACACGCAGACAAACCTACATTACATACTAAACACTCCAAACATTCTACTTCCTTCACAGCAAACACACATTTCTTCAACTCAACTCACCAAAACCCTAAGAAAAAGCCATGGAAGAAGAATCGTTCTTCGAAATCAACGAATCGTATCACTTCGACGACATCATCCCCTCGGAGCTCTTAGAACAAATGCTCCTATACACTTCCACCGAAATCATAAACCCTAGAAACCTTCCCCCACAACTACAAATCGTCTTCAATTTCTCATGTGCAGAAAGCAATAAGGAGCTCATAAAGGGCCGAGATTCAACGGTACCATGCCTCCTTCGATCCATACGAAGTCCGCGCGAGGTTAAAGGTACGGTTAGCCTCGACCTTCAGACGTTCTTGAGGCAAAAAAGAGCGCAGAAAATAATAAGGAGAGCGCTCGCAAGTTGGGTCCCTTCAGCCCTTCACGAAGGGAACTGACCTATTATGCGATGTGCCAGTGTTAAAACTCATGGACACTGCAGATCTGAGAACCTCAGTACAGAATTTTGTAACTTAAAGAAGTAGAGGTAAACAAATCACGGAAACTATTATTGAACGATACAGAGTGATACCACACAGGAGTTTACAGATCTTTGCTTATCAGCGATAAACAATGAGATTTACAGAATGATATCTCTTAAAGAAAACCCTGAACTGAAGTTGAAGAACACGAACTCTCAAGAGAAAACATAAAAACTGAAACTGTAGAGAAAAGTAGATTAATTTTATAATCGCCAGGGTTTTCAACTTATATAGATCAAGTAAAGCAGCTAGGCTAGAGCTTCACGAGCAGACTTAATCTGGGCTCAGCAAAGGTTAAAAAAGCCCAAAGAAATTTTCGGCCCAAGAATGCGTTAATGGGTCTCGTTCTTCTTTTAACACGCCCCCTCGCTTCTTGGCCCGAATACAACGAACATCCTCCTGCGAGAAAAGAACATGTGCCACTTTTCCAATGGCTTTAGTTAGTACATCAGTTAAATGTTCATCGTCACATAGCACATGAATTTTCCTATCCGAAGATAATTTACAATCTATTTTCTTCTCACACCCTATGTCATCTGGTTTCATGGATGAGTGATTTACAGATTTATGGACTGGATACCAAGTGCAACACTCAGCAATATCACAAACATAATCGTTAAGATGCGAAGGAAACTTTACCGATCTCTTGGGTCTACCAAGAGAAATTTCTCCATTGTTAGGCACTTCATCTACAGTCGGAGACGCATAATCCTCATCACCTGCAGCTGGGCTTGGAGTTAACATGTCATATGAGGTCTCAGATACAGAGTTCGTACCCAATAAATCTGATTGGATACCCTCGAAAGCGTGCGGGTCAGACAAAGTATCATCATTGACATCTTGACAGTGCATGTTAGTATTAGAAGGAACAGAATGACAGTTTTGAACATTTTCAGAAGGAAAGTTTTTATCTTTGATTAAAAAAGGGAAGACAGTTTCATAAAACTTCACATCACGAGAAGAAAAAATTTTTTTGCTCTCTAAATCATAAAGTTTATAAGCCTTTTTGTTTTCAAAATATCCTATCATCACTGCCCTAACAGCCCTTTGATCAAACTTGTTTCCTTTAGTCAAATTCGTAGCATAGCAAAGGCAACCAAAAACTTTTAAATGATCATAAACTGGTTTGCAGTTAAACAAAACTTCAAAAGGAGATTTTCCATTTAAAACTGCTGTAGGAAGTCTGTTTATCAAATATACAGAAGTCATAACGCACTCTTTCCAAAATTCTAAGGGAATTCCAGATTGAAATTGTAATGCTCTAGCAACATTTAATAAATGTCTATGCTTCCGTTCAACTACACCATTTTGTTGTGGAGTGTAAGCACAACTAGTTTGATGTTTCAAACCTTTTCTATTTACAAAATTCAAAAAATCAGAATTAAGAAATTCAGAACCATTATCAGTTCTAATAATCTTAATCCTTTTTGAAAACTGATTTTTTACTAATTTGAAAAAATTCTGAAAATTATGAAATGTTTCAGATTTTGAGTTTTGAAAATATATCCAACACCCTCTAGAAAAATCATCAACAATTGTTAAAAAATATTTCTTATCATTATTATCTACCCGAAAAGGACCCCAAACATCTAGATGAACTAAATCAAAAGCAGATGCAGTTTGTGTATCACTCAAGGGAAATGAATTTCTAGTTTGTTTAGCCCTATGACATGCATCACAAGGTTCTGATTTGCTAAGACTAGAAAAGTTTAAATCACGAGACAACATTTTTAAAATTTGATCAGCAGGATGACCCAAACGTTTATGCCACAAAACAGATGATGCTGTGCTATGACCCACATTGAAAACAAGACCTTCCTTTTCAAGATTTCTTTGCATACAGGAAAACCCTTTACTCATCTTACCAGTCCCCGGCAGTCTTGAAGTTTGTGGGTCCTGCGCAAGATGGGTCGAGTATTTAGATAAAGTAGTATAGTCCTTTGAAACGGAATGAACACGAACACCTGAAAATTTGTCAGAATCAATTTCAGAAGCTTCCGAACAGTCCAGCAATCTTAGCAGCTTGTTGTACTGTTCTATAGAAAATACAGGTGCACCAGCGTTAGAAACAGAATTCCCAATTTCCACATGATTAGTAGATTTGTTTTGATTTCTGCTCCAGCTGTTATTCTTATATGATTTATTGATCTTCGCCATGTTATAATTGTTTGCATTAGCCCAATCAGGATACCCTATCAACTTAAAGCATTTTTCAATCAAGTGACCTCTACCACCACAATGCTTGCATACTAAATTAGAATTATTAGGTCTATTTACAGATTTATTGAGAAAGATAGGCACATAATTATCAGCAGGTAGAGCAACGTTACGATGAGATTCTTCCCTACATACAATATTAAAAGCATGCATGACATCAGGAAGTGGATCAGACATAAGGATGTTGCTTCTAACCATGTGATAAGAATCATTCAATCCCATCAAGAATTCCATAAGTCTAGACTCATTTTCAATCTTAGAATTATGTGCAAAGGCATCACATGTACAAAGTCTATTGCATACAAGAGCATCAAATTCATCCCATAAATGCTGTAATTTTGAATAATACACAGAGACGGAATCATCGCCTTGACGGGCATTAGCAATTTGCTGTTTTAAAGAGTATTTTCTAGACCCATCTACTTTCTTAAAGGTTTTTTCAAGAGACTCCCAAACTTTCGAAGCTAGTTTAGCATAAGTAAATCGATTTCGCAGTTCAGGAGACAATGAGTTTAATAGCCATGACAACACCATAGCATTAGACCGTTCCCATTCTACACCCGATTCCTCATCGGTAGGTTGGCAAGTTTTCCTAACACAAAAACAGTTTTATTTTTACTTGTGAGAGCTAGCAATATGGAGTTAGACCATGCCGCATAGTTCTCAGATCCAGTCAAAACAAGATTAGTTATGGTAGTCACAGCTAAGTCCGATGAATTAAGAAATAGAGGACTTCTTTTATCTATAATAGTGGCTGAACTAGTAGAAGGAGCATCAGAAGACGCAGACATATTTGCAGCAAGGAATATGCACAAGTATATCACAGAGATATGCAACAGTTTGTGAAATAATAGTTAGAATAATATCACCGAATGTCCTTTTGGACCCAGATGTCGATGACAGTTGAGAGGTGGACAACACAGTGTAGGCAAATACAGTGCTCCCTTTGGGCTACGCAGATGTAGATAACAACGAAGCTTTAATTACTTGGTCTTGAATGATCTTGAATCTTTTACAACATGTAATGATGTCTGCAAGATTTCAAAGAAAACATGAACCCTAATCGAACAATAGCACAGCTTATCAATCCAAAGAATAAAAACTTCAGGAAACGTTGGCAAACAAATCAAGAAGTCGTCTTCAAGAACATCAGAATTAAACAGAGGGTAAACTAAGCGGAAACAAAAAAACCCTAAAATGCGAATTTTAAGAAAAGATAGGGTTTCCAGCCAGTAAAAAACACCGATTAAGTGATCGTGGCTCTGATACCATGTTAAAACTCATGGACACTGCAGATCTGAGAACCTCAGTACAGAATTTTGTAACTTAAAGAAGTAGAGGTAAACAAATCACGGAAACTATTATTGAACGATACAGAGTAATACCACACAGGAGTTTACAGATCTTTGCTTATCAGCGATAAACAATGAGATTTACAGAATGATATCTCTTAAAGAAAACCCTGAACTGAAGTTGAAGAACACGAACTCTCAAGAGAAAACATAAAAACTGAAACTGTAGAGAAAAGTAGATTAATTTTATAATCGCCAGGGTTTTCAACTTATATAGATCAAGTAAAGCAGCTAGGCTAGAGCTTCACGAGCAGACTTAATCTGGGCTCAGCAAAGGTTAAAAAAGCCCAAAGAAATTTTCGGCCCAAGAATGCGTTAATGGGTCTCGTTCTTCTTTTAACAGCCAGCGATTAAAGCTGTCGCAACGATGACTCAGAGCAGCCAAGACGTCGTTTCTATAGATATGAGGGTCGTGGCTGATAACGAGCGCATTTTTCACGAGGATTTATGGTTGTATTATGTGGCGCAAACGGAGTCTGGAGAAGAGAGTGGCGCAAATGGTTCTTTGGAATCTTCGATAGATTCATTGGAGAAGAAAAGGGTTAGTTGCGATGGCACGTGCGCTATTTGCGCTGAGGAGTATTCGGAGGGTTTCGAAGCGACTTCCATGTCTTGTAGGCATTTGTTTCACGAGGGATGCATTAAGGAGTGGCTTCGTAGGAGTCTCTTTTGCCTTATCTGTCGTTTCGAAATGCCTGCGATTGATCGCCGCTAGATATTTACCTATTTATGATGTTAGAGGATATTGTAGTTTTATGTTCGAAATGTTCAATTGTTAGGGTTTCTTTTCTTTTTTTTTCTTGATATAGATATTGCTCATTCGAAGAAAAGACACCCACAAAAAATTTACGAAAAAGGAGGCAATCGACCTTGAATATCGACTTTTCATTTAAACCAACACGAACTCCGTAAGGAGACGCTCGGAAGCTGTGTTTCTTCTCGTGTTCGGCACACATTTGCACCAATTCGCAATTTTCCGAGCCGTTAGATACGATATTAATATAATCATAATAGCGGTGAACTATACGAAAATACAACTTATCTAATCTTATTTTAAAAAATCAAGCTAAAAAAAACTTAATAAGTCGATTTTTGTAGCTTCGGTGTTGGGAATGGTGGTGGTCCCCGTGGTGGTCAGTGGGCCCCGCAGCGGAACAGGTCTCGGTTTGGCTCGGTACGACGATCAGGAGAAGTGGGACCCACGGGGTAAATTTGGTGGGACCGCACAGTAACTACCACGGTAAAATTACCGTAAAGGAAGAAAGAACACCAGAATTTTAACGTGGAAAACCCTCTGTTAACGAAGAGGAAAAAACCACGGCCGAGTCGGCAAAATCTTCACTATAGTAAAAACTACAACCCTCGAATTTTTACTATCTCACTTCACTCGTATTTACCTCACACCTCTCTGTGGATGTGGAACCCTATCAGTTTCTGTCTGAACTGATAACCTCACAATTCACTCGAACTACTTCTCTCTATTTAGTAAAACTCGAATGAGCTTGTGATGATAATAACTGAAGAATCCTCAGCCTACTTATAGATGTCTTCAGCTCTTCTGGACCGCTCGAAACGGGTGGCCAGGAATGCGCCGCGTCGCCCTTCAATATCAGCCGTTCATTAAAATAACATTATAATAACATATTATTTTATTTTTTCCTTTTTCTCCTTTGGTTGGCGTCGTCTTTGGATGGCTGGACCAACAATTCTCCCCCTTCCAGCCTCATTCATTATTTGCGGGGAAGATCTCCTACCGCATCAGCGATAGCCCATGCCGGCAACCCCGGCGCATAACTCTGTCTTCTCCTTGGGAATAACCTTCGTCAAAATGTCCGCAACATTCTGATCTGTGTGGATCTTCTGCAGCTTGAACGCTTTCTCCTCAATAGCCAGTCTGAGCCAATGATAACGAACGTCGATGTGTTTCGTCCTCGAGTGATACATAGTATTCTTGCTCAAGTCTAACGCACTTTGACTATCGCAAAATATTATGTACTCCTCCTGCTGAATTCCCAACTCCTGAAGGAATCTCTTCAACCAGAGCATCTCCTTGCCAGCTTCTGTTGCTGCAACATACTCCGCTTCAGTAGTTGATAAAGAGACACATTTTTGTAACCTCGACTCCCATGAGATAGCTCCCCCTGAGAGTGTAAATATGTATCCCGACGTTGACTTTCTGCTGTCGAGATCACCAGCCATATCAGCATCCCTATAGCATGTAAGAAAACATTTACCACTTCCAAATGTTAGGCATAATTTGGAAGTTCCTCTCAGGTACCTCAAGATCCACTTCACTGCTTCCCAATGTGACTTTCCGGGATTTGATAGAAATCGACTCACAACGCCAACTGCATGAGCGATACCTGGCCTCGTACACACCATGGCATACATCAAACATCGACCACTGATGAATATGGAACATCTGAGACATCTTCTCCGTCTTCTGTTGTTGATTGGTCGCGTCGAAAACGGCCAAAAAATAAAATTTATCACCTTAATCACTAATACGAGTATTGCGAAAGTAGGAATCGTCTCCACAGGGAAAATGGATGATTTATTTCTAATTTCAAACTCGATCGATAATAATATTAATAAATAATAGTAATATAATAATAATAATAATAATATTGGGGGGTTTTGTTGACAAAGTTTGGGCGCAATAGTGAACGAGAAATAAAAATATCGAAACTAACGATAATAAAATAATAGTCGAAGGAATTAGCCGCTAAACATATTAATGAAAACGCAACTAAAGTCAATTAATTCTAAAGACATAACGAAATGGACAGAAATAAACTTACGACCGTATGAAATGCTGTCTTCCTCAAAAAAAGCCTCGGACTGTATACGTTTTCTCCCGAGAATAAAAATAGCAGAATAGTTTCTCAACTATCCCACCGTTAATGACTCTTTTTATCATAAATAATTTATAATATATAAAATATTGAGATGTCAACAGCAACTAGTAAAGAATAGCAATAACTCTTAAGATGAAAAGGGAAAAAGTCGATCTCCTCAACAATCGTCTCTGCTCTCTCCTTAATTACTCAAACTCACAATCATATATGCTCTCTCACAAGCTATAAAATAAGAGTATAAGAATGAGAATACTAAACTCTCGATCCTCTCTTTTCAATCTGTAATAGAAAATCAAACATAATAGAAAATCAAACATAATGACAGAAGACAATAGTAGCAATACTGATAAAGAAACAACACTGTTCTCTTCTACTCCCCCTTCAAACTCCACTCTTGCCTCGTGTATATATAGATGTATCTTCCCACGTATGTAAAACAACAATTCCATTTTTTGCGTAGATGTGCTCAGGTACTTTTTTTTATTTCACACACGAAACATTGAAAGCTGAAATCACGTTTCTTTTGCATCTTCGAAGTTTGAAGTCTCCCAGCACAAAATAATCCCTTTATTTGTTTTGTCTGCTTTGAAAACCTTAGATGCTTCCTCTTTAGTTCTTATAGACTAATAATAAAGCCTAAAGCTGTTTTCTTTTGTCGGCTTTCCTTTATTGTCCAACTCTTGTTTGTCAAAGCATCATGATATGCAAACACGCACAATCACATGTGAGGGTCCTCTAGCTTCAATAATTGTGCATGTAGTAGTTGCTCATGGTTGAATAAATCTCCAATCGTCCGGTGCATATAATAAATCGTTAATTGTCTTTTGCAAGTCCTTGAGCATGCACTGTGTTACGAGTCCAATGGTTAGACTGAGCTGATATCGGACCATAGTTTGTAAGACATCGCATCTGTCCAAAAATTCATTTCTGAACCATTTTCCTCGGATATCTGTAAATCAAGAAATATACGCGTAAGTGTAAGATACCCGAGCTAATTTGGATAAATAACATCTGATAACACACGTTTAAGTATGCAAATTATTATTCTATCAAATTCCCCCATACTGAGAGACCATGCTTGTCCTCAAGCATTTACTAAAGTTTGAAAATGCGAATAATTTGATCAAGAGTTTACTGACATGCATTACTTCGTCCTAGAGATAGCAATTATTCACAACAATTGGCACCGAATGATCATATCGAATTTCGACGATCTCAGTAAAGCCTGAACGCGCACAAGTCAACAACTCTCACATGGATTCTCTCAATGCGCTCAAAGTGTTTACGTTGTATATGTGTATATGCTCAAATCAACACTACGAACGATATTACCATAGGCTTGCTAAAGTGTTTACATTGCATTCACATAGCGACTTAAGTGTACAAATCAAGAAGGTCTTTATTTAGGTTGTAATGGGGCTAGGGATTTAGGTAGGATATTTTGGGAAAGTAGGCTAAAATTATCGAACTAGGATGATTGTTTTATCGCTAAGTTCCACGACCATCGCACGACTACTTCTTGATACAGATAAAACAAACTAGCGCCGCATATATTATTTTTTTATGATTTGTTTTTTCTTCGACTATATATATATTTTTTTCTTTTGCGCTTTTTTTTTTTGACCCCTTTTTTTTGGGTAAACCTTTCTGATTTTTTTTTCTTTCTTTCTTTTTTTTTCAGCTATAACTATAGGAATGCTAATAACAAGTATCTAGACACTTCTCAAGCTAATCAATCTCTAGGTCGTGGAACCTTCGCAATTAATAATTCATCTAATCCGATAATGGGTTGAAAAAGAAAGCCAAAAGGATATATATGAGTAAATATAGTGGCTTAATTTCAACAAAAAAAATAAGGCTCAGGCTCAAGTTGGCTCACTAAGCGGATAATATTGAAGGTAGGGTCAGTGTGAGGCCAATGGCTTAATCCTAAGTGCCTTAATCACTTTTGTACACAAAAAGCTGCCAATGATATCAACATGTATAAAAGAGCAAGTTCTAGGATATTCGAAACATATGTGACTCACTCATGAAAGGAAATCGAATATAAAGATAGCATTTTTTTTTAAGCTCGAACCTCGCATATTTAAGTAGGCTTTGTGTCGACTCTTGCACATTCATTCTTTAAATCAATTGAAGAAAAAATGAAAATAATCATCCAATACCAAATCGCTATTCCTAATTGTTTCTCTCTTGTTCTAGTAAATGCATATCGGTTTGCTCTAGACAAAAATTATTCTCATCAACTATCAAGAAAATCTCCCCCACACCTAAACTCTGCATTGTCCTCAATGTAGATTCTAATGAAAATAGTTGCTAGAATCTAAAGATTCCCATCCTAATTTTCATTTTAATATTTCAGAGTAGATGTGAAGAAATGATATAATGATACTGAAAATAAAACTTCCCTGACAATGCTGGAGTCGTAGAGAAATTCCGAGCGAGAGGATATTGGTTCCCGAGCTTAGTGAGATCTTGTAGCATATGTAGACGAGAAACAAGCCCGCTTAATCATCATATAAAACAAAGGTAAAAACATAAGATTGCAATAATAAAAATAAAGTAGGATAATATTGGGTTGCCTCCCAACGAGCGCTTTTCTTTAACGTCTTTGGCTAGACATTGTCGTCGTTCTTTAAATTCATTCATAAATGGGTCGGCTCAGCTTGATCTCTTCAACGCAAGCCAAAAAATTATTCTCAAAATAAGGTTTAAGCCTGTGGCCGTTAACCTTGAAATATTTATCAGAAGACATGCTCTCAATTTCGATAACGCCATTTGAAAAAATATTTTTAACAACGTACGGTCCCATCCAGCGAGATTTGAGTTTACCTGGCATGAATTTTAACCTCGAATTGTAAAGGAGAACTTTTTGTCCTACCATGAAATCTTTTTTATGCAGGAGTTTGTCGTGGAAATGCTTGGTGCGTTCCTTGTACATTCTCGCATTCTCGTAGGCTTCTAGGCGAATTTCTTCAAGTTCCTGTAGCTGAAATTTCCGTTCCTCACCAGCTTTTGTGGCCTCCATGTTGCACTGTTTAACTGCCCAAAAAGCACGATGTTCAATTTCAACAGGTAAATGACACATCTTACCGAAAACCAGGCGATACGGCGACATTCCGATTGGAGTTTTAAAAGCAGTACGGTACGCCCAAAGTGCATCGTCTAATCGCAAGCTCCAATCCTTACGATTCGGGTTCACGGTTTTCTCCAAAATATTCTTGACCTCCCTATTTGAAACTTCAGCTTGTCCGTTTGATTGTGGGTGATAAGTAGTGGCCAATCGATGATGTACTCCGTATTTGCGCATGAGCGCTTCCACCGTGCGATTGCAAAAAAATGCATGCCTTGGTCGCTTATAATTGCACGAGGAATTCCGAACCTACTAAAGATGTTTGATTTAAGAAATCCTACAACAACTTTAGAATCGTTAGTTCGGGTAGCCTTTGCTTCTACCCACTTCGACACATAATCAACGGCAAGCAAGATATAAAGAAAACCAAACGAGCTTGGAAAAGGTCCCATAAAATCCATTCCCCATATATCGAATATTTCACAAACTAAAGTAGGATTTTGTGGCATCTCATCTCTAAAAGAAATTGTACATGTTCTTTGACAATTAGGACAACTCTTCCAAAATAAATAAGCATCTTTAAAAATAGATTCCCAATAAAATCCACAGTCTAAAATCTTTCTAGCTGTTCGTTTAGGTCCGAAATGTTCTCCACATGCATATGTATGACAATGAGTGAGTATATCATTAATTTCATCATTTGCAACACACCTACGTATTATTTGGTCCGAGCCAATTTTCCACAAATATGGCTCATCCCAAATATAATACTTAGAATCACTCTTAATTTTATTTCTCCTTGAAGAACTCAAATATGGAGGTAGCACACCAGTTACCAAATAATTAACTATGTCGGCAAACCAGGGTTCGTGATATTTCTTACCTCGAAGCCGAAATAATTGTTCATCCGGAAATGTTTCAGCAATCGGTAATGGCTCCTCATCACGGATCAAACGGCTCAAGTGGTCCGCAACGGAGTTGTCAACGCCTTTTCGATCTTTGATCTCCCAATCAAACTCTTGAAGCAAAAGGATCCATCGAATCAGGCGTGGTTTAGACTCCTTCTTCGACAGTAGATATTTAAGAGCTGCATGGTCAGAATAAACAATAACTTTAGATCCCAATAAATAAGACCTAAACTTATCAAATGCAAAAACAATAGATAAAAGCTCTTTTTCAGTTGTGGTATAGTTGCATTGTGCCGAGTCAAGCGTCTTTGAAGCATAGTATATGACGTGATTCTTCTTTCCATCCTTCTGTCCAAGTACAGCTCCGACGGCGTACTTGCTCGCATCGCACATAAGCTCGAACGGCAACTCCCAATTTGGAGGTTGAATAACAGGTGCAGTAGTAAGTAACAATTTCAGCTTGTTAAATGCCTCTTTACAGTCGTCCCCAAAATTGAATGGTACGTCATTCTGAAGTAGTCTTGACATCGGTTGAGCGATCTTTGAGAAATCCTTAATAAATCTCCTGTAAAATCCTGCATGACCAAGAAAACTTCGAATTTCTCGAACATTAGTGGGGTATGGCAAATTAGAGATCAAATCGACCTTAGCCTTGTCTACTTCAATTCCTCTTGACGAAACTACATGTCCTAAAACTATTCATTCCTTAACCATAAAGTGACATTTTTCGTAGTTAAGCACAAGATTTTTGTCAATGCATCATTTGAGTACTTCTACTAGATTACCAAGGCAATGATCAAACGAGTCTCCATAAACAGTAAAATCATCCATGAATATTTCAATGCATGTTTCTATTAAATCAGAAAATATGCTCATCATGCATCGTTGAAATGTACCAGGAGCATTACATAAACCAAAAGGCATGCGCCGATATGCAAATGTGCCAAAGGGACATGTGAAAGTAGTTTTCTCTTGATCCTCAGGTGCCACGACAATTTGATAATAACCAGAAAATCCATCGAGGAAACAGAAGAAAGACTTACCTGCCAATCTTTCTAGCATTTGATCAATGAAGGGTAACGGAAAATGATCCTTTCGGGTGGCCGCATTTAACTTACGAAAGTCAATGCACATGCGCCAACCTGTCTCTTTCATAGCTGGATTCAGCTTGCGTTGTGCTTCTCGTATTGGCTTAGAGTCGTGCTCAAGTAGGATCCTGTGCATGCATATCGAGGGGCTTATACCTTTGATGTCGGCCAAAGTTCATCCTATAGCGCTCTTGTATTCCTTCAAAACACGTATCAACTTCTCCTCTTGGGTAGTGGACAAGTCATTTGCAATAATGACTGGCAAAGTTTCTTCATCTCCCAAATAGCAGTACTTAAGATGTTTAGGTAGATCCTTCAGTTCCAACTTCGGTGCCTGTTCTATGGAAGGAACAATCTTTGCGTTAGGAATAGGTAATGAAAACGTGTTCTTATCCGATTGGTCGTGAGCTTCTGGAAGTGAGTGTAATGTCATGAGCGCGTTTCTGACATCTTCGTCCACTTCAAAATGCAAATCTTTTTCTGTTTTTCTATTTTTAATCACATAGTCGAGTGTGTCATTAGTGAAATTACGCTCGAAATCATCTCGAACAAATGCATCGATCATACTAACAGATTCGGGTTCATCAGGATCATAGCATCAAACACATTCATAGTAAGTTTTTCACCATCAAACTCAAAAGTAAGAGTTCCTGAATCAACGTCTATCTTAGTTTTAGCCGTTTTCATGAACGATCTTCCTAATAAAATAACAGCAGAATCAAATGCATGTTCATCACCCATGTCTACAATGTAAAATTCAGCTGGAAAAATAAATTCACCACATTTTACCAACACATCTTCAACCAATCCTTCGGGATAAATAATGGACCTATTTGCTAATTGAATACAAATATCAGTGCACTTAAGAGGTCCCATACTCATCTCATTGAACAATGATAACGGCATAACATTGATAGACGCTCCTAAGTCTAACATGGCATTATTTATTTTTCTCGTCCCTATAGTAACCGAGATAGCAAACATACCTGGGTCCTTACATTTTTGTGGAAGTTTTCGTTGAAGCGCAGCGGAAACATTGTCACTTACTAGGATTTTTCCTTCGGCTTTGTGTTTCCGTTTGTTCGAGCACATTTCCTTTAAAAATTTTGCGTAACGTGGAATCTGCTTGATAGCATCCAAAAGTGGAATGTTGATCTCGACTTTGCTGAAGGTCTCCATTATACTCTTTTCTTCTTCTTCTTGTTTTACCCTAACAAACCTTCCAGGAAAAGGTGGAGGAATAACAACATTAGGTTTATCTATATTAGTGTTATTACTTACCTTCAATCCTTTATCTTTTTGCTTATCACTATGAGTTTTTGAAGGGCCCTCGTCATGAGTTTTTGGTCCTACCTCTTTTCCGTTTCGAAGAGTCATTATACTTACATTTTCCCTTGGGTTGATCTCGACTTGTGCCGGCAGTTTTCCCTTCTCATTCTGTACTTGACTCAATTGCGTGGCCAACTGTGATACTTGCCTTTCTAAATTTTGTACGCTCGAGCGTGTTTCGTTAATGCTCGATCGAGTTTCCTGTTGAAAAATGGCAGTACTAGTTGCTAAATTCTTAACAATATCCTCCAAAGACATACCTGGTTTTGATGGTGCGGCTTGTTGAGGAGGATTTGGTGGTCTTGGTGCTTGCTGCGTAAAACCTGGCGGTCGATTTCCGTAGATTGGGGTGGTCACGCCATCCGGGATTGTATTGACTCGAGTATGGATCATAGCGTCTTTGAGATGGTCCTGTGTATCCTCCAATTGCATTGGCTTGCTCGCTAGGATCAAATTGAAGTGAAGGACAATTTGCTGTTGTATGTCGAGCAAATGTACATATACCACAAGCCTTTACCTGACTTGTCTTTCCAATCACAAGTTTTTCCACAAGAGACGTTAGCGAATATAATTTTTGCTCAAACGAAGTAGTATTTACCTCGTTCATCCTGTGTTGTCCTACGTCTTGACGTGTTCCAAATTGTTGTGCATTCGTAGTCATGCTTGAGATAAGCCGACGTGCTTCGTCAGCCGTTTTATCGACTAGCGCTCCTCCACTTGCTGCATCAATCATGTTTCTCTCCATGGGTAGCAATCCTTCGTAGAAATATTGGATAAGCGCCAATTCTGAAATTTGGTGATATGGACAGCTTGCGCACAACCGCTTGAATCTTTCCCAGTATTCGTGCAGAGTTTCTCCGATCATTTGTCGAATCCCATATATCTCCTTTCGAATGTTAGCGGCACGAGATGCAGGAAAAATTTTTGCAAGGAATTGTTTTTTAAGTTCGGCCCACGTAGTAATCGAACCTGATGGTAAGTAGTATAACCAGTCTTTTGCGTGATCCGCCAACGAGAATGGAAATGCGCGAAGACTTATCTGATCTTCTGTGACCCCGTTTGGTTTCATTGTTGAGCAAACCATGTGAAACTCCTTTAAGTGCTTGTGCGGATCCTCACCTGCGTTACCACGAAAAGTAGGAAGTAAATGGATTAAACCCGATTTTAACTCAAAAGGTGTTTGAAGAAATAGGGAATTCAATGCAGAGCGGCCGTTGATTAACATCCGGCGTAGCCATATCCCTCAACGTAAGACGGAGTGGTTGTTGCTGTTCGGTTTCCTCCATGTCGCTTGTTGAAAATTCCTGTTCGGATTCCGTGCTGGATATTGATATAGTCGAATCTTTTTGCCTTTTTGTTTTTCGATTCGCCTTCGCGGTCCTCTCGATTTCTGGATCAAATACTAGTATACCTGTTCGAGAAGATCGGGGCATAAACTAGAACAAAAAAATCGAATTAAAAACAGAAGTAAATCAGTAGACACCACCTTCCCCGGCAACGGCGCCAAAATTTGGTCGCGTCGAAAACGGCCAAAAAATAAAATTTATCACCTTAATCACTAATACGAGTATAGCGAAAGTAGGAATCGTCTCCACAGGGAAAATGGATGATTTATTTCTAATTTCAAACTCGATCGATAATAATAATATTAATAAATAATAGTAATATAATAATAATAATAATATTGGGGGGGTTTTGTTGACAAAGTTTGGGCACAATAGTGAACGAGAAATAAAAATATCGAAACTAACGATAATAAAATAATAGTCGAAGGAATTAGCCGCTAAACATATTAATGAAAACGCAACTAAAGTCAATTAATTCTAAAGACATAACGAAATGGACAGAAATAAACTTACGACCGTATGAAATGCTGTCTTCCTCAAAAAAAGCCTCGGACTGTATACGTTTTCTCCCGAGAATAAAAATATCAGAATAGTTTCTCAATTATCCCACCGTTAATGACTCTTTTTATCATAAATAATTTATAATATATAAAATATTGAGATGTCAACAGCAACTAGAAAAGAATAGCAATAACTCTTAAGATGAAAAGGGAAAAAGTCGATCTCCTCAACAATCGTCTCTGCTCTCTCCTTAATTACTCAAACTCACAATCATATATGCTCTCTCACAAGCTATAAAATAAGAGTATAAGAATGAGAATACTAAACTCTCGATCCTCTCTTTTCAATCTGTAATAGAAAATCAAACATAATGACAGAAGACAATAGTAGCAATACTGATAAAGAAACAACACTGTTCTCTTCTACCCCCCTTCAAACTCCACTCTTGCCTCGTGTATATATAGATGTATCTTCCCACGTATGTAAAACAACAATTCCATTTTTTGCGTAGATGTGCTCAGGTACTTTTTTTATTTCACACACGAAACATTGAAAGCTGAAATCACGTTTCTTTTGCATCTTCGAAGTTTGAAGTCTCCCAGCACAAAATAATCCCTTTATTTGTTTTGTCTGCTTTGAAAACCTTGGATGCTTCCTCTTTAGTTCTTATAGACTAATAATAAAGCCTAAAGCTGTTTTCTTTTATCGGCTTTCCTTTATTGTCCAACTCTCGTTTGTCAAAGCATAATGATATGCAAACACGCACAATCACATGTGAGGGTCCTCTAGCTTCAATAATTGTGCATGTAGTAGTTGCTCATGGTTGAATAAATCTCCAATCGTCCGGTGCATATAATAAATCGTTAATTGTCTTTTGCAAGTCCTTGAGCATGCACTGTGTTACGAGTCCAATGGTTAGACTGAGCTGATATCGGACCATAGTTTGTAAAACATCGCATCTGTCCAAAAATTCATTTCTGAACCATTTTCCTCGGATATCTGTAAATCAAGAAATATACGCGTAAGTGTAAGATAACCGAGCTAATTTGGATAAATAACATCTGATAACACACGTTTAAGTATGCAAATTATTATTCTATCATTGATGGACCGAATTTCTTTCGCAACTGAAAGTGCGCGGCAAGTGGCGTGCTAACCGGCTTAGCATCCTTCATATTGAACCTCTCTAGAACTCGTTCAATATAGCGCTCCTGGGATAACCACAATTTCCCAGCTTTTCGATCTCGGATAATCTCCATTCCGAGAATCCGCTTTGCCGAACCCAAATCCTTCATGTCAAACGTCTTTGACAAATCTTTCTTCAACCTCTTAATTATCTCTGCATCTTGTCCGACAATTAACATATCATCAATATACAGGAGAAGAATAATCAATTTACCGTTAGAGTATCTCCGGACGTAAACACATGGATCTGCATCTGTTCTCTTGAACCCCTGATGCACCATGAAAGAATCAAATTTCTTGTACCACTACCGTGGAGCTTGTTTCAGACCGTACAAGCTTTTCTTCAGCCGGCAGACCATGTCCTCTTTACCTCTAACCTCGAACCCTTCTGGTTGTTCCATATATATCTCTCATCAAGATCACCATGCAAGAATGCGGTCTTCACGTCGAGTTGCTCCAAGTGAAGATCCATGGTAGCAGCTAGTCCCAGTATGACTCTGATTGAACTCATCTTCACGACCGGTGAAAATATCTCATCAAAGTCGATCCTCTTCCTCTGAGTGAAACCTTTGACCACTAATCGAGCCTTGTATCTGATCAGCTTGCCATCATCTTTCTTCAATTTGTACACCCATTTGTTCTTGAGTGTCTTCTTTCCTTTTGGCAATCGAACTAACTCGTACGTATCATTCTTCTTCAGAGAATCCATCTCCTCTTGCATGGCCTTTGTCCAACAATCTTTGTCCCTACAAGATTGTACTTCTTGAAATCTCTCCAGCTCCCCCTCGTCAGTAATCAAAATATAATCAGAACTCGGATACCTCGTAGATGGTTGGCGTTCCCTAGTTGACCTTCTCAGCTGAGGATCAACTGCTTCTTGCACATCCGAAAGCTCCCCCTGCTCAGTACCTTCAGTGTGTTCATCTACGACAGGTTCATCATCATCATCAATGGCTGGCTCTTCTGGTTCAGGTTCTGATTGATGCATTCCTTCCTCCGTGGCACCGTCAAATGGAATGCTGACTGGTGTATCGTCAACACCGCCACCTGTGGATTTCGCCGCATCCACCTCTGAGTCGCCCATGGTCTCATGCTCATGGAATACTACGTTGCGACTTCGAACAATCTTCTTCTTCTTTGGATCCCAAAGTCTGTAGCCGAACTCCTCGTCTCCGTACCCAACAAAGATGCAACGATTCGATTTATCATCGAGCTTCGATCTTTGTTCCTTCGGTACATGCATGAATGCCTTGCAGCCAAACACTCTCAAATGCGAGAGATGTCTCTACCGGTCCACACCTTCTCTGGTATATCGAAATCCAACGCCGATGAAGGTAGTCAGTTGATAAGATAGATTGCAGTGTTGACAGCTTCCCCCCAAAATGACTTTGATAGATTAGCCACTTTGAGCATCGCTCGGACTCTCTCCATAATGGTTCGGTTCATTCTCTCCGCGACACCATTCTGCTGAGGAGTGCCAGGAACTGTCTTCTCATGCCTAATGCCCTGCTTCGTGGAATAATCTCTGAACACCCGAGAGATGTATTCACCACCATTATCTGTGCGAAGACACTTTAGAGGCATTCCCGTTTCTCTTTCCACCATCGCATGGAACTTCTTAGAATAGTAGAACACCTGGTCCTTCGTCCGCAACAGATATACCCAGGTCTTGCGAGACGCATCATCAATGAAGGTCAGAAAATATTTACTGCCTCCCAAAGATTCGACTTCTATGGGTCCGCATACGTCAGAGTGTACCAACTCCAACTTCTTCATTCGTCTGGTTAAGTTCTTCGCGAATGAAACTCTATGTTGCTTCCCAAATAAACAATAATCGCAGGGGTTCATCGCTTTCTCCTTGGCTACTGGTATGAGGGACTTTTTAGCCAAGACATTCAACCCCTTCTCTCGTACGTGCACCAGCCGTCTGTGCCACAAATTTGGAGAAGCATCATCTTCAACTGCGTTCAGTTGGTTAGCACATATCGTCGCGTGCATCTTGTACAGCGAGCAGTATAGCTTTCCTCTCGCTACCACCAATGATCCCTTGGTGAGTTTCCAGTTGCCATTCCCCATCTCGTTATAGTATCCTTCGTTGTCCAGCACCTTCACAAAAACTAGGTTGAGACGCAGGTCTGGTATGTGTCGCGCATCTTTCAGCCGTAGTGTGCACCCTACGCTCGTTTGGATACAAATATCACCGATCCCCACTATTTTAGAAACACTTTGGTTACCCATCTTGGTAGTGCCAAAGTTTCCCGCATTATATGTGGAGAAGTATTCACGCCTTGGAACACAGTGGTAGGAGGCACCAGAGTCCACTATCCATTCGGTGCTTGCATCCGCAACATGAGAGCAGTCTGCTTCATTCACCAGAGTAACCTCTCCACCATCAGCGATTGCAGACGTGTTCTTGTCATCGTCTTGTTTCTGTTTTCCGTTGAGAAGTCTACAGTTTCTTTGTATGTGGCCAACTTTTCCACAATGGTAGCACTTCCTCATCTCCCTGGACTTGGATCTATTTTTGGACTTGTCATATCCTTTTGGTCCTCTACTCTTGCTCCGACCCCTATTCTCCGTGACAAGGGCCTGATTTCCCGTACTGGTACTGGCAGCATCCTTTCGTCGCAGCTCTTCATTGTAGTCTGTTTTTCACCATCTCCATCGTAACTTTACCGCTTGGTGCCGAGTTAGTGAGTGATACCACCAACGTATCCCAGCTATCAGGTAGAGATCCCAGTAGTAGACATGCTTGTAGCTCATCATCAAGGACTAGACCGGCACTTGTGAGTTGAGTTACCAGCCCTTCGAAGTCATTCAGATGTTCAGCAACTGATCGTCCCTCGTTCAGCTTCACATTCATGAGTTTTCGCATCATGAATACCTTGCTTAGCGCATTTGTCACCTCGTACATACCCTCCAATTTCGTCCAGAGTTTGTAGGGGTCTGTCTCATTTCGGACGTGGTTGTAGAGGCTAATGTCCACCCATTGGCGGATCACAGCTAGCGTCTTTTCTCTACAATTTCTTCCATTGGTCAGCCTTCCCACCTTCGGGCATCTTGCCTTCATTTTCCTTTGCAATAAAGATAATCCTCCATCCTTTATTTCCATATGGAGTAATTCGTTACTGTCAGCTTGATCATTCCTCCGTCGTTTTCCATGGCCGTCAAAATTACCAGCAACCTACTAGTATCTTTTCTGATGTGGAAGATCAGTCAAAGCTGCAACCACAGAGCATACTCAGAATACTATCAGGCTCTGATACCACTTGTTGGGAATGGTGGTGGTCCCCGCGGTGGTCAGTGGGCCCCGCAGTGGAACAGGTCTCGGTTTGGCTCGGTACGACGATCAGGAGAAGTGGGACCCACGGGGTAAATTCGGTGGGACCGCACAGTAACTACCACGGTAAAATTACCGTAAAGTAAGAAAGAACTCCAGAATTTTAACGTGGAAAACCCTCGGTTAACGAAGAGGAAAAAACCACGGCCGAGTCGGCAAAATCTTCACTATAGTAAAAATTACAACCCTCGAATTTTTACTATCTCACTTTTACCACTCGTATTTACCTCACACCTCTCTGTGGATGTGGAACCCTATCAGTTTCTGCCTGAACTGATAACCTCACAATTCACTCGAACTACTTCTCTCTATTTAGTAAAACTCGAATGAGCTTGTGATGATAATAACTGAAGAATCCTTCCTATTTATAGATGTTTTCATCTCTTCTGGACCGCTCGAAACGGGTGGCCAGGAATGCGCCGCGTCGCCCTTCAATATCAGCCGTTCATTAAAATAATATTATAATAACATATTATTTTCTTTTTTCCTTTTTCTCCTTTGGTTGGCGTCGTCTTTGGATGGCTGGACCAACATTCGGTTCATATCTCGATAATAATCATAGGCCTGAAAGTATACAATGAAACAAGAAAACACAAGCAGCTAATCCTCAAAGCACATAATGTCCTGGAACTAATTTTCAAGAGAAATATCTTCACGGAAAAATTCACTAAAAATAAATAATATCTGGACAAGTTAGAACAACGAATGTTAACTAATAATGCAAAATCTCAAATACAAGACCTGATAATCTGTTTACGACAATTGAAATGATCACTCATTTAAAAGATAATCCCACGATTTTCAACAAGATGGGAAGATCATTAAACCTCAATTATCAACATTCCTTTTCCAAAACCAATTCATTTAATTTACTACAACCGAAACGATTACTCATTTAAAATAAATCCCCCGAAAATCAACAACGATGGAACATCATTAAACTTCAATTATCAACATTCCTTTTTCCAAAACAGATTCAAATTCTATTACACAACGAATTAATTCATCAATTTATCTATTCACACACACACACACACCCCTACATACATACATTACATACAAACGCTCCCACATTCTATACTCTCCTTACACAAAGCACGCATTTCTTCACCTCAACAAAAACCCTAAGAAAAATACATGGAAGAAGAATCTTCGAAATAAACGAATCATATCACTTCGACGACATAAGCCACTCGGAGATCTTAGAACAAATGCTCATATACACTTCCACAGAAATCATAAACCCTAGAAAACTATCGCCGCAAATGCAAATCGTCTTCAATTTCTCATGCGCAGAAAACAATAAGGAGCTCATAAAGGACCGACATTCATCGGTCCCACGCCTCCTTCGATCCATACAAATTCCGCCCAAGGTTAAAGGCTCAGTTGGCCTCGACCTTCAGACGTTCTTGAGGCAAAAAAGAGCGCAAAAAATAATAAGGAGAGCACTCGCAAGTTGGGTCCCTTCGGCCCTTCACCGAAGGGAGCTGAGCTATTATGAAAAGATATCTCACAGAGTGAAGAGAGAATAGGGAAAAATAGAGAGAAATAATAATAGAGAATTTGTCTAGTTTTTCTACGGCTATAGAGAGAGAGGTTGAAGGTTTTCTCCTTTATAGATTGAGAGGTTGTAACTCATAGATTTCCTCTATAATGGATGCTTCTTTCTTGTCCGTGGTTTTTACCCCTATTTGTTTGAGGGGTTTTTCACGTTAAATCTCGGTGTCCACTTTTATCTGTAATTCTTTAAATATTTAGCTGTTATTACTTGACCGGATCGGCTGCCATACAAACAATTGGTACAAGAGCCTAGTTTGGGTTTCATATATCTATTTATCATATGCTCTGTAGTTGCCATTGTGGAAATTAAAGATAAAGGCAATCTTGCGAAAGAACGGCTGTCTGGAGGCTATTGATGGAAAACTAGTACAGTGATAGGCGAAAAAGGAAAATGGTACAAGATGGACGGAAGCGCTATCACAAATCTCCATATAGCACTAGCAGATGAGATATTGTCCAACGTCTAAGAAAAAAATCAGCAAAGGAGATATGGGACCACTCAACCAATCTTACGAGCCGATGTCGTTAGACAACAAAATATTTTTGAAAAGAAAATTGTTCATCTTGAGAATGTCTGAATCTACTCCGATGATGGAGCATCTCAACGTCTTGAATACTCTATTTTTCCAGCTAATATCGTTGGGATATAAAATGGAGGCTAACGCACGGAAATTCTTCTTCAAAGTCTGCCTGATTCTTTTGATCAACTCAACATCAACTTGACGAACACCGCCAAAGATCTGGTCTTCAATAACATCATAGCTGCTATTCTCGAAGAAGAAAATCCACGAAAGAATAAGGAGGACCAGTAAGCAGGCTCTCAACAGGTGGAAGCTTTGACGGTGATGAGAGGGAGATCAATGGAACATGGTTTAAGTGAGAGTCACACTCAAGGCATGGAGAAATCAAGAAGTAAGAAGAAGGATATGAAATGCTAGCAATGTGAAAAGAAAGGGTCACTTGAAGAAGGATTGTTGGAACCTGAAGAATTCCAATCCTCAAGGAAATCTGGCAAACGCGCTAGGTTGAGTCGTATTGTGTAACGAAGCAGCTATCTCAACGGAGAGCAGGAAGGCGTAAGATGAGATATGAATTTTGACTTGGGCGCGACCTATCATATGACCTCTAGAAGAGACTAGTTCAACCACTACGAACCTATCTTAAGAGGATCTGTATACAGTTGCGAAGATAATGCCTTAAAGATTGCAGACATTGGAACCATGAGGTTGACGTTGCACGACGGTACAATTTGCACTATTTAAGGAGTGCGGCACGTGGAAGGTCTAAAAAGAATTTATTGTATGTGGGACAGCTCGATGATCTTGGCTGTAAAATCAAAATTTGGGGAGGAATAATGAAAATATTCTGCGGAGCACTTGTAGTCATGAAAGGTGAAGATGTTGCTGCAAACCTGTGTTGGGAGAGGCTATACAAGAAGGGGAAGCGTATGTGGCTTCAGGAATTCAAGCGAAAGATCTACTATGCTATGGCATTAGAAGCCCGGGCATATGTTGGAACAAGGAATGAAAATTCTTGCAGACCAGAATCTACTTCTGGGTCCCATGAAGGTGTTCACTATCATTTTGTGAGCATTGCATATCAAACAAGTAGCATCGACTACTGTCCAACACATCAAATTCTGGAAGCAATGATGTTCTAGGATTGGTTCACTTTGATGTATGCCAGTCACCGGTTTTATCCCGAGGAGGAGGGAAGTATTTCGTGCATTCATCGACGATTACTCCCGGAGCTGTTGGGTGTCTGTCATACAACAGTAAGGGAGATGTGTTCGTTACCTTCAAAATTTCAAGTCTCGGTCGAACTTGATATATGAAAGAAAATCAAATGTTTGAGGACTGATAATGGAGGAGGATATACTGTCATGGAATTTGATAGCTTCTACAAAAGGAAAGGCATCAAAAGACACTTCACTACGGCGTATACTCACAACAAAATGGAGTGGCGGAGCAAATGAACGGGACATAGAATGAGAAGTATCAATGATCGAAGCAACGAACGCCTAATATCCTTTATGTATTAATTTATGGGATGGGACGTTACAAAGTGTACGCCATGCACAACTCCCAACAAACTACGAAGTTGGATTTGAAGTCCAAGAAATGTTTGTTCTTGGCGTATGCTGATGGTGTGAAAGGGTATCGCCTGTAGGATCCCACTGCCCACAAGGTTGTCATCAGCAGGGAAGTTATCTTCTTAGAAGATAAACTAATCGAAGGAAATGATACCACTACAAAGGAAAGCCCAGAAACTATGACGATTCAGGTGAAACAAAAGTATGTGGAACAGATTCTTCTGAAGCTGCACCAGAGCACGAGGAAGGGCCAAGCGACTCTTCAGAGCAAGAACTTAGAAGGGGCACGCGCAAAGGAGCTGCACCATCCTGGCATGAAGATTACAATATGGTTAGCAACATTGCATATTGTCTTCTAACTAATGACGGAGAGCCATCAACCCTTCAAGAAGCACTAAACAGTCCAGATGTAGATCAGTGGTTGGCGGTAGGGGTGTTCATTATTGGGTGACCCAATTAACCTACCAGAACCGAATTGAATTTGGCTTATTTGGTTTGGTTAATTCGGGGATTGGGTGGGATAAAACATTTGGGGCCCACTCGAAACCTGAATAACATATTATTTTTAAATTTTTAGTTATATGTAAATATATTTTAATATAAAATGATGTAAAACCATGCTACTTGATTTTTCTAGAATATATCTCTATCTTTACTATCAGAATTTGCTATTGTGTATTGAAAATTTATTGGATTTTTAATTTGTAATTAATTTGTATGTTATGTATTTGAAATTCAGTTTTTAACCTAACCAAACCGAATAACCCGAAAGCTTATCCGAGTGGTTTGGTTTGTGTTGTATTATTCTGGTTTGGTTTGTGGCCGGGTGACACGCTCAAATACTAGCAAGTGTAATAGGTAGTGCAATTAGTAAAACGGACGAAGTCCGAGTATCGATCCACGAAGACAACTCTATTAATTCTAAGATAATATTCCTAATTCTAATTTAGACTAACAGAATTTTTATAGTTTTGATGATTTGATAAAAGAGATCAAAGACGCAAATAATCAACGCAAATAAAATAGATGAGAATAGAGCAGTTGACAACGACATGATTAAGACACATGCTCGACACGAACTACTCCTACGTCTTCATGCAATCTAACCTATCTAATCAACATGTATCAACTCAAGGGAGAATTTCCTAATATATGTGCTACCCGTTATTCACGTAACTAACACCCCTACATGAATAGTTAACCAATCAACTATATTCCTATATGACTGTAGTTCCTATACGTGCATTTGATCTTCGTGAAATTCTCCGAGTTTAGGTGTTTATCGGCGCCTAAGATCTCAAAAACACACATACGAAACCGAATTTCATCTCTGGTCGGTTTTACGTAGTGGTGTTCGATACTTGATCTAACCTTTCTAATCACCTTTTCGGTCTCATGTACTAGGTCAAGAATCGTGTGCGCGGTGGCCGATCACACACACGCGAGTAAGCTCAAACAAAGAACACATAACTTAAATCATATGATTAAATAAGATAGTAGTAACATTAATATGTAGTCATAATCCGACCTCACACGGCCTCAGTCAAAAACGAAATTAAGCTAGCATATTATACGAAAACCACAATGAATCAAAAGAAAATATTGTCGAAAACGAAATATTAAAATGTAAGAACTTCGCCCTTTTTCGGTGCTCGACTTGTCCCGCTCTTGGCCGTCGTACGCCTCTTTATTATCAGTCGTCAATCTCTGCTCCTTTTCCCGTATTCGCTTGAGGCTCTTTATAGGAAAGCCCTCCAGATCTTTTCGCATATATTCAAGACTTTCAATCAGAGATCAAAATAGTTTATTTGACTTTATTCTTTCTTCAAAGTCGTCCATGTAGCATCGATTACCGAATAACTCTGCCTCCCTCAAGTCTCATGCGTTATTCTTGGGAAAAATATTATCTACTTTCCTTGACTTATTCTTCACGTGATCTTGTCTCCAAAAATAGGAAAATATGGTAAAATTGCAGGTTCGCCCCAATTTTTCTGAAAATTACAAAAAGGTACCCGAAGTGCTAAAGGCATATGCATGGTAGCGCGGTTGATAGTCTTTTTTTTTTATGTTGAATCTTCCCTCTTTGATCTATTTCACTCTAATATCGGTCAAACAAGAGATAATGCACATGAGCATAGGATACTCAAGTTATAGTGTAACTTGGGTAATGGTCTTTGAATGAGTAATGGTCTTTTACGTGGTACAAATATAGTGTAAAATCCCAACTTATCAACAACCTCCGTACTAGCTTCGATCGTCCTCGATCATAAAACCGGAATAAAACCAAATAAAGTTAGGATTTTAAACCATCGGTCGATGAAATTCTCCCGTTTCGTCTCAAAAAACGTAAAAGAATGTCGAGATAATCATCAACTAATAAGTTATCTAGTCAAAACATGAAGCGTGAGGTAATAGGTCACAATCTTATCACAGCATAAAAGACGTTTTCAGATTCATACAACGCATCAATCGACAACTCTCACGATGATCGCTCAAGTCGCTCGAGGTGTTTTCAAAGGGATCTGTATAAAGACTCTCAATTCACGACGTGAAAAGACATTACTCTATGCTAGAAAATATATCAATCACATCGTAGTCACATGTAGAAGTCATGCACGAATCAAAGGGTCTTTAATCAAAGGTTGAAACGGGGTCGGGTTTTGAAAGGTGCGTCATGTAGGAAAGTGAGCTAAAGTTCCACACGTGTCAATCATCGAATCGCTCTTCTCACCACTTATTTCGCTCTTCTAAGGTCGTGCCTATTTTTCACTCGAATCGTCCTTTTTTCTTTTCTAGCTCTTCTAGCTTGTTCCCCTTTTTTTCGCTTCTTTTTCTTTTTCTTTTTCTTTTGTTAGCCCCTCCTATCTTTTTTTTCTACGTCATATCGAAGGATGAGGTTTCTAGTTCGCAGCAATATTATGACAGATATCTATATCATAGGACGGGTTCATAACTAACATGCATTGACGATTAGCTCATTCTCAACCAACAACCGTTTTTCACGATATCAATAAATTAACACGTTGATATGGGTTGTATAGGCTAAATTTGAGGCAACCATACTAATTATATGGGCTCAAAATCAACAAATAAGTCAAATAAGGCTCTAAGGGACTCACTAAGTGGTAAATACGTAAGGCAGGGAAATATTTAGGCCAATGACACAATCCGAGTGCCCTTCTCATTTTCGCAAAAATCCACATAGTGACTATTGACATGCATAACAGAGCAAGTTCGAAAATATTCAGTCCATGCGTATCACACAAGAACAAACACCGAGCATAATGAGTTGCTCTGAATTTTTTTTCTGAAGGCTCGAGAACTGACTGTATTTGTACTTCATGATACGCAATATTCTCCTAAAATAGTCAATATAGCCAAGATGCTAATATCACGACAATACAACATGTGAGACTATCACAGTCTATTCACCGAATCATATCACGACACGGTAAAATTTTAAATTGTTTCATCATTGATCCACAAACGACGTTCAAATCGCACCTTCATCATTTATACCCACTAAAATGACCGAAATACATCGATACCTAAATATGTAAGCATATTAAATCTAGCATGTGTCACATCCCACCCCCAAACTAAATAGCACATTGTCCTCAATGTGTAAACTAAAATCAAAGAGAGAGTTGAAGTGACACTGCCTTGAATTTCAGGTCGATCGATGTAGAAGACTTTGTTGCTCCACATTAAAACAAGCAATCTTCGCGAACTGACCACCATCAAACTAATTATGATCCTGCGAGAAAACATGAGACGGCACGATGAGAGCAAATTTTTATTAGCAAAAAAATAGGACGAAAGCTAAATAGGACTGAAATATAATATAGTATATATGCATTGATAGGCCTTGGGTTGCCTCCCAAGAAGCGCTGTTTTTATAGTCGTTAGCTCGACTCTCATTCGTTTTGAATGTCCACGACTTTGTATGCTCAGTAGAAGCATTGAACACCTTGATTTCATCATTTTGGAGAGAAGTTTGATCTTGGAATGATATAACTTTTTGTGGTTGCAATCTCTAACTCTCTCCATAATTCGACTTTCTGCTCCCATATAATATCGAAATCAGATCAATTCGCGATCCAAACTTTTGGCGAACCGAGTATTCAAACCAATTCGTGAATTAGACTTTACTAATTCGTGAACGCTGAACGAATCCGTAAACCACAACTCAATTCACAGTCCAAGCCAAATTTCAATTCGCGAATCATAGTCTTAGCCCAATTCGTGAATGAAAGTTTGAAATTTCAAATTCCTATATCAAATCTCATAAGTCAATTTTGTTTTTTCATCTTTGACTCAAGTTCTTCGATTCAAATATCTTATTTTCGTCACATCACACGTCAACGATCATATCCATAACACAAAAAATGGATGCCTTAAGCATGGAAAATGATATGAGACCTCCCGTCATCCGACACGGCGAGTACGTCGTATGGAAGATGAGGTTCATCAACTTCATTGAGAGAAAGGACAATTCTGAGAACTTGCTGGAATCAATCTATGATGGACGTGCTCAATTCTGGACCATAATCCCAGCCACGTCTACCAGCTCTCCTCCAAGAGAAGAACAAAGCATTTTGAAGACCCTCGACCAATAAACAGATGAAGAGAAACTGCGACATAAGGCTGATCAAGTTGCAAAGTCATACCTAATCCAGGCCATCCCCAATGACATCCTCATGCAGCTCGAATGCGGTGAAAGCGGCAAAGAATTGTGGGACGCTCTGAGGATCATGATGTAGGGAACAGAGGTCAACACAATGGCAAGGATGGCAAATACCCTCATATCTTACCATTGCTTTCAGGCAATC
Source organism: Craterostigma plantagineum (assembly GCA_027422505.1). Taxonomy (NCBI): domain Eukaryota; kingdom Viridiplantae; phylum Streptophyta; class Magnoliopsida; order Lamiales; family Linderniaceae; genus Craterostigma; species Craterostigma plantagineum. The sequence goes on from JAPQWV010000012.1 coordinate 22,157,933, forward strand.
AGGGAAGAAAGTCTTCAAGACCAACCGATTCCTCATTCTGCTAAATGAGTTGAAGATGAATAGAGTAACGAAAATGTAATGGAGATCAATATCAAGTTCCTCAGATCGCTTCGACCAGAATAGAAGCGACTGCAATAATAATGGGACAAATGAACGACTTAACCATGATCAGCATCCACACGTTATTCGACTGCCTCAACCAACACTCCAACTATGTGGAGAAAAAGAGGGAGGAAACTAGACCAGCTGGAAGCAACACGCTCGCACTCATGTCTGAACGACCACCCAGAAGGCCATGAAGGACAAGGAGATTATGCAATCATCCCAAATTTCAGAGGAAGAAGATTCAGACTCTGATTGGGAACTCAAGGAGCTCACAAAACATGGGGAACTCGAGGAGCTCACAAAGCAACTTGCATTGATCTCAAACTTTGTGAAGAAGAAACTCTATAAGAAGCGTGGATCCTCATCCAACTGACAGAGAACTTCTTCTAATACAAAGGGAAAGGCTCAAGAAGAAGAAGCTGGGCCTGCGATTGCCTCTCAAGCCGAAAAATGCTTTAACTGCGGGAAGTCTGGACATTTTGCAAGGTAGTGCAGAATGCCTAAGAAAATGGATACCAATTATTATCGAAGAAAAGTTCAATTGGCCGAGCATAAGGAGAATGGAATGGTCTTGATGGCTGAACAAGATCATTGGCTTGAGGGCACCTCGAACAGCAAGGAAGAGAACATGGCATTGATGGCCAGACTGGATGAGGAGGAGGACGAATCTGAAACTTTGGAACGCGGCTCAGAAAGGGTATGGGCGGTTGAGTAAACCAATCTGATTATGACTCCCTACTAAAATGAAAGATGAGTTCATGACCCTATTTAAGTTGATCAGACAGTGCAGGTAAGATTTTGCATGTGAGAAAAATCGAGTATTAGTAGCTAATGAGAAAGTCGCAAAGATGGAAGCTCAGATGCTAAAATCCGAAGCTAAATCCAAGGATTTAACAAACAAAATGAGGTCCAATAAAGAAAAAAACGATAGACGCGTTAGCTAAATATGACTTGATCTCTGAGGACAGGGAAAGACTGTACTCCAAGATAAAAAAATTGGAGAACCTCATAACCCATCGAGGACAGACATAACAGACCATTTTCTTGAACAAACTTGTGGACTTTGATTTTTATAATCCTCATAAGGGACTCAGTTTTGAAAACCCATGTATTTTAAAGCAAGGCATAACCAATGCACTGATAAACGTATTTTCTTACGTTTATATATGTTACATTTAAGTCGTTTGCATGATAAGTGAAGCCGTTTGGATTATTTTTGTGCTATGATATGGTTTCACAACAAAATAAAACGTTTTACGGCAGTTTTGCGACAGTTTTTTATTTCTCAATGATCACGGGGTAAACGATGTCCGATGGACCTGCAATTTTAACCATAGATAAAGGACTCGTAAATCTTGAATCTGACCGGACGGATTTTCAATCCGAGTTCTATATTGGGAGATATGAATTTTTTAACGTGCTGCTGTTTTGCAGGAAACCAGTCACGGCCGTGAATGATTTGTACGAGGCCGTGAAGCGCACCAGAGAGCCATTTTCTTGCCCGATTGTGTCACGGCCGTGAACATTGACCAACCAGGCCGTGAAGGGTGCTTCATGGCCGTGAAAGGGGGTGCTTGAGGCCGTGAATGAGGGCAGAAAGCCATTTTTAAGCCCCGAACTCTTCACGGCCGTGAATGGTGGCTACCTAAGCCTTGAACACGGGCAGAGACATTGTTTTCTTCAGGTGTGGTCACGGCCGTGAAGATGCATAGAAGAGCCCGTGAACATCCCGTGTGGACATGTTTAAAGTCAAGAACATACAAAGAAGTAACTTTAATTTATTTTATCTTCTTAAGAGCTAAACCAGGGACAAGGATCTGCTTTTGGGGGCTGAAACGGATGCAATTACGACTTTGGAGGCTACAATCTTTCAAGCATGAGAGACAAGAAATCTGATTTTGGCAACTCCCTGGAACTTACGTTGAAAGAAGAACACAAATCTTTGAAGATAAGATTTTCTCATATTTTGCATTGCTCAAGAAAGATGACGAAGGAAGGAGAAACCTCTATATATAGAGCCAATGTAATGAGAAGAAGGAAGAGAGGTACGTGAAAGACCAATATAAGATCATATATACATACACATAGTCACATACACCCAAAGTTCGTGAATGCGTACGTCGAAGATCTCGACATGATGGGGGAGTACGCATGGGGAAGGGTGGTACACGAGTTTTTGGTCGCTGAGATAAAGCAAATGGCTGCGAATTCGATGTGGATCGACTCGTCCAGCCTAATGATGAACGGGTGCACTATTGGGCTGATGGTAATACTCTGTTACGTTGTGAGTTTACCTTTTTGATTATGCGTTTATTGATGAATATAATGCTTTGGTAATTTTCAGATTTGGGTGTATGAGCACGTGCCCTCGTTGGCGTAGAAGCGGGAGATGTATATGTTTCCCCGAATGTTCAATTTGGAAGAAAGTAGGGTTCCGAATGACGTAATCGCTGCGGAGGCTGAATTGGCTGCAATTGCATTTGTCGTCCCAATATACCTAACAAAGAAGGAAGTGAAATTCGTGCATCCGATAAATTTGCTGCCGGAGGTATAAAATTCCCTACTTTTTTAGGTATTATTTGCTTTGTTTCTAACTGTTTAATGAATTATGTGTGGTTAAGGTTGATGGGGGAGTTGGCGGATCTCATTTAGAGTGGAGTGCTCGTATGGAGAGGTTGGAAGCCGAGTTGAGATTGAAGGACGAGGTTATAAGAGATCTACAGTCAAGTGGTGGGACGTCGAAGGTTGATATGTCCAACGAGGATGCGAGGGTCATGGAAGAGGCTGAGGATAAGGATAGGGATGTGTGCAAGGGTGATGATATGGTTCACAGCGAGGGTGTGATGATATGGCCGAACAGACGGTTCATAGCGAGGGTGAGAAGGCCGGGGAGGACAAAGTTGAGGATAGGGATGTGAATATGGGTCACAGTGACCGTGAGGATATGCCCGAGGAGATGGCTCATAGCGACGGGGAGAAGGCCGAGGAGGATAATGTTGAGGATATGGATGTGGATCAAGCGGAGGATGAAGTTAGTGAAGAAGGAGGACAAGAGGATGATGAGGAGGATAAGGGCGCGGAGGATCAGGCTGAGGAGGATAAGGGCGCGGAGTCTCAGGCTGAGGAGGTTAAGGCCTCGTCAATTGCTTGAACGGTGCGAGGCCGAAATGATCGTAAAAAGCGGCGAAATTCGGCTTTTCTCACACCAGATTCAACTCCTCAGCGGCCACAGAAGAAGGGTAAGGCAAAAAACAAAGCTGTTGTGGTTGATGTCGAGGCCGCCGAGTCTGTTCGAGAGCCGTCGGTTGCATACTGCTCCAAGTACGCGGACAGACTTGACTATGCCACCCGGCTCGAGATCCATACGGAGCAGCGTCAGTGCATCGACGCGTACCTTAAAGCGAAGAAGCTTAGGTACCTTTTCTTCAATGTTTCGATGGTTTTCATTTGATTACTTTTTAAATGTGCGATTAATACTTATGCAGCAACGTCGTTTGGCAAAGCGACCTTGCCGCCGTCGATGCACAAGGATTCTATATGCTGCTCTTCCGGGATTTGCTTAAGTCAAATGTTATCGACGCTTTCGTCGATTGTCTGACACGGCAATCCGCGGGGATCCCCGGGAGACCAAGCGTCTTTGTATTTCCAAGTTTCGTGCAAGTCGACTACTGAACAAAGATACAGAAGGTGTCGAGAAAGAGGAAGGTGGAAGCTGATCAGCTAGAGAGGTTCGTCGAGGAGATGGCGGGGAGTAGTCGGGCATGGCTACAGCGGCTTGATGGCAGTGCATTCACAAAACTGTCATATGTGTTGACGCCTGTGAATACAGGTAACCATTGGACAGTGCTCGTCTACAAGGTCAACGAGCGAAAGTTCTACGTTCGGGATCCGATGGCCTCGCATAAGATGACCTGGGCTGCTAGAGCATTCGTAAGTCTTTAACATTGGGCATATTTCGTCGACTATGTTGCAGTCTGCGTTAATGTCGTTTTTATATTGTGCAGGCTGATTTTCTGACGAAGTATTGGTCATTGAAGTACGACTATCAATGTAAGAAGACCGTGGATCCGGAGTTCAACAGGCCCCAATTTGGCGACGTAGACTGCGGGGTGCATGCCTGTTTGACCATAGAGGAGTACGTTGTCGACACCCCAAAGTTCGAGAAATATGGCAAAGAAGTCAGCATGGATGTGTATCGTGCTTCTATGGCTGCTCGCATTTTACGTGACGAGCGTAGTTGTATGCTAGATCTTTTTCACTAAGTTTCTTGGATATGCTGTTAGACTCTCTGGAGACTGTGTTGTTTACTTAGGTTAACTTATTTTGGGTTGGGGATGGGACTGTTTGGAGACCCTTGGTTGTTTATGTTGGTTTTTCTTTTGTGCATGGACGGTTATTGCCAAGTGTGCTGTGTTGTGTTGTTCTATGACTGTCCGTAATTTATGCAGTACCATATGTTATTGTAGGACCGTATCTATCCTTGACGTACAGAGTACCATTATGTAAATATATGGCGTACCATAAACACAAGATATAGAGTACATTGTCTTTCATATTACCGTACCCTATCGCTTACATATAGCGTACCCTAAGTGCAGGTTAACCGTACCAATACGTAAATATATATCGTACCTTATATATCGCACATGAAGTACTTTATCTGTTGTACACTAAGGTACCGTGATTTACAGAAGGTACCTTATTATTTACATAAATAGTACCATAACCTGTAGATTTACCGTACCAATACGTAAATATATACCGTACCTTATATATCGCAGTTGAAGTACCTTATCTGTTGTACACTAAGGTACCTTGTGATTTACAGAAGGTACCTTATCATTTACATAAATAGTACTATAACCTGCAGATTTACCGTACCAATACGTAAATGTATACCGTACCATATATATCGCACATGAAGTATCTTATCTGTTGTACACTAAGGTACTTTGTGATTTACATAAGGTACCTTACCGTTTACCTATATAGTACCATAACGTGCAGGTTTATCGTATCTATAATTGCACATATACAGTACCAAATTATGAAAGTATATCGTACCATTTGTTATACGATCGAAAAAAAATACATTCGTAATCGAATCGCGGTGTCGTGCGTGATTTTGACAATACCTAACAATAACGGAATGAAAAAAAATGTGAAAGCCTAATGCACTGAATTCGCAGATGTAGCACTCACCACATTATTCAAATTATGTTGTAGATGTTCTTGCTTGTATCCTTAAACTATAATGAATCATGGTATTCTAAGATTTAATTCATGCGTGAGGGGCGTAATGCACCGAAATTGATCTGAAACATATTTAATCTATATATTATTGGTCTGCGGTGGTTCGAGATGAAAACGTAATTCGATCGACCACGAAAAATACTAACCCTAGTATGACGTATCATATATATAAGGGACACCGTACCTTAAATATCTATGTAGGGGTACCTGTCGTTTTGTTTAAAGCGTACCAACGCACGGTTGCAGTACCCAAAATTACATATGACATGAAACATTTTATTAAAGCCAACTGACATGTCAGATGAGCTGTCTTTTATTATTTAAAACATCGTATGTCAGAATCTGTCCAATGACATAGAAAATGTCAGAAATATGTCCACTCATGACTGAAAAACGTCAGAAAAGTGTGCAATCATTACTGAAAAAGTCAGAAATTGTCTAATCCTCTATCCACATCAACGCATGCTGAAATGCTTCGTTTGTGACGGAATATATCCAAGTCTTAAATTCAAAGTTTTACTTTAATTTATACGGTACCTACTTCTGATAGGATACAGTACCCTATATCGTACACTTAGAGCACCTATATTACCTATATTACAGTATTAAGGCTGCGTATATTAACGTACCAAATTGGCATATATTACAGTACCAAATATGCATATTACAGTACCAAACATGCATGTCGTAGGGTACCAAACTGGCATATATGACAGTACCAAACATGCACATATTACCGTACCAAACTTGCATATCTTATGGTACCAAACTGGCATGTATTACAGTAACAAAATTACATATATTACGGTGCCAAATGTGCATACATTAGTAAAGTGGCATTGGTTACGGTACCAAACATGCATGTCGTAGAGTACCAAACTGGCATATATTACAGTACCAAACATATGTATATTACCGTACCGAGATGGCATATATTACAGTACCAAACATATGTATATTACCGTACCAAACTGGCATATGTTACGGTGCCAAATTTGCATAGCTTAGGGTACCAAACTGTCAGTCATCACAGTACCAAATTTACATATACGGTGCCAAATTTGCATATCTTAGGGTACCAAACTAGCAGTCAGTACAGTACCAAATTTACATATTACGTTACCAAAACTACATATATTATTGTACCAAACTGGCAGTCATTACGGTACCAAATTTACATATAATACGGTACCAAATGTGCATATCCTACTGTACCAAACTGGCAGTCATTACAGTACCAAATTTAGACAAAAAAATGAGTCATATCCTATTGACACATTTGAACGAAACAATGACCTACTGACATCATTTAGACAAAAAGAATGAGCCAATACCATAGAAAAGAGCACCTAAAAAGGTTATGAGACAAAAGCAAAAAGAAAATACATGGAAAATACGGACGCTACGTCGTTACGGCTTCTGTGCAAGTACGGCGATTATGTCCATATTTCTCACATATTTTACACTTGTTGGATCTTTTATCTACCTGAGATGGAATCCTCCGTGTCTTTCGGCGACCGGGGAGAACTCGGATGTCCGGGTCACGAATGAAATTCCCATCATCGGTTTGAGCATTCATCTCGTGAGTCGGAATAGGGTTGATGATCGACATATATGCATCTCTATACTTCTGGCATCGGAAGTACGGATCACAATAATCGTTAAAAGAATGTCTCATAGTCGCAATACACGCTGCTGCATACTTACAAGGGATTCTATCGACTTCCCATTTTCTGCATGAGCAGGTCCGCTGCTGGATGTCCACCGCAAATTAGCCATCTTCACCGACCACCTCAAATGCCACGTTCGAAGATTTACTCACTTTCAACGTGCGACCAGCAGTGCTATTCTGAACAAGTTTCGTTTCTTGTTTTGGACTTAACTCGCTAACAAGGGTCATTCTTCTCTCGGGTCGTTCGTGCATCATCGTCATGATTTTCACGCGAATGGTATCAACCATGCCCTTTACAAGCAACGCCCGTGCTTCTCTTACCCAAGAATTCCAACACTCTGCTTAATTGTTGTTAATAACTCCCCACCTATTCCCGTCGAATAACGCATTTGCCCAACATGTTGGATCTGATCTCTCAATAAAAGTCTGCGCAATTGGCATAGACTCGATGATGCTGGCGATGTGATTATGAAACTAACCGAAGTAGTTGCATAAGCGTTTTTTTTAAGACGGATGACCAATGTTCTTCTTGTGCTTCGGGTAATGTTTCATCACCTGTAAAAATTAAGAACAAATTATTTGCATCGTATTCACTAATGTAGTGAGCACATTACTAAAAAGTACCTCTTTCTTGAAGTTGTCAACCAAATGGCGCAAGCAATATGCATGACGACTTCCTGGAAATGATATAGAAACAGCTTTAATAATACTCGGATACCGATCTGAGAAGAACGTCAGCTCCCTCAATGTCGACGGGTAATGATGAAACATGCTCCTCAACTTAGCAAAGAACCACTCCCAGTTTTCATCATTTTCGACGCTTACAACGCCAAAGGCAATCGTGAACAAATCTTCATTTGCATGCTTTGCGACGGCCGTAACGAGCACTCCTTTAAACTTGGTCTTAATGTGAGTACCATCAACAAATATGAGCGGCCGACATCCACGAACAAAACCCACGAGACACGCGTGGAAGCAGATAAAGAGCCGACGAAACTTGTTGTCGTGAGGGTATACATCGTACTCCGCCACGCTACCCGGATTGATTTCTCTATCGACATTACAATACCACATCAACTTATCAAACGTACCATTATCCAACCCATATATGTTACGAATGCACTTTCTTTGCCTCTATACGCCTTATGGTACCCCACTTCAACTCCATAGTCTCTTAGGATGTCTTTAACCATGGCACCGGGACGATACGATGGCTCGTCTCGTGTGACGCCCGAGGCCGATGAGGGCGGGGAGTGATCGCCGGTGCCAGAGAGGTGCACGGACAAGGAGCGGCTCCTGGCAGGCTTCTAGGCGAAGGGGTACGTGAACGAACCGATCCGACACCCGAATGAGAGGGGATCCTGAGACTGACAATGTATGGGCGTGTTAGGCTAAGATCGTATAAGGGAATTGATAGTACTAATCACCAAGGTCGACCTACCTTTTCGGGAGTCCATCTATAGAAACTCCGAAGTTAAGCGTGCTTGACATGGGGCGATCTAGGGATGGGTGACCCCTGGGAAGTTTCTCAGGGTGCGTGTGAACGAGTGCACGAAGCACGCTAAAAGGTTAAATGGTGGTACAGTGGAGCCAGACTATCAGTCGGAGTATGGTGGGCCCAACTCCACTGGTCCCGGTAGGGACCGATGCTATAGTGACACCCGGTATGGGACGGGTCGTTACAGGTGGTATCATAGCACAACCTCTCGCAGTACGGTGCCGGTTCGGGACGAACCAGGCGGAAGCTGGTGGGCATGTGACGCCCGAGGCCGATGAGGGCGGGAGTGATCGCCGGTGCCAGAGAGGTGCACGGACAAGGAGCGGCTCCTGGAAGGCTTCTAGGCGAAGGGGTACGTGAACGAATCGATCCGACACCCGAATGAGAGGGGATCTTGAGACTGACAATGTATGGGCGTGTCAGGCTAAGAATCGTATAAGGAAATTGATAGTACTACTCATATCAGGTCGACCTACCTTTTCGGGAGTCCATCTATAGAAACTCCGAAGTTAAGCGTGCTTGACTTGGGGCAATCTAGGGATGGGTGACCCCCTGGGAAGTTTCTCAGCGTGCGTGTGAGTGAGTGCACGAAGCACGCTAAAAGGTTAAATGGTGGTACAGTGGGGCCAGACTATCAGTCGGAGTGTGGTGGGCCCAACCCTACTGGTCCCGGTAGGGACCGATGCTATAGTGACACCCGATATGGGACGGGTCGTTACATCTTGGACCCTCTCTTTCACTATGTTCCCTACCCACGGCGCGTCCGCTCGCGGATGATCACGACTCCTAAGAGTATCTTCACCACAACTGTGTTGTAGATTGGATCTTCGAATCGCAAACGAATTGTCACATTTATAACGCGAAGCATATATCCGCCACTTGCACGTCTCATCCTTGCAAACGGCAATGATTTTCTTACGCTCGTTCTTTGCATATACAAAGTTTCTCCGGATCGCAATGGAGTAGTTCTTCAAATTCCGTCTAAATTCATCTGCATCCCTAAAGATTTGTCCGTCTCCCCGAATGCAATGACTCCATGCATCTACTGTGTTTCTTTCAAAATCAAACTCCACGGATTCTCCGTTCTCTTCCGTACTACAAGTAATGTTATCAATCATCAATATAAAAACCCTAAATTTAAAGTTTAGCAACAATAAAATAAAAACAAACATGTTCGCCGGGCCACTTGTACTACATTCATCGGGACGTTCCACTTTCATCGGTATCATTGAAAATTTGTATTGCATAAACAGCTGATACATATTGAAAACATCCGCATTTTCTTTCAATGTCGAGTACAAACTTTGGAATGGAACTTGATACTTTATTGAGTCATGCCGGAAATCGATATCCGACCACCTTCTTTGGAGGGATACGTATATATCGATAAGCTTCGTTGCTTCATTGATTAATAGCAAGGAAGACTGCCTTTTAACTCACACATTGCAAATAACGTCCCGCCACCAAACGAATTTGCAGACGCCATATTTTCAGATAATATGGCAACCTGTATAAATGGTACGGTGTATAGTTTAGATTGGTACTGCATAACTGGACATTTTGGTAACGTATAGACATGTTACTTGGTACGTAATATAAATACACAAAGATACTACATAACATAAATGTCCAATCGGACTGTGTCGCATAATGTATTTAGGTATGGTAAAACAACATACAATGGTACGTAATATTCATAGGAAATGGTACGTCGTAGCAATTACATAAAAGAAAACCGAAATCTCGACGGATTAGCCTCAATAACTATCAAATCCTAACATTTCACTCTTATACGGAGCTCTTGGATAGCATTGAGCTCCCGAATTTGGGATAAACCTTGAACAAACGCCCAAAATCGATTATCCAAACCCAAACCAAAAGAAAAACTTACCTGACAAAATCAACCCCCAAAATCGAGAACCCAACATTCAATAGGGTCTTCGATCCTTGTCCGGCGCCGGCACGAGCAGAAGGAGTTGGTCGGCAAGAAGAAATCGTCGACGGCGAGCTGAAGGTCGAATTTTGCAAAAAAAAAGCTGAAATGAAATTCTAAATCATTTAATAAGGGTATTTTCGTAATCTTGGGTGATTAGGTACCTAAATGTAAAAATTTTATTCAACTGGGTACCTAGCTATAAAATAGTTCTGACAAGATACCTAAGTGGCTAATTTTTTTTCAATTGGGTATTTATGTGTAGATTTCCGTTAATATTCTAGGTTAAATTTATTAATATGATTCACACGTGTCCAAGTAATACTAGTATTTACTTAAAGAGTGTTATTTTCAACATCGAGATTTTCAATTAGTTATTCCCACATGCTAATTAATATGCGTACTACAAACACATTATTATTACTTTTCCACGTTCCATTACATTACACAACCGACAAATGAAAGGCAAAAATCTCAAAACATAGCTACTAGTGTCTCCACCAAGACAAAAGATAGAATCAAATTCCCCTCACTTTTTCACCTTTTCCTCTCCCCACATTATCATAACAATGACCACAAGAGAGAGAGGGAGTAAAAAGAACAAATATATCCACTTAGATTAGATTACCAAAGCGAAAGAGATAAGCGTTACAATATCAAAAGCCACCGGCGGTAATAGCCCCACAGAGCCAGCAGTTCCATCGGTGGTCCCAAACCCGCCGCCGCCGCCAGGAGCTAGGCCGATCCCCGACGGCGGAGTAATCCCGGCGAAGCCGGGAGGAGATAAGGTGGTGCCCGGCGGCGCGGTAGTTATTGGGGTGCCGCCCACCGTGGGAGTGGTGCCCCCTCCGGCGGCAGGAGTACCGCTCGCCGGTGGGCTGAGAGATGGGTTGGTCGGCGTCGGCGTCGCCGTGCCGCCACCACCTCCTCCGCCGCTGCAAATCAAGAAGTAAAAACAAAATCTAAGCTAAGCCCAAGAGAGATTGATTAACTACACATATATACGCAAATTACAGATATATCAGTATAAAAATCAAACCTTGGACTAGATGGGAACACACACCCACTAGCTGAGCCTTGAGAAAGAAAGATCAACAAAAGACAAATATCCGCAAAAAATTAGTGCAGAAAAATGGGAGATAATTTTCCGACAAATAATCAAAAAGGGCATCTTTCTTTTCTTACTAGGTGGATTGTCAACAACCGTGGCAGTTTTTTGAAAATCACAGCTCTGAGGAGTTTGCTGCTTACGCTGGTAATAACTATTAACAGCATAATTACAGTGATCTTTCACAGTGTTAGGGTTAAAACAAGGCCCATTTTGCTGAATAGCTGAGCAATCTGCTCCATTACCACAAGCATAGTCTATGTTCTTCTGTAGAACTGAGTCACCCACTCCATTATTACACATACAGTAGTTTGCATCTGCACATATACCCAAGAAAAATAAAAAGGACCCAAATAAAATAAAATAAAAATTCAGCCCAGAAGGTGGAAGTTGTAGGAATATTGGAAAGATCGAAGCTTTCGAAGGTTTCGAGCCAAAAAGATCTCAACTTTGCAAATTTACCTGAGGTACCAGCCAAGGACAGCAGAAGCAGTAGTCCTATTACAAGAGCAGCAGCCATGGTTGTAAGAATATTCCTTTAAATCAAGAAAATGAGAGAGAGAGAGAGAGAGAGATGGAAATATGAAGTGTCGTGGCAAAAGATTGGAGGACTCTGGAGAATTAAATATACAGATGTAAGACGGTGACTGTGTTTGTGGCTTTTTAGAACTCTAACGTTGTGTATGCATGTGGAGATTTGTTGGATTTTAGTGTTTATTAATGTAAGAATTCCTAAGGGTGTATTACGTTTCATGTCTCCTTTAGGGTGTGTTTGGTTTGTGGATTTTGATAGGGAAAAGAAAAGAAAATGGTAGGAAAAACAATTTATGGTGTTAAGTTAGAAAGGAAAATGGGGTGGAAAAGAAAGGAAAAGAAAAGAAATTTAAAATATAACTAAAAACAAGGAATTTAGGTTTCTCTACGAAACAGTGAGGAAAATGGTGGAAAACAAACCCCTTTCTCTGACCTAACATATCCTCTCTCCAAATTCTCCCAACATACGATTGGTTTTTCTCTTCTAACTATGTCGCAACAAAGAGGCAAAATAAGCACGAATAGTAGAAATCTCTCATCAAACCTACTTCCTCGCAACAATCAAACTCCAATACAGTCCAATAATCTCAATCGTCGACCGACGAAATATATGGTGCGAAAGGGTTCAAGCTCTTCTCGTTTTGGCCTAATCGAGGGTGGAGATGATCCTACGTTGCCAAGTTTTAACAATTCTGTGAGCTTGGATCAGCAATCAACACATGGTCTTGAAGATGAGGTAATTAGGAGAAATGTTTTTGGGTTATAACTTCATTATAGATATAAAGAGGAAGAGTGATATATCAATTATCCTGTAAGGTGAAACTTGAACAGATTACTGATTATTTTATATGATTGCAAGTGTTCGATCAGTGAGTTATTTTCTAAATAGTTAGCTTTGTATGATAGTTCCTTCTCTGTATTTATTTGTTAAGCTTAAAGCATATTTGTTGTAATTTCTGTTTGCTGTGTAGATGGATATAGATGAGGAGGAGCAATGGGATAAACTCAGAAAATGGGCTGCTGCTTGTGTTGTGGTTTATGCATCATATTCTACTTTTCTTGTTTCACTTCTTCGAGGATCAGATCATAGAGATGTGTCAAGTATAATTGAGGGGGACTACGAAAGACAAAGTTTATTAAGACGATTAGTGAAATTAAAAGATGATGATTGTCGGGAGCAACTACGAATGAGAAAAGATGCCTTCGCAAACCTTGTATATATTATCAAAGGAAGAGGGCTCCTTAGAGATACTAGTTATAGTAGTGTGGAAGAACAGTTAGCAAGATTCTTATATATTGTGGGTCAAAATATGAGGAATAGGCATTTAAAATTTTTATTTAGACGTTCAGGTGAGACCGTAAGTAGGCAATTTAACAAGGTTCTTAGAGCTATCATGTCTTTAGAAGACCTTTTTTTAAAGCAACCTGATGGAAATGGATGTCCTAACGAGATCAAGAACAATCCTAAGTTTTATCCTTTTTTCGAGGTAATTTTTTTTGTAGATGTTAGACTTAATAGGTATGCTAATAAGATCCATACAGGATTGTGTAGGTGCAATCGATGGGTCACACTTTCGTGTTAGAGTTTCATCCAATGATGCTCCAAGGTATCGAGGACGAAAATCATATCCAACTCAAAATGTTATTGTTGCATGTACTTTTGATTTGAAGATCACATATGCCCTATCTGGTTGGGAGGGATCAGCTTCAGATTCTAGGATATTGAAAGATGCTTTAGCTAGAGAACATGACCGTTTAATTGTTCCCCGAGGTGATCATTCTTTAGGAAAGCTAACTTGCTTCATAGTTGTATCTGATATTTATTTTTCGTTTCGAAATAGTAACACATTAAGAAATTGTCTGGGTAAATACTATTTGGTTGATGCGGGATATCAACTAAGATCAGGATTTCTCGCTCCTTACCGTGGTACTCGTTATCATTTGAAGGAGTGCAGTCTACATGGACCTCAAAATTCGAATGAACTCTTTAACATGCGTCATGCTTCGTTGAGGAATGCTGTTGAAAGAGCTTTCGGTGTTCTAAAGAAAAAATTTCCCATGTTAGGAAGTGGAACAGAGACCTATTTCAACGTAGAAACTCAGGCTGACATTGTATTGGCATGTTGCATTCTTCATAACTATATGATGGGTGTTGATCCAGATAAAAAAATTATTGAAGAAGTTGATGAGGAGCTTAAGCAAAGACCTCCTGAAACTTACCCTAGCTTAGTTGATGATTGTAAGGATGGGGAAATAATGAGAGAAAGAATTGCAAATCACATGTGGAGGGATTATAACCAATATCATTAACTATATTCTATATATCATTACTTTTTGCTGTACATGAACAATGTTTGGTCTATTGAAATTTTGTTCTTGACTTTGCTATTTTCTGTTTTTTTTTTTTTTAAATCTGCTCTTGATTCAATGACAAAGTATGGTTTTTTTCTAACAGGTAATCTAATACGTTAATAGCATTATTGCATTGCTGAGTATGTTTTCTGTTATTATATAACCAATCTTATTTTTATTACTTAAAACAAAAATTACTTTACTGTATATCATAAGATTTGACATGGCTTCCTATATTTCAGATATATGAAATGTGATGTCATGACTTGTTGCTGAGTTGATTATTTAGCTAAAATCTTTAGACCAAAAGCTTTGAGAAGATTGCATTGTTTTAGTATGGTCTGAACGTATATAATGTGGCTTTTTATATTTTAGATATATGAGATGTGATGCTATTAGCTTCTGATATGTGTGGACTAAGATTTATAACCCCAATAATATATATATTTCTAGGCAAAACCTAGTGCATCTTATTTGCGGTACACTCCATTTCCAAATTATGAGAGCTTGGATGAAATTTTTGGAAAAGATCGTGCCACAGGTTTTCGGGCTGTTGGTGTTAAGCAAAGGCGAATGGAGTGGGAAAGGGAACAAACTCGTGGTTCTAATAACGACAAGCATTCTTTGGAAGAACACGAGAGAGATGGATGGAATGATGGAAAAGATGACAACAATGAAGATTCTTCTACATCAAGACATCCAAATGAAGAACCAAGAAAAAAGAAGGCGAGAATGGTAGACGTGGTAAGCGAAGAAATTTCAATGATGAACGCTAGTATTAGAGAAGTGGCTGCAGCAATACAACTTGGGAACCAACGAAACTATACCGAAGAAGAACTCTTCGATGAGATTGCTTTAATTGGAGGAATGACCGAGATTTCTCAAATGACGGTCTATCAAAAACTCACCACCGATATAAGTGCTGCTCGTGCTTTTCACAAATGTCCTGTTGCACAAAAGAGGTTGTGGTTGCTCGTTAAATTTGGGGCCGAGATATTTGATAATGCTATTTGATTATGATTTAATATTTTGTTATTGATACAATCTTTATAACATTTGTTCGATGATAATGTCGTTGTTGGTTTTTGGTGCATTTAAACTTTTTGGTTTCTTATGCATTGGTGCAAGGAATGACTATATTGTTTTTTTGGAATTTGTGACAAATTATTAATATATTATATGCTTTATGTTTAGGTATTTGAATTGATCGTATTTTTTTTTTTGGGAAGAATTTATTGATTGATCGCATTTTTGTTTTTCTATGTATGTTTGTTTTTTATATTTAAACAAATACATTTTTAAGACAATTACATGATAGGACATAATATGTTTTTATGTGATCAAATAGTTTTCCTTTGAATTTTCTTTTGAAAGAACCAAACACCATTATTAGTTTTCCAAGAAAATGGTTTTCTTTTTACTTTTCCTCAAGTAACCAAACAACAATAAGGAATTCACCTTTCTTGGATTTTAGTTTTCTTTTCCTCTATTTTCTTTTCCTTCTCACTTTCCATGATCCAAACACAACCTTAGTCTCTACGACGTGCGAGTTTATCTTTTCAGAGAGAACGACGACGTTCTGTGTTGGGGAGAGAATGACACTTGAAAATTTTTCTCCAATTTCAGATAACATTGATTTAGCTGAAAATGAAATGGATAATTTGACCTGTATAGAAAGTGAAAGCAAGATTTTCTCACAATTATCTTCAGGGAAGAAATCTACTTAAGAAAAATAATCTAACCAATATTTCCTTCAAAATCTTTGGACCAAATAACTTGGTATAAACACTTCAAAAGTCGACGACACATCGTTGGATGCATCTGAAATTCTTGCATATACACGCAGTTCATACCGATTATAGCAGCAGATTCCATCTGAAAAGTTGTGTTCGTTTCGCCTTTTACTACAATAGTGGCATTTGCTCCAACCCTTTGCACCATTATTCTCAAGTTCCACTTTAGCAACAAAAAACAATAATAAGACCGACTCCAAGTTTGAAAGCCAAGACAGCACCTGCATGTATATATATGCATACATATATACGTAAGATACGCTTCATTTCCCAAACAATGTACAAATTAACTCCGTTTTTTTCCTTCGAGGGAGAGATTAGTACCGATGACGATGATAAAAGGGATAGCTGAGACGTGGAAGGTTACGTAGAGTAGTAGACTTAGCAAAAGTCCGCCAATAAAGAGTGTGAATGCATCGCAAACAACTTGTAAGAAGGTCAGCTGTACAAAACAAAACAATGAGCAAGCGATTGTATCCAAGAAGCGACTTTTTTAAGCATACGCTCTTCTTACTCTTTCACTTGCTGCTGTTCTGGGCAACGGATCAACTGTCTGAATGAAGTTGGGGGTTCGCTGGCATCAAAGATCGAGCTTTAGGTTAAATAAGATTCAAATATTTCGTATTTCCCAGCAAGGATTAACTTCTAGCAAGAATCGTATGGTGGCAACTCTTTTGATATAATTCAAAATTCTCAGCAAGATTGCATGGAACAGAGACAAAAGTCAACAGAAGAACCAGCATTAAGAGATATCGAGACTCTAAATCTATAATTGGAACAGGGAATTGATGGTACCAACATTTGCTGGAGATTTGGGTGGAGCGACGTTAGTTGCAGTACAACTGCAGAATAAAGAAACAGGGTCATGTTTCTATGGTTCCTCTGTCATATTTCTTTACTGTCGAGAAATGAACAAGCACTTACTGGCATATCTCGCATCTGTTCGAGCCTCGAGAATTAAACCACTTGACTATGCATAATTTGTGTGCTTTCGCAAGATCACCTCGACATCGACATCCTAGATTGATCAAGGATTCTTCGTTATCGCCCAGACACACCCTTGCAAAATTGACGAATTATGAACTAATCAGCGCCAAATCTATAGTTCAGACTGAAAATTGGAAGAATGAAATCATCGCACACATTCAATCACGACGTTAAGGACTCCATAAATTGATGTTTTTAGAAACAGGCGATAACGCATAGATGAGCTTATACCTGCAATGATCGTGAGAAATTGAGAGATTCCTCGCCAGCTGAGGATCGGCGTTTTCCTTCGCGCAGTCGACGATCACAGCCTCAACAAGCTCCACAGCAGCGCTAACCGGCGGTAATACGCCAGCATCCTCCGCCACGTCACCACGATGCCTCTCGAGATTCCTCGGATCGGCGTTTTCCGTCGCGCATTCGACGACCACAACCTCAACAAGATCCACCGCCTCGTTGACCGTCCTCACGACGCCGTCCTCCGCTACGTCATCACGATGCCTCTCGACGTTGGGTTCCGAAACCACCATATCGCATTGTAGAAATTCATCGGATATCAACTATTCTTATACAAGCAATCTTTCTATAATAGCCGTTGGAGAGTAATTATTAGTGATATCATCCAATTTCCTATTATACATTAATTGAAACAATGATAGGATAATGGCTTGTTGCCCTCTTCGATGCTATCTCGATTAGGTAAGTGATGACATTGCCTTGATTAGTTGAGGCCGGGAATGGTAAGAGATCAATGATGAAGATATTCTGAGATCTTCTTTCCTATTCTTCAATACTAATGAGTAATATTATCCAAACAAAGAACTGACGAAAAATTGCGGCGAGCGTAACAACGAAATCGAGGAGATTTATTGGACTGTGAGCTCCGATTTGGTGAGCTGAAACTGCGTATTTGGCGGCTGTGCAGTGTTGAGTATCTGAAAGTGAGTATGCCGAGGGCGTATTTTTGGATTAATTGTAAATTACTACAAAATCGCCCCCATTATGTTTCAACTTATTCAGATATACTCCCAATCACGTGACCTAAATGTCGTAAATAGCCCTGATGTTTGGCATTGCGCGGAGGTTATTTACGTCTTTGACTGGCTTTTTTTGAATACATAGTAATGAACATGAACATTCTTGATTGAACTTTCCAAGGCCATCGCCCCATCAACCTCTCCGCAAGAAATTGACAACCTTTTCAAATTTGAACTCTGTCTCCGCGCGTAATTATCGAGAAATCGTTCCTCTTTTCACTTATTCACGCAAGGATTTTTAGTTTCCATTGATGGCCTTTAACCTACGCCTCTCTTCTCAGCATCTAATGCTAGCTGGGCGAGAGCCTTAATGCAGTCAACGTGTTCGACGTTATGCCCCACCCACGAATGATGCATGCATGGATTTCCTCTGTCTTAGGTTTCTTCAAAGGAGGGGACTTTGGATTAAAGTGGTCATAGTAAGAATGAAGGCTTAAAGAAGAACATGCAAACCACATTTGCAGAGCTCAAGAAATCCTTGCTTTATTGAGTTTGTGATATGAACGAGAGGAGTAAATAAAACGTGCTTCAATTAATTTGTGAAAGAGCTACAACCAATATTTAAAGAGCTAAATACAGTGACCGTTAAAACTAACTAAGAGTCGGCTTAAAATTAGAAAACGTGCTTTACACACAGAAGACGATTTATCTATAAGGAAGACTCATAAAAACGCCATTCCTGGGAACGACTCATTCAAGGCTTATTTAAACTTCGCGGGTCTTTTATTCTTCAGCTGCTTTCTTGAACATCTTCAGATAACTGAGCTGTTGATTCAATACCCTCCCCACAAAGTGGACGAAATATGTTTATTACGGATACTTTGGACATCAGAGACTGTAACTGAGGCCCCGACAAAGGCTTGGTATACATGTCTGCCAGTTGGAAGCTGGAACTAACAGGCAGAAGTTTAAAATGACCAAGCTGAATGTGATGTCTGATAAAATGAGCCTCGATCTCGATATGCTTAGTCCTCTCATGAAATTTTGGATTCAAGGCTAGTTGAATAGCCGATTGATTATCACAGTAAATGATCGGAGTGGGCAACTTGGTATAACCAAAATCAGACAAGAGCTGTTGAAGCCAAAGGATTTCTGTTGCCAATGAGCCGATTGCTCGATATTCAGCTTCTGTCGACGACCGTGATACAGTGGATTGCTTCTTAACCTTCCATGAGACCAGTGAATGGCCGATGAAGGTGCAGAACCCTGTGACCGATCGTCGAGTGTCGGGACAGGTAGCCCAATCAGAATCAGAGAACCCTTTGATATGAATTGGGGAATCGTATGGCATTAACAGTCCCTGTCCTGGGGATCCCTTGAGGTAGCGGAGAAGATGGCGAAGTGCTGTAAGGTGAGATGTTCTTGGTTCGGACACAAACTGACTCAGCTTGTTGACTGCAAAGCATATATCCGGTCGTGTGAAGGTTAGATACAACAGTTTACCAATGATTTGCCTGTACTGAGATGCATTGTCAAGCTTTTCTCCATCAGTCTCTGTAAGCTGCTTGCTGGGGTTCATCGGAGTTGAAACTGGTTTTGAGGCAAGGTACCCAGTGTCTTCTAGCAGCTTGAGGGTATACAGTCGTTGAGAAACAGATATTCCTTGCTCTACCTTAGCTATCTCCAAACCTAGGAAGAACCTTAAACAGCCGAGATCTTTTAGCTTGAAATTGTGTTGTAAGAATACTTTTACCTCATTTATATCATCAATAGATGGCCCGGTGATAATGATATCATCAACATATACCAATAGCGCTATAAAATGACTATGTGATCCTTTAACAAATAAAGTATGATCTGAATTTGTTTGATGAAAACCAAAACTCACCATGGCCACTGAAAACTTAGCATTCCATTGACGGGATGCTTGTTTTAGGCCGTATATGGATTTATGTAGGAGACAAACCTGCTTACCAACAGAGGGAAAAGAAGTGGGCTGATACCCTGGTGGGAGATCCATGAATACTTCCTCATAGAGATCACCATTTAGGAACGCATTATTGATGTCTAATTGAAACAGATGCCACCTCTGAGATGCTGCTAGTGCGAGTAGAACCTTAACTGTGGTGGGCTTAGCAACAGGTGAGAAGGTATCTATGTAATCAATTCCCTCCCTTTGCTTATATCCCTTCGCCACCAACCTTGCTTTGAATCGTTCTACCTGCCCTGCATCATTGAACTTTATCTTGTATACCCACCTACAACCGATTGACTTCTTACCAGTGGGTAGCTCTGTTACAGTCCAAGTTTTGTTTTCCTCCATGGCAGTGAGTTCATCCTTCATGGCTTGATTCCATGCTGGTATGTGCATTGCTTCATGGTAGAATCGAGGTTCCTGGCTTACTGAGACATTCAAGACAAAAGACTTATAAGAATCAGACAAGTTGTTATATGTGAGGGATTTTGATAAAGGATGGACTGCAGATTCTGTATCCGCAGTTGTATTGCAATGAAAATCCTGGAGGTATGAGGGAGTTTTGCCCTGTCTGAGTGATCTTCTGAGTATGGGAGAACGAGGAGCTGCTTCTGTTATGTTCAGGTCAAGCTGTGGTTCACTGTCAGCAGGTATCTCTCGAGCTACCTCTGTTCTGGATTCATTTTCAGAAGCTAGATCTGAGGTGCTCTCCTCATGTATGCTGTCTGTAATGGGCCGTGATCCTTTTGACTGAGGGGATGTATACAGTCCACTTGTATCCATGTCTGAGGCAATCTTAGGCAAAACAATATAATCAAGAGGATCTACATTCTCAGGATCAGAAGTGTCAGAGTTATGATGAAGAGGAAATATGGTCTCATCAAATATGACATCTCTTGAGATAATAATCTCGTTGGTCTCAAGGTCAAGCACTTTATATCCTTTCATACCTATAGGATATCCTAGGAAAACACATTTCCTAGCTCTAGATGCGAACTTATCTCTATTGACATTGATAGTAGAGGTATAACATAGACATCCAAATGCACGTAGAAGATTATAGTTCATGACTTTGGAAAATAACAGTTCATATGGTGATTTATTATGCAGAGTAGGTGAAGGCAGTCTGTTTATGAGAAAGGTAGCAGTCAAAATGCATTCAGACCAAAAGGATTTAGGTAAACCTGACTGAAATCGAAGAGCTCTTGCCACATTGAGGAGATGTTGATGCTTCCTCTCAACCACAGAGTTTTGTTGTGGTGTATATGCACAGCTGAATTGATGTAAGATCCCTTTAGACTGTATCAAACGTGTTAGCTGCAGCTCTTTTGCATTATCAGAACGGATTGTCTTAATCTTTGCCTTAAACTGTGTTTCTACTAAGTTGCAAAAATATTCCATAATGGGTGGCACTTCAGACTTATATTTCATCAAAAACACCCAAGTGAACCTACTATGATCATCTACTATGGTTAAGAAAAATCTGTGATCATCAATTGAGGGGGTATGAAACGGCCCCCACACATCACAATGTACCAAATCAAAACAAGAAGCAGCAAAATTGTTGGCAGATTTGAAGGGAAGTCTTCTTTGTTTAGCCATTTGACAGATGTTACACAAGAGATCAGTTTTTGAATCTTTACAGTCAAGAATATCTCTCATTCTATCTAGGACTTTGTATGAAGGGTGGCCAAGCCTATGATGCCATGTATCTACTGAGATTTTATTCAGAAAAGCATGTAAAGGACTGAGACTAGACAATTCAACACTGTTTTCTCCTTTCAGAACATAAAGCCCTTCTTTAATTCTACCCTTGCCAATCATAGCTCGCAGCTTGATGTCCTGTATTAAGAAATGGTCAGCTGAAAAGGTAATTTCAATGTTGTTGTTAGCTGTTAGAACAGATACTGATAGCAGATTGAAATTAAACTCAGGAACATATAAGACATTATCAAGCACCAGGTTCTTGTTGATCCTGACACTACCTGCCTTGTAAGACTGCATAGATGTCTTGTTAGGTAGGTAAATGTTAGTGCAGGGAATATCATATAAACTTAAGTATAAGGATGGGTCATGACATATATGGCGCGAAGCACCAGAATCAATTAACCATAGAACATCTTTATTCTGACCAGGAATGTTGAAGGTACAACAAAAACCTGGTGTTTGATCATTAGCTGTGCTACCCTGAGCTGCATGTCCATGTGGAATGCCTGGGATTGGTTGGCTTAAGAGGTGCTTCAAGTGTTGAATCTGATGAGGATCAAGTTGATGCAGAAGGTCACTTGCAGATGGATGATCAGTGGCTGTGTTACCCTGAGTTGCTGATGGTATGACTGCTGACTCAGTTGAGATCTGGTTTGCCCGAGGGGTGAACCTGCTTCTTGGTTTAAAACCTGGTGGATAACCATGTAATTTGTAGCAGGTTTCTATCGTGTGCCCAATCTTATTGCAGTGAACACACTGAGGTCTGTTAGTGTCCCTCTTCTGCCCTGTTAACACAGCTCCCTTCGAGTTATACTGGAAGTGATTGGCCGAGCTTTTGTTAACCAACATGGCCATTGGCCTCATTACCTCAGCTGCTGAACGGGCTACATTTCTCTGTTTCTCTTCTTGCACGACAAGTGAAAAGACCCTGTTTATATGCGGTAGAGGATCCATCATCAGGATTTGACTTCTTACTTGATTGTAAGAGTCATTTAGCCCCATTAAGAAGGCCCAGACATATTCTTGATCGGTGAATTCTTTTGTTCGGCACTTTGTCTGTGCAGCTTTACAAGTGCATCCTACACAGCAACAGGGAGGTCTGAAGTTGTTCATCTCTTCCCACAGAGCCTTGAGATTGGTGAAGTACACGGCGACTGAGGACTGAGCTTGTTTCAGGTTTGTCAGATCTTTCTTGATCTGAAAGATTCGCGGGCCATTTGATTCTTGAAAGCGCTGCTTTAGATCATCCCAGATATCCTTTGCCGAGTCTGAGTAAAGTACACTTGCGGAAATTTCCTTTGAAACCGAATTTAGTATCCATGAGATGATGATATCATTGTTTCTTTTCCAAGCTAGATACTTGCGATCTTCTGCTTCAGGTTTTGCAATCGTTCCATCTATGAAACCTAGCTTGCTCTTGACTGATAATGCAATGGTCATCGATCTTGCCCATGAAGAGTAGTTTTCACCAATGAGAGGTTGATGCACAAGCACCAAACCCGTGTTATCAGAATGATGCAGATAAAATGGATTCAATTGCTCATCATTGAAGGAATCCAGAGGATTGTTGTTGACGCTGACTTGCTTACTATCTTCTGAGAAGGTATCAGCCATGGAAATTGATTGAGAGTGCTCTTTAGAATCGAACAAGAGTGATGTATCAAGTGAGTGTTCCTTGAGATTTCTTGATCTGTTGAAAAGCTAAAGAGGGATGCGTTTTGATTTTCTTGATCAGAGTTTCTTAGGCGGAAAATGTGCGCTCTGATACCATATTGAGTTTGTGATATGAACGAGAGGAGTAAATAAAACGTGCTTCAATTAATTTGTGAAAGAGCTACAACCAATATTTAAAGAGCTAAATACAGTGACCGTTAAAACTAACTAAGAGTCGGCTTAAAATTAGAAAACGTGCTTTACACACAGAAGACGATTTATCTATAAGGAAGACTCATAAAAACGCCATTCCTGGGAACGACTCATTCAAGGCTTATTTAAACTTCGCGGGTCTTTTATTCTTCAGCTGCTTTCTTGAACATCTTCAGATAACTGAGCTGTTGATTCAATATGCTTGTTCAAGTAATTACCACCAAAAGCCATGGAGGAAAGTAAGATTCTTTGCATTGCCAAGCAAGCAAAGTACTGTCTCTCTTTATCTCTCCTTTTGCTGCTATTTATACCCATCCTTCTTCACCTTTCTTCTCCTTGATATAAAAAAAACAGAGAAAAGAAGATCAATCTCAGCCATGACGGAGCTCGAAAAGCCAATCAAGAACCTGGACCAAGAAGTAAGGGAGATGATCACAAACCTCGTCGGCCGCCTCTCCCAAAGCCTAAAGGCACTCGTCAGCCTCGAACCTCCACGAGCACGGCGAAGATCACAACCTTGGGATCATTACGTTGGCAGGCAATAACATGGGAGCGTCGTTGAGGGGCGAAGCGAACGAACCCAGAGCGGGCCCCACGGGAAACGGCGGGGATGACCTGGCGGCTTACGTGAACAGCAACTTTCAGGCGGTCAACAACAACATCATGGAGATTTTTGGGACCATAACCTCTTGAGCTCTGTCAAGATAAATAACATTTTACCTCAAAGCTATGTAGCAAATTAAATAACAATTCTCAACAGCGCATTAAATGTGGATATTTTTGACACTATTAAATAACACTTCATTTGCAGTACCACTTCATTATTATGCAGTACCATTTCATTGTTCTGCATTACCACTTCATTGTTCTGCAGTACCACTTCATTGTTATTGCATAAATAATGAAATGGTACTGCATAATAAACGAAGTGGTACTGTAGAACAATGAAGTGATGCTGCATAACAATGAAATGGTACTGCAGAAATCGGGTCGTTAAAATTTTTTTTTTTTACGGGGCCTGAATGAAAATTGCCCCAATTTCTAATCTTATGCAATAAATGTTTAAAGGAATTTTGTCGATTAGCTGTGATGAAAGCTGATGTCCTAGTACCGTGCCTGTGTCTTCCCAGTGTGTTAAGTTTTAAAGCTTAGGTGGGATATTTGTTTTCATTTTTTTTATTGAGGACTTTATTTATTAAAAATGGGCAACCTCAATTAAATCCTCATTTCTAAACTTTTTATCAACTAACTCCCCCTTTCAATTTACTTATTATCAAACTCTCCAAATCAAAACATTCTTACACATCACTACCTATTTACCGAAATGACGATTTTAGCCCTCAGTTATTATTTTTTAAATCATTTCTTTCCCAAATCAACACCCACGTAGCTTTTAATTTCAGGCTCATCTTCCAACTAGAAAAGCTCCCGCCGGCGACGGAAAAGCCTCTGCCCGCACCGGAAAGCTCCGAGCTTGCCTAATTCATCATGGGTTTCTCGGTCCAGGTAAGTTGAGGTAGGTTTTTGTTGTTTTTTTTTTCACTGTTGGTTCTCCTTGGAGCTTCTTGACCTCGAGCGAACGAAATTGGGTTAGAGAACACTCTAATGAGGTGTACAATGAATGTTTGTGGCAGTAGCATGGACATAAATTGGGTATCGGGTTGTGGGTGTCGCGATTTGGGTGTCGAGCCGTGGGTGTTGCGATTTGGGCGTCGAGGTGTAAAAAGCTGAGTTCTTCTCCTGTTTTCTACTGTTAACATACTGTGGTTGTCAAGAGAGGTTAGTATTTGCTTAAGATTTGGCTAATTTATCTGTTAGAGCAATTTATTATATGCAGTACCAAAGTATATTGAATTACAGTACCCGCATTTCTTTTATGAAGTACATTTTAAAGGTTTCTAAGCAGTATCATATGGTAATCGTCTGTTATTTTACTTTTAACAGGTAACTTCGAAGATATGTTGTCTACGAATGTCTTTGGTGGGCTCACGTTGTTTGCATGTGTGGAATATAAGAAGATCACATATTTATTGTTGACCAATGAAACGATAGGTTATGGAGCATTCTTTTGGTTGGTATGTTGCCGATATGTTATCACACATTCTTACGACGATATGTTTTTGATATGATGGTGGATAAATGATATTAATATTGTCGATATGTTCGATATTAATATTGTTGGTGGATGAATCATATTAAAATTGTGGATATATTGATATCAATACTATTGTTGGATGAATAATATTAATATTGATGTCGTATTATTGATGTTGTTCCAATAAAATTGTTTGCTGGAAGTTCTAATGCCTTATTTGCACAATAATATACGTGTTTTCGATAATTAAAAACGTGGTACGCAAAAGATACTACAAGTAACCTATCCACGGTACTACATTATCATAAGCTATGGTACTATAAATATCTATATATGGTACTACAAACATATGTATATTGATACTACAAGTTGGGGCAGGAATTTCGATTGTTAGAAACGTGGTACGAAAAAAGATACTACAAGTAACATACATATGGTACTACACTATCGTAGGGTATGGTACTATTGACATCTATATATTGGAACTACAAACATATGTACATTGGTACTACAAATTTGGGCAGGACTTTCGATTGCTAGAAACGTGGTACGAAAAAGATACTACAAGTAACATATGTATGGTACTACACTATGATAGGGTGTGGTACTACGAACATCTATATATTAGAACTACAAACATATGTATATTGGTACTACAAATTTGGATAGGAATTTCGATTGCTAGAAACGTGGTACGAAAAAGATACCACAAGTAACATACGTATGGTACTACACTATGGTAGGTTATGATACTACGAACATCTATATATTGGAACTACAAACATATTTATATTGGTACTACAAATTTGGGTAGGAATTTCGATTGCTAGAAACGTGGTACGAAAAAAGATACTACAAGTAACATACATATGGTACTACACTATGGTAGGGTACGGTACCACGAACATCTATATATTGGAACGACAAACATATGTATATTGGTACTACAATGTTGGGTAGGAATTTTGATTGCTAGAACCGTGGTATGAAAAAGATACTACAAGTAACATACGTGTGGTATTACACTATCGTAAGGTATGGTACTTCGACATTTATATATTGGAACTACAAACCTATGTATATTGGTACTACAAATTTGGCTAGGAATTTCGATTGCTAGAAACGTGGTACGGAAAAGATACTACAAGTAACCTACTCGTGGTACTACACTAGCTTATGTTATGGTACCACAAACATCTATATAATGGAACTATATCTGTATTGGTACTACAAATTTGAGGTAGGATTTCGATGTTAGAAACGTGGTACGAAAAAGATACTACAAGTAACATACGTATGGTACTACGCTATGGTGGGGTATGGTACTACGAACATCTATATATTGGAACTACAAACATATGTATATTGGTACTACAAATTTGGGTAGGAATTTTTTGACGCCGTCCGAGTTATTTTTGGTCCTTGATTATGTTACCATAGTTATAAATACTTTACTGATGATCTGGTATCAATATTGGTAGTTAATATTTAGAATTAGGTATTATTATGTTGAAACCCCAACTTTCGTTCTAATTATTATGATACTAATAAGAACATCTTACTGCATAGTCATGATTTTTCATGGATTGAAAGTTAGTGTCTATATTTCGTGTTACCGTGTGTTTAATTTTATTATGTACCGTGATTTGGAAGTTCACATGCCTTATTTGCACAATAATCTACGCGTTTTCGATAATTAAAAACGTGGTACGAAAAAGATACTACAAGTAACCTACCCGTGGTATTAAACTAGCTTATGTTATGGTACCGCAAACATTCATATATTGGAACTACAAATATGTATAATGGTACTACAAATTTGGGGTAGGAATTTCGATTGTTAGAAACGTGGTATGAAAAAGATACTACAAGTAACTACGTACGGTACCACGCTATGGTGGGGTATGGTACTACGAACATCTATATATTGGAACTATAAACATATGTATATTGGTACTACAAATTTGGCTAGGAATTTCGATTGCTAGAAACGTGGTACGGAAAAGATACTACAAGAAACATACATATGGTACTACACTATGGTAGGGTATGGTACTATGAACATCTAGATGTTGGAACTACAAATATATGTATATTAGTACTACAAATTTGGGTAGTAATTTTTTCGACGTCGTCCGAGTTATTTTTTGTCCTTGACTATGTTACCATAGTTTGGTACTGCAACTATCCACATATAGGTACTACAAACGTCTTTATATCGGTACCACAAATTAGAGTGCGTATTTCCAAGCCGCTAGCACGGCATGTAAAAGATACTACAAACAACCCAATTTTGGTACTACAAAGGCATATACTATGGTACTGCACATGTCCACATGTAGGTACTACAAACGTCTTTTGGTACCACACATTAGAGTCTGCGTATTTCCAGGCCGCTCTCACGGTACGTAAAAGGTACTACAAACAATCTAATTATGGTACTACAGAAACATATAACATGGTACTGCAACTGTCCACATGTAAGTACTACAAATGTCTTTATATTGGTACCACAAATTAGAATCGGCGTATTTCGACTCCGTGCACAGTACGTAAAAGATACTACAAATAACCTTATTATGGTACTACAAAGCATATAATATGATACAGCAACTGTCCACATATAGGTTCTACAAAAGTCTTTAGATTGGTACCACAAATTAGATTCGGCGTATTTCGAAGCCGCTCGCATGGTACGTAAAAGATACACAAATGACCTACGTATAATACTACAGTAATGAAACCGTTGGTACTGCTCCCTCGTGGACTCAGACTCTGACATGATTGATTTGGGCTTATAGTCCTACCTCCAAGTCCAATAGGTCGACA
This sequence comes from Craterostigma plantagineum, assembly GCA_027422505.1. Lineage (NCBI taxonomy): Eukaryota > Viridiplantae > Streptophyta > Magnoliopsida > Lamiales > Linderniaceae > Craterostigma > Craterostigma plantagineum. The sequence goes on from JAPQWV010000012.1 coordinate 22,186,617, forward strand.
GAAAACGAGCCTGTAACAATATAACAAGTTAAGAACATGATAAAGCGTTTAATTTAATAAAATTCAAACTTACAAATGATCTTGTCGCCCATTTCATGTGATTGTGCTTCAGCGAATCTCGTAGGTAAAATAGTCTTTACGGTACCAATTAACTGTGTAATACGGTACCAAAAAAACATATACAAGCACCAATTCAATTATCGTACCCAAAAACAACCAAGATTCGTACCAAGACAGTAAAAAATGCAGTACCTTTACATCGAGCAGGGAATTTAGAAGCTAACAAACCCTAATTTAAATGATACCAAGTTTCCAATTCGAAAAATTAAATAATTAAACCCTAATTTTGGCATAAACCCCAAATTCGAGCAGTAATCACAAAATTAAACATAGTCCGACATGAATCTTTCAAGAAATGCAACTATAAAAGCCCTAATCTCTATATTAATTCAATATGCCACAAAAAACGAAAAATTAAAGTCGAAAAATGAAGGTGTCAAGCGGCTAGTATACCGTTGAGATGATGGCAAGTCGAATAAAGGTGTGAAGTCATAATCTCTCGTTCGCTGCTCGTTGTGGAGGTGAAGCTGAGAATCGGCCGACTTCTCTGTACTCGTTTTCGTTCTTCTGCTTTTCATTGTCTGCATTTTGTTCATCGTTGTTCTCTCTGCAATGAATTCACTAGGTTATTTTGGAATATTTATGTTTTACAGGGGTATATTTGTCCATTAGGTAGTTATGTGATATAGAAGTTTGAAAGGGGGAGTTTGGTGATAATTGAATTGAAAGGGGGGAGTAAGTTGATGTATAGTTTGGGGTAGGGGATTTATGTGTAGATTGCTCTATTAAAAATTGATACCTTTTTAATCTGGGTAAAATGCATATAACCCCCTCGTGGTTTCGCCGGAATGCACATAAACCCCCGTGGTTTTTTACATCAAACTCGCATGCCCCGTAACCCATGTGTGGTATTTAAAACGTCTGCCCAGTTATATTGCGAATCTTTTAGATAAACCTCTTAAAGAACTAGAGAGCCTAGTATACTGCGATGTGTGATTTGATCAAAATTATGATTTTACAGCTTCGAAATGAGAAATTGTCATCCCAGTCAATGCAATTGGGATGCCCTGGATCTGACATGTCACTTCGGAAGAGTAACATGAAGCTCAGAATTAAGGTGTAGTAAATACTCCTAAATCAAAAGGGGAATTGATCTATGGTCTATGCACGGTACTCCCTCGTGGTTTAAATATTGTTGCACCGTACCCCCGAGCAGCAGTTTTGCCCGAAATTGGATCACACGCGCTCTTACTGCAGGTGGGTTAAGCTTGGACGCTATTATTTACTGTTAAATTATCCGAATAACCCCAACTATTCACCTTCTTTTCGAATGATAACCCCCGGGGCAGCATTTTTTGCCCGAAATTGGATTATACACGCTCAAATGACCATATTATTTACTGTTAAATGACCAGACTAACCCCAACTATTCACCTCTGGACATTTAGCAGTAAATAATATGATCCAAGCTTAACCCACCTGCAGTAAGAGCGCATGTAATCCAATTTCGAGCAAAAACTGATGTTCGGGGGTACGGTGCAATATTAGTTAAACCACGAGGGAGTATTACGCAATAAAAAAGCTACGGGGGTTTATGTGCATTTCAGCGACACCACGAGGGGTTATATGCATTTACCCCTTTAATCTTGCCACCGCTCTTTTTACGAAAATTCCCATACTACCCCTACCTTGTTTCGAAGAGTAGCCAATTCATAAACCCTACAAATCATATCGTCACACAATTTCCGATATGCACTTGATTACAGCCCTAGCCGAAGCGCGGTCGTCGATTGCATTCCATAGCGTCAAATCCATCTCAACCGCCGCCCATCTCCGACGGGAATCTGCCGCATCCTCGGCGGAGTCGCCGTTGCCTCCACCACCGCCGCCGCCGCCGCCGCCGCCAATTCCGATCCTAACCACCCCCTGCTACAACCCCATCACCAACACCGCCTCGTCCATCCTACCCGTCGGACGATGGTTGCTCGACCACACGCACTCCGAGCGCGTGCAGGCACTCTCCCGGGACCTCGACGCCCGTTCCCTCGCGTGCAAGTTCTCCGACTGGGCTGCTACGCACAACTGGTCCGACGTAAAGCTTTCGTTCGAAACGTGGGTGAAGTCTTCTGATAAAAATGGGAAAGCGAATCTGCCTGACGTTGGGCTGTGCAATCACTATTTGATGGCTAATTTGATGATTGGCGTGAGTGCTGGTGAATTGCTCGATTTGGTCGCTGGCATGGGGGAGTTTGGGGTTGTACCAAACGCTGCGAGCTATAATTTGGCGTTGAAAGCGATGCAAGAGTATGGGGAAACCATGGCCGCGGAGAAATTGATTGAGAGGTCAGGTCAGGTGCTTATTGTTACATTGAGGATGAAAATGTGAATCCTTTAACGTTGCTGAATGTGTATTTTCCTTCGTTGATGTTTAGGATGCTCCAGGCAGGAAAAGAACACCGAGATTCCTTGCCTAATGAAGAGTCATATGATTTGGTCATTAACATGCTTCTATCCACAAACCAAATAGATGCTGCCCTGATATATATCCACATGTCGTTGGAATTTGGATGTATGCTTTCGATGACTTCATTTTCGAGCTGTGTAAGAAGCTGTGTTAATAGTTCAAGACTAGATGATTTGGTATCGGTTATAGAGAAGTGCAAGGTAACAATTAATCTTCTGCTGTTGCTTATTTCACTATCTTGTGACGATTATAGAGTTCCTTCTGTAATTCTTTTTGTTGTTCTTGATTCAGAAAATGAATCAGAGCAAATCCTTATGTCCTCCATGGCATTTGTGCAACTACATTGCTGACGTTGCGATGAAATCGGATCACAGTGGACTTGCTTTCTACGCTCTCGAATTCATGGGGAAATGGATTGCTCAAGGCGAAGCTGCCGACCCTCCAATTCGTCTCTCTGTGGATGAAGGGTTGATTATGTCTGCTCTTGGTACGTCTGGTAGAACTTTTAGCTCTAAGCTTCTCGATGGTTCTTGGGCTGTTCTCAAACGGTCTTTGCAGGGAAAGAAGAATCCTAATCCCGAAGCTTACCTTGCAAAAATTTTCGCACATTCCAATTTGGGTAACTTGCAGAAGGCTTTTAGTGCTCTGTTTGAATTTGAGAAGGCGATGCGAAGTTCTGATCGAGAAGATGATAAGGATATGTTATCCCCGTTTTGTTCTTTGAATCCTCTGGTCTTAGCATGCTGCAGAAAAGGTTTCGTATCTTTAGATTCAGTAAGTTCCCTTCATATGCTGATTTCCAATGCGCCTCCTAAAGATTTTTTGCAATCTTGCACGTTATCCACTTTTTGTCCGGATTTCGTATTCTTTTTACAGTGATTAACTTATTCGAAACCTTATATGTTTTACCCAGGTTTATTACCAGTTGGAGAATCTAAGCCAAGCAAATCCACCACACAAGTCAGTTGCCGCTCTCAACTGTGTGATCCTCGGCTGCGCAAATGTATGGGATGCTGAACGCGCATACGAGACATTTTCTTCCATCGAAGCCATTTTCGGGTTAAGCCCAGATATACACTCTCACAACGCCCTCATTTGCGCCTTTGGCAAGCTCGGCAAGGTAATTGACAATCTCATATATCTAATAGTTTGGAGATAAAAGTCGATACTTATTACATCATGGGCAGAGAGATGAAGCTGTGGAAGTATACAAACACCTCGTTGGAACGTGCATTTCGCCCAACATTACTACATATTCCCTGATGGTCGATTCTCACCTTGTTAAGCGAGACATGAAATCTGCTATCACCGTAATTAATGACTTGGTAACTATATATATTTCTGGGAACTTATGGTAATTAGTTTCATTTTGTATTTCATTCGAACATGGAATCATGTATACTCGGAAATACAGATAAATGCTGGGTTTGAACCTTCGAAGGAAATGCTGAAGAAAGTGAGGAGACGTTGTGTTCGGGAGATGGACTACGAATCAGACGGTAAAGTCGAATCGTTTGCCAGAAAATTCGACATTCGAATGGGCACTGAGGTTCGCCGTGATTTACTGTTTAAACTTGAATATGCCACATGCTCTTCATAGCATGAGATTATGATGTAACTTAATAATGTAGTTTTATAATGATGTAATGTTTTTCGTCTTTTATCTCTTATGTATGATATCAAGTGAAGCCCTTCGTTTTGATATTTGATAATTTAACTAAGCCGTCATTTTGCAGGCGGACGAAAAATTAATGTTTGACAAAGCCCAATAATGGGCTGAACTCGGCATTTTCAGCCATAGTCGACAATAAGGTTCGAATTTAATTCGTAACGAACTAAATAGGAATACGGCTACCAAACTTAATATGAGTGGGAATATTGTGGCATTGTATAGGATACTTCACAAAAATCTTGCACTTATTCACCACCCCACTAAGGGGCAAATCGGTCAGCTGACGATATGAGACCTTTCATATGATGTTGGTATTTGAGAAGAAGACGCAAACAACTTTTGAACTAGCTCTTATTATATTTGGAAGTACTATAATCAATTTTATTTTATTCTTTTATATAAAATCTTAGGACTTTAAGACCGTCCGATTTTGCAACAACAAGCTGCCTTCGAGTAAGTACACGTGCTATTCATTCTATTAATTTTTTATTTTCGTAAATTGCTTTACATGCATGCGATGAAATTATCTACCTTACAACATAAACTAGCAAAAAAAAAAAGAAGCATAAATACATAGTTCAAAATAGATGCAGATTCAGAGAAGTATAAGGAAGAGCGAGTCTTTTAAATTCCTTATTACACTCTGGTCAGTTCATAGCCCATGATTATCGTCCCCATCTGTTGCAAAGTTTTGATCTTTTCCTCATTTAATTCTCAAGAATCTGGAAAGTTAATATCTTTAATTATCATTTTTGATTTTATTTCTTACAGATTTGGAATTCAAGAGATGTTACTTTTTAATGCCTTTTTTCTGGGCCTGATTCTCCTTTGCTTCACTTCCCTTGCTTGAAACTGTCACAATCTCAAGAATCGTCACTTCCTTGCGAAGCTTCAAAGGTATTTAACTTCGTTCATCTTCTTCTTACATTATTTTTTCAGGTCTTTCGAAGTTATTTGTAGTTAGATCGAAAAGTTGAAGCTGCATTCTATCATATTACTACTTTGATTCATTAATTTACATATCTTTAGCTTCAATTTCTCTTTTCCTCGTGTTTTCTAAGCCTGATTTTTCTTCGAATCGAAATATCGAAGCGCTTCATCGGAGGAGACAATGAAGCAGAAGCAACTTATTACATCGAACGCCGCCCCGACGAAAGATTCGAATAAAAAACCGTCGATCGACGTACTTCAAACGGCGGATAACCACTCGAATAGTTCGACGTCCCTCCCGAAAATTTGCAAGCGGTGCGGAAAAGCGTTTAAATCCCTAAAAGCGCTTTGCGGTCACATGGCTTCTCATTCAGACAAGGATAAGAGTCCAAAATCAGACGAAGAAGACGAAGAAGAAGAAGGCGAATTTAATTCTTGGTCGAGCGAAGACGGAGAAGAAAATAGCGTAAAAAGGGTCCTCTTCGCAAGCGAAGAATCTGACACCGAAACCGAGGATTTGGTCATAAAAACGATCCCCGAAAATTGCAAGAAGAAGCTTCTCAGGAAGATTAGGGATCAAGGATCTTCTTCCCTTATTACCACTGAGGTCGAAAACGCGGAAGAAAAGGACGAAGTCGCAAAGTTCTTGATGATTTTGTCCCGAGATAGGAGCGCTTTCGCCGCTGATAATAATAATAAACTCGCCGAAGATAATGCAGATTCTGAGATCAAATTACTGCGTAGGGATGAAAGTAATAAAAATAATGGCGCAATCTCTGATTATTCGGAGAGTTCCGACTCTTCCTGCTACTTCTTGCACGGCGGCGGTAATAACAACAGTGGCGAAGAAGATTCCGAGGCTAATTCGCTAGGCGGGCCCCGCCGAGGACGAAAGCGCTTTAATGGGCAATTAACTAGTGCGAAAAGCGACGAAGAATCTCTAATGAAAGAGTACAACCGCGCGGCCGTGGCTTCTTACTTTGCGGGGATAGATTCGAGGAAGAGAAAGGCGGCGGAGCCCGCGAATCGAGAAAGCGAGGGGTGCGATAACAGTTGGGAGAACAGCAAGTACAAGTGCTTCAACTGTAAGAAGAGTTTCAAGTCCTACCAAGCCCTAGGCGGGCATAGGCCGTGCCATAAGAGGACGAACGCCTACTACGAGTCGAGGTTCGAGAACCTTCTAGAAGATTCCAAGGGAAAAGGGAAGGAGAAGGGTAAGGCGAAGAGTCAATTGTTGGCGCACGCTTGTCCTTACTGCGATAGGGTTTTCAAGAACGGTCAGGCGCTAGGCGGTCATAAGAGGTCGCATTTTCTCGGAGGAAATGGTAATGAGGGGCATAATGGTAATAACGGCGGGCGCGTTAAGGAGGATGAGGTTGTGGCGATCGAGCAATCTCAGCCGTTCGATCTTAATCTTCCGGCGCCTAAGGAAGAAGGCGAAGAAGAAGTGGGGAATGATGATGAAGAAGATGAAGAAGAAGAGGAGGAGGAGGAAGAATTGCTTGGGTGATAATGAGAAGTTGAAAACTCATTATGTGTGATCTCTATCTCTTTTTGCAATAAATTTGAATGGTGAACTAAAGAGATGATATGTTTTATATAGTTTTGGAGTATGTGTTTTTGTGTTTGTTGGAGAGAGAGAGGGATATTGGAAGCTCGAATTTTGAAGATTTATGATTTGTTTTGCTGGTCGATATTATTTTATTTTTCCGATATTTCAATCAATGGGTTATGGGCTTGCATCACTCAATCTTATCGCTCAACAGCGTAAGTGAAGATCTGAAGTGGATCAAATTGCTTCGGTGAAAATTGTTATTCCTCTTGTAATATTCGATCATCTAGGGGAAAGAGATCGTTCGACCAGAGAGTAACAAACACAAATTGAAAAATAAAAATAAATCGAAAGAACATGTTTAAAGTTTGAATTCGAAAAATCAAAGAACCTTTACGTACAAATATAAGGTAAGGATGACAAATGAGTCGAGTCGACCAACGAACTACACGAAAACGATCGATTAAAGATCTAACACAGAACTCGTAAATGTCGAATTCGAACTCAAACGTCAAAAGTCCAAATATTATATTTGAATATCATTTAATTCCTTGACAACTGTCCGATATAGGAGAGGTATAACATAACCGTGTTGCTAGAGACCCTTCAAATGCTAATTATTTTGATTGAAGTTTGAAAGCTTCAGTAGCATGAAATTCATCAAATTACTTAACTTCTTGGCATTAAATGCAATCACACACACAACCGCATAAATCTTTTTCTAATACTAACAAAACAGCTCGACATTAGTCCCATTTTCATATTTTCCAATTTCTCCAAACTCATTACAACTATGAATAATCACTTTCTTCTTTTAGCACTAATCATCACTTTCTTGGCCACCGATACTTCTCAAGTGCAGCATCAAACGATGATAGGCCGAGATTGCCGCCGGAGATCCGGCCAACTCCGCTCCGAGCGGCCGCCGGAGTTTGCTTTCACCTCCAAAGGGTCCCACAGTTCCAAGAAAAGCATGAGAATTGAGAAAGATGGCGATGAGATTGATTTAAGGTACGGCGTTGAGAAGAGATTAGTACCTTCTGGCCCAAACCCTCTGCACAATTGATGTGTTTATGAGACCCTACATAGGTGTTCATTCATGGACGAAAATTGTTGTAGCTTCTTTGATTCGTTAACATTTTTTCCTTTTCTCTTTTAAGTTTTTTTTTTTGTCGTTTTTGTTCTATAAAATTCTGAGTTGTATATTATTTTTCTTTTGTTAGTTCAAGGTGTACTTGTTGTGGTTCTAATGTAAATGGAGAGGTGGGTGGGAAGATTGTCACATGAATCTTGAAGTTGGGTGCACTTATGATTCATTTGTGCTTTTAAACATTCTTATATTTATTAGAAGAGATTTGCTATGGTGTCCACCTACCGCGAGCAACCACCGTGAGCACCATGCACATACATATCAGCTAACTCATGGTGGACGACGTACCAAGATGATATATTTTCTTACAAGTCAACATGTTGGAGAGCTGATTTAGGTGGAATATATCTGAGAGGGTCGAAGGAGTTGCTGGCAGCGTTAGAAATTGAAAAAAAAAACAAATTTGCGATATTTGCGTATGGTGCTCACGGTGGTTGCTCACGGTAGGTGGACACCATAACAAATCTATTTATTATAATAGCATTATGGTGAGGACATAATTGTCCTTTATATTAGAAAACTTCCACCAAGATCATCTCCAATCCATAACGGGTCATATAGCTATGAGTCAATTGATCGAACACATGGCTTTCCAAAAAGAGGTCATCAAATTGCAATTGGTCTACTTAATTGTTCCTAGTGTGGACTTAGGAAACACGGGTCGGGAGGATGAATGAAATCTCAGAATCGTTTTTAGCTAACAATGTTACGCTGAACTTAATTGGATTAACTGAATGAATGATAAAGATAATGACCTACTGATTGAGAGTGTACCGTTATTTTTTACCTCTTGTATTTCACTTGATCCCGAGATCTCGAGTGTAATTCAAGTCCTGATTGAGTGTGAATATCACTCATTGTAAATAAAATAATGATACTATTGGGCTTTGCCCCTTTGCTACCCATTATTAGCTCTTAATGGGCCTATCATAGTGGGATGTAAGCCCAAAACTGAAGTGCACATACTAAATACGATGTTGTGGATTTTGACCCTATAAACATTAGCAACTTTTCTAGTATTTAGTAATTAAAATTCCACCATTAAATAAAAAAAAATATTAAACTATCTCTTCAAGAACTTTCTTTTTTTCCTTTTGCGATTTTGAGGGTATATAACTTTGCACTAGCATCTAACGGTTCATATGTGACATTTGCGGGTATGTAGTCTTTATTAGTGTATTAATATATCGTGAATATTTCAAGGTTGTTGAACTATTTCTTTTAATATTATTGGTGGGGACAACTTCAATTAAATCCCCCTTCCCTTATTTTCTATCAACTAACTCTCAATTCCGTATTATTTATCAGGGCCGGTTTTTTGTTTTAGGAGGCCCTGTCGTATTAAGGCCCGGGTCCATTCAAATTAGTCGATATATTTAAGGCCCTGTAATATCTAAGACCCATATATTACTGTAATTTAAGGCCTCATTATTTGCGAGTTTTTTTATTACTCGAATTATTATTTAAGGCCCATATATTTTATTAGACAAACTGCAGGGCCGATAGATTTATTAGACAATCTGCAGGCCCGTTTTAGGAGGCCCTTTCTCCATTCAAAATACTTACTGTACATTTTCTATGTGGCCCTCTAGTACATGGGCCGGATTTGTGGCCCTGTGCAGTAGGCCTGGATGCACAGGTCCAAATCCGGCCCTGTTATTTATTAGCAAACTCCCTAAATCAAAATAATCTTACACATAACTCCCCATGGACGATTTTGCCACTCTATTAATTTCCACACCCTTACCCAAATTTGTAGTAACAATATACGTATATTTGTAGTACCAATGTATAGATGTTCGTGGTACCATTCCGTGAGCCATGAACGATTTTGCCCCTCTACTAATTTCCACCATGGACGATTTTGCCCCTCTACTAATTTCCACACCATTCTCTTTCCTTACCCAAACTTGCAGTACCAATGTACATATGTTTGTAGTACTAATTTATGGATATTCGTGGTACCATTCCATGAGCTAGTGTAGTACCATACGTAGGTTACTTGTAGTATCTTTTCCGTACCATGTGCTTAACTATCACAACTCCTACCCTAAATTGTAGTACCACTAAACATATATTTATAGTACCAATATATAGATGTTCGTGGTACCTTATCATATGCTAGTGTGGTACCATGAGTAGGTTACTTCTAGTACCAATATTTATGGTAACAGTCACGGACCAAAATAATTCAGATGGCGTCGAAAAATTCCTTACCCAAAGTTGAAGTACCAATATACGTATGTTTGTAGTACCAGCGTATATATACTCGTTGTACCATATCGGAGCTAGTGTAGGACCATACGTAGGCTACTTGTGGTAAACACATGGTACGGAAAAAATACCACAAGTAACCAACGTACATGGGCGGACCCATGTAGGGGCTTGGGGGGTGCCATTGACCCCCCAGCCATTCTTGTACTAAGTATAATATGCACGTTATAAATTTCGAAAATTGCTTCTGGTCTAGTGGTTATCGGACTTGCAGTAAGATTGTCATATATAATGATGTGGGTTCGATTCTTCTCTAAGCATTTTTTCTTATTTTTACATTTAGTAATATGGGCTTGAGTAAATGGGCTGGGGCTGGGCTGAATCTTGACCCCCCAGTCACTCAGAGCTCGGTCCGCCCTTGCCCACGTATGGTACCACACTAAGTCGCGCTATGGTACCACAAACTTCTATACATTGGTACTACAATCATATGTACATTGGTACTTCAAGTTCGGGTAAGGAATTTTTCTACGGCATCTGAATTATTTTTGGTCCGTGACTGTTACCATAGATATTGGTACTACAAGTAACCTACGCATGGTACCACACTAGCTTATGATATGGTACCACGAAAATCTGTATATTGGTACTACGTATATATATATATATATATATATATATATATATATATTGGTACCAGTTTAGGGTAGGAGTTGCGATAGTTAAGCACATGGTACGAAAAAGATACTACAAGAAACCTACATATGGTACTACACTAGCTCACGGAATGGTACCACGAACATCCATACATTCGTACTACAAACGTTTGTATATGGGTACTGCAAGTTTGGATAAGGAAATAGAATGATGGAAATTAGTAGATGGGCAAAATCGTCCATGGGTCACGGAATGGTACCACGAACATATATATTGGTACTACAAACATATGTATATTAGTACTACAATTGTCCGTGGGTGTTGACAGGTTTTTTCGTAATATTGTTATCTTATAAGAGTAAAATTGTCCATTATGGAGGTATTAGGTAGTTATGTGATCTAAAAGTTTGAAATGTGAAGTTTAATGATAATGAGAGAGTTAGTTGATTAATAGTTTGAGAATAGACATTTATACGTAGATTCACCTTATTGGTGTTCTGAATTTGTTTTATGTATTTACTTAACTCTTATGGTAATCATTCCTTCCTTGTCTATCTTCCCCGGTCACCGACTGTTTGCAAATCGCAATGTATTAAAAAAATTGTTTAAAAACTAATTTGGTCTGACAATGACAATGAACCTTCAATTGACAGGGAGATTAAAAGATTTTTATATTTACGTGGACGTGGCAAGACAAACCATGGTCAATTAAATTCGGGATGTTGAAATTTGTAACACCTCCCAGTCCCCACCAATTAAAAACTTAATTAATTTTATCTTAATCCAATGCAATCATCTCATCCTACACTCAGAAAAAAAAAACCTAAAAAAAACGAAAGCAAAAACGAAAAAGAAAATAAAAATAAAACTCCCCCTAAAGCAGTGTAACAGACAAGTGAAACTACATTAAATGCCCGAACATGGAAACTCATTCATTAACATGTGAAGTGAAACACCCATTCCATCACTTTGCTTTAATTAGAAACGTTTCTTGCCAGAAAATTCCCCAAAATCTGTTAAAAAAAAAAAAAACAAAGACGAACGCAGAGCATCACCCTTTGCAACAATAAAAAGATGGTCTTTTTTGAACAGCAAGAACGTGCCTTACGTTAAAAATCAAATCTTTTTCCTAAACTAAAAATCTGGGAATCATTAATATACCTATTGGGACCAACTAATTTTTTTTTTAAATCTCGAATTTCACGGTGATTAAATTTAAATCAAACGGTTTGTTGGGGGAGGTTTGCTTGTTATGTGGAGTTGTTGTTGACCAATTTACCTTCTTCCTCAAATCATCATTATGATTCTCGTACTATTCTTTTTAGCTTTAGTTCTTTCCCCTTCTTACAAGCGATATCTGTTATGACACTATAGCTTCTCCTCTTTGCAAAAGTATCAATCTTGCTGATAAAAAAAGGGGGAAAAAGGAAATTAATAAAGCTCTTAAGAGATAAGGTAAAAGAGGACTTTGTCCCTATCTCAGAGGCCCATAACAAAATCTACCAACTATAAAAAGCAAGTGTGAGGAGGGCATTATCTGATTTGCTCTTCTTCTTACTATATTTATTTTCGTCCTCGGACAAAAGAAGACCAGAGCTTTTTTCTTCTATGGATCTTCGAATGGAGTCGAAGCTTCGCATTATTATATTGCTATCTTCATTAGTATTCTGCTATGGCGAAGAAGTGAAGCTCACAGTTAATGGGTTGGCTTCCATAGCTCAAACAGATGAGAACTTCATCTGCGCTACTTTAGATTGGTGGCCTGAGACAAAGTGCAATTACAACCAATGCCCTTGGGGCAAATCTGGAATTTTGAATTTGGTATTTTTCTTTCTTTCTTTTCTTTAAAGGTTCTTGCTTTGAGCTTGTTAAGGCAACCTTTGACTCATGTTCTTTCGATGTTATTATCATCTTGGTAGGATCTGGGAAACAAGATTCTTTCAAATGCCATTAAAGGTGAAAGAAAGAGATTATTTTAATGGAAATTGTTCAAGAAAATCATGTCTAGTTAACTGTGTGTGTGTGTGTGTTTCTTTTATCAGAGTTCAGACCACTTAGGATAAGAATTGGAGGTTCTCTTCAAGATCAGATTATCTACGAAGTCGGAAATTCGACGAACAAATGCCCTCACTTCAAAAGAAGAGACAATGGCCTTTTCGGCTTCTCCAAAGGTTGTCTTCCCATGGAAAGATGGAATCTTTTGAACAAGCTCTTCAACGAAACTGGGTTCGCCTTTTTTTATCTTTACCCATCGTTTCGTTTTAAAATTTTAGGGTGCGTTTGGTATGCGGAATTCGGTACGGAAAAAAAGTGTTATGGTACGACACGCAAAGCATAATATACAATGATTTGATGCGTATCATTATATTTTTTCTTTTTTTTCTCGTTGGATTCGACATACCAAACGCACCTTTAAGGATTTCGGCGTAAAAAAAACTTAAGTAATGAGGCGCGAATTTGGTAATATTTCGAACCCTATATACGCTTTTTTTTCAGGCCTCTCGTGACTTTCGGTCTTAACGCTCTGACGGGGCGAAAGAGATCCAATGAAAGCGATTCGCTCATGGTGGGAAATTGGAACCCGAGAAACGCCTTCGATTTCATGAACTACACAGCCTCGAAGGGATACAAAATCGACTCTTACGAGCTCGGTAAATTTTTTTGGCTTTTTTTTCGTTTTATCGAGACGTTGCACGTTTATTCAAATTTTTTCGATTTTTTTCGGCTAGGAAACGAATTGAGTGGGAGCGGCGTAGCGGCTCGGGTCGACGCCGAGCAGTACGGTAAGGACATGAAGGCGCTCAAGAGCCTCGTGCGAAGACTCTATCCCGACCCTAACTTCGAACCTAAGGTCTTAGGCCCGGGCGGATTTTACGATAAGATTTGGTTCGAGGATTTCCTCCGAGCCTCTGGGCCGGGCGTCGTCGACGGCGTGACGCACCACATATACAACCTCGGACCAGGTTATTTATTGCATTAATCTGTCCCGAGATTTCTATTCTGTCCCACATCGAATAATACAGCTCATACGACTCAATTGAGATACCAAAATGGCAACTTCACCTACCATCAATTGATTTTAAGATCGGAGCCCTCAATTTATAACTAGTATTTTTCGCATGCCCGATATTGCGTGGCTTTATAATATATATATATATTAACTTATACTTTAAGTTAATCTTATTAGGTGAAATTATAATATTGAGTTTTATTTATTTTATTTATATTTAAGAATATGAAACTGATTTTAGAGGATAAAATTGGGATCAAATTTAAAATTAGGGATAGAGTGGTACATTTTTTTATTACTGCCACACTAATCAATTTGAGAACAATTGCTATAATGCCATCTCTTCCTTAGTAAAATAGAAAGATAATATGCGACTTAATTGTTTTTAAGCGTTTTTTTTTTTCTGTCAGGTGTCGACCCGAACCTTATAAGCAAGGTTCAAGATCCAATCTACCTCGACCAAGTGTCTCAGACGTATAGGGACGTCTCGACGAGCATCGGCTCGGTCGGGCCTTGGTCCGGAGCTTGGGTCGGAGAGGCGGGCGGGGCGTACAATAGCGGCGGAAAATACGTCTCGCACACCTTTGCCAACGGATTTTGGTTCACTTTTTCGCTCTATTTTTTTTTTCTTTCTTGCATTTTTAATCCGCGCTAAAATCGCGTTAATAACGGGGCGAATAAATAGGTACTTGGATCAGTTGGGAATGGCGTCGAAGTACAATCACAAGGTCTTCTGCAGACAAACCCTAATCGGGGGCAACTACGGGCTGTTGAATACGACCTCGTTCGTCCCCAACCCAGATTATTACGGGTCGGGAAATCGATACGATTTTTATTTTATATATAATACGATATATGAATATCTTATTACCGTTTCTTCGCAGGGCGCTCCTATGGCATCGACTTATGGGAAAGAACGTACTCTCCGCGTCCCACGACACGTCCCACTACCTCCGCGCGTACTCCCATTGCTCGAAAAACGCGGTAACTTTTTTTTTTTTTTATCAAACTCATTGGTTGCATCTTCGTTGTTTATTGACGATTCATTTTTAATCTTCTGAAGGAGGGCATTTCGGTACTTTTGATCAACATGTCGAACTCGACGAGCTTCAACGTTTCGTTGGCGGGCAGCGTCGGGGAGAGGGAAGAGTACCACCTGACGCCGAAGGGCGGGAATATTCAGAGCGACGTTTTATTGGTGAACGGCGTAGAGTTGGGCCTTACGGATTCGGGCGAAATCCCGAGGATCGACCCGCGGGTCGTCGCAGACTATTCGTCGCCCATAAGGGTCGGGCCCGACTCGTTCGTCTTCGTCGTCGTGAAGGGATTCGACGCGCCGGCGTGCGCTTCATAGGGGCCGATATTCTTGCAATTATTTCTTATAATTGTTTATTATTATAATTGTTATTATTATTATATGGTTTGATACGAATAGCCCTAAAGAATTTTATTACAAGGAGGGCTTAGTAATAAACTGTTTGATGCTAAATTGTGAATTTTTATATTCCTAATTGTTGATCGTGAAGGACTTGCAAGCTTAACTAAAGGGATAAATATGCTTTATAAAAGGATTCCAAACTTCAGTGGTCATATTTGCAATTAATTCTAATACGGAACTAGTTTTGCAATTTAGACAGTCAAACCCATCGTTGACGACGTCGTTTGTTTGATTTCTCTTTAGCCTCACATCACACATACACTGAGACTCAATTCAATTGGAGACCAATTTAATTGGAAATTGCACATACACCAAAGGGGGAAGCCGACGCCGAGCTTAGAGATGGCCATTTCAGGAGATATTAGGGTTTCTGCAGCTCTCAATCCGTACAAATTCAACCCGCTTCGCTCTGCCACGCACTGCCCGCCCTCCAAGGTTCTGTTCCCCGTCTAAAGCTGTAAATTGTTCGCTAGTTAGCTCGGGCGGTTCTGAAATTTGAGCTGCAAAATGTTTGTAATTGATCTGAAATTTTCCTTCTGGAGAATAGTTTACGCTTCTTGTGCTTTTTTTCTAGCTGAGGTAGATTGAAATTTTATGATCCTTGTTTTTTTCAGTGTGGCAACCATGGTCAATCGACATTCTATATCTTACTCATCTCACTCTCTGTCATTGCTTAGCTTGCTTATGGGCGCTGCTGTGTTTAACCCTCGTGTGCTTTGATTTGGATTCACTGGAACTTGATTTGTGTAAACCTTCTTGGTTGTTGAGTAATCCGCTCCATTTTACTGATGCTATTTTACATATTCATCACATTTTTGCCTGTTAGAAGCCAACTTTCAACAAAGGTATTATCTTCATTCCTTATTCGTTTTGTTCGTACGATTACTGTTCCAAGTGGGGCAAGTCATGGTTACTCGATTACTGCATATCTTGTTTATAGGCTCTGTGTTTAGCCCTCGTTTGCCTTTGCTTTGTATTCGTTGGAACAGGATTTGTGCAAACCTTCTTGTCTGTTGATTAATTTGCTTCCTTTAACTGATTAAGGGCAGCTTTACCCGCTTCAATGTTAGAAAGCAACTTTCATAAAGGTATTATCTGTGTTTCGTTTTGATCATTCGATTGCTTATTCTTTTGCATGAAACAGGTCGAACTATTCGCCAGCACTCCATCGATTCCACCCCGGCCATCGCTTGAAACCCACTCCCTTCGCTGCAGCTCAAAACCACCACAATCAAGAGAATACAACCTCTCCTCAAACCCCTTCAGCCAAGAAATCGAAACCTTCCTCCTCAACACGATCACCATGAACTTCTTCGACCGCCTAACCCTAGCCTGGAAGATCGTCTTCCCTTCCCCCAAATCGAGGAAGAACTCCAACGCCAGGATCGCCAAGCAGAGGCTCAAGATGATCCTCTTCTCCGATAGGTGCGCTGTCAGCGACGAGGCCAAGCGAAAGATAGTGAGCAACGTCGTCAATGCTTTGTCTGATTTTGTGGAGATCGAATCTGAGGATAAGGTGCAGCTCAGCGTGTCGACCGATGCTGATTTGGGGACTGTATACTCGGTCACTGTGCCCGTGAGGAGGGTTAGGTCTGAGTATCAGATGGACGATGAGAATGGGACGATTATGAACGTCGAGTACAAGGATCGAGGTGAGGTTTCGGGTTCTGTTGATGTTACTTTCGATTTCTATGTTCCTGGGGAAGAATTTTGAAAGGAGTGTGGGAAATTGTGTGCTTGATGTGAAGTTGAAGTTTAACTATGGTTGTTGTCATCTTTTGAATCTTTGGTAGTTTTTTTTGGTTTAAGTTTCGATTTCCTTATAGGGAAATAAATTCCCCCTTGCTTTTCCAAGTGAAATTATGTTCTAAAATCAATTTGTGGTCCACTGTTGCAGATATTTTTCTCCTCAAATACTAATCATCAGATGAGTCTTAGCTTCAACGATAATCATCTTGTACTGCGTTATTCGAAATTTGGTGCATGAACATGATTAATGTCATGAAGATTTTTTACAAAATAAAATTATATATTGGATCGAAATGCTAGCAGTTGAACAATCAACACAATCTGCATGCTACTTAGAAGTTAGAACAGAAATCATTGCAAGGATTGCGTAGGCTCTAAATTAGAGTATTTGGACTATAATTTCCGTTTTGAATTTTAAGCTTTGAGTCGATCGAAATTGAAAAAAAGTATATAGTTGGCAATAAAAGATGTGAAGAAAACTGAAAAAAAGGCAATTTACAAGTAATTTTAATCCTAAAATTAAAAACAATTTGAACTTGCTTTTATCAGAATATGAATCACTATTGTTTTGATTAGGGCTGAAAACGAGCCGAGCCCGAGCATGGCCCGACTCGAGCTCGGCTCGATTATGTATAAGTGGGCTCGAGCTCGGCTCGATAAATCATCAAGCTGCTCGAAAAGCTGTTCGTCATAAAAAAAAATATATAATATATTATATTTAATTATAATAATAATAATAAAACACACACATATATATATATAAAGAAAAAATTGGGCTCGATATGTAATACCTCGAATTTCATGAACATGCTAATCCGTGAACTTACGTGCAAATTATGTGTTAAGCAAATTATGTGTTTATATGACTGCATGTTATGTACCTAGATGATTTCATACTACGTGATACGATTTTATATGTGCTCGTGTGCTACTAGGACAATTGATCGGGTAGTTTTGAGTCGGGACTTATAAATAATCTCGTATAAGATATATTTTAAGGTAAGGGAAAAATTATTAATTAGAGCTATATTATGTATAGGGAATTCGAATTTTATAATAATAATAATAAAAATAAGATTGGATTGTTATAATAAATTGGACTTATATTATATGCTTGCCCGAATATTTGGGATAACTATTAGTAGGTTACTTAGGATCAAGGGAATGCACGTAACCTTATGTCCCATCAAAATACTTTTTATAACTCAATGCTTATCGAGATTCATAGATAATATAAGGCCATTGAATAAGAAAATCCTAAGAAAGAACAGTTCGATCGAAAGCAAGTAGAGAAAACGAGTACTCACATAATCATAAGTAAATTCAAGCTTTAGAAAGGTATACTCTTTTACCCTAATTTGTGCGTTATATATATATATATATATATATATATAAGTTTATATGATTTATACTTTGTACAACCTAAGAATAAGGGAGATCTAAAATGTATTACTTTCAGGGTTTAGTCTGTTTTGTAGCAAGAATCACGATTATAAGGTTAATTACTGATTTTAGGGTTTTAGTATAGCGTACTAGCATAGTTAATTAGAACGATGTAGGATCCATCTGAAGAATTTTATAAGATAGGAATCATATTTATGAAGAAGGAAGTAGCTTAAAATAATAGGAGTTACAAGTTACGATCGAAATTAGCAAGTAATATGAGCAATCGGGCGATTTGAATTAAGTAAAGTGAGGTTCGATCAAAACTAGGGTTTATTCTAACCTTAAATTAAGATTTACCAATTTTTATGTGTTGCTCGGCGAAAGTAAGTTTTCATGTGTGGGAATCGACCGAAACTGAGTTTCGAGTGCCACAAATCGGGCGATTGGATGAAGTGGCGAAAGTGAAGAATCGATCGAATGTTGGAAGAATCACCAATCGAGCGATTCAAAATGTGAAGGAATCGATCGAAACAATATGACGTCATTTAACGGCGAAAGTGAGAGTTAAGGGCATTAAGGAATCGGGCGATTTGGGGAGCTAAAATTGGAAGGAATCGAGCGATTTAAGGTGGCGTGGAATCGATCGAAAGCTAGGACAAAACCTAGTCGAATCGACAAGCATTCGCCGCGTCTTATATGATGCTCAATCCTCGAAGAATCGGGCGAAACTCAAGTGGGCATTTCACCAATCGGGCGATTGTAGGGTCTAACCAAATCGGGCGAAACCAAAAGCTAGGTATGATTACTCGGCCATTTGAAGAATGCCATGCAATCGGGCGAAACCAAAATTTATGAGTGATCAATCGAGCGATTCAATGAGTGACAATCGGGCGAAAGCTTGGAAATTAAAAGCTTAGAAGAATCGATCGAAACTAACATGTACTCAACAAGGAATCGGGTACTTCAAAGGACAAGTGAAATCGAACACTCACATAACTTAGATTTCTAGACGGACGAATTAGGGTTTGAGAATAATATGTTAAATGATAAAAGCTTGGAGCAAATTAGTATGATCAAACTAATTTATTTCAAAGCAGATGACTAATTAAGTATTATACTGATATTTTAATATTTCTTTTAAAGGGTCGGAAAATAAAGAATTCTCAGGGTAGTAAGTATAATTAGCTTGGACGACAGGTAGGTGAAATCCACCTACGACGCGTAACCCTTTTATGAAAACATATGTGTACATGTTTTGAATTACGTGATTATGTGACTATGTGAATTTCCTGAATTATGTGACTTGGCGAATTATGTGCGTTACGTGTATCGTGTTTATTGCACGTCATATGTACATTATTTATATCGTACATGCATGTCACGTCATATGTACGTTATTTGCACTGTACGTGCATATCACGTCAGGGGGAGGTCGAGCACCGTATAAAACGGTGTTTATTATGTCGATGAGCAGGGTCGATGTGAGGTAAGTTGAGGTGTGAGATGAGTTGGGCGGGAGACGGGCGTGAGCAACTCGTCTACTCAATATCTGAGGTGCAAACCGCTGAGGCGGGAAACCGCTGAGGCGGGAGATGGGGGTGAGCCACTCATCTACTCAGATACTGAGGTGCAAACCGTCGTAGGTAATAGGTGAGTGAGATGGGAGACGGGCGTGAGCGACTCGTTTACTCAGGTGCGTGAGCGACATCTGAGGTGCAAACCATCTTAGAGTGTAGGCGACAGGAGACGGGCGTGAGCCACTCGTCTACTCAGGACCGGAGGTGTAAAACTGTTGAGGCGGGAGACGGGGGTGAGCCACCCGTCTACTCTGGTACCGAGGTGCAAAACCGTCGGGAACTAGCGGGAGACGGGGGTGAGCCACTCGTCTACCCGGGTGCGTGAGCGACACCTGAGGTGCAAACCATTGATTCTGTAGGATTAGGCGTGGGGTCTAGATGTGTTGAGACGCGATGAGTTGAGATAGAAAGGGAAGAGTCGAGCGTGCATATCGTGAGGTGTATGGGATCGAGGGCACGTTTCATACATGCATATTTCACCTACTTAGCATGTGCTCAGGGTTTTACGTGTTGTAGGTACCAAGCACGACATTGATGTACGTCGCGGCTGAGGCGGGCTGACGGCGGTGCTCCACGAACTTTTGAGGGCGAGGCTGTACATGGATGCGACCTGTGGAGCGACTTTAGAGTTTGAACGTTTTGATATTTTGGGGCCACGACCCGTGTAGAGTGATGTCGATGTAGACGAATATTTTGACGTAATATTTATTTAGGAAAAAGTTTAGTTAGACGGGTCTTCCGCGACTTACGTTGCGAAAATTCGCCACATTAGTATTAGAAAGTCTATCGAGCCCACATACAAAAAGCTCGAGCTCGGCTCGATTGTGAAAAGTCGAGGCTCGAGCTCGGCTCGAGCTCGACGTTAACCGAGCTCGGGCCAAGCTTTGACCGAGCTGCTAGCAGGCTCATTTCCAACCGTAGTTTGGATTTGGTAGGGGTGTGCATGGTGCGGTTTTGGAGGGTTTGGACGGTTTGCGGTTATTGAAATAAAATACTTATATTATACTGAATGATACATCCATTACTTAAAAAGCAAAACAAAGAGTCAACAAAGACATACTACTATATCAGAACTAAATTGAAAAAATATTAAATCATAACTTCTGAGCTTATTTGAACTTTGAAATATAAATAGTGGCTCGATTTTTATTAAGTACTTGATTCATACTTAGTTTAACCCTAATATATTTGGGTTTGATTCCTAAAAATATATTTATCGAAAAAATGGAGCTTATATACTAAATAGTAAATATATAATTAGCATAAAATAAAATTAGATATAATTGTACGAAAAATTATTAATTCACTAATAGTGCGGTTTGTACCAAAAATCCACATTGAACCATTATTACGGTGCAGTTTAGTGCACAAAATTACATCGCGGTTTAGACGGTTAATTGTTGTGTACGGTGTGGTTCGATGCAGTTTTTTAAAATCGTTGCACACCCCTATGATTTGGCCAAATTGCAGAAGGTGATATCAATTTAGAGAAAAGAAAAGCATTTTGCAAGTAATTTAATCCTAAAATTAAAAACAATTTTCATTATATATTATATGATGTGGATGTCCAAGTGGAATAATGGAAATCAATCAACGATGCCTAAGGTTAAGTAATCCATCTCCCCAACTATATTTGTGTCCCAAATTAATTAGAAGATGATGTAATGAGTGACATATATTAGGCTTAATTTTGCCTATAAATATATTGCACTTGTTCATTTGTATCGATGTACTGTAAGTGAATAAGAAAATAATTCTTTGCTTTATTTTCTCGTTATTCCAATTACTTATTCAATAATATAAAATATTTATAACACATTATCAGCACGGAACTCTACCTATCTGAGGACTATCAAGAACACAATCAGGAGATATAAATTATTTATTTCATATATACATATAAATTGTTTATCATATATATGTTACATATATATATATATAGAGATTTGCTATGGTGCCCACCTACCGTGAGCAACCACCGTGAGCACCATGAGCAAATCTCTCATTTTCTTGCTTCTTTTCGATTCCCAACGCCGGCAACACCTCCGTAGACCCTCTCATATCAATTGCTAACCTAAATCGCTCCCTCCAACACGTTAATTTTTAGGAAAATTTATTATTTATTACTCAACATGTGGACGACGTATCGAGGTGATGATTTTCTTAAAATTAACGTGTTTGAGGGGGCGATTTAGGTCAGCAATTGATATGAGAGAATCTACGGAGGTGTTGCCGGTGTTGGGAATCGAAAAGAAGCAAGAAAATGAGAGATTTGCTCATGGTGCTCACGGTGGTTGCTCACGGTAGGTGGGCACCATAGCAAATCTCTATATATATATATATATATATTCACACGTGCTTGGGTTCATATACATATATCTACATAAGTGTGAGTGTGTTGTTTATATATCTTATATGTGCATATAGATATATATATGTATAGATTATTTATGCTCGAACACAATACCAAATGCCCACGAGGTCTCGTGGTAGCTGGTAATTCCCACATAAAGTGGTGAGAGGTCCAGATTTCGCATTCCGGTAGTGGCGTGTGAAGGTTTGTTTATGACTTTTATGTAAATATATTAACAAATTGATATAATAATATATTATGTTTTTAATAGAATCATGTCGTTTTATACAAAGATGGATCTTCTGCTTCTAACCTTATTTACGGTGATCATTACTGCTATGTGGATAATATTTTTATGAAATTTTCCAAAATATTATTATTAGTTGTAATGTTTTGTTAATATTACTAATATATTGTATTTTGAAGGATGTTGTCCGATCTGATCGTTGAACATTTGCTTATGAGTATTATTATTACGTGGGCACTTCTTTTGACGTCGACAATGTTTTTCATAAAAGAACTTCGAAGGAAGATACTGAAGAAGATACTAACGATGATACTAAAGAAGATTAGTTATGCGTGTAATATTTTGTTATATTATCATTGTTAAAATTCTGTTTTTGTATTTTATAGTAATATGACGAATTTGGCGAGCCTTGAGTTGTTGCACTCGATATAACTGGCCGAAATTATTTAACTTGGACACTAGATACCGAGATTTGTTTGAATGCGAAAGGTCTGGGTGATACCATCAAACAGACCAATACGACATCCAAGCAGGACAAGGCGAAGACAATGATTTTTCTTCGCCACCACATTCATGAAAGTCTGAAAATTGAATCAGTGAAAGACCCGAAAGACTTGTGGAAAAACTTGGAAGATCGATATAACCACCTAAAAGCTGTTATTCTCCCAAATGCAAGGTATGAATGGGTGAATAGAATTCTGCTGTTTATAGAATTACTTCTACACTAAATTATGTGGAGAAACTATTACCGATGCAATTATGTTGGAGAAAACGTTCACGACGTTTCATCAGTCAAATGTTATTCTACAACAATAATATCGAGAGAGAAAATTTGAAAAGTACTCAGATCTTATTTCTTGCTTACTGTTGGCTGAGTGAAACAATGAGTTGCTGATAAAAAATCATGAGTCCCGACCGACTGGTGCTGCTGCAATCCCTGAAGTGAATGCAGTCATTGCTAATAATGATAATAATCGAGGTAATGGTCGTGGACGTGGTCGTGGTGGATATCGCGGTCGTGGACGTGGCCGTGGTCAAGGTCGTGGTCGTGGCCGAAGTTATCATGGTGGTGGTTATCAATATTTCCGTGGTGGTTATCGTGGTGGTCATCAAAATCTCCAGAAGAATAAAGATAGTAGAAATGAGAAGAAGCAAAATGAACAAAAAGTGATGACGAACAATGTTACCGTTGCGGTGGTTTGGGCCATCGGTCCCGCAGTTGCCGTACACCTAAATACCTTGTTGAGTTGTATCAAGAATCAAAGAGCAAAGGAAAGAAAACTGAAACGAACTTTGTTCAGGGAGAAATTGCTTCAGCTTCTGGTGTTAATGATGAAGGTGTTAATTTCGATGTAGACGATTTTCTGAACCTCTTAAATGAAGAAATTTGACCTGCTATCGTTTTGTAAATTATATGCATAATTATTGTGTGCTTTGGTGTGTATCATTTGAATGTTATGTTTGCTATAATTATTCGTGTGAATGTTATTCCTGTGTTTGCTATGTATCGTTTGTTTTCAATAATATGTATTAATAATTATGTGTTTGTTCATAAAGGATTTTATATGATGGACACGAGCATGTGCAATGGAGAATTATGTCTTGCAGACTGTGCAACCACTAATACAATTCTGAAAAATAAGAACTATTTCGAGCATATTGATATGAAAGAAGCCAATGTCATAACTTGGGGAGCACAAATATAATTGAAGGCTCCGGAAGAGCTAATATATGTTGCCCAGAGGCACAAGGTTGATTATTGAAAATGTCGTATATTCCCTAACTCTCAAACAAATTTATTAAGTTTTAAAGCGATTCGAAATAACGGATATCATGTTGAGACTGCACAAAAGGGAGATATTGAATATTTGCACATTTCAAAAGTGATTTTGAATAAAAGGATAATTCTAGAAATATTACGTCTTTTAATTCTGGGCAATACTACACATATCTTCGAATAATTGAATCATATGCTATCCAAAAGTTTACTAATGACAGTACATTTAATATTTGGCATGACAGGTTGAGCCATCCCGATACAATTATGATGCGAAAAATAATTAAAAATTCATGCGGACATTTATTGAGGAACCAGAAGATTCTTCAATCAAATGAATTAGCATGCGTTGCTTGCTCTAAAGGGAAGTTAATTATTCGACCATCACAAATGGAAGTAAAGATCTATTGCATTTTTGGAGCGTATACATGGCGATACTTGTGGGCCGATTCATCCATCATGTGGACCATTTAAATATTTCATTGTATTAATTGATGCATCAAGTAAATGGTCCCATGTATATTTATTATCTGCGAGAAACGTGGCATTTGCGAGATTACTTGCTCAGCTGATTAGATTAAGAGCACACTTCCGAAATTATCCCATAAAGAAACTACGCCTTGGTAATGCTGGTGAATTTACTTCCAAGGGATTCAATGATTACTGTATGTCTATTGATATTGATGTCGAGCACCATGTGCCACATGTTCATACGCAAAACGGTCTTGCAGAATCGTTGAGTAAACGTCTGCAATTAATTACAAGGCCATTATTAATGAAGTCGAAACTTCCATCGTCTTGTCGGGGACATGCTATATTACATGCAGCGACACTAATTCGCATCAGGCCAACAAGTTATCACGATATCTCCCCGTTGCAAACGGTTTATGGTCAGGAAGCAGATATTTTCCATCGAAGAATTTTTGGATGTACGCTATATATTCCAATTGCGCCACCACAACGCACAAAATGGGACCTCAAAGGAGGTTGGGAATATATGTCGGATTTGAATCTCCATCAATTATAAAATATTTAGAACCCTTAACTGGAGATCGATTTACGGCCTGATTTGCCGACTGTCACTTCGATGAAACAAATTTTCGGACATTATGGAGAGAAAAAGACAGCTGGAAACAAATATTAGTTGGAATTATCGCTAAATCATTATGATCCTCGAACCAAAGAATGTGAACTGGAAGTTCAGAAGATAATTCATCTGCAAAGCTTAGCGAACCAATTGCCAGACAGTTTTGCTGATCCAAAAAGAGTGACAAAGTCACATATTCCAGTTGTTAATGCTCCTGTTAGAATTGATGTTCTTGTAGAACCAACAAATTATTGAGCCTAAACCACAGCTGAAGCGTGGTAGGCCTCGGGTTCCAAAAATAAAAATCCTCGGAAAGAAAAGGAGCAAATAATAATAATGGTCCAATCGAGGATTTATCGACTAGAGAAGAGTCGATGGGCATAAATGAATGAAAGTCAAGTACCTGAACAAATTGAAAATAATAATGAAGAGATTTCGATCATTACACTCAAAATGTAATTAGATGGAACCGAGATGAAGTCAACGTTGACGATAAGTTCTCATTTAACGTAGCGCTACATGAAATGAATGAGAATAATGAGAATGAGGATCATGAGCCAAGGTCTGTGAATGAATGCAGACAAAGAAATGATTGACCAAAATGGAAAGATGCAATTGAGGCAGAATCAGAATTACTTGAGAAGCGAAAAGTATTCGGACCTGTAGTCCGCATACCAGAAAATATAAAGCCGGTTGGATATAAATGTATTTTCATCAGAAAGAAAAATAAAAATGGTGAAATTATGAGATATAAAGCACGGCTTGTCGCAAAAGGTTTCTAGCAGAGACCTGGTATTGATTATGAGGAGACGTACTCTCCCGTGGTGGACGCAACGACTTCGTTAAATAATTAGTCTGGCAGTACGTGAAGGACTCGATATGTGTGGCTCGCTTGACAGTGACATCCAGCTTCCAGAGGGTTTTCGACTACCTGAAAATTCAGGGCTGCGAGATGAGTACTCAATTAAACTAAATAAATCGCTTTATGGATTAAAGCAATCCGGACGTTTGGTATAATCGACTAAGTGAATACTTATTGAAAGAATGGTATAAAAATGATCAAATTTGCCCCTGCATATTTACGAGAAGATGTAAATATGAGTTTGTTATCATTGCAGTATATGTTGATGATATCAATATAATCGGAACTCCTGAAGAGTTATCGAAAGCCATTGGTTGTAAAGAGAATTAGAAATAAAGGATCTCGGTAAAACTAAATTTTGTCTCGGACTGCAAATAGGATATTTGAAGAATGTGATATTTGTACATCAGGAAACTTATACAAAAAGAGTATCGAAAAGATTTTATATGGATGAAGCTCATCCGTTATATACTCCCATGATTGTCGATCTTTAGACGTGAATAAAGACCCGTTTAGACCATGCAAATATAATGAAGAAGTGCTTGGTCGTGAAGTACCTCAGTGCTATTGGAGCACTAATGTATCTTACAGGTCATAGTCGGCCTGATATAGCATTTGCTGTAAATTTATCGGCAAGATACAGTTCTTCGGCGACTCATAGACATTGGAATGGAGTTAAACGGATTTTTCGATACCTTAGGGGATCAACTGCTATGGGACTATTCTATTCCAATGAATTGAGAGAAGACTTAATTGGGTATGCAGATGCTAGATATCTATCCGATCCACATAATACTTGATCGCAACGGTGGAACTGCCATTTCATGGCGATAAGTTAAGCAAAGTTTAACGGCTACGTCATCTAATCATGCGGAAATTCTAGCTATCAATGAAGCTAGTCGAGAATGTGTTTGGTTGCGATCAATGATTCAAGATATACAACAAACTTGCGGTTTATTATCGAATAATTTACTTCCGACGACATTATATGAAGATAATGCGGCATGCATTGCCCAATTAAAGGACGTATATATCAAAGGTGATAGAATCAAACATATTTCACCGAAATTTTTCTTTACACGCGATTTAGAGAAAAATGGTGATATTGATGTAAAACAAGTGCAATTTAGTGAAAATCTAGCAGATTTATTTACGAAAAGCACTCCCTCCTATAATTTTGAAATTGATATATTTAATTGGAGTCCGAAGACTTCGAGATTTGAAGTAATGCCATCATCAACAGGAGAAATACACGTTGCACTCTTTTTCCCTTCACTTTGGTTTCCCATGTGGTTTTTCCAGTGTGGTTTTTAATGAGGCAACAGATAAATGTGTATCAACAGAATTAATATTTAATCTTAAAATGGACATCCAAGGGGGAATATTATATATTATATGATGTGGATGTCCAAGTGAAATAATGGAAATCAACCAATCAATGATGTAAGTAATCCATCTCCCCAACTATTTTTGTTCCAAATTAATTAGAAGATGATGTAATGAATGACATATATTAGGCTTAATTTTGCCTATAAATACATTTCACTTGTTCATTTGTATCGACGTAGTGTAAGTGAATAAGAAAAGAATGATTCCCTTTATTTTCTCGTTATTTACAATTACTTATACAATAACTAGTTTTTTGCCCGTGCGTTGCACGAGTCATAATTATCTACAATAATTTAAGTCGATTATACAACTTAATTAACTATTTTTAATTAATTAATTAATTAATTAATTAATTGAAGAATCAGCTTTTGATAAAACATGGGTACATTAATTTTCTTAGAAAGTGGAGTGTGGGGTGGTTTTATCAACGTCTCAATAAATGATTAACTAAACAAAATTAATTGACATGTCACTTGCCGACACCACAAGAAAGCCATATTTAAATGTATTAATTATTTTTAATTAATTAAAGAATCAAGTTGGGTGTGGGGTGGTTTTATCACCGTCTTAATAAATGATTTAATGAAACAAAAATTAATTGACATGACACGTGTCAACACCACAAAAAAACTACATTTAAATGTATATATAGGATATAATATTTATAACAATTTTTAAAACTTAATATTATCCGAATATGAATCCATAAAGTTAGCACAAGAGTCGCTTATCAGCTTACAAACTTCATTTTCCACGTCTTCTCTTAAAACACTGCGTCGTTTCAACGCACACTCAACGAATCTAATCGCACTCACCCACCGCTTGATTCTTTTTCGATCCAACGGTTAAGATCGAACCATCACATCAGCCAAATAACCCAAAATAACCCTAATATTATCCTTGTCTAACCGTACAACACACAAAGCGTATATATATATATATATATATATATATTAACTTTCTGTTCTTCTACCATTATCGCCTCTCTCCTCAAGTGCTCGCAGAAACTCCACCCCTCAATCCACCGAAGGGTCATTTCCGTAATTTCGATCTCCCGAGGATGTCGGACGAGGAGCACCACTTCGAGTCTAAGGCCGACGCCGGCGCGTCTAAGACCTACCCCCAGCAAGCTGGTACCATTCGCAAGAATGGTTACATTGTTATCAAAGGCCGCCCTTGCAAGGTCTTATATTCTCTTGTCTATCTCCTTTTGTGTGTCGTTATTGTTTATCTCAGATGTGTATGTGTCTCGTATGATTGTGTTAGATCTGATTGATTTCTAGACCACTTGTTATACGGAGCTCCTGGAATATGGCTAGTTGCGTGTGCAAAGTACTGATTTTGGATTCGGTTTTCGTCGGAGGAGATCTGATTGATTTTGTTTCCAAGGTTTTGGTTTGATTTTGTCGAATTAGCTTTTTTGTTGGAGTTTGATTCCAGATTGGATGGATTCACAGCTGACATGATGTCGTATGGTTTGACCTAGTTTGCACCTTGTTTATGGTATATGTGAATTTTTTAGCTGGATCTGATTTGCTTAGCTGATTTAGCCTTTGTGTGTTTATACCGATCGTTTTGGCTCGTCTCTGATTCAATTCATCGAAGTTACTCATGGATCTCTGTGTTATGGTGTCTGAAACTGTCGTTGTTTATGATTGAGTAAACCATTATGCGGTGTATCGTATTTGATGATAAGAGTGGATTGATTTCATGTTTTTTTTGCTCGATGAAAAAGATGTTGGCATGATAGCCCGATAAGTATATAATCAGTTTTCTTCTTGATGTATTTTCCATAGGTTGTGGAAGTCTCTACCTCCAAGACTGGAAAGCATGGGCACGCCAAGTGTCACTTTGTTGCGATTGATATCTTCACTGGGAAGAAGCTCGAAGATATCGTTCCATCCTCCCACAACTGTGATGTCCCACATGTCAATCGCACTGATTATCAGCTCATTGACATTTCCGAGGATGGATTTGTATGAGGACTTCTCTTCTATTTTCCTTTATCCTTTTGCTTCATCAACTGCTTATATTTGCACGTTTCAGGTGAGCTTGCTGACTGACAATGGCAACACCAAAGATGACCTCAGGCTTCCCACCGATGAAAACCTGCTCTCTCAGGTAAATAACACGAAAACTTAATTGAAAAATACCAACCGAATTTCTCACGCAAAGTTCGTACTTACGTTGTATGTGGTGAAACAGATTAAAGATGGATTTGGTGAAGGAAAAGACCTCGTTGTGAGTGTCATGTCTTCGATGGGTGAGGAGCAGATCTGTGCCCTCAAGGACATTGGTCCCAAGTAAAAAGCTTTTGCTTGCCTGGGATTCATTTCTATACGGTATTGAAAGTTTTATTACATGACGAAAGTACGGAGCGTCAATGTCCTTGTCATTACTAAGAAACTGTGTTGCTTTCTTGTTATATTTTCTGCTGAGATCTTGGTGTCTGTTGACTGCTATATTATGTGTTGTGGGATTTATTTAGCTGATATTCTGTCTACTGGGACGTGTCAAACTATAATCTCATGATATTGTTGGAAATTCTGCGTTGGTTGAAAATAAGAACACCGTTTTTCGGTTAGTAAACTGACAAGTTTTTACTCTTAATAACCGATTGATATGAGGAGCAATGATATTATTGCATAATCTGTGCAATCTTTATATTGAACCTGTGGAAATTGTTCGAAAATTGTGTATTCGAACAGTAATTGATTGTCGGTCGAAGCTCAATCGTCTCCATGATTGTGGTTTTCACGGTTCGGTTTTTTGTTGTCCTTAATAGACCCTTAAATTGGAGCCTTCGGTTTTGAACCGTATGAACCAATAACATCGTGTTGGTTTGAGGAAATTATGGTGGATAAGAAACCAATAACATCGTGTTGGTTTGAGGAAATTATGGTGGATAAGAAAATGAGGGAGAAATTAATTCCGTAAGTTCTTTTTTCGTTTTCTGCACCTATGAGGAAATTATTTCCCTTAGATTCAAGACAAAAAATCAAATTTTCGTTTCATTTCTTTTCCTTACGTATTTCTCCGATTAACTAAACATGAAAATAGTTTTCATTTTCCTTCTCTTACCCTACTATTTTGCATGAACCAAACACACCCTAAATGATGGTTTGAAAAGAAAAATCTAAGTTTTTAATCTTCATATATACTACTGTATTTTAATCACAAGTAAATCAGTATGTAATTATATATAACGTGTTTAGTGAAATACATATATGTGTCTTTAACATGGTTGGGGTATGATGTAATGTGCCACGTGTCATTTTTGAGTGGTGTTGGAGTATAAACTATTGGGTAGGAAAAGACAAAACCTATTTTGTTATGAGAATCTTAGTCTAAAATGTTTTTACATGAAATTTCACTCGGTGAGTAAAATTAGAATGAACAAAAGAAATTAAGGGCAGACCAAGTTAACTTTATTGCAGCGACTTATTGGGGGTCATACTCAAAGTCGCAAGCCATTTGTAGTATAGAAGAAGATTTCGAAGTTACGTTAATGGGCCTATTATAGCCAATTAAAAACGCCGTGTGGTGAAATCAAAGTGTAAACATATCCCACACCGATTGTTACCTGAGGAGGAGAGACCATTCGCGTACTATAAATAACTAAGGTTCAGCTCATCATTACTCACTTACCTGGACGGTGTCATTGGGCGATCATTAAGACCCAAGGCATAGGCTTACGATGTCCATTGCACTTTGTGACGTGCGTTAGCCTAAGGTCGGCCCAAGTGGTCGAGCCTACGTCAAAATTTGTGCTAGAGGGGGCCTGCGTCCGCGCGGCCCCTGCCAAATAAGTTTAATCATTGGTTCTTTTAATGAATGAGTTCTTAAGTTTTTGCTTGCGTACTTATAAATTAATTTGATTAAGAAAAGGGGGTTATAAAGTTAAATGTTGGGAACCTACAGTATAAAGAAAATCAAATAGATCCCCAAAAGTAAATCCAGTTACTTTTTTGGACAATACATTGAAGAGAAGGTACGACTTACAAAGACATCACTCAAAATTTAAAAATTAGGTATCATACGTGTGATATGATTCGTAATATAAATATAAAAAGATATATAAAGATGGTGTAATATAAATACAAAAAGATATGTAAACGATGGTAAATTGCCGGCCATTAAGTCCGTTTTGAGATGACGTCATAAATAGTTGCGCTTAAGACCATCTCCAATCGAAAAAACCCATTATCAAACTCAAACGCATTCTCAAACTCAAAATGCAGTAATTCTTCTCCAACCGATAGACGAATTCTCAAACTCAAAAGACCATTGTAATATTATTCTCTTGTACCTCATTTTTTAATATTATCCATACTTAACAATTTTACAAATTAAACCACATTTTTATTTTAATTCGATTTGAAAAAATAATGTGGCGACCCTACTTTTCTAATTAGAATTAGTGGCGGATTTCCGCAACGTAAGCCGCGGAAGGCCCCTCTAATTAAAACTTTTTCCTAAAATAATACATTAATATAAAAATACGTCTACATCGTTATCTCTGTACACGAGCCGAAGCCCCAAAAATATCAAAAGAACAAAATCCTTCAGACGCTCCACAGGTCTTCATCCATGTACCGCACCGCCCTCAAAAGTCCGTGGAGCACCGCCACCAGCCGCCTCAGTCACGACGCGTATCATCTTCGGACTCAGTACCTACAACACGTAAACACTGAGCAATTTGCCCAGTAGGTGAATAAAATGCATGTATGCAAGTGTGCACTCAACCCCAAAACTCAATATCTCACAACGTGATATAATGCACACTCTTTCTTTTCCCACATTCCTATTTCACACAATACAGGGCCCTAGGTTAGGCTCGACACCTCCGCGCGCAATAGACTACTGGGAGGCCACCCCCAAGTCTCGCGGCGAGCTACGCCGGTAGTGCACTGATCGATCACGTCAATGTCCTCCTACCAGGTCGTATACCTCCCGCACTAATCACAAAGAAAATCCCATCCGGCGGTAGGCACCCCGAATCGATCACGTCCGGGTAGACAGATCGATCACGTCTGTCTCCGCCAGGTGCCCAGTGAGC
Organism: Craterostigma plantagineum; assembly: GCA_027422505.1. NCBI lineage: Eukaryota > Viridiplantae > Streptophyta > Magnoliopsida > Lamiales > Linderniaceae > Craterostigma > Craterostigma plantagineum. The sequence goes on from JAPQWV010000012.1 coordinate 22,219,250, forward strand.
CCAACCTCGACTCCTCTAAGAGTCGCCAATCACAAACATCTCATTCTACCCCGTACGTCCATATCTCATGTCCTATCGTCACATCATGGTATAACCATTTTTCGCTTTAACGTGATATGCATGTGCCATGCACATATATGAAATATCGTAAAACATGATTTGTATAAAACGTACGTAGAACATGTAAACATATAAATCATATAAATCACGTAAATCACATAATCACATGAAAACACATAATTCACGTATGTGTTTACGTATTGTAGATGGATGATCCACCTACCTGCCCTCCCGCTATTGTCAATCGAGAACTCGAGTGGAGTCTCTAACGGTCGATCCTCTGAATATAATAATATTATTAGTATCTCTGTTAATTCTCGAACTGTACTGTTTGAAATAATCGTATTAGAACTTATTAAAATAACCTAGGCTGGGGATGAACTAAATCACACGGAAATTTATTAAAATACTGGTCGAAGCCGGGTCAAAGTTAACATAACATAAATTTGGTCGAAACTAATATCTCCCGATTCCATCAGAACCCCACAAATTAAAATTCATATGTCATCAAGATCGGCTTCAAAAATTATTCCTAATCCAGAATAAGGTACGTCTCAAAACACTTAATTCTCAGGAATATCGTATGCTTCGAAACTCATTAAGGCTCGCATTACCTAAACATACATGAACATAAATCGAAACTAGAAGACTTAGGGTTTTCTAAATCCGATAAATACCGATCCTCCTATGATTATCATAGTATGAACATATATATTGGAAATGGATAAATGACTTACTAAGCACGAAAACTTTCAAAGATTTAAACTACATGAATACCAAGATGATTTTCTCAATTAACACAACATGTGAATTGCCGAAAGCTCCAACATACTTGAGGTATTAACCTGCCGTAAACTTTCCTATACTAAAAGTCAGACCAAGCTAACTAAACACCACCATCCTTTACATGTTTCGATTATTAATCAAATGCCGAGAACTCTCTATGTAAATACTAACATGTACCCAACATAGCTATACCAAAGTAAACCTATTCCAACAATCACAAATACTTCATTTTAATTTACTTATAACAACATATTCGTAATTTACTTATACATGCCTAAAACTTTACAATATATTGAAAACAAACCCTAAAATCGTAACAACCTAATCCTGAATAATCTGACAATTTCTAACACTGAAAACTTTACAATTAACTATCAAGGTATACTTGACATAGCTATTTCAAAACCGGGCTTTTATTACACAATAATCACGAAAAACCTCATATAATTTATTCTAGTAAAAGATATGATGTTAAGTAAATTATCTCATAACTCATCAAATACATCAGTTAAGTCGTATAACACATGAAGGATAAAAATATTTGTGTTGTAAACTTTCACACCACAAAATTTGAACTTAACGAAACAAAGTATAGAAAATTCTTAAATACTTAAGGATCACATACCCTAAACACATCAATTGTTAAAATAATAATTAATCATAGATCAATGTCTTCATGGTTCTAAGCACTCAAGTTAAGGGAACCTAGAAATATATATTACGTGCACGAAAGTTATGAAATAAAAACAAGGACCTTTACCTTCTTCACTCCAAATTGAATTGTTTAAGGGTTTTATATGTTAGTTGAAATCTTTCTCCTTCCCCTTTTTATTTTAGTCCACTGTTCTTTTCTTCCCAAATGAAAATTCTTCAAGTCATAATAGTTCATATATGTGTTTTGTTGTATTTCTGTACTTACGTAGGGGCTATGTATATTACCTTTAGTGCTCGTTTGGTTGACAGGTTTATATTTAGGAGGGTTTAAATAAGTAAGAGTTTATATAAAAAAAGTTAATGGGTATAAATAAAATATGTGTTTGGTTAGTGGGTTTAAATAAACACGTGTGAGGGGGTGTGTTTATCTAAACCTGTCTGCATGGGTTTAGAGTGGTTTTATATAAACCGATGGTTTAGATAAACCTACCAAACAAACACGGTAAGATATCATAAACCGACCTTTAAAATACTTAAACCCTCCAACCAAACAATCACTTAGAGTTAAGAAAAGTTTTCCATTAGTCATGCTTAACCACGATCTCAACAATCACCACGTGCCCTTTTTGTGTTCATTGATGGTTGGTTAGTGATATCATTATATATACACGTGTATATGTCTACATGAAATCTAGTATATTACATGAAGACTTTGATAGACTTAATATACCAAACACTGGACAATATTATTTTATGTTACGAAAACTTTTAGCTAATATAACCATCCCGATAACTTAAGCCTTATCATACTTTAAGAGAATTGTTGGGCCCTTATTTAAGTATTAAATATAACCCATTAATGTGTTGGGCCTTATTCACGTAGCAAGCATAGCCCAATATTTTAAGTCCTTATATTATTATTTGGGGATATTTTTTGACTAAGTTTTGATACTAATTTTCGATTCAGGACGTAAATTTTCTTTACCCAAGTCTTAATTGACAAAATTACATAATTACTTACATCGGAACCCGGTATTAAAATTTACGGACATTACATCCCCCCTAAAAGAATTTCGTCCCCGAAATTACACCAATTGGTATAACTCAGGTGACAGTTCTTTCTATTCTCTTAGCGATCGATTTGTATCCTATTAAAGTAGAATTTATTCCTACCTTTATCACGCAACTTACGTGACACATTTAATGTATTGACCCTATTCCTAATATCATCTAATTCCTTATGTCTGGACTCGCCAATACATTTCCTATATAACGTGCACTCCACTTTATCGCAGTAAACGGACACTCGACTTTTCTTCCTATTTCCTCACGATTTATCATATCTTAGCACTCGGAAAATAAATGAAGTGTTGAAAAGTGTTTGACCAGAATTTACAGTCAAAATCAATTCACAATGCTTTAAAATTTGTAAATTTCTCTAGCCGCCTGAAAATTGAGAGACCCATATACTCGAAAGTTTTAATTGTTTCACAATTTGTACTACCCTAGATAATGACTAAAATAATACTCCAAAGTTTGAAATCTATCAGACCCGAATATTTATGCTACGACATTTAAGGATTAGCAAGAATCAAAAGTAATTTATTCTCCTGTGTCCCTCATAAAGAATTTTCACCTAGTCCGAAAATTCCCTATAAAACTTGGGAATAAAATCTCGCCTTCCCTTCTACCCGAATTTAGATTGGAAATACCCGAAACTTCAATTGATTTAAATTCCTGTAAACTTCATAATCTTAACGAGAACAACCTATGCCGAACATTGTTCATACTAGAAACCACGAGATTTTTATCCGAATTTATATTACTCAGCTACCCAAATTTTCTTCTATATATCCAACCTGGAACTTATCCTAAAAAGGCTCAAAAATCTGTAACCTTAAAGTATAATCTACCTGAAAATTCCCACTTCTATCCCAAAAATTATACTATTTATTCATACCCAATTCTCTTCAAGGAAGTTTCGTGTCTTCATATGGGAAAAATACGAGCGGGCACCTTAGCACCCATATAAATTCTGACACAAGGATTTTCAAAATATAACTCATGCCCGAAATTTCCACATAAGTCACACAGTTACATATAAGCATAGTAACACATAATCACATAGTTTTCTGCAATCACCAAAACATGTAACACAAATCAACAATCAACCCTACTTTTCTAATTAAGATTATTGGCGGATTTCCGCAACGTAAGCCACGGAAGGCCCGTCTAATTAAAACTTTTTCCTAAAATAATATACATTATTATAACATACGTCTACATGGTCATCTCTATACACGGGCCGAAGCCCCAAAAATATCAAAAGAACAAAAAGCGCTAATGCCGCTCCACAGGTCTTCATCCATGTACCGCACCGCCCTCAAAAGTCCGTGGAGCACCGCCACCAGCCGCCTCAGTCTCGACGCGTTTCAGCGTCAGACTCAGTACCTACAACACGTAAACACTGAGCAATTTGCCCAGTAGGTGAATAAAATGCATGTATGCAAGTGTGCACTCAATCCCGATCCCAATATCTCACAACATGATATAATGCACACTCTTTCTTTTCCCACATTCCTATTTCAGACAATACAGGGCCCTAGGTTAGGCTCGACACCTCCGCGCGCAATAGACTCTGGGAGGCCACCCCCAAGTCTCGCGGCGAGCTACGCCGGTAGTGCACTGATCGATCACGTCAATGTCCTCCTACCAGGTCGTATATCTCCCGCACCAATCAAAAATCCCATCCGGCGGTATGCACCTCGAATCGATCACGTCCGAGTAGACAGATCGATCACGTCTGTCTCCGCCAGGTGCCCAGTGAGCCCAACCTCGACTCCTCTAAGAGTCGCCAATCACAAACATCTCATTCTACCCCGTACGTCAATATCTCATATCCTACCGTCACACCATGGTATAATCATCTCCCGCCCTAACGTGATATGCACGTGCCATGCATATAAAAATATCATAATACATGATTTATATAAAACGTACGTAAAACATATAAATCACATAAGTCACGTAAATCACATAATCACATGAAAACACATATTGTGTTTACGTATTGTAGATGGATGATCCACCTACCTGTCCTCCTGCTATCGTCAAATAAGAAATCTGTCGAAGTCCCTAACTGTTGATCCTTTAAATAGATAAATATTATCAGTATATGTACTAATTTTAGAACTATTCTGGTTTAAATAATTATATTTATATATTGGACCCGACAGTCAATGGTCAACTCGCTAAACTAATTCGCCCGAATTTAATAAGGGTTAGACTACTTGATTCCCTCGTAATTATAACCGACTATCGAAATTGCCCGAGTCATTCAGAACCAGATACACTTTAAGAACATCAAACCCTAAAAATAGAAATTCATATACTACCGAAATCAGCTTCGAAAATCATTCCTAACTCGGAAGACGGTACACCTTAAAATATTAAATTCCTTCCCACAAGTATTTGATCTATTGAAATTATTATTATCCTTACTACATAAATTTACATGATCATCACTAATTTCGAAAGTTAGGGTTTTTCTAAGCATGGTAGGTTCCTAAGGATTAACATAACATCACGTAAGGCATGTAGAAGCATAATTAACATATCATCTAAATACTTACGAGCTTAAATCGAATCTCAGAACTACCTCGGGAACTATGGCGCCTTCTATGATTAGAATCAGATTACGTAAAGATATCTATTTATATATCAAACATATTAACCATGCCAGGTACAAAAATTTTAACGTAGGCATATAGAGTCGAAAACTTTAGCCTTGCAATGCCTTAATTTATTTATATAAGAAATCGAAAACTTCCACAGATTGATAATATATATATTTTACAAGTACCGTATCCTACGAATTTCCGAAAAAGATTTGAAATACCTCAAGTTCTATATTCACGAAAGCTTAATACACTTAGAATGGATCAAACCCTAAATCGTAGTAATATACTACAAACCTCCAAATATCCACGCATGTTACTTGCATACACTTAATGGTCCTATTAGCATCTAGAACTTTAGTTCTACTACTTAAAGTCACGAAACACTATCTAAATCACCTGGACAAGTATATAAAAATCGTAGAGACCATAAAAGATTGAATACTTCTTCAATCAAGTAAATCGTATATGATGCTATAAGTTTATACTACGTTTATTTATGAGTTAGAGATAAATTTTACCTGCGTAACCCCTCGTAAGCTTCTTTGTTTTTCAGTTATGATTTCTTATTTTTAATCACTTGGTTGGTTTTTAAGAGCTTCTCCTTCTTTCGTTGTAGTGTTTGTTGGTATACATACATAAAGATGCGTAAGTTTCCTAGGTGGTGATGTGTATTACCTCAACGTTAAGGAAAAATTATCTTAGTCATGCTCAATCAATAATGTCAAAAACCTCCACGTGTAATACCCTAAGTTCTTAGATGGTTATTTAATTATTAAACATGTGTATGCAAGTAGATAGATTTGTGAATTAGTTTTGTGACATAAGTATCGAAAATTTTTATCTCACCATGTGACATCGAAATCATTCATAATGAATTAAGAGATGTCGAAATCTTTCTTGTCATGATAAAGTATAGAAGACTTATGATTTTAAAATGTTAATTCTCGTTGTTCAACCATTAGGTTACTTATTCAAATCTTTTCAAATTTCTCATACTTTCGAGTGCTTGTTGCTTTAGATTTCGAATTAATTTCGAAATTTCGATTTAATATTGTTACTTCAAGGTTTTATATTAGTTTATCAAAATCTCTAAATTATCTAACCATTGTTAATTACAGCAAAAATTCCGTATTAAATTTTACGGGTATTACATCCTTCCCCCCTTAAAAGAATTTCGTCCCCGAAGTTACGCCAACTGGAATAACTCGGGATGATGATTTCTCCTATTCCTTGATCTATCAGTACCCTATTAAGGCAAATTTCCTACTAAATTTAGGCGACACATTTAAATGTGTGGCCCAGCTTTCTAGGATCAACAATTTCTCTATGTCTAGACTCGCCCACATATTATCTCTAGGCATACTTATTCTTATTCCTACCACGCTTCCGCTGCGCACTATAGGCGTACTTGAATAAAATTGAGTATTATACATACATAATTATTTTCCTCAAAATATTTCAGTTCTACTCTATAATTATGTTCACATAGGTAAATGTCCACTCATATTATAATCACATTGTCGGGTAGTTCGTGAATGGTAGCCGCATAATATATCGTATATCTATACCACTCATCTATAACTATTCACCATAGATATGTTATTCATCCAAAATTCATTCAAAGACTAGACTAAATTCGGTCTACTTATCTATCCTTCATAGTACATCAACATATATCGTGTTAATTATATACGCCTGAACACTTTTGCAAACCCAAAAATCTAGGGTTTCTAAACACGTAACATATTCAAAGGTTCCGTATGTTAATCACAAAAAATCACCCAAAATATATAACACATATCAACAATCAAGTAATCACACAAATCTTAAGACTTACAGGCCAGGCTGGTTCTCCAGGCTTTTGAGCGACAGTACATGGACAGTCTTCAGAATCTAAAGCCGAAGCTCTGATACCACCTGTGGCGACCCTACTTTTCTAATTAGAATTAGTGGCGGATTTCCGCAACGTAAGCCGCGGAAGGCCCGTCTAATTAAAACTTTTTCCTAAAATAATACATTAATATAAAAATACGTCTACATCGTTATCTCTGTACACGAGCCGAAGCCCCAAAAATATCAAAAGAACAAAAAGCGCTAATGCCGCTCCACAGGTCTTCATCCATGTACCGCACCGCCCTCAAAAGTCCGTGGAGCACCGCCACCAGCCGCCTCAGTCTCGACGCGTTTCAGCGTCAGACTCAGTACCTACAACACGTAAACACTGAGCAATTTGCCCAGTAGGTGAATAAAATGCATGTATGCAAGTGTGCACTCAACCCCAAAACCCAATATCTCACAACGTGATATAATGCACACTCTTCCCACATTCCTATTTCACACAACACAGGGCCCTAGGTTAGGCTCGACACCTCCGCGCGCAATAGACTATTGGGAGGCCACCCCCAAGTCTCGCGGCGAGCTACGCCGGTAGTGCACTGATCGATCACGTCAATGTCCTCCTACCAGGTCGTATACCTCCCGCACTAATCACAAAGAAAATCCCATCCGGCGGTATGCACCCCGAATCGATCACGTCCGGGTAGACAGATCGATCACGTCTGTCTCCGCCAAGTGCCCAGTGAGCCCAACCTCGACTCCTCTAAGAGTCGCCAATCACAAATATCTCATTCTACCCCGTACGTCCATATCTCATGTCCTATCGTCACATCATGGTATAACCATTTTTCGCTCTAACGTGATAAGCATGTGCCATGCACATATATGAAATATCGTAAAACATGATTTATATAAAACGTACGTAGAACATGTAAACATATAAATCATATAAATCACGTAAATCACATAATCACATGAAAACACATAATTCACGTATGTGTTTACGTATTGTAGATGGATGATCCACCTACCTGCCCTCCCGCTATTGTCAATCGAGAACTCGGGTGGAGTCTCTAACGGTCGATCCTCTGAATATAATAATATTATTCGTATCTCTGTTAATTCTCGAACTATACTGTTTGAAATAATCGTATTAGAACTTATTAAAATAACCTAGGCTGGGGATGAACTAAATCGCCCGGAAATTTATTAAAATACTGGTCGAAGCCGGGTCAAAGTTAACATAACATAAATTTGGTCGAAACTAATATCTCCCGATTCCATCAGAGCCCCACAAATTAAAATTCATATGTCATCAAGATCGGCTTCAAAAATTATTCCTAATCCAGAATACGGTACGTCTCAAAACACTTAATTCTCAGGAATATCGTATGCTTCGAAACTCATTAAGGCTCGCATTACCTAAACATACATGAACATAAATCAAAACTAGAAGACTTACGGTTTTCTAAATCCGATAAATACCGATCCTCCTATGATTATCATAGTATGAACATATATATTGGAAATGGATAAATGACTTACTAAGCACGAAAACTTTCAAAGATTTAAACTACATGAATACCAAGATTATTTTCTCAATTAACACAACATGTGAATTGCCGAAAGCTCCAACATACTTGAGGTATTAACCTGCCGTAAACTTTCCTATACTAAAAGTCAGACCAAGCTAACTAAACACCACCATCCTTTACATGTTTCGATTATTAATCAAATGCCGAGAACTCTCTATGTAAATACTAACATGTACCCAGCATAACTATACCAAAGTAAACCTATTCCAACAATCACAAATACTTCATTTTAATTTACTTATAACAACATATTCGTAATTTATTTATACATGCCTAAAACTTTACAATATATTGAAAACAAACCCTAAAATCGTAACAACCTAATCCTAAATAATCTGACAATTTCTAACACTGAAAACTTTACAATTAACTATCAAGGTATACTTGACATAGCTATTTCAAAACCGGGCTTTTATTACACAATAATCACGAAAACCTCATAATTTATTCTAGTAAAAGATATGGTGTTAAGTAAATTATCTCATAACTCATCAAATACATCAGTTAAGTCGTATAACACATGAAGGATAAAAATATTTGTGTTGTAAACTTTCACACCACAAAATTTGAACTTAACGAAACAAAGTATAGAAAATTCTTAAATACTTAAGGATCACATACCCTAAACACATCAATTGTTAAAATAATAATTAATCATAGATCAATGTCTTCATGGTTCTAAGCACTCAAGTTAAGGGAACCTAGAAATATATATTACGTGCACGAAAGTTATGAAATAAAAACAAGGACCTTTACCTTCTTCACTCCAAATTGAATTGTTTAAGGGTTTTATATGTTAGTTGAAATCTTTCTCCTTCCCCTTTTTATTTTCGTCCACTGTTCTTTTCTTCCCAAATGAAAATTCTTCAAGTCATAATAGTTCATATATGTGTTTTGTTGTATTTCTGTACTTACGTAGGGGCTATGTATATTACCTTTAGAGTTAAGAAAAGTTTTCCATTAGTCATGCTTAACAACGATCTCAACAATCACCACGTGCCCTTTTTGTGTTCATTGATGGTTGGTTAGTGATATCATTATATTACACGTGTATATGTCTACATGAAATCTAGTATATTACATGAAGACTTTGATAGACTTAATATACCAAACACTGGACAATATTATTTTATGTTACGAAAACTTTTAGCTAATATAACCATCCCGATAACTTAAGCCTTATCATACTTTAAGAGAATTGTTGGGCCCTTATTTAAGTATTAAATATAACCCATTAATGTGTTGGGCCTTATTCACGTAGCAAGCATAGCTCATATTTTAAGTCCTTATATTATTATTTGGGGATATTTTTTGACTAAGTTTTGGTACTAGTTTTCGATTCAAGGCTTAAATTTTCTTTACCCAAGTCTTAATTGACAAAATTACACAATTACTTACATCGGAACCCAGTATTAAAATTTACGGACATTACAAATAATTTCACAAAATTAATATTAAACTCAATATTTTTCATATAAAAAACATAGAAAACAAATAATTAATCATAACAGGAGTCATTTAGTATACTTTTATTTAATTTTTGTTTTTCATGGGTACTTTAATAATTAAAATAAAAATATGGTATATTTTATAATTTTTAAAACATCAAAAGCATCTTTTAGAATATCTCATTTTCAACTATATATGCGTTTTAAACAGGAGAAAGAAGACGGAAACACAATTTGAATTTGCGTTTGGTGTACGGTTAGAGAACTTTTAGAAGACAAGGTATCGATTGGAGATGCGGTGGATGAATTTGGTTTATTTGTTTCCTTGTTTTGCAGTTTTTATTGGAAAAAAGACACGTAGTTTTTTACTATGGAAAAATCAAGAAACGCCACACAACCTTGCGTGGCCAAATATCCTTCTTCTACTTCGACCCGATCAACCGGGTCATTCGACCCGGATCCGCACAGTTCGCTGACCGAAAGACAAAATATCTGAGAGAGACGAGAGAAGATTCAGTTCAGCTTAAGCAACGTGTTTCTATATCATTCTTCTCCTCACGCGAGAGCTTCGATCACTCTCAGGCCACAGCGCACGAAATCAGTATTTGATTTAAGCACAAGTTTATCCCTTAATCGCGAGAAATCGTTAATCGGCCGACGAGTTTGGTGTTTTCATCGCAGTCAGTGATGGATTCTCTGCCGTCGGTGTCGCCGTCCATCGTGCTTCCGATCACCGTACGCCGCCAGCAGTCGTCCGTGTCGTTCTCATGCAGCAACAGATCGCCGACGAATCGGTTGAATAGATTGAGAAAGCACGGCGCTGGCGCGACGATCAGTTGCGCGAAGAGAGGAGGAGAAGAGGAGGGGAACAAAGGAGAAAACGATGATCTAGAGAGGGCTCTGCGGATGGACGGTTCGATTCCGGGGACTTCCGACGCGTTCGTCAGGCAGGTGTCGTCACGCGCCTACGGCATGCGCAGGCATCTTCAGCAGACCTTCGACAGCAGTAGCTACGATGGTATGGGATTTACTCACCTCTTCCCTCTTTTTTTGTTTCGATTCATTCGTTCTTTGAGAAAGCGCATATGCTGTTTTAGAGCACGAATTCATTGAGAAGTAGTTGAAATCGCTGCTTATCGAAGAACTGTAATACTAGTTTGTCAGTTTAAATAGTTGTCGTTGAGATCAATACTTGAACACTTGCTCTCTTCTACTAATCTTGATAACTTCAGTTTTGAAAGTGCATGCATACATCATGGAGAAATCTCTGTTTTCAATTTTGAAAGTGCATATGTACATCATGGAATAATCTCTGTCACTGAATAGACTTATTTATCTTCTGTGATTAGTCTTAGAGGCGAATCCATGGCGGGAGGCAACGAAATCTGTTTACGTGCTGACTCACCAGGAAAACCAGCTATGCACCATGAAAACTCGAAGAAAAAGAAGGTAACTTTCATACCTTGCCTTTCCTCGATAGTCTTTTCCTACTATTCACCTCCATATGTAAGTGTTCTTTACTCCGCTTATCCCCTCATTGCAGTGAAGTCGAAAGAGAACTTGGGCTTCTATTCTCCAAGGGAGGCAAATGGAGAAACCAGTCGAAACGATCCAGCCCAGATAATAAGTTCCAAATGCTCGTCGAGGATGTAAGGGACGGCGTCCTTGTAAGATCTTTGCTCTCTGAATCTTGACTCTCTTTCAAAGTACACGTTCAAGTTCTATCGAGAATTTAATGAGACACTTTTTTCTGCTTCGAAGGTATTCGAAGATCAAAACGAAGCTGTAAAGTACTGCGATCTGCTCCAAGGAGGCGGGCAGGGATGCGAAGGCGTCGCAGAGATAGAAGCCTCATCGGTAAAGCTTATCATTACCACACTCTTAGTTTGACCTCAAAATGTGGTTCAAAATATTTCAAGGAATCAATCTTTTCCCCAGGTATTCGATCTCTGCCAAAGGAATCGGGCGCTTGCTGTCTTATTTCGTAGGGGAAGAACGCCGCCATTGCCCGACAGTCTCAAGCTCAACTTAGGCGCACGAAAACGATCTCTTGAAGACCAAGACGATTTGATTTGATTTCATTAGAATGGCTCGTATGGAAGCCATTGTAGCATTTTTTTTAATGTAAAATCTTATATGGTGTCAACTTGTGTAATAGAATGTTGAAACATTCTTGAAAAAAGAAGATCGATCATTGAAAAACTTTTATCCGATTTGATTTCTGGGGTTTTTTGGTATGTTATAAAGTATTGGGGCATAAAGTGTAATTTTCCGATATTGTTTTGCTCATCCACCTTTGATTCAGCCCGGAATTTAGTAATTATAGCAGAACTGAACATTTGTCAAAGGGGAGGCCTTTCTTGCGGTTATGCGCGAAAGCGAGGGTAGCTGCGGCCACTCCGCCGCCGGCGGAGACGCCGCATCGGCGGTGGAGAAGGACAAGAAGAAGGAGAAGGCGCGCGTGAATCGGACGTCCCAAGTGCTGTGGCACGCGCACCAGAACGACGCGGCGGCGTTGAGGAAGCTCCTCGAAGAGGATCCTTCGCTGGTCAACGCCAGGGACTACGATCAGAGGACGCCTCTGCACGTGGCGGCTTTACACGGCTGGATCGACGTTGCCAATTGTCTGCTGGACTACAAAGCCGACGTCAACGCGCAGGATCGGTGGAAGAATACTGTATGATACGAGCTCTCATTTCTATTCTATGAAAAATGTCGAGGCTTGCGTTTCTGTGTGTGTGTGTGCTGTATTGTTGAATTAGTGTGTTTGGCTTGTGATTGCTATGCTTGCGTTATCAATCATATAATCCATGGATTTCTGTTTCTTCGTTACAATGCAGTAAACTAAAGAACGGTGAGTGCATCTTGTAATTACGATCTGAATCCTCTCTGAACTTTGTTACTCAACAGCCGTTAGGGACGCCGAAGGAGCCAAAAAAATCTTCCATGATACTGAAGTCTTATGGTGGCCTATCTTACGTAAGTTCGATGATTCTTGATATCTTGCTCATTTTCTTTGGGTAACTCACTAGGGATATTCTTAATTCAATGAATCTCTGTGCGTCTGTGTGTGTGAGTGTTTGTTATCCACATGAAATGTGTCCGTCATGATGTCAGGCATGCACATCTGTTGTCTCTAAAGATGGAATTTTTATCTTCCTATTGGAGGAGAAGTGTAGTAGTGCATAGGTGTAAATGATTGTTTGATCCTAACATGTACAATCTAGTGATCTTAGGACCGTATTAGTTGATTTTGGTTTACGATGGAGCAAAGATCTCTCTGTGCCAAATTTTCAAGGCAATTTTCTTATCTTATTAGTGACCTTTTGTTCCACCTAGAGGATGTGTTTGTAGTGGTCGGTAAAATATTTTTATGTATGATTGTTTTACTTGTGGAAACAGGTCAATTGACATCCTAAATGTTAATGAAATTCTTTGATATATAAATCGAGGAAGGTGCATTGTGTCTGTTAGTGCAGTTATCCATTAAATTGTTTGTTTGTTTTTTAATTACCTCAAGCATCTCATGTTGCAGGGGCAGGATGGTAGTCATTTTGAGCCAAGACCTGTTCCACCTCCTCTGCCAAACAAATGTGATTGGGAAATTGACCTTAACGAACTGGATTTCTCAAACTCAGTTCTCATTGGGAAGGTATGGATTTTTACCTTGTGGTTCTCATAGCATACCATCATTACCAAGCATTGACATATGGCAATAATGTAATGTATGGTTTATTTCAAGTGCTCTTTGTGATTTCTTATTAAACTTCTTGCTCTTCCAGTTCCATGTCTACTGCTGTTGAAATCTAATCATGATATTAGGTGATTTTCCCATGTATCATCTCAGTTTTTCCTCATCTCTGTTTCACAGCTGTTCTCTGTTTTATTTAGCTTCAGGTTTGGTACGCGGGCATCTCTTTTACATGTGGAAGCGTCACATACTTATAGAGTTGTTAACGCGTTTTTCCCTCGTTTACCTTTTTTTTAACTGTTTTTATATTTCTGTTTTCTCTTCTAATTCAGTAATTAGCTCTGTGTGTCATTTGTGAAAACAGTGAGCGTGCGAGTTCTTCTGTAATCAAGATCTTGAATAAAATCCTCAGAATCTTGAAGCCACTAAAAATCAGCAGGCCATTTGGAAGAGAAACAACAACGTGGTCATATCTTGGATAATTAACTCAGTCACCAAGGATATATCGGCTAGCATTCTGTACAATTCCAATGCGAGGGAGGTATGGCTAGATCTTGAAGAAAGGTTTGGACAGAGTAATAGGCCTCGTATATTCCAACTGAAGAAGGACCTCATAAACTTCACCCAAGGATCCTCTAACATTGCTGCCTACTTTACAAGGTTAAAGACACTGTGGGATGAGCTGGCTAACTACAAGCCGAGGATCATGTGCAACTGTCCAGGAATAGTAGAGATCAAGGCATTCCATGATGAAGAGTATGTGCTAACCTTCCTAATGGGCCTGAATGACAGCTTTGCGCAAACTAGAGGACAAATTCTGTTGATGGAACCCCTGCCTAGCATAAACAAGGTCTTCGCATTGCTGGTCCAAGAAGAGAGACAGAGGTCCATGTTATGTGGCTACGGAGCAGGGAATGAGGACCTCAATAACAGCATGACCATGATGGCAGTCAGAGGGGACACGGAGCAGAATAGGAAAGGGTTTCATCCTCAGAAGAAAGATGGTTTGAAGCCTTACTGTACTCACTGCAACAGGAAGGGACACACCATGGACAGCTACTACCAGCTTCATGGTTTCCCACCAGGAGCAGAACTCGAAGTACAGGACGGTAAGGACCAACCTACTTTCAGTGGATCAAGCGAGGAAGCCAGGGAATTCACTTTGCCAAGCACACTCCAACTCTGTACATTCTGCAGATAGTGTGGTTCAGCTACAAATGACTCCACAGCAGTTACAGAGTCTCCAGTTGTTGATCAATCAGTCCATGGCCACCATCCCTCAAGAAGTTGCAGAACTGACAATGCATGTAGAGAAGGGGCCAGGTATCAGTCAGGGGCCAGGTATCTGTTTATCCTTTGAAGAACCTACCTTTGGATATTTGACTCTGGTGCCACTAGGCACGTGTGTGGGAATAAACACCTACTACGTAACTTGCATAAGGTGGGGGAATCAAGTGTCATCCTGCCAGATAAAACAATAATTAGGGTAAATACGGCAGGAACTATATTCTTGAATCAGCATGTCACCCTGACAGAAGTCTTGTTAGTTCCTGAGTTTCATTTCAACCTAGTGTCTGTTAGTTCTATGGCCATATCTAATAACTGCAGGTTCATATTTGAAGCTGACAGATTTGTGATGCAGGATCATTCCCAAAGGATGATTGACAAGGGTGATGAAGTGGAAGGACTTTATGTGCTTAAAACCGAGTCTGATGATGTAGTGGCCGATAAGAATGAGAATGGTTATGTTTGCTTGAATAAAGTGTCTTTGAATATGTGGCACAGTAGGGTAGGTCATCCCTCTACTAAGATTCTAGATGTACTTAGACCTGCCTTGAAACATGATTACAATGTGAAACCAGATTTCTGCAAGATTTGTCCCATTGCTAAACAGAGAAGAACATCCTTTCCTCACAATAGTAAATTAGCTTGTTCGGCCTTTGATTTGATCCATTGTGATACTTGGGGTCCCTTTCATGTGCCTTCATATAAGGGACACCAATACTTTGTTACGATTGTGGATGATCATGCACGTTTTACTTGGCTTTTCATGATAAGATATAAGTCAGAGGTACAATCTGTGCTTACATATTTTCTAGCCTTAGTTCAAACTCAATTGAAATGTAGGGTCAAGACCATTAGGTCTGGTAATGCAAGAGAGTTTAATCTAGTTGAGCTTTTCAAGAAAAATGGCATCATACACCATTTGTCTTGCGTGCAAACACCACAACAAAACTCTATTGTGGAGAGAAAATATCAACACTTGTTGAATGTGGCTAGGTCTCTTTTGTTTTGAGTCTGGAATACCAGTGGAGTATTGGTCCGAATGTGTTCTTACGGCTGCTTTTTTAATTAATAGAACACCCTCAATTTTGTTAGGAAATGTCAGCCCATATCAGCTGCTTTACCACAAATCAGTTGATTACAGCACACTCAGAGTGTTTGGCTCACTCTGCTTCTACTCTACATTAGCCGCAGGTAGAACAAAGTTTGACAAGAGAAGTAGAGAATGTATCTTTATAGGATATCCCAATGGGATAAAAGGCTATAAGGTCCTTGACTTAGAAACTAGGGAGGTCTTGGTGTCTAGAGATGTTCAGTTCAAAGAGGGTGATTTCCCTTTTAAGAGGCACAAACATACTGATCTTTCTGATCATCCATTCTCTAGGCATGTCCTTCCAAGACCCTACACTGATGAGTGTCAGCCTGATCAGGAAGAAGACTTCACTCCTGACACGGAGGATACTGCTCTCATCCCTGCCACAGGAAATACTGCTCAGCCATTGTCTGCAGCAGACCCTGCAGATGGCAGTGAACCCACACAGTCAGAATGTTCGCAGAATGATCAACCCAGAGAGGGAAGACCCAGGAGGCATCCCAAGCAGCCTGCCTATTTGAGAGACTACCACTGCAACAGACTCATTGAAGGAAAGGTCTTGTATCCTATCTCTAAGGTCCTCTCTTATAGGAATCTGTCTGATCATTACCACAACTATGTATGCAAACTATCATTGACCCATGAGCCTAGGAATTTTGCTCAGGCATCTAAGTCTGAGCAGTGGAAGCAGGCTATGGTAGAAGAATTTAGGGCTCTAGAATCTAATGACACTTGGACTGTCATGCCTCTACCAGAGGGTAAGAAAGCCATAGGTTGTAGATGGGTGTATAAGGTAAAACTGAACTCACATGGTGAAGTAGAAAAATATAAGGCACGTCTAGTTGCAAAATGGTATGATCAACGAGAGGGAGTAGATTATATAGAAACCTTTTCTCCTGTGGCAAAGCCTAGCACCATTAAGATCCTCCTAGCCTTAGCTGCTAAGCTCAATTGGAATTTAGAACAATTAGATGTAAAGAACGCCTTCCTAAATGGGGACCTCAATGAGGAAGTCTATATGGACTTACCCCAAGGTTTTTATAACAGTCATCACAGTTCTAGCTCACGGAAACTAGTTTGCAAGCTACAAAATTCCCTCTATGGTTTAAAATAAGCATCTAGGCAATGGAATAAAAAGTTCTCCGAGTCTATTAAGGCTTTTGGTTTTGTTTAAGCCCAATAAGACCATACACTTTTTATTAAAGGAGCCGGTGACAGTTTGGTGGTCTTATTAGTTTATGTAGATGACATAATACTCGGGGGGCCATGCATACAGGAAATCGTAGCAGTTAAGAATTTTCTGAAACATCATTTTAAGATCAAAGACTTAGGGGAGCTAAAATACTTCCTTGGCATAGAAGTAGCTCGAAGTGAGCAAGGTATTTATGTCTCTCAGAGGCAGTATATTCTACAACTCCTTGATGATGCAGGTTACTTGGAATCAAAAGGACTTACCACCCCCATGAATCCGGGACAGAAACTGACAGAGAGTGAAGGTGAGCTATTAACTGATCCTTTCAGGTATAGGAGATTGATAGGTAGGCTGTTATACCTCTCCTTCACTAGACCAGATATCACCTTTGCCATTCATAAATTGAGCCAGTTCATTTCTGCACCTAGGACCACTCATATGATGGCTGCACACCATCTTCTTAGATACCTTAAGAATGCACCGGGACAAGGGATCTTATTCAGTTCTGATAGCAACATAGAGTTGAAGGGTTTTTGTGATGCAGATTGGGCTACATGTAGGGACACTAGAAAATCAGTCACCGGGTATTGTACCTTCTTAGGTAACTCACTCATTACCTAGAAGGCTAAGAGACAAGCCACTGTGTCGAGATCCTCCACGGAGGCCGAATACAGGGCCTTGGGCTCACTCGTTTCAGAAATGTTATGGATCAAGAGTCTTCTCAGTGAGTTGGGACTTCCTTTAGTTCAGGTTCCTGTCATATTCTGTGATAATCTGTCCACACTTAAGTTAGCCTCTAATCCTAAGTTTCATGAGCGCTCGAAGCACATTGAAATAGATTGTCACTTCATTCGGGATCATATAGAAAAGGGGGATATTAAACTGCTCCCAATTCGATCAGAGGATCAACTAGCTGATGTTTTTACTAAACCCCTCACCGGGCCAGTCTTGCACCAATTGTTAGTGAAGATGGCTGTTATGAACCTATACCATCCATCTTGCGGGGGGTGTTGAAATCTAATCATGATATTAGGTGATTTTCCCATGTATCATCTCAGTTTTTCCTCATCTCTGTTTCACAGTTGTTCTCTGTTTTATTTAGCTTCAGGTTTGGTACGCGGGCATCTCTTTTAAATGTGGAAGCGTCACATACTTATAGAGTTGTTAACGCGTTTTTCCCTCGTATACCTTTTTTTAACTGTTTTTATATTTCTGTTTTCTCTTCTTCTTCAGTAATTAGCTCTGTGTGTTAGTTGTGAAAACAGTGAGCGTGCGAGTTCTTCTGTAATCAAGATCTTGAATAAAGATTGATTCATTGCCCGTGGATGTAGGATATTTGAATCCGAACCACGTTACACGATTGTTAACAATTCACAGCACACACACAAACAATCGCAAATCAGATTCAATAACTGCTAAAATGTTTTTGCTAACTGAATGCTTATCTTATGTTACTAATTAGTTCAACTCGTGTACTGAAAGCACTGGGTCCTCTAATTGAGGTACTTGCTTGTAATCTCATTCTTGCTGATTATAGTTCGTATGTAGGGGTCTTTCGGTGAGATCGTAAAAGCTGGCTGGCGGGGAACACCAGTAGCTGTCAACGAATTCTTCCAAATCTATATGATGATAGATTAGTGATGTACGTTTCCTTACCATGAACTACTTTTTTTTTCTTTTGACTTCGTTTCCTGTATTTCACTGATTAATATAGATTGTTCTGGTGTCTTTGTGCTTCTCATTGCTCCTTGTTGTTACTTGGTAGTTACAATGCAGATTATCATGAGGGGCATTTATGATGTTTCATGCTTCATAATTGTTAGGATATGCGGAAATTCCCGATAATTATTTTGCCCAAAAAATGACGATAATAAATAAACGAGACGAAAAATAAATTTGGACAGTGACACGAGATTTACGTGGTTCGGTCAGAATGACCTACGTCCACGGGCCGGAGGGTAGAACTTCTTTATTATGTGGGTGATTACAAACACATACACTGACGTGATACAAAAACAGCTACACAACTAGGAGTAAGCTACATAGAAATATCGGAGAAGTGGTGACCGAGGAATAAACCCTCGCTGAACCGAAGATGTCGTGGTCTGTGGTGCTCTTTCTCCCTCAGCTGAGCTCCCTATTTATAGGCATAGCTAGGGCCGGAGAAATATACCGAAATACCGATATACCGTCCTTATCGTACCGTAATGTACCGAAAATATCGAAAATTTTGGTATATCGAAGTTTTTGGTAAGGTATGATACCGTACCGAAAATTTTCGGTATGGTAAAGGTATGAAAATTTTAAAAATTAGGTATACCGATTATACCGAAATACCGAAATACAAATTTTTTTAATATTTTATATATATATATATATATATATATACACACACCTAGATATATTATATTATTTCAAAAAATATAAAATAGATAAAAATATTTTAGGGATCTTAATAAATTTATTTAGCCCATAAAGTATTAACCATACCCAACTTTGTGGTTATGTGAAGTTCTTTGTCTCTAAGGAGAAAATATATTAAAGTTATTTTATGAATTAAAAATCTTTTTATTTTGAAAAGTTTGGTATTAATAATCCATCTTATTGGGGCCTAAGGAGTTTGAATTGACTAAAAATTCGAAAACAACAAATTAACGAGTTACGAGACATGCATGGTAAAACCCTCCGTGTGAATGGTATAGAAGGTATGATAACGATACCATATCGAAATTTCGGTATGATACCGTATCGAAATTTAAGGTATACCGAAATTTTGGTATTGTATTGGTATGATTTTTTTCGATACCGAAATTTCGGTACGGTATACAGTATCACAGTTTTGGTACGGTATACCGTACCGAACCACCCCTAGGCATAGATTAGTATCGATTTTCCATGTGAACGTGCCATTTCTTTTGACAAAACAATTCGGCTAGCCGTGCTTTAAACTTGCCAACTTTTGAAAATTATAACCCACGTGAGAATTGAAAAGCCACATTTGACTTGTGCTTGGACGGTGGTACAAAGGTCACAATCAACAAATCTCCACCTTGACCTTTGGTACCGTAGATAACTCCACCTTAATTAGTAATACCTTTATCTCCCTCCGACCATAGCCCCCACGGGCTAGTTCACCAACTTTAAACACCAGTCAAGTCCAAGCAATGCTTGAACTTGGAAACTGGAAGAGCCTTCGCAAACAAATCCGCAGGATTATCCTTTGTGTTAATCTTCTTGATAAACACCTTCTTATCTGCAATGATATCACGAATAAAATGATACTTGACATCAATATGTTTAGTGCTTTCGTGATACATCTGATCCTTAGTCAAATGAATCCACTTTGACTATCACAGAAAATAGTATTAACTCCCTGACTCTGAGTTAATTCGCCTAATAACCCTGTCAACCACAATGCTTCCTTGGTCGCGTCAGTAATGGCCATGTATGCTGCTTCAGTAGTAGATAACGCCACTACATGCTGTAGAGTAGCTTTCCAGCTAACTGCACAACCTCCAATAGAAAATACATAACCAGTAAGAGATCGTCGTTTATCGAGATCACCTGCATAGTCTGAATCAACGAAGCCAACAAGGTATCACTGTTTCTGCCAAACTCCAAACAAAAGCTTAGAGTACCCTTCAAGTATCTGAGAATCCACTTCACTGCTTGCCAGTGTTCTTTTCCTGGATTAGCCATATACCTGCTAACAACACTAACAGCCTGTGAAATATCAGGACGTGTACATACCATTGCATACATAATACTGTCGACTGCACTCGAGTAAGGAACTCGTGCCATAAACGCTTCTTCCTCATCTGATGATGGTGACTGAGCAGCGCTTAGCCTAAAATGGCTAGCAAGAGGAGTGCTGATTGGTTTGGCATCGCTCATGCCAAATCTCTCCAAAACCTTCCTGAGGTAACTTTCCTGGGTCAGGTGTAACTTACCAACTCCTCTATCACGTCTAATCTCCATACCAAGAATCTTCTTAGCTGCTCCTAAATCCTTCATTTCAAATTCACCGTTCAATAAGGCCTTCAACAATTTCTGCAAGATTCTTAGCCGCAATGAGCATATCATCAACATATAACAATAGATAAATGAACGAACTGTCATTTAACTTCCGGAAGTAAACACAACTATCATACTTGCTCCTGGAGAAACCATGACCCAACATGAAAGAATCAAACCGTTTATATCACTGTCTTGGAGACTGCTTTAATCCGTATAAGGACTTCTTCAGTAAACAAACTTGGTCTTCTTTTCCTTCAACTATGAAGCCTTCAGGTTGCTTCATACAAATCTGTTCATCTAAATCGCCATGTAAGAACGCCGTCTTGACGTCGAGCTGTTCTAACTCCAAATCATATATGGCAACGAATGCAAGTAATACACGAATAGAGCTATGTCTAACAACAGGTGAGAATACAACATTAAAATCAACACCTTGTACCTGACTATAGCCTTTTGCGACTAATCGTGCCTTATACCTTGCATCGGCTGAACCAGATAAACCTTCTTTCTTCTTGAAGACCCACTTACATCCGACTATTTTTTTTTTCTTCGGCAGCGGCACAAGAATCCAAGTACCATTCTTGTGCAGAGACTCCATTTCTTCATTCATCGCTACCAGCCACTTATCAGAATTATCATCGCTTATTGCCTCTGAATAGGTAGAAGGTTCACCGCCTCCACCCGTTTCTTGCGCCACTGATAAAGCGTACGAAACTAAATTCACGTACCGCTGTGGTAGTCGAATCTCGCGTCTCTCCCTATCTCTGGCCATAGAATAATCCTGCTCGGTGCTTTCATATTAAACAGCATCTGAATCAGGTTCTGGCTCATCCTCTTGATCTGTTGAACTCGTAGCAGGATCATCTGAAGGATCTTTGTTGATCTCGAGCTCCACCTCGCTGTGTACACTATCCTTCTTTTCTTAATTAGAAGAATTAGAAGACTCTTTTGAAGGATGTAACATAGAAGACTCGTCAAATGTAACATCTCTGCTAATTATGAATTTGGGTGACTTGGGATCAGGATTATATAATCTATATCCTTTCACCCCTGAAGCGTAACCGAGAAAAATACATTTCTTAGCTCTAGGCTCTAACTTTCCCTCGTTTACATGCATATAAGCTGGGCACTCAAATATTCTTAAGTTGGAGTAATCAGCAGGAGTACCTGACCATCCTTCCTCAGGAGTCTTGAAATTGATCGGTGAATACGGTAAGCGGTTGACAATATAGCATGCTGCGGCGATAGCTTCAGCCCAAAAATCATTTGTCAACCCAGCGTTAGAGATCATACATCGAGCTCTCTCTAAAAGTGTCCGGTTCATGCGCTCGGCAATACCATTTTGTTGAGGCGTCATTCGAACAGTGTGATGTCGAGCAATACCTTCATTCTTGCAAAATTTTTTGAACTCGTTTCCACAAAATGCTAAGCCATTATCTGTCCGCAACCGCTTGATATGTTTTCCTATCTGCTTTTCAATCAAAGCTTTCGATTGTTTAAATGTTAGAAAATATCACTTTTCTGTTTAATAAAATAGACCCAGACATTCCTTGAAAAATCATCAATGAAAGTCAACATGTATCTTGCACCACCTTTGGACGGAACACGAGAAGGACCCCATACATCAGAATGAATATAGTCCAAAGTACCTTTTGTCCTGTGGACAGCTGGCGAATTGAAGCTGACTCGTTTCTGCTTCCCAAAAATACAATGTTCGCAAAACTCCATCTTACCAGTACTTTGACCGCAAAGTAGGCCCCGCTTGCTTAAAATCGTCAAGCCTTTTTCTCCCATGTGTCCAAGTCGCATATGCCATAATCTCGTGGTATCAACCTCCGGGGATGTCGAAACTGCAGCGGAACCTGTAACCGTAGTTCCCTGCAAAATATATAAATTTTCAGACCTACAAGCTTTCATCACGACAAGGGCACATCTGGCAATTTTCAAAACTCCACCTTCACCTGAGAACCTGCACCCTTGAGATTCAAGTGTGCCTAAAGAGATAAGATTTCTCATTATATCTGGAACATGTCTGACTTCTGTGAGCGTTCGGATGATTCCATCGAACATCTTGATCCTAACTGTACCTTTACCAACAACTTTACACGGAGCATCATTTCCCATTAAGACGTATCCACCATCGAATTTTTCATATGTGGAAAAACAATCTTGACTCCGACTTATGTGGTAAGAACAACCCGAATCTAAGATACATTCATTATCCGACTAATAATATTTGCAGTTGCTACAAAAATAGTTCCATCGCTCTCATCAGCAGCTAAACTAGCTTCGGCGGGTTTATTATATTGCTGATTATTTTTCTCCTTATTTTTAATTTAAAACAATCAGCCTTAATGTTACCCTTTTTCTTGCAAAAATTACAGACTTTATTTCTGTACCTGGATTTCGACCTTTCTTTAGATCTGCTATTTTCAGCGTCTCTACGCTCTGGTCTTCCCCGTGCAAACAGGCCTTTTGCCTGGCTACGACTTGTTTCTCCCGTAATATCCCTGTCTATCTGTTCTTTCGATTGTAACGCGGATTTGACACTAGAATATGATATTGTGTCTTTTTCGTATATAATCGTGTCACGAAAATGTTTTAAAGACGAGGGAAGGGAACACAGCAATATTATAGCCTGATCTTCGTCCGTCACTTTAACTTCTACGTTCGCCAAATCAATAATAATAGAATCGAATTTATCGAGATGCGAAAGAATAGAAGTACCTTCCGTCATTTTCATACTGTAAAGCTTCTGCTTTAAATAAAGCCGATTCTCTTTAGTCTTTTCCATGTAGATAGCTTTTAGCGCATCCCACATACCCATGGCTGTCGTCTCCGTGGCAACTTCTTGTAAAACCTCATAAGAGAGATTTAATATAATAGCCGATCTGGCTTTCTTGTCCAATTCATTAAATTGATCGTCCTTCTTTTCGGTTGGTTTCTTCTTTGCGCCTTCAAGCGCCACCTCGCAACCGTCTTGAATGAGTATGGCCTCCATCTTGAGACTCCACATTGCAAAATTGACATTTCTGTCGAACTTTTCAATTGACATTTTTGTTATCGTCATGGTGGCTAAAAATAAATCGGGTCGGCTCTGATACCAATTTGTTAGGATATGCGGAAATTTCCGATAATTATTTTGCCCAAAAAATGACGATAATAAATAACGAGACGAAAAATAAATTTGGACAGTGACACGAGATTACGTGGTTCGGTCAGAATGACCTACGTCCACGGGCCGGAGGGTAGAATTTCTTTATTATGTGGGTGCATACAAACACGTACACTGACGTGATACAAAAACAGCTACACAACTAGGAGTAAGCTACAAAGAAATATCGGAGAAGTGGTGACCGAGGAATAAACCCTCGCTAAACTGAAGATGTTGTGGTCTGTGGTGCTCTTTCTCCCTCATCT
The DNA here is from genome assembly GCA_027422505.1 of Craterostigma plantagineum. Classification (NCBI taxonomy): domain Eukaryota; kingdom Viridiplantae; phylum Streptophyta; class Magnoliopsida; order Lamiales; family Linderniaceae; genus Craterostigma; species Craterostigma plantagineum. Next base: position 22,244,006 of record JAPQWV010000012.1, read on the forward strand.
GAGCTCCCTATTTATAGGCATAGCTAGGGCTGGAGAAATATACCGAAATACCGATATACATTATGAACATTATGTTTGACATCTAAATCAGTATCACTGGCTTTGAGTCGGTGTTCACAAATATTGAAAACATAACTACTAAAAATTTGACGAACCTAATCTTAGAAGAGGTAGTCTTTCAAAAATGATTTTAGTGGATATAAAAAATATAAGATATACATGTCATTTTGATCGTTGTTAAATAAATAATAAATTAGATAAGTTTATTTATTTTTATCCCATAAAAATTACATTAAATAATCGAATTTTTATAATTGTGGAAGTAGAAATAAGTTAAAAAACAAAAAACAAAAATAATACTATATGTTTGTCAGACGTTGTCTCAGTAAAAGTACATTGGCGCAGGCACAGCCAGTACTTCTCTCCTCCACGTAATAAATAATATATTGAGTTCGTACGCTTTTTTTTTACACAACGTAGCGTTTTACGAAAATTTCCGCTTTTGCGCGCGTTGACGCGCGCGACATGACGCTTTTAAAAACACTGGCTGTGAGCGACTAACTAATTCGCCATGTCCAAACTGTTGATTATTTCTTTTTCGATCAAATCTTTTACTCTTTCAACGTTTCTTCTTCTTAAAAGACCGCTACATGGCGCCCGAAGTATTCAAGCACCGCAAGTACGACAAGAAGGTCGGTGTATTCTCCTTTGCCATGATACTGTACGAGGTATAAAATTTTCATTTTTTCTCCCTTTTACCGAAAACGGTTATGTATGCAATAGCATACTTCTGCGCAGCTGCTCGAAGGCGATCCACCAATGTCAAACTGCGAACCATACGAAGCAGCGAGCAGATGGACACATGCCGATATTCAGGGCCAAAGGCTATGCGCCAGAATTGCGAGAGTAAGAATATCAATCAACCCTTACCCAACCTAAAAACTCAGACGGGTCGAAATTTTAAAAAAAACACGACTCGTTTAGATGATCCAAACCCGGCCCGCTTAGCAACTGTTTTGAGTCAATTATTGCAGGTTGACGGAGCAATGCTGGGCATGAGGCCGTCGTTCTTGGACATTCTTAAGCGACTAACTAATTCGCCATGTCCAAACTGTTGATTATTTCTTTTTCGATCAAATCTTTTACTCTTTCAACGTTTCTTCTTCTTAAAAGACCGCTACATGGCGCCCGGAGTATTCAAGCACCGCAAGTACGACAAGAAGGTCGGTGTATTCTCTTTTGCCATGATACTGTACGAGGTACAAAATTTTCATTTTTTCTCCCTTTTACCGAAAACGGTTATGTAAGCAATAGCATACTTCTGCGCAGCTGCTCGAAGACGATCCACCAATGTCAAACTACGAACCATACGAAGCAGCGAAATACATAGCAGATGGACACATGCCGATATTCAGGGCCAAAGGCTATGCGCCAGAATTGCGAGAGTAAGAATATCAATCAACCCTTACCCAACCTAAAACCTCAGAAGGGTCGAAATTTAAAAAAAAAAAAACACGACTCGTTTAGATGATCCAAACCCGGCCCGCTTAGCAACTGTTTTGAGTCAATTATTGCAGGTTGACGGAGCAATGCTGGGCGTGAGGCCGTCGTTCTTGGACATTCTTAAGCGACTCGAGAAGATTAAGGAAACCCTTCCTTTGGAACATCACTGGCACATCTTCGCTTCTTCTTGATATACCGTAAGGTATTTTTTTTAATCTTCGCCTGACGTCGCCGCAACTATTTGTGCTCATCACTCTCTCAATAATTGATGCAACGTTTTTGAGATCATTTTTTTCTCTCATTTTCTGTGAATTTATTTTTGTTACACTTCCATTTTCATTTGGTTACTTCAAATTGGTACAGCAAAGAGTCAAGTCGTAACCTTGCTTGTTGTATGATCATTTGACCAAAATACTACTAATACATAATCTCTCTCTCTCTCTCTCTCTTGAATGATTCGCATCATTGATTAGGGACTATCCAGGAGAAGAGAGCCTCGCTACTAGCTGCTATGCGATTAAAAGTAAATGTGAAACTACATCAACCAATATATCGTGGTCATTTTAGATCTCAAAAGATTAACCTTAAGCCAATCGTGCCATGTAATTTAGTAGCAGAAGAAACGACGATCACAATCCAACAACCGAGAGACCACAAAATCAAGATGGACAAGCATTTAAACATACGATAAAACAAGAAACTCTCAAACGCGGATTTTTCTGGATCAGTGTAAGTGTAACTATCCATCCCATAAGAATATATCAGTTCTCGACATCCAATATAAGCTATTCAAAATCCATCAATCAATTCTATAGTAAAAAAATTATCCCAATTGTTAATCGATCGACCCACAAAAAAAAAGCCCAAGTAGATTACGCATTTTCGCCAGAAACCTCCAAAGATACCACCTTTTCTTGACTGCCGCCATCGCCGCCGGCCAATTCCTCCGACGGCTGCTTCGCAGCCTCTGCTTCAGCTGCTTTCTCAGCTTCCAAAAGGGGAGCGTAGTAATCAGAATGCACCTCCATGCACTTCTTCAAAGCTGCAGTTACTTGAAAGCACTTCTCAACGATGTCTTCTTTATTCCTCTCGCCTTCTTCGACGCACTTTTCCCAATCGATGAACTCTTCTCTGCATCCGCCGCCCTTCATATACAAGCAGAAACCACACTCGCCTTCTTCCTCATCTTCTTCTTCGTCTTCTCCGGCAGATTCTCTGCCCTTTTCTTGGGGATGGTCCCCGCCTTCGTTGGGAATGTGTCGATCTTCTGAGGAAATTGATGGGTTTTCTTGTTCTTCTTTAGGATCGCCGCCGCCGCCGACGACTCCTTCCTTGGATGGGATTTCTGGGGATTCTTGAATTGGGTTTGAGGAGGAACTCGCCATGGTGGAGCTAGGGTTAGGTTTCAATGCGTCAATGTTGGCGGCGGCTTCTTTCGGTGGGTGGTCTGAAATCTCAATTTCCTTAAACCCTTCCTACGTTTATTGATTTCCTTGATTTGAAGCTATGCCTTGTTTTTGACTAAAGATAAACAATATCCATCTAGAAGGGTTCAAATGTCAAAATTAGGGAAAAAAGGAGATTTCTTTGTAATAATCGTGGGAACTCGCTAAGCTTTTTCGGTGATTATGATGCGGTATTTATGGACTTTACTTATTGGCACATAATATAATATGTGATATTTAAAATGCGAATATAAAAGAAATGAAAATATATATTTATTTGGTTATGTAAGAAATGAATTGGAGTTGCTGTAAGAACTTACAGGGAAAAAGTTCTGTGAAGTGTTTTTAACTGTTGTGCGCCATTCTTTTCCCTTTTGATGAATCAATGGAGTCCCCTGCTCTATTAAGGGCTTTCAGAATCAAACCCTCGAATCTCAGTTTTGCAAAATCCATTCCAATACGGTGTCGTTCCATGTCTTCTTCCTCTCCAGCTATTCACACAGGTTAGTTTCTTCGATCAGTAAACTCAGTTGTTGCTATAAATTATGCGTAAAAAGGATGCCATTAACGTCTGCTGACGCCCACTCTCACCAGCCCATTTCGTGAATTTTGTTTTTCTGACTTCAACTCTAACATTTTGCTTCTTGTTGCAAATTTATCTTCTTTTTTAAGGCAAGAAATCTAAGGCGTATGAAGGGCTATTGTTAGACGCCGGTGGCACGCTCTTGCAATTGGCTAAGCCTGTCGAGGAGACTTACCTGACCATCGGCAAAAAATATGGTCGAAATTTCTCGAGCTTCTTGTAATTAAGAGAAAAATATTTGAATTTTGTCATGAATTGTTGTGTTTTCTTGCTTGCCACTTGGGCCGATTTCTTTGTGATGATTCTCTGCCTTTTTTTCAGGTTTGAAGCTCACTGAAGCTGAGATAAAGCAAGGTTTCAGGAGTGCTTTCTCGGCACCATGGACAGAAAAACTTCGTTATCAGGTGCTCATCGATCCCTTTTGTAATCGAATTTAAGTCTTCTATCTTTCAAATGCTACTTGGGACATCGTTTATTTGTGTTGCAAATTGTTAGGATTCCTTCGACCGCACTAGACTACTTCGACAACGTATTTGAGTATGTGGGTGATTTGAGACGAAAACGAACAAGCGTAAGATAGACAAGCGATATAACGTGGTTCGGCTCTACCGTTAAGCCTACATCCACGATCCCAAAGAGAGCATTTATTGATTACGCAAATTGGAATTACAAGACTAAATCTTTCTCTCCAACACTTGCACTCAATGATTCTCTCTGCTTTTATGTGTTGCTCTCGATATGCTTGCTGTCTGAAATACTTCTCAAAATGACTCCTTTATACTTGCAACTGTTTCAAAAACTGTTCCGTACTTGCTCCTTAGAAAAACTGCCAACTTCCATGTAGCACGTTCATTCACTTAACTGTTGCTTCTTTCACTAACTACTGCATGCTATCTACAGTTAACAACATAGGTCGTCAGTGAAACCAACAACATATAATAAGTTGAATAAACTTAGCAGTAAGCTTCGACTTCACTGATGATTTATTTTCTCCACAAATCTCCACCTATATCATCCTTGAACTCGTAAACAGCCATTGATCTCATATTACAGTCCAATCCTAGCAAACCAACTAGCTTCAAATCCCACCTTCGATCACCGTTCGAGTTTGCAGATTCGTCCCAATTCAATTGCTGAAAAGACTTCATCTTGAATCTCTAAACCTTCACTCGAACCTCTGAATTCTCCACCCTCTTTTTCAAAGGGTGCGTGAGCACCGAGCCAACCTCAAGCATCCAAGAAATCTCTTGCTTGAAGTTGGTCTTGAGCTCACTTCTTCTGAACCGTCTTCCGTCTTTGATTCCTTCGCTTCTTTCGAGCCTTTGTTCCTAGCTTCATGGTTGATCTTCTCAAACCATATGCAGCTGAAAAAACTGTTATGCTTTGACTTGATAACAGTGTTGAAAGTCTCGGACGAAGTTACCTCATCGAACACGCTTGTTGCAGAAATTTCATCTTCAAGAGTCGCGTCTTGAATTTCTGAATTTTTAGGTTCTTTGCACGGCTGCTCCACCTCGAGACAAAACTTCTCCAACCTCGCTTGGTTTTTCTTCACGTATCTGTCCCTCGTCGAGATTCCGTAGCCGTTTAGCACGTAAATACCATTACGCTTGAACCCTTTAAACACAGCTTTCGAGCCCATTAGGATCTTGATTTTTCCATCATCGGTTTTGGTTGAATATCCAAGGTCGTCCAATGTCCCGTCCGAGATTAAATTTCTTCTCATATCGGGAACGAATCTCACTTCTTCGAGCACCTTCGCTTTGCCCGAATGCAGCCTCAAGGTCACCGAGCCTATCCCACGAACTCGACATTCCTTCCTATCGCCTAACTGAACCGTTTCGTCCTTCACTTCTTTGAAGTCATTGATCCAAGACCCGTTACACGTTATATGAAAGGTACAGCCCGAGTCGAGAATCCATTCATTACATGCATGCTTCTTAGCCACAGAAAGGATCTCGGCCGACTCGTAACCTTCTTCATCCGCAGTCACGTTGTTTACTCGATCTTGATTCTCTGACTTTTGCGTTCGTTTAGGGCATTCCCTTTTCACATGTCCTTCTTCGTGGCACTCGTTGCACTTCATAGGATTCCTTTGCTTGGGCTTTCCCTTATTCTTTTCACTGCTCGGCCTAAGCTTCACGGTTAGGAGTTCGCCCGAATCATGTGCATTTTCAGATTCCCTTTTGCTATTGAGTTGCCTTGAACTCAACGCCGTCAGTACGTCCGCAAGTTTGAGCACATCCCTCCCATAGAGTAGCGTCTCCTTGAATGTCGAAAATCCCTTAGGTAGTGAGCACAGCAACAACAACTCCTTATCTTCCTCCTCGATCACCACGTCGGCATTTTCAAGATCAAGGATCATCTTGTTGAATATGTCCACTTGATTTTCTATGCGGCCCTCTTGCATTCGAAACGAATATAGGGCTTGCTTGAGAGAGTCTCTTGGCCAAAGTCTTCACCGTGTAAAGCTCGTCGAGCTTCTTCCATAGACCATCGGGTGTAGACTCCTTCGAGACCGTTCTAAGCACCTTGTCGCCGAGGCTTAAGACGATTGCGCTATGTGCCTTCTCCCTCATTACCTTCTTGATTTCCGGCGCCATCTCCGTGGGTGTCATGTCCTTTTCTCCTCTTTGATAGCCTCTTCGAGCCCTTGCTGGACGAGCAACGCCTTCATTTTAATCTTCCACAAACCGAAGTCGTTGTCACCGTTAAACTTCTCCATGTCAAATCTAGCAGCGGCCATTTCTTCGATCGCGCGTCGATCCACGCTCACCGCACCACTTGTTAGGATTCCTTCGACCGCGCTAGACTACTTCGACAACGTATTTGAGTATGTGGGTGATTTGAGACGAAAACGAACAAGCGTAAGATAGACAAGCGATATAACGTGGTTCGGCTCTACCGTTAAGCCTACATCCACGATCCCAAAGAGCATTTATTGATTACGCAAATTGGAATTACAAGACTAAATCTTTCTCTCCAACACTTGCACTCAATGATTCTCTCTGCTTTTGTGTGTTGCTCTCGATATGCTTGCTGTCTGAAATACTTCTCAAAATGACTCCTTTATACTTGCAACTGTTTCAAAAACTGTTCCGTACTTGCTCCTTAGAAAAACTGCCAACTTCCATGTAGCATGTTCATTCACTTAACTGTTGCTTCTTTCACTAACTACTGCATGCTATCTACAGTTAACAACATAGGTCGTCAGTGAAACCAACAACATATAATAAGTTAAATAAACTTAGCAGTAAGCTTCGACTTCACTGATGATTTATTTTCTCCACACAAATAATTCGAGAACTTTTGGTGCTAATGTTATCCGATCATTGGTTGAACTAGTCGGGGCGAAATATTTTTATTCAAAAATGATCGATTTTTTTAGTTCCATTGACTATATTTCTATACAAAAATGATTAACAGGGCGACGGAAAACCATTTTGGAAGCTAGTTGTATCCGAAGCCACGGGCTGTAATGATCCAAATTACTTTGAAGAAGTCTATGAGGTCATAATCTTGAGGTTCTTAAGCCCAAATAATAACACTAAACTACCTTCGACTTTATATTCTCCATGAGCGCATCGCACAACATTTATCTCATATTTAGCTAGGCTTTTTTTTTTTGTTTTTCTTCCTCGGACAGTACTATGCTCAGGGCGAAGCATGGCATCTTCCCCACGGAGCTTATGAGACGATGAAATTGTTGAAAGCCGATGGAGGTTAATAATGAATTACTATCTGCTTTGGCGTAATGTATTACTTCATCGTTTTATTTTAAGCAAACGCTGTAATAATCAACGACGCAGTCAAGCTAGCTGTTGTGTCTAACTTCGACTCTCGCCTGAGGAAGCTGTTGAAGGACCTATGCATAATAGATCTGTGAGTCTCCATTTTCTTGAAAAACGAAGCTTAATACGCTTGTGATATGATAATAATCAAACTCTCTTTGTGTGTGCGTTTCTTTGACTTAGGTTTGATTCTGTGATAATTTCGTCCGAGGTGGGCTATGAAAAGCCCGACGAGAGGATATTTAAAGCAGCTTTAGGTATTTTCCGGGAAAAAAATTTCGCTTGATGGGGAATTTTTTTTTTTAATATCGTTTGTTGATGAATATATATTGCAGATGAAATGTCGGTAGATGCCAGCAAAGCAGTTCATGTCGGGGACGACGAAAAGGCGGACAAGGCGGGCGCTAACGCAGTTGGAGTTGAATGCTGGTGAGAGTTATTACCTTAACCCAACACAATAAATAGCGCAAACTCTGATGATTTTGAAATGACGTTTTTATGGCGTTTTGTAGGTTGTGGGGATCGGACGTGAAGGACTTTTCGGAGATACGTGACCGAATTTTCTCGGCCGAGTCTTAGTTTTTTTTTGCTTATATTTTTTAAAAGAAAAAAATGTACCTTGAATAAGTAAATAAATGTGCTTGAGTGTTGACCATAAAGGCATCAATAATTTTTTTTATTATTTTTTATATCGAACCAACTTCTAAAATTTGGAGTGAAAGATGGTTCGAACTGCCGCGATTGAAGCTCGTGTTGATGTTGACCTAAATAACTGTTCGAAAGCTCACTCCGACCTTAAGAGCATCTCCAACGCAACGCATAACAATACAGGTAATATTATACAATAATACAGTTGTGTAATGGATTTATCTATTTTTTGATATTTTTCTTATATGCAGATTAGGAGATTCGAAAGATATGAAGAGAAGGTTAGAATTGATTGAAGGAGAAGAAGATCATCGAGAGAAGAGAGCAGAAGAAAGATTAGAAGTTTAGGGTTAATTTCATTGTCTACTTCATTTCACGTAGCTTACATGTATTTAAACAAAATAACATAATTGGGCTCATAATAAGTCCCCTAATCATATAGATAATTTGATAATTGATTAGGCCCAATTCCTCTTGCATCTTTTAGCCCACTCCACTCCTAGTTAGCCCAGCCCAAACATTCACAGCAATTCTTTTCTTCCTCTCTTCAGCTATCTTCCATTCGACAGCAGCAACCCTTCTAACAGCATCATTGCCTCTCTCTCTACCTTCCATGCCTTCACCGCCGTTCAATACCTTCAGGTATATGACAAGTTGTTACAGTGCTTTTACTCCAACCCATAAACTCTATTTTCTACACTAGTTTTCACTCCAACCCATTAACTATATTTTTACACTAAAAATCAAATTGCTATATATTACTATCATAATTGACTTATTAAACTTTATTATATAAAATTAAAAAGTCAATATATTTTAATAATTAATATTTAAAAATGAAATAAATGATAAAATTAGCATACTATTTAATTTTAATTTTAAATAAAATTATATTATTTTTAATTTTATTATTATAATAGTGTATCAAATATTTTAAATATAATAAAATATGTATTATTAAATAAATAAAATAAATAGAATTAAAACTCTATTTTTGTGTTAAAAATTGTGCGTACTTTAGATCTAGAGTTTCTCTGCTGATCAACACAATATTTGTGTTAAATATAGAGTCCCATTGGAGTGGAATCGTACTCTATTTTTGTGTTTTACACAAAAATAAAGTACCAATTGGAGATGCTCTAACGTCGTAGGGTGGCCGAGGGGGTGATGGGGGTGCGGTGAATACAAATATTTTAAAATGATGCTAAAAGACGGGTTTTTTTTAGGGAGGTAGAAATAATTATACCTGAAAAATATATGTAATTTGAAAAATTATAAAACTAGAAAGAAAATTAATAGAAGTTTAAGGTCTCCTATTTAGGGCTATCATTCCCCAACCCGCCTCGAAAGCAATCCAATTTCTTTGAAATTTTCGTCCCATTAGATTTTTTATTATGACTAGTACTGTCAATTTGGCGGGGCGGGCCGGGCTGGCCCGCCAGATAACGGGCCTAAAAACTGGGGACCGCCCCGCCCCGCGGCGGGCAGCGGGCCTGGCCCGCCAAGTAATTTTTTTCCTATTTTTTATTTTAATTTAAAATATTAATTTAGTAATAATTTTTATTTAGTTATGATATTTATTAATAAATTATGAATAAATATGATATTAATTATACATAATTAATAACATTAATTATATTATCTAATTAATTTAGTTTTATTTTCTATATTTAGTATTTATTTACATTATAATATATATTTAATTAATAAATTATATATATTTACAATAATGGCGGGCCAGCCCGCGGGCTAGGCCGCCCCGCCCCGCCAAGCCCGCGGCCCGCTTAGGCCTGCCTCCCGGCGGGCCTGAAAAAGCTCAGCCCAACCCGCCGCTTTAGCGGGGCGGGGCGTGCCGGCCCGCGGGCCGCGGGCCACTTCGACAACTCTAATTATGACGGGTAGAAAATCCAACGGAGCCAGTATGGTTTTTGCCAATAATGGCTTGTTTGGTTCATATGTTTAGTTTTTTTAAGTGTGAGTTTAACACATATGCAAGTGTTTGGTTTATAGGTATAAATAAACCACGGGTTTATATAATCCCAGTTTAAACCCATGCCAGCGGGTTTAAATAAACACACCTCCTCACATGTGTTTATTTAAACCCACTAACCAAACACACATTTTATTTTATACCCATTAATTTATTTTATATAAACATTACTAATTTAAACCCTCCTAAATATAAACCAACGAACCGGGCGAATCCAACATTAAAATCTATAACTTTCGCCGAGCACCACATATGTTATAATTGAATGTTGATTTGACTTAGATTATACATCGAGACTTAGAGTTTTATGTATTAAGATTGAGTACTAACTTAATTTAGAACTATATGTTACAATTGGACATCGATTAACTTAGACTAGAAAGTCGAGCGACCAAGGGCTTAGCAAAATAGAACAATTTAAGTTAAGTTTCGACCTAGTCGTTTAAGATAGACTATGCACTGGTATTATAATGTTTCTGTTTTAAGGGTCGAACAGTAGGAATTCCCAGAAGCAATAAATTAGCTTAGCTCAAACAACAGGTAGTGGAAGTGGCAACTGCAACACATAATTTTTATGTGTATGAACTATGTGACTATATGCTTTTATGACATTTTGTGAAATCTTACGTGACACGACTTGTATGTTAATACTACTCACATCAGCATGATAAGCATGATCATATGCATACACGACTAGCATAAGAGTCAGAAAACGAGAGCGTGCATGGTATAAAATCGCCCGAGAGCGATGAATATTTGCCGATATAGGCATCTGTTGTCGACTAGCTGTCGAGTCACGACTCTTCTATGCTACCATGGTGACTTTTAAGTCGCCGATTACATGACATGATATTCGGGTGAAAGCTCTCGTGACGGGAAGTGCGGCCTGAAGGATGCAGCCTGAGGGATTAAGCGGCATCGAGAGTTTCTCTGGTGTTGGTGACCTCAGGGTTGGTTACCGGCATGAATCGCCCGCATGACAGGCCGCATTGGGATTGAAAGGTGCCGTAGGAATAAACGCAGTTTGTGTACTAGGGTTAGCCTCTCAATGTGTATCTGACACTTATATATCCTTAGTGGATTTGAACTCTATGAACGATGCATAAGATTGAAAGCCGAGGGCCCTATATGAATTGAGAGAACAAGAAAGATGTAAAAAGGAGATAGCATCGGCGTGGATGCCTTCGCTATTTAGGACACGTACATGGCATGCATGATTTTCACTTAGTGAGCTCTATAAGCACATTCCACGTTATTATGTGTTGTAGGTTCACGCGATCACGGTACGTGATCCCTTCGATGGCAAGGCGAACGTTTGAAGCTTCCGGGGGCTTTTGAGGTGGAAGTGTGTACATGAATGCGACCTCGTGGAGGGCCAGTAGATAGATTAATATTGACATGCATGCGCACTTTTCGTTATAATTAGGAACCCATATTATTTTGTATGAACATTTCGAATTCCTTTATATAAAAAGAAAAAATTTTATACACTTTTTCGGGTTTTATTTATTTCATCGGCAGTCACACAAACTAGCATAGTAAATGAGTAGAAATTGGCGGGGCGCAACAGTCTTGGTGATTTCTATCTTCTTCATCTCATTGAGAAGTGTTAGGTATATTTCGTAAAGATCATACAGGCTCTTTCTGGTTTGGCCTTGTAAAAGTCATAGGCTTTTATTAGGGTGAGCAAAACCGGATATCCGGTTTTTCGGATATCTGAAACTCGGGTATCCGGATTTCCGGATATCGAAAAATGGTATTCATATCCGCTCCGGTTTTAATCGGATATCCGAAAATCGGATATCCGGTTTATTCGGATATTTACACCGGATTTCCGCATCCGGTTTTTTATTTTTCTTATATTTTTTATTATTTTCTTTTGAAAATCATATTTTTATTTCTTATCTCAATAAAAAAATATGTTTTTTAATATAAGAATTTCTACACATAGTAATTCACACAATATGTGAATTTATGATTCAAAGTTACATAATAAACAATAAACACAATACCACAAATTCACATTAATTTTCTAATATGCATCTCTATGTTTTTATTTTTTTTCTCAATTCTCTAACAAAGTTTTTTGCAATAATAAAATAATATAAATTCAAATATTCTACTTGATGACTTTTTTTTTCATTTTGAAACTTCATTTTTCTTTTTGGACTATTTTTTTTTATTTTTTAATTTGTTTAAATATAAAACCGGATACCGGATATCCGGATTTTAGACAAACCACTATCCGTATCCGATCCAGCTTTAAAATAAATCGGATCGGAGCAACTAATTGAGCTCGAGCCTGGAGCCAGACCACCAGCAAGAGCCCCGTATCGGATGAATCCAGTTGAACTCGAAGAGTTGAGGAAGCAGATTGACGAGCTGCTTGATGCTGGCCTCATACAACCTTCAAAGGCTCCTTATGGATCACCTGTCTTGTTCCAGCGCAAAAAGGACGGAACATTGCGTTTTTGCGTGGACTATCGGGCTTTAAACAAGGTCACTGTCAAGAACAAGTATCCCATCCCGAATGCCCTGGACCTCTTTGACAAGTTGGTCAAGGCGCGCAAGTTTTGGATACTGGATGCAGACCACACGCTGCTATTTTACAACGCAAACATTGTTCAAGCCTTACATACAATACAACCTTATTTTACAAAAGTACAACATAATTAAACATAAAGCCCGCCACACAGGTCGCATCCATGTACACACCACCCTCAAAAGTCGCCGGAAGTTCCAGAAGGACCAGCCTCGCCTTTTACAGGTTCACGTACCATGTTCACTGCGTCTACAACATATAAAAACATGGGATGAGCTATAAAGCTCAGTAAGTGGAAATATGCATGTATGCACGTGTCAAAATCGCAACGGCATCCGCGCCAGTGCTTTCTAATACTCGAAACTCATATCATTCTAATTTCTTTCTCATTTTCTCATTTTTCTCATTCTTCTAGGGCCCTTAGCTAACTTACTACGCGCATCATCATATCATGAGTTCGAATCCTATACGGATAAAAATACGATAGTCCGCCCACTCTGGTTAGGACAAAACTAGGGTCTATCTCCAGTTTTACCATTCACCAGGTCGCCCCTCTATCTGGCGTTCGTCCTTTTTCTACTGCGGTTGCCTTTCCTGGCACTCTGGCTTACACCATGTGTCTCGTCCAGGTGACCCTCGTCCGCTACCTAAATAATTTAGGTATATACATTCGACGGTGCCTTTGTAGAAGTAGCTATGACTCGTTCGTGAGTCTACATAAATACTAATATCGTCAAACATATTTTGTTCTCAGACGATAATATACTGTGCATACTCATACTTCTAATCCTTACATAGTCGTGTATGCACATGCTCGTGTCACAAAATAATGCAATAAATGCAAATATGCTTATCATGTAAAAGCATATCAAAACATTTCATGTCATCAGTCATAGTCACATTTTCACATTCAAGCATTTAGTCACCTAAGGCAAGCACACATAAAGCATTTTATGTGTTGTAGGTGAATTCCCACTTTCCTGACGTCCTTAAGCTAATCGCTAACCGGTCTGGTGAATTTCCTAAAATTTCGTCCTTTAACCACGAAAAGACAATAAAATCAGTTTATAAATTATATTAGTTGACTACGTAAATTTTCGTTTCAAAATTCCATAAAAAACGACGTTTTCCTATACCGAAAATTGACCCTGAAAAATACTGATAGGCAAATTATGATCGGGCGTTGCGAGAGACTGTGCCCATTAAACTCAGAATATTTTTCTGAATAAATGGTGTAAAAATATTTTTCCTTAAAAGGCGATAGTTGTTTTCTTTTTAGAACTTAAAACGTTTTATTCCAAAGTGACCTGATTCGCGAAGTGCATTAATGAACCCGCGAAATTCTAAGTCTCGTGACAATCATAGATTCGCGAAATAATCAAGGCTCGTTAAACCTTGGTCAACCCGTGAAACTTTAACCAGTTGGCCGAGTTCGCGAAATTCAATCAATTCGCGAAACTTGGTTCGCATAATTCGCGAAATTATTATCTCTAAATTCGCGAAATTCCTCCAGCCCAATTCGCACACCTAAAATTCGCGAACCCATGACCCGTGAAAACAATTCGCGAAATTCGTGTAACCTGCAAATATAATTTGCCAATTATGGCCCGCGAAATAGAATTCGCAAATCAGGACTCGCGAAGTCATTTCACGCTCTCATTTCGCGAACTCTAATAAATACAATTTGCAGACTGATTCGCGAACTCATGACTCTTGAAAAATTTCACTTACTGCCAATTCGCGAAATAGAATTCGCAAATCAGAATTCGCGAAAGTCATTTACACTCATTTCGCGAACTCTTTCCATTCCGCGAACTCACAAATTTGTGAACTAACACTTCATCTCGCGAATTCTTTTCACACTAAACAATTCACGAACTCTCTCGATTCGCGAAATCTCACATCTACCACAATGATATGGGGCAAACCCAATCAACAAGATTTATATTTTGTGGGTAAAGAAATTTATATAGCCGGAGAATCAATAATTATAAAGATTAGGGACGTGCGTAAGGTGCTTATTGGTGGGGGAACTGGAAGCGATGTGTTTGGGATGTATTTAGGACATTGGGGGATCTGTTTGGGATGCTGGGGACGTATTTTGGATGAGTTGGGGACGCGAAAAGGACGTAACAGAAAGTAGGTCCGCGGAGGTCCTCGAGTGGTGCGAACCAAGTTGTGCTCGTGATATGATATAAATGATGCATAATAAAGACATAAAAAGAGAGAGAGGAGATTACGTGGTTCGGATTCTGTAGAATCCTACGTCCACGTAGCGCTTCAACGTTCTCTTTATCATTCTTGGAAATTACATACTATACTTTCTCTCTTTTTCTCTCGTAAGAACATGAAAAATGAAGAATACTACAGCTGAGAGATTTTCGTGTGTGATGAAGTGTAAAAATAATGAGAATGCCTTGTGGAAATGGCCAAGTCTTCCTTTTATAGGAGCTCCAAACGGCCTTGAGATTCCTTAGCGATAAGACCTTCTGGGACAACGTGTACTGTGGGCTGTCAGTCCTCAATCGCGTCAGTCGTTGCTTTTTCCTCTATAAAGCCTAAAGCTTACTGCAGAAGCTTCCTTGTCTTTGTGGGTCTTTTCGTTGGGTAGTGTACTGAGGAAGCGTTGTTGTTTTTTATGGAGTGTTAAATCATTTCTTTAACGGGCCTGACGGGCTTCTTATTTATTTTTTGGCCCATCGTGTATTAGTCCGTATCAACCACTCCCCTACTCTAATTTGTCTTTTGGTACAAAAATAAATTAGAGTGAAGTAACAGGATGGGCCTTACCTCCCTTTTAGTGACCTATCGTAATTACCTCTTGTGGGGACGTATGCCAAAGGTTCGGTTAGTGTCTTGGCCCCTCGGAGACCGGTATGACGAGTTCGTGGCATGCTCTGTTGGCTGATGTGGAGGAAGGAACTACTTCGCTGGTTCACCCGGTTGGATCGCCTGCCGCAGTTCCTATGCTCCCGGAGGTTCTTCTGGTAAGGGACTTCCGCGAGGAGATGGCTCCTTCTTCTCCTAAGGACTAGGAGGTCATGGCAGCTCCAGAGGCTGCTCTTGCTTCCAGGGCCAAGAGGGAAGCTGTGGTGAAATTTGAAGCTAAAAAAGAAGAAATGGAGAGTGAGAGGTCTGCGTTGATGGAGCGGCACAGGGGGGAACTGCGGAGTTTGGAGGAGTAAGCACTTCTGGAACATTGTGCAGAGGAGCTCCGGAGTTCCTTTGCTAAAGAGCAAGCTGAGTGGGATGAGAGTTTTGAGCGTATGGTGGAGGTGCAAACGGCAGCTGATTTGGCAAATGTGAAGGCCGAAGCGGCATCTTCCTTCAACCGCTGCTGAAGAAATTTTTGTAGGATCTGACGGAGGATCGGTGTCAAGCCTTTTTGAAGGACTTCCCCGTCTTTAAAGGATTTTTTGTCCCTCTCCTGAGGTAATATTTCACGGAGGTTATGGTGCTGGATCCTCGGGAGCTGAGGCCGAGTCATCCCTGCGGGACCTTCCTTATTTCGCATGCTCCAAGGGAGATCCCAAGGCTCTCGAGAGTCTTCTATTTTGGCTCCCTGCTGTAGAAAAACATGCGGAGGTCCCGACACACTGCTGATTTCGAACGTTGTCCCCAACTCCTCAGAACTTGGTGGAAGACCTTTTGGGACATCTTAGGGCCTGCAATGTTTTAGGGGAGCTTAACTCCCCTAGGGGCCTTATGGGGGAACTCCTCTTCGATCCTTGCACTTTGAAGGAGATCCCCAGGTCCTGCTGCACGTTTCTCCGAGCTCCCTGGGATATCCTATTCGTATAGACCTCTCATCTTCTCATGATGATAGCCTGTAAAGAATACTCTGTCATTCCTTTCGAGACACAATGGTGGGGGGAGCTTAACTCCCCATGTTCGTATGTTTCTTTGGAGTTCCCTTTCTACTAACTTATATGTCCCGCACTTTTTTATTTTGCTTATCTTTTCTCTTTTTGCTATTTCGGGACTTGATGAATGTTTCGGGGAACATCATTATCGTGGTATGGTTATAACGCCAGCGCGCTTAGTAATTCGTAAGCCAAGTACGAATTGTACACGCCTTTTGTTGTAAGGGCCGTTGCCCTTATCCAAAGGTATCATTTATGCGCTAGGCTCTCTCTGTCCTTAGCGGATTCAGTAATGTAAGCCCGAAGGTCTTAGATATAAAGTGGGGCTCTCTCCCACTGTTTTACCCTGGTTATAGCGCCAGCTACGCTGAGGTACCTATTCACGTCGCAGGCCTTACTGAGGACCTTTGATGTCCTGTACACCACAGCCCGTCAGCGGTGGCATCTTGTACGCCCTCATGGGCATCTTTCACGTCGCAGACCTGTGGCCTTTGATGTCGGGTACACCGCCGACCCGTCGGTCTTTGGCATCATCTCACGTCGCAGACTATCAGCCTTTGATGTCTTTGTACGCCACAGGTCCGTCGACCCTTGGCATCAATTGTATTTTTAGGTGCACTGTTTTCTATATAAAATACTTATATTCCGACAAAGCGGTATTTCCTTAGGGACATAATTAGTTTACCCTGGTTATAGCGCCAGCTTCGCTTTGTAATTCATAAACCAAATACAAATTAAGCACGGTTATAGCGCCGGCTTGCTTACATGCGCGTGGTTATAACGCCCGCTCACTTACATGCGTGGTTATAGCGTCAGCTCGCTTACATGCGTGGGTATAGCGCCCGCTCGCTTACATGCGTGGTTGTAGCGCCCGCTCGCTTAGTATCTGAGCTCCTTGTTGGAGGTCTGAAATTTGAAACTGATGGCGAAATGAAGCCCCTTTTCTTCTCGGTTAATAACGAGGTCCCTGGCCCCAGATCTCCGGAGGTTCGGATGTCATCATGGAGCTATCTTCTAGGTCCCCTGGACCTTCGCGTGTCAGTGCGGAGCTTGGCTTCTTTGCCTTCAACCAGCATGGAGCTAGGCTCCAGTTAGTTCGGAGATCCCTTATGACGGACTTTGCATGCTGACGAGGAGCTCGGCATGGAGATCTCAAATACATAGATCATGTCTTTGTTTTCAGCACGGAGCTGATCTTTGTAACTCCCCAGTGGTTCTTCACAAAGGGGTTAGGCTTTGTGCGTGGGGTTTGACTCTTAGATCCCACATATAGGAGCTCGGGTCTTGATGGGACTGAGCTTTTTAAGCCTTCTGCTGGCGCGGGGCTTCGGGTCTTTGCGCCAGCGCGGAGCTGGGAGGACCCGAAGACGGAGATTCGGGTCATCTTGCCAGCGCGGAGTTGAGCTTTAGGTCCTGCGGACCTTCACCTGCCAGCGCGGAGCTGGGAGGTCCTGAAGACGGAGATTCGGGTTATCTTGCAAGCGCGGAGCTGGGCTTTAGGTCCTTCGGACCTTCACCTGCCAGCGCGGAGCTGGGAGGTCCCGAAGGCGGAGCTCCATGGCTTCCTGCCAGCGCGGAGCTGGGGAGATCCCGGGGGAGGAGCTCCGAGTATTCTTGCCAGCACGGAGCTGGGCTTTTAGGTCTTGCGGAGTTTCACGTACCAACGTGGAGCTGGGTTCTGAGGTCCATCTGACCTTTGTACACCATTGCGCAGTTGGGCCTCTCAGTCCATCAAATGCTCGGGTGCATGATTCGGTATCTGTTGGACATTGGACTCCCCAGTGCCTCAAGCTCCTACTATGACAAGGACATGAGTCCTGGCTAGAACTGGCCCCTATCTGGAGGAGGTGGACGTTGTCTGCCCTTAGTCGGCACAGTTCCTACAGACTCCTTCTCAGCCACCTCCGGACTTTGCTCGAGGCCATGATCAATGAACTCCCTATGATGTTCCCTTAGGATGGGTCCTTTGATTTCATCCTTCATATGATAGTAATTGTTAGTATGATGCATGTATTTAATATGGTATCAATAATGTAAATGAAAATGAGATTTAGAGGGTCTCAGAGTTTCGGCTAAGAGCCTTCTCATCAGGGGATGTCTCCTGGCTTGGTCAGGATTTCCTCGATGACGGTATGAGGTTTCGCAGGACCCTAAGGAGAGATCCCAACAGTTCCCCGTCTCGAGATGGAGGTGGTTTTTTGGGGGCCCGTCTCTCGACTGTTTCTTCCTAGCATAACAGCTTTAGGAAAGTCTGAGGGAGCTCTTGGGACAAGGACACAACGAGCTCCCATCATGGAGGCCGTTGGTTGGTGCACTTATTTTTACGGAGAAAATGGTGATGGATGCCCCCAGGGCCGCAATGTTGGACCCGCTGATGTATATGTGGAGGTCCTCGTCCTCCATTTGTCGAATGAAAGGGTAGGTCCCGCCGGTCCCTAGCATCTCGAATCTCTCGTACCAGCGTGGAACTCACATAATAGATCCACTGGGCCTCCTTGTTCTCGGGCGGAGCTGGTTTGGAGGTCCCCAAAAACGAACCTTCGTATGCCATCGAGGCACGAACCTTTGCTACTACGGCTAGCACCTATTCCAGGTGTTCCGTCAGGATAAGCCTCTTGATCACATCCTTCAAACAATAACAATTGTTAGGGGGTGCACATGTTTACTAATGATAACGTATAATAGAGAATGAGTTTTTAGAGGGTCCTGAGGTCCCGGCTAAAAGCCTTATCAACACGGGATATCTTCTGTGGGTCTTCATGTGCCCGCATGGAACTGGGCTTTTATCTCCCACTGATCTTCAAGTGTTGATGCGGAAGTGATTTTTAGGTCCCGCGAACCTTCGTGCGCCCGCACGGAGTTGGACTCTGATCTTCCCTGGATCTTCATACGCCAAAGCGGAGCTGGGAGGTCCCACATGGGGAGCTCCGAGTCTTCTTGCCAAGGAGGAGCTGGGGAGATCCGAACTGCGGAGCTTCGGGTCTTCTTGCCAGCGCGGAGCTGGGCTTTTAGGTTTCGAGGGTGGAGTTTCGGCCGCGGGCTTCTCATCGCCGGATGCCTCCCTCTTTCTCTAGCATGATGACTTGTTTTTCTTCTCGGTACTTAATAGCATACGGAGTCGGGGAGCTTAACTCCCCATGTACGTTCCATCGGAGTTCCTGCCACGACGTGTTTGAGGTCCGTGAATTGGTCTTGAAGTTCCCTTCCTTTTTCTGCCCAGATGTTTTCCTCCTTTCCTGAGTGTCGCTTATCACTTTCTCCTTCTGGAGCTCCCATCTCCCTTCACGTTCTTGGGTGGTTCGCTAGCGGAACCGACAGAGGTCCCAGTGGCTGTTCTAACATCTCTTTTTGATTTATCTGTACCATATTGCTCCTCTTCATCATCTATGGCATGTGTTTCAGGTCCTGGCCGTTTCGCAAGACGTTTGGCAGTTTCTGGAGGCCCCCCTTCGCGGTTCACTTCTGATTTTGATCGCCTTTAGGGTGTTTCAGGTGCTAATATCACAGAGGTGGGCACTGGGACGGTCTGTTGCGGTCACCTTCAGCAGCTCCCGCGAACTGTGGGTCTAAATTCTTCTCCATAGGTGGGCGTTTCTCCGTTGAGTTTTGTTTCGTCCCAACAAAAATGAAGAAAAGAAAGAAGAGTCAGTAAAAGTTAAGCACAGCTTCGCATGATATAGGCAAAATCATCACGCCTTCAACTCGAAATTTCCCACAGACGGCGCCATTTGATATGGGGCAAACCCAATCAACAAGATTTATATTTGTGGGGAAAGAAATTTATATAACCGGAGAATCAATAATTATAAAGATTAGGGACGTGCGTAAGGTGCTTATTGGTGGGGGAACTGGAAGCGATGTGTTTGGGATGTATTTAGGACATTGGGGGATCTGTTTGGGATGCTGGGGACGTATTTTGGATGTATTTAGCAAATACAGTAACAGATGTGACAAAGACAGTAACAGATAGGGCTCTATTAGTGACAATAACCCCCAAATCGATAACCCCATGTTAATCAAGGAAACGTTTGAGCCATCCCACGAGTCGACGACGACCACGAGTGGCGATGGTCATGAGCAGCGACGACCACGAATAGCGAGCCATACCACGACGACAATGGCCAAGAAATCGAAGAAAACAGCGACGAAGAAGGAGAAAAGGTCGAAACAGCCTAAGTGTTCTAAAAGTAGGTTGAAAATCTCGTTGAAACAAGGGAAAATCTGGACTTTAATGTTGAATAAGGTGAAATTGATCGTCAGTCTTAATAATCAATGAAAATATTGATGTTAATCGCGAAGAAATTTGATGCGGCCCATGATTGAAGCTTTTGCTAATAAAACGCTCGCTAAGTAACAATTTATGCATTCTGGGTAACAATTTATGCATTATGGGTAACACTTTATGCATTTGGGGTAACGCTTTACGCATTCTGGGTAACACTTCATGCATTCTGGGTAACGGTTTATACATTCTGGGTAACAATTTATGCATTCTGCATTGCCCAAAAATAGCAACCTGCACCTTTTGGAGTATAACTTTCGATCTAGAATTGAAATGACCTTGATTCAAGCTCCCTTGATTAGCCAAGTTAATTATGTATAACTTTTATTCTTTACGTTATTTCTGATTCGAAGTCCATTGACCTAAAAAATGTGTCCGAAAAAGATTTACGGGTGCTTAGGGATGTTGTCCGAAAATGGCATTGCATGAATGATTCAATAAAATTAAAGACACCTTCAATTAATCCTAAAGGTAAACCATATGTCGTTTACTGATTTCCTGCAGTAACCGTTTAACAATGATCAGTAACAAATCAAGAGGAGAAAAGAACAGAAATGTATATTTCTGTAACAATGTCCTACGGTACGAATAACAGAAAACATATTCACAGTAACAATTTCATATGTAACTAGTTTAGGTTATGATTTTCCAAATTTAAATTGTAAACATGCTACATTCACTAAAATATATGAATTTGAGAAGTTATAAACTAAATATATTAGTTTAGGTTGTGATTTTCGTGGAGGTTATGTTGGAGTTGAAGAAGTTGGAGTATATAGTATGGAAAACAAGTACCATTCTTATTCAAAGGACGATAATGCTTCTACAAAATTGAATCTACTTACTCAAAACATGTGCATATGAACTATTAGTTGTTTATTACGATCCAGATGGTCGACCTAACATAAATGATTCAACAAAGTTAAAGACATCTTCGATTAATCTTAATCACAAACCCTATGTTGTGTACTGTTTTTTTGCAGTAACAGCTTAACTGTGATCAGAAACAATTTGTTAGGATGAAGTAACAGAAATTGGCATTTGGGTAACAAGGATACACAATACGAGTAACATAATACTTATTCAAAATAACAATTTAACATGTGATTAGTTTACTTTAGTATTTTCAAATTTTATATTGCAAACACGCTACATTCACTAAAATATTGAATTTACCAAGTTTTAGGTAAAAATATATTAGTTTAGATTGTGATTTTCGTGGAGATTGTGTTGGAATTGAAGAAGTTGTAGTATATAGTATGGAAAACAAGTAGCACTCTTCTTCTAATGATGATCATGCTTCTACCAAATTGATTCTACTTACACAAAACGTTGTGGAAATGAACTATTAGTTGTTTATTACAATCTAGATGTCCGACCTAACATAAATGATTCATCAAAATTAAAGAGATCTTCGATTAATCTTAATCACAAACCCTATGTTGTTTACTTTTTTTTTGCAATAAAAAACAATTAGTTAGGATAAAGTAACATAAATTGACATTTGGGTAACAAGGATACACAACACGAGTAACATAATACTTATTGAAAATAACAATTTAACATGTGATTAGTTTACTTTATTATTTTCAAATTTTATATTGCAAACACGCCACATTCACTAAAATATATGAATTTACCAAGTTTTAGATAAAAATATATTAGTTTATATTGTGATTTTTGTGGAGATTGTGTTGGAATTGAAGAAATTGTAGTATATACTATGGAAAATTGTTTAAGATAATCTATGCTTGATTTTTACTCTCCCGTCCAAAATTCATCTCATGATGGTTTTCCCGCCTGAACTTTCAACACCCATTTAGTAACAGATGTAGGCAACGTAGTAACAGAAATGTACATACCAGTAACAGAACCTGAAAATTATACAAAACCCGCCAATGCGAAAAATCATCTCTCTCTTCTTCATTTCGCGAAATTAAAAGATGAACGTCGGACGAACGAGCAAACAATGCGCCGCACCGAGTTGCCCATACTACGGGTACTTCGAATTTATACATATTAGATGTAATTGTTGCGAAAAACGGCTTTCATTTCATCTTATTTTCGCAAATTAGAACCATACACATGGCGCGTAACAATTAGTTGTAGTTTAATAACGGTTTTGATACACCTAGTAACGGTTTTGATACTCCAAGTACCAGATTTGATACTCCGAGTAACAGTTTTAACACAGTAAAAATATACCCAAATTATTGGGGTCGACCGTATTTTCGCGAAATTGAAAGTTGAACGTCGGACGATCGAGCAAAACACGTGCCGCAACGAGCTGCCCATACTATGGGTACTTCGAATTTATACATATTAGATGTAATCGTTGCTAAAAACGACTTTGAATTCATCTTTTTCGCCAATTAGAACCCTGTACGTGGTAACAATTAATTGCAGTTTAATAACGGTTCTGATATACCTAGTAACGGTTTTGATACTCCGAGTAACAGATTTGCAGTTTTGACACAGTAAAAATATACCCAAATTATTGGGGTCGATCGTATTTTCGCGAAATTAAAAGATGAACGACGGACGGACGACCAAACAATGTGCAACATCGAGCTGCCCATACTACGGGTACTTCGAATTTGTACATATTAGATGTAATCGTTGCAAAAAACGGCTTTGATTTCATCTTATTTTCGCAAATTAGAACCCTAAATAGAAAAATAAAATTCATTACAAACTTACATCTTGCGTCGTCAATGCCACAATATATACTACCTTACACGTCGAAATTGGTTGGTTAATGGGCATCCGAAATTTCGGATTTCGATTTACTGTAAAAACGAGATTCATAAAATAAATATTCTATGTCGGTAACAATTTTCTGCATCATAATAACAGATAAGGGATGAAAATAACAGTTTACCAGGCTTTTGTAACAATATAGTCTAACAGGATAATAGAAAGTAGCGACAGGGTATGAACCATTTACAAAAGGGAGGAATTGCTGAGTAGGGTCTGATGACAAATTTCCCCTTCTACTATATAAACGATCGGGCCGGTAAAAACCGTCAATCTAATTTAATTTGGTCTGTCAGCCAACTTCAATTCACCAATCAAATTGCCACGTTTCAATCCGTAATCTGATATTGCTAGCTGCCACATGTCCACTCGTCCCTTATTTTCTAAATTAAATAACAAAATTAATAACCCACGATCAGACTGCACGAAATAGTTTTTTTTTTTTTTTTGACTGAAACAAAAACCCACCCCCTGCCTAGACGGTTTCTTGCTTATCTAGCGATAGAATCATAAGATGCATTCGATCGCGTTTGTGTACCATTGTTTTTGTTTTTCTTTTGGTTCCCCTTCGCTATGAACAATGAACCCTTGCCACAAGAGACTTTAGGAGACGAAAAAGGAAGCCCACACGATGAATCGCTTGGTGAAAAAGATGGGGAGCAGTTGGAAGGCGAATTCAACGGTGAAGAAGGCGAGAGACCAAAGCTCGATAAAGGATTTTATGAAATTGAGGCGGTTCGAAGGAAGTGGATTCGAAAGGTTTCCTGTTGTTGGAAATCGATATAGTTTAATTTGTACCGTGTGACAACGATTTTGTGAAATTGAGGTTTCTTATATATACGTGCATTATATTTTTCTAATGGATTGTTCAGTAATTTGGTGAATTTGAAGGGCCAAGTGCAGTATTTGATCAAATGGTGAGTAAGTTTGATCCCAATTATGTAATCTACTTTTTATGTTCTTCTCTTCAGTATTTATAAATCGTGGTTCAGTATTAATTGTATCCGTATGTTCTTATGGAAACGCGCGGATGGCCCGAGGCTGCTAACACGTGGGAGCCTTTTGAGAATTTATCGCAGTGTTCGGATATTATCGACGCGCTTGAAGGAAGGTTGATTTTCTGATAGCCAGTAATTGTTATTTTGACCGTTGCGCATTTATGAATTTTGATTTCTTTTTCGGTAAATGGAAGTTCGAGATCGGGTAGAGGCCGTCCAGCACGTGGTAGAAAGCGCAAGTTTGGTGCGACTCACATTCAACCTAAAAAAAGCAGAATCAACAATCTCTAGCCGTAGTTCTGTCATAACATGCACTGGTCCGAAGCTGACACTGTCCAGCAGAATGGTGAGGATCCTTTACCTCTCCAAAGGGTAACCGACTTGAGCTTTACGAACAATAGCGGAGATACTAACGCAAGTGGTGTAAACAATGCTGAGATATGTCCTAGAATATTAATGAGAACGCTTCAAAAAGGGACTCTGTTAGTGGTTAGGGGGAAGCAAAGGGCCACAGCGAGTTGGACTTGAAACTCTGTGAACTGAAAGGAGTGAGGAGCACGGATGAAGAAGGCCCAACTATTCAATCGGTTCGAAGCACTGATACTCCAAACACGGGGTCCAGTCGGTTCAATTCACTGGAGCTAAAAAAGGAAATCGGGCAGCGTCAGAAGATTCAAGGAAGATGAAACATTGTCTGCTGTTGATAATGGAAATAAATGGGTTTTCAGATAGCCCAATGGTTATGTCCCCTATTCAATATTTAGTTATGCATTATTTTTCATTTTTTGTATTTTACAGGTCACTATGTTTCCATCCATGAATAATCAAACCATGTTCAGTTTATGTTCTCTTTATGTTGTCCGTCTTTATTTGCTTGATAGACTCCATTTGAATAAAATATCTTGCTACTCTGTGTTGAATTATGCCAACTTTCGAGGGTCCTAACAAAGAGGAGAATGGATTGTATGGACTTTGGGATCTCTGTCCTAGATCCGAAATGGATGTACGTCTTTTATTGAAAATCAGACAGAGAAAAAAAAATGATGTTTCAATAAGAATGTTCCTTTTTCCTATTTCTACGATTTAATACTTATTAGGTTAACTCCAACCATTAAATGTCGGACGATAGTAAGCACATAACTTGTTATATTATCGTCCAACCATTAAATGCCGGGACGATAGTAAGCACATAACTTGTTATATTATCGCCCACTATTCGAAGTTTCAGACGATACTACATCATTAAGATAGTTTAATTCCAACCATTACGATGGCGGTGTGATAACAAACAGTACATATACGTTGCGTCGTCAAACATATAAATACGCATAACACGTACGAGGAGGAACGAATATTATTTTTTCTAAAGCTCATAAATCATACTAACTTTAAGCATCCTCTTCTGCGGTATAGCAAACACCTGATTGCTCTGCCTCGAATTTCTCTTTAGCGCATTATACCCATAATTGATCAGCAGACGCTTGGCCACGTTCGACCCTTTACTCGCCACCACCTCGTGCTCGCCCACCATGTGCACCACACCGCTCTCCCAAGCCTCGTCTAGGCACTCCACCTCCTTGTCGACGAGCTCAGCCTCGGCGGCGGACACGCAAAGATCCTCTTTGATGAACGCCCTAAGCCTCTCCACGAGCATCTTCTCGAACGGCTCCTCCTCGTTCCGAGCGTCCGTGTAGCCGTACCTCACCACGCACCGAAAAACGCGGAGGTCGTCGGGCGGCACCCTCCGAAATAAGAACCTCTCCTCGAGAGGCACTTTGCTTATCGGCAACGACTTGAAGGAGACGAAGACGAGGAGGGAGTGGACGACGGGCACGTTGGCTATGTAGTGCTCGAATATGGGCGGGATTCCCTGGACCAGCTCGGAGTAGAAGATGGCCATCCCCGGCAGCCTAGCATGGCTCGAGCCTTCGACGAGCAGCTCCTTCGTCTTCTCGTGGGAGATCTTGTTCTTCAGCTCGAAGTGGTACTTTCGCCTGTACACGTCGTTCCACACGTACATCACGGTCATCAGGACGAGGGAGAAGGCCACGGGGAGGTATCCTCCCTTGTCGAACTTGTAGAGCACCGAGCTCAGGAATGCCAGCTCGATCGTCCCGATGACGGAGAGGTACGCCACTATGAGGAATATGTTAACCTTCCATATCAATATCATCACCAGAACCATGAACGCCGACGTGAGGACCATCACAAACACCACGGAAATCCCTATATGTATGTTTGAGAAGAATCTTATCATCCTATCGTATTTGATCTAAAATTTAAAGTTTAAACGTAAGGGTACCGTACCGTAGGCGTTGCTGACTTGCTCACTCGTCCCGAAAACGAGGGTCACACCGATGCTAGCAACCATGAGGAGGTAGTTGATCTCGGGGATGTAGACTTGCCCCGGGTACTTTGTCGAGGTGTGGACGACCTTAACACGGGGAAAGCAGCCGAGCGATAGCGACTGCTGGACGATTGAGAAAGTTCCCGAGATCATCGACTGGCTCGCTATGATCGCTGCTAAAACAGCCACCACAAACATCGGCCAGTACACCGGCCCTGTGAATTACAGCAGTTAAGTTTAGCAGCTAACAGAATCTCAACAATATATAAATTGTGTGTGTCACATGAGGTTACTACTACGTACGGGGGATTGAAGCATAGAAGGCATTGCTGGCGACTGTGTCGTGGATGCGGAGGTAAGCGCATTGTCCTGCATACGCCATGATGAGGGCGGGATAAATCACGGAGCATGTGCTCAGCCGAATCGCCCTGACGGAGAAGTGGCCGACGTCGGCGAACAGCGACTCCGTCCCGGTGATGCACAAGACGATTCCCCCGAGGGAGATCCACGCGTCTTTATTGTTCCTTTTGAAGTAGTCGGCGATGTAGACTGGATTTAGGGCTTTGAATACCGAAGGGTCGTAACTGATGAAGTTGTAGAGGCCAATCGCGGAGATGAAAGCGAACCACACGATTAGGACGGGCGCAAAGATGTATCCCACTTTGTCAGTTCCGAATCTTTGGACCATGAACAGCAGTACTATGATCACCACGGCAATCCATTTTATCGTCTCTTCGTTCATCCTCGATGTAGCTTGCTTGATTCCACTTACAGCTGATAACACTGCATGGAGAGATTATTAACGTCAGCGTTCATTTTCAAGGAGAAAATAACACAATATATATGTATATATAGATAATATGTGTACTACCTGAAATGCATGGAGTGAGTGTGCCATCTCCGATGACCATGGAAGTTCCAAGCATGGTGGTGAAGAGAAGGAACAACTTCGCAAATTTACTGTTTTCGAGTTTTGACTTGAGCTTCGAAGCTCGTTGACTACGATGGCTAGGTAACTCTAGTTTGAAATTGGACACGTCATGGTCTTTGGCCTGTTGACTGGGGAGCAATCCCACCTTTGCATATCGGCATATCAATGAATATAAAGCAAATGTTCCACCTGCCATACCAAATTAAACATTGGTATTCAATTCACGTATGTAAAAAAAAAAATAAAATTACCATCATTTAGTTTGAGGAGGTTCTGGAATTATTATTAGACCCGCATGAAAGTATCAGACGGAAATTGATTTAATATAATTAATTAATGCCATACAAACATCGGTGATAAAAAAACATTGTTAGCAACATATACATGCCATCTATAAATATGATTCGTGGAAAATAAAATAAAAAGTTTTTCCCATTGCCCATAAACTTAATAATTCGTTTTATAATTCAATTCCTATAACAAGATTTTCCAAACAACTGCCAACGTATACATCATATCGTAATAACTAACTGCAAGATGAATAAAAAAGAAGGAAAAACGTACCGTCACCGTTGTCATTTGCACGTAGAACGATGAAGACATACTTGACGACAGGAATCAGAGTTATTGTGTAGAAAATCATGGAAAAGACACCGAGAATGTCATCGTTATGTTTGACTCCTTCGGCAAAAACACTTGGGAAAACGTACAGACACGATGTCCCTATGTCTCCATAGACCACTCCAATGCTCTGAAAAGCTAGCTGTAATAGAATCCTCCAATCTCCATCCTACATATACATCAATATAAAATTCCATAGAATTTTAATCAAGAACTGTGTGTATACATAAACATAAATGCAAAACGAACACATAAATCAACCAAATGTATCACCTTCGCGTTTATTCCAGCATGTTGCCCAAACTTGGCCGATTCTACGTCAAAAGAATCGAAACGACGAAGATTGTTCGAATAACCCTTTTTTCCATTTGGATCTTGAACCTGTTGAGGTGGGGTTTCTCCGACCACTTCGTTAGTTGGGGTTTCTACAGCTTCATCCAGCATTTCTCGTTTTTCGTTTTTTGTTTTTATAATTTAAATTTAATTAGTTAATGATATGTATATCTGTTTATATAGATTGATGAAGGGTGGTTTCTGGGGAGTAAAATCTTTGCCGGGGAGGGTGAATGTGAAGCAAAATGAAAGGTGTTATATATAGTTAGTTCCCTCTTTCACTTGTTGTGTATTTCCATCTCCTCACACGGATTACCCCTCGCTATTTTCTTTTTGGTCACTGATAAATTGCACTTTTTTCTAATTTTCTAATGACTGATTTCATTTCATATTGATTTTGGTAATATTTATGAGTTTTAACTTTTGAATATATATATATATATATATATATATAATATAATATTTCGAAAACAGAACTTTTGATATTTTGAAGGGGAATGAATGTTAAATGAATGTCTTGATCGGTGATGAAATACCCGATTTTTCTATTGTTATTTAATAAACCTTTACTAGGTTTCCTATAGATAATATATCAGATAATGATCACATTGCAACATTGACATTAAATTTTTTCAAAATGTGTGATATGTGACAGTAAAAATCACAAATATATTACCGCGTGGACTTTACAGTCTATTAAAAAGGAAAGATATTGAATGAGTGATATAAATTAATTGCACCTTTTATTATTTCTATGTATATACATTCGGTGATTTGGGTGTGGTTGGCTGGATTTGATAATTTCCATGGGTATTACTATTGACACCCCCTTAGGGGGTGAAAATAACATTGAAACTTGTGAATGTTTTTTGGAATTCTAGATCTCTATGTGTAATTCGTGAACATTAATTATAACGCATTATTTGTCAATTTTTTTCATTGGATTCGCCAGTTATTATTATTGTTTCCAATTTTCGATGATAATTAATTAACAAAATTATTCATCTTTTTCACGAATTTAAAATTAACGCTTTCAAAGATTACTAGAATTTTAAGTTACTAATGTTAACTAATTTTAGAAAACACTCATATATTATAAATATTTATTATTACTTTACAAATAGATTTAAATAAGTAAAATAGAACCAAATTATCTCAGGATTAATATATGTTTGAAACATTGAACAAGTAATTTGTAGTAACTTTATTTATATTTGAAAGTCATAGAAAAATGAGCCAAACAATTGACTAACGAGTTTTGATCTCATTTATTTGATATATGGTAAAGAATAATTTAAATAATAGTTATCACATTCTCAATAATATCCAGAATAATTAATAATAATACTAACGAGTATTTAAGCATAAAAAACGGATTGAACGTAGCTTGATGCTTTTGAAAAATATTGAACAAATCACTTTTGATAACAAATAGAGTGTGATAATAAATGTTGAGTGTAATAAGTAGTGGGTGATAATAAATAAGGGGGTGTAAATAGGATTTTAGGGGTGCATATAGAATTACCCAATTTCTATTACTCATGACTGGGAGGGAGGTTGGCTAGAAGTAATTAAAATTTGACTCTTCAGTGACTCTTGTGTTATTTGTAGTGTGGCATGGGAAATAGATAAATTGCTTCGGGACTAGGTTATTGTTGGTCTTTAAGCTATTAAATTTACTTATTATTAATTGAGGACTATTTGTTAAGTAACAATAAGATTTGTATATGCCACTTAATAAAAATATTTATGCACTATATTTTGAACGAATTAACTATACAGTATATGTAGGTTTCAACGAAAGGATTGGTCTTCAGACAAAAATTTTAAAATCAAATAACTAGTAAAAAGTTATTCCTTCGACTTTATGACTATCATTTTGTTTAGTTAGAACAATTGTACACCTAATTAACAATAATTATACGAAATTCGTGTTAACTGACGTTGATCGTCCGTATTCTATTGTCATATATATGATTAAAGGGGAATATCACCTTTTCGGCTTAAACATGCTTTCTAGACAATTTTTTCCTTGCTTTATGATGTACAATATTTTTTACCAGGTTGCTGACATTAAACATTCGTAATAGATTTTCACACTCATTTGTTATCAATGGAGCCCCAAATATTATCCGTCATATGAAGTTATTTCGGAGATAAACATGTAATTTTCATCAATTTGCTCTGATTTGATCATAAATAAACAATTTGCAATTTGACATTCACGTGATAATGTGGACATAACGTTCCTTAATAAACGATTTGGTGACATAAAATACTAACCACTAGAGAATATTTCACGAGTTAATTTCCCATGCATGGGTGCATCAATCTTTATCTTTTTACCGAACGCTACAGACATTCAAGGAAACAGCGAGCATGGATAACCAATAATGCAATTATTCAATGCATCTATTATCATCTTCACGTGGAAATATTAAATAGGGTCTTAAGTTAGCTTTTTTCTTTATACGACCCAGACAACTCAATCTCATTAGGTATAGGAGGTTTCGTTGTTAATATAAACAAATTATCGGGTGACATAAGAACCTAAATCGTGAAAATTATTGTGTGTGTGAACTACATTCACTAAAAAAAAAGTCATTTGTTATGTGACGATTTTTTTCCTCACATAAGAGTAAATTTTCGTCATATAAATTTAATGTGAGGAAAAATTTTCGTCACCGGCTCGTCACCGAAGGCCCGTGACATAATATCAAATCGCGCCTAATGTGACGATATTTTATTTCCTCACGTTTGGCATACGTGAGGATGCAATTTCCTCGCATAAAATTCTTATTGTGACGAAATATTTGTCACAATAGATGTACTATTTTGTCACATATTTGAACTTCCTCACATTTAAACATATAAACGCAACAAAAAATTTGTCACTTTAAATATATTTTCCCTCATAATTACCATAATATATACTACGAAAATATGCCTCACATTTAGGGATGGCAGCGGACGGGTATGGGTCGGGTTTGGTCGGACCCAGGACCCGCCCCGGTCATTTTTAAGGGGACCCGGGACCCGCCCGCCACGGCCTGGGCCGGACCCGAACGAACCAGGTCTGAAAGCTATTTTCTCCTTTTTCTTTATTTTTTAAATCGAATTTTTTAAAATAGTACAAAACTAGAATTCGCTCCCATGACCTACAGTAAGTTAACTAAAGACTTATCATGTAGGCTACAAAGCTTTTTATGAATAATTCGAACACTTTATGTATATATACGTACAATAAATAAATTTAAATATAAAATATATATCGGGTCGGGTCTCGGGGCGGG
Organism: Craterostigma plantagineum; assembly: GCA_027422505.1. NCBI lineage: Eukaryota > Viridiplantae > Streptophyta > Magnoliopsida > Lamiales > Linderniaceae > Craterostigma > Craterostigma plantagineum. Next base: position 22,275,933 of record JAPQWV010000012.1, read on the forward strand.
TTTAGCAAGACCCGAGACCCGCCCCAGACCCGGACGGGTTTAGAAAAAAAACCTCGATTCATTAGGGGCGGATCTAGGCGGGTCCGGGTCTAGACCCGCCCCAATGCCATCCCTACTCGCATTAAAATAATTTTTCTCACAATAACCTTGATATATAATAGGAAAATATTCCTCACAAAAAATATTTTCCTCACAATTACTATGATATATAATGCGAAAATATTCCTCACATTAAAAATATTTTTCCTCACAATACTATTATATATACTACGAAAATATTCCTCACGTTAAACATATTTTTCCTCATAATTACCATGATTTATAATAGAGAAATATTCCTCACATTTCTAATGACAAAAATTATCATATACTCTAATACATATTATTGGTTGACGACAGCTTCTCTTTTGTTTTATGTGAGGATTTTTTTGTCACATAAAAATTTATTTTTATTAGGAAATTTGTTAACTATATGTGAGGATTTTATCTATCACATTAATGTTTAGCTTTTGTGAGGGAATATATTACTATTATGTGATGAAAAAACAGTTTCCTCACATATTATATATTCACTTATGAGGAAAAAAGTTTCATCACATTATATAACAATTATTGTGAGAAAAAATTATTTCCTCATATAATCTAATTTTATATGATGATTTTTAATGTTATCACAAAAACATGGTCACATAAAATAACATTTTTTGTAGTGATTAATATATTGCCTTTTGGCCCTAAACCTAGGGTGGCAAAATTCCCACGTTGAACCATCCCCGTCAGGACCCGAGGCTATTGGGACGGAGAATCCCCGATCAAAACGGGGATGGGGAGTTGACGGTGATTCTCCGTCGGTGAAAGAGCGGGGACGGGATGGGGATGGTAATCATGTTTTTAACTCATCCCCTGCCCCGAACCCGGCCCCGTTTGAGTCAAGCGGTGATTCACCATTCCCCGATTAGATTTATTATTAAACAATACTTCCTCTGTCCCGGCTATTTCTTCCCAAAGATTAGCGGACACGAAGATTAAGAATTCACATTATTTTAATATTATAGTACACATTTTGAGGTATAGAGAGAGAAAAGTTATTAGTAGACACGCAAATCAAGAACACTTTTTTTAATATTAATGGTGTAATTAGTTTAATTAGTGGGATAATTTTTTACCAAGAATGGAAATGAGAAGAATTATGTGGGACGCCCGAAATAGAAAGATGAGAAGAAATAAGTGGGACGGAGGTAGTATATAATATATTTGAATAAAAGATTTTTAAAAGATCATCTTTTTAGATTCCATATTATTTAGAAAAAACTACTCTCAATATGTATTCTTCACAATACACTCATATTTCAATCACATATACTAAATTTTTTATACTTCAATATCATATTTTAAATATTAATTTGTCTATATTACTTAGTTTATTTTTTTGTTGCATTTTTTTTTTTAATTTTGTTGGATATACATGAATATGGGGAACCCGAATTTCCCACGGGGAATCCGATCCCCGAATGGTGATTACACATTCCTGAACCAACTTATCATAAGTGGTGAATTTGTGGGGATGGTATTAAGTACAAGAATTTGGTATGGGGACGGTGTCCAATATCAGCCCCGTACCCGCCCATTGCCATCCTACCTAAACCCACTTACAGGAGGGCCACGGTTAGGGGTGGGTAAACGGTTCGGGTTTGGGGTACCCGACCCGACCCGATCGGTTTTTACCCGAAGTGTAGGAAAATCCGGTATTGATCGGGTATCGGGTTTAAACCCGATACCCGATCTCTGTTATCGGGTCGGGTTTCGGGTAGTCTTGAACTACCCGAATTACCCGATCGGGTACCCGATTCGGCCCAACAAAAAATAATTTATTAAATTTCGGCCCAATATGAAGTCTAGCCCAATAAACATTAAATAAAAAAATAGTAAGAACTTGAAGTTAGCATTGGCCCAAATGAAGTCCAGCCCCAACCCCATAAACAAATTAAAAAAAAAAAATAATATGAACGTGAAATGAGAGCAGAAAGATAGCATAGGAGAACAAGAGCAGCTTGAGCTCGTCGTCGTCACCACCTCCCTCACGTCACTCTACTCGACTCGATCTCACCAGCTCACCACCCACCGGCCGCCATTAACTAGCCGACCATATCGTCATCGGAGGTCAACCGTCCTTTAGCCACCAATTTCGTCCAAAAAGAATAAATTCTATGAACCATAATTTTCGATTTTCGAAATTTTGTTGATATTTTTTCAATTTTTAGGTTTCAAAAGATGATATTGAGTATTTATTTACATTCCATACATGTATAAATTCATGCGTGGCTAAATTTGGATGTTGATTTGCAAATTTAGGTTTCGAATTTTAAGCACATAAAATTGAAAAAAAAAACAGAAAATCGGAAAACCTGACCTGACCCGAAGGTACCCGACGGGTTTCGGGTACCCGATTGCCGGTACCCGAACTTCGATCGGGTCGGGTCCGGGTTTGAAATTCAATACCCGATTTTTTCGGGTACCCGACCCGAAAAACCTGAAATACGATTTACCCTACCCAATCCCACCCCTAGCCACGGTATGTACGAAAAATTCCAACATATATCATATCTCTTGATTCTCTTCTAGACAAACATATTAACAATTTACTATAGAAACGTTATTGACAAACACAATTACTCCGATGAAGTAGAAGGCTTTAACTACAAATTGTTAATATATCTGATACGGAACGATAATTAGGCAGGCTAAATAACAAAATCAAGGGAATAATTTAGATTAAGGTGATAATTAGAAATACTTGATAGAAATTAGAGTTTTGGGAAAATAGGGAGATAAAAGCGTGAAATAAGGCTTCTAGGGACCTCTGAAATTGTTTAGGGACCTCCGAAAGATTTAGGGAACTAACACCCATATCAGGAAGTGTTTTGGGACCTATTATGCTAAGCAGGTACTGTCGTCCCGAGGAAGCGTCATAAGGAAGCTAAACTAAATCCTGAAAAGACACCTGACCGCGCCTGACAACACTGAAAAGTTGTTCCTGACAAGCTGTCTCAGGCTGTGTAAGGCCCCTGATGTGATGGAATGCGTCCCATCTCCAGCCGCCTGATGTCCCTGCCGCCTGATGTCCCTGACAGTACAGGAAAGCTGCTGCCAGCCACTCGCTCCTGACAACATACGGTCAAGTCCCTGTCTGACGTCCCTGAAGTGACTGAATGTGTTCCAAGAAAATAAGGAGCTGGGCGGGAATTTGGGGCAAAATCATAGCTATAAAAGGTACTTCGTTCATTTGCAAGGGATACAGACACATAAGGAAGGAGAAAACTCTCAGCTGCAAAAATACTTCAATATTCTTCATCGTTACATGTTCTTGTGAGAGAAAAAGAGAGAAAGAAAGTGTTACGAGCGTGTAAGTCCCGAAAGTGATAAAGAAAACGTTGAATGTGCCCCGTGACGTAGGATTCTAAAGAATCCGAACCGCGTAATCTCCTGTTTCTCTCTTACCGTGCGGAACTGAAAGAGCCCATATCCTAAAAGGAGGAAGTAGACAAGATTTTCCAAAAAGGCCACATCCAAGAGATCCAGTTCCCTACATAGTTGGCTAACATCGTCCTTACAGAAAAGGGGGAAATGGAGAGCAGATGATGTGCAATGACTTCAGGGACCTGATGTGACGCCCCACCATCTACTACTGTTTTCTTACCCTAAGTTTACGTGACTAAAGAACATATACCATATATTACATATGAAAATGCAGTAATTTTTTTTTTTCATTTTACATAACAAACCCCACACTGCTATTTTACAATGCAAATATTGTTCCAATCTTACATATAATACAAACTTATTTTACAAAACATAATTAAACACAACGCCCGCCGCACAGGTCGCATCCATGTACACACCATCCTCAAAATACTCAATATGATTCGTGCGTGCACATGATCATGCTACATAAATAATGCGATAAATAATAAATTCCAAGCAGTCGCATATAGCATATAATTCACATACCACGTATTCATCGAAACAATTAGTCACGTGATATAACACACATCAAACAATTTATGTGTTGTAGGTGAAATTCCCACTTACCTGATATCCTTAGCTACTTAGCTTATTGTACTGTAAGTCGCCTAACCCTCGAACCTTAAATATAGAAACATTATAAAATTAGTATATTTTGGTCTAACTTATAATTAGGGTTTTTTTTTTTTAAAAAATTGTTTTTGAGCTATGACTAGTCTCAAAATTATAATATTTTGAAAACCCTAGTTTCGATTTTCCTAACTTCTGAAATTCAAAAGTTTCGAAAATCTTACCAAGTTATAAAAATGTTACGAACTTTAACCACTAAGAAATTACTATTTACCATCCACACCTAATCACGAAATTGATTGAGATTAAATTTTGAAATTTTGATATATGTCGAACTTTACACAACTTATTTCGAAATCTTGTATCAAGACTCTTAAAAAATTTCGAAATCACCTCACACATCTCGACATTCTCTTCGAGATCTTCTTTCAACATTCATAAAATTCGAAACTACTCCCCCTAAGCATTTCGAAATCCTTACATCATTATTCATACTTCTCATTCGACTTTCACAACTCCACAAGACCCATGTCGATATCTTGTTTCACAATTTAATTTCGACATCATGACAAATATCGACTTACAAAACTTATTTTGAAATCTTGTGTCGAGATTCTTAAGAATTTCGAAACACATTTCTTACTCATCTCGACATTCTATCTCAAAATTCCTAAGATTTCGATATAAAATTTCGAACTCCACCAAGTTCATTTCGAGATTCCATTTCAAACTTCATTTCGACATTCTAAGTACTATTCCCATTTCGAGATTTTCAATCTTTTGAAATCCTTATAAAAACACTATTTAAATTTCGAAATTAAACAAACCCTAATATTTCGAAATCATAAACACTATTTCTTCCTAACTCTTAAAATCTTTCGATCGAAACCTTAATTGTCTAGAACATAAGAGATTTTAAAACAAACTCAACCCTTTAAAAAAAAAATAAAAAACCTAATAAACTTGATCTCATAAAACGTTTGTGCTTATTATGACATAAAACATGCTTAACCATGATTAAAAACATAAACTTATGTAAAAATTTATACCTCTCCAAGCTAAATTTCGACTTCAGCTTGTTCAAACTTTCCTTTCTCTCTCAATTCTAAGTTCTCGTCAACTAACAAAAAAGAATGTTTATCTTTCTATCTTAATTTATCAACTTGAGTGCAATAATAGGTAAATGACAAAGGACTTCAACCTAATCCTCATTTTAATCACGTAATAAGTTCTATTATATTTCTAAAGTGATTTTCCCCTTTGACCTTGTGTTCGACACTTACCTAATCCCTTTAATCAAATGATAGCTCTTAATTAAATATTGTCCTTTTGTTAATCCTTTATAATAAAATTTCGACATCTATCTTGAAAATCTCAACATCAATTTCGAATTATATTTCGAGCTGCTTAAGGATTTCAAAACACTATAACAGAATTTTGATAACTAGCTCGAAATCCTTTCACTTAAGTTTTCGAATTTCTCTTACTTTAACATTTCTAAACTTTCGAAATCAACTTGGGAAATTTCGAAATCCCTCATAAGGAATTTCGAACCCCATCTCGAAATTCAACTAAATTTCGAATTTCTCTTTAGCAAGCTAGTTTCGAACTTTTATCCACAATTTATTCAAACTTCCTTATCCATTAACATTCTAAAATTTCCAAAATTATCCATAAAGAAACCCTAAGTTTCAAAACTATAATATTTCAAAATTCTCAACATTAGCTCCATATCTAATTTCCAAATAATGTTAGATATCATGTAAACACAAAATTAAATAAATACTAAATATGCAATCATATAGACACATAATATGCATGCAAATTTATTGGCCAACTTACGCACGGGACCCGGGTATTACATTCTCCCCCCTTAAAGAGGATTTCGCCCCCGAAATCAGGTTAGTTGAAACAATTTTGGGTAGCGACTTTTCATATCATCTTCACGTTCCCATGTCGCTTCCTCGGTTGACTGATTCTGCCACAGTACTTTCACTAACGGAATCTCTTTATTTCGAAGTCTCTTCACTTCATACATCAGAATTTCTACTGGCTTCTCTTCATAACTCAAATCTGGCTTGAGTTGTTGATACATAAATTCATTCCTCAAAATGTGATTTGGATCTGCGACATATTTTGGCAATGTCGACACATGAAAAACATCGTGAACTTGTGCTAATGAGGCTGGTAATTCCAGTTGATAAGCTACTTCGCCGACTCTTTTAATTATTCTAAAAGGTCCAATGTATCTTGGGCTCAACTTACCCTTTCGCCCAAACCGTTTTACGCCTTTCATCGGAGATACTTTTAGAAATACCCAGTCATCAACTTCAAAATCTAATGGTCTACGTCTTTGATCTGCATAGCTCTTTTGTCGACTTTGAGCCGTTTGCATTCTTTCTCGTATCTTTCCTATTGCCTCGGTCATCTCTTGAACCATGTCAGGTCCTAACATCGCACGTTCACCTACCTCATCCCGATGTATGGGAGATCGACATTTGCGCCCATACAAAGCTTCATACGGTGCCATCCCAATAGTTGCATGATAACTATTGTTATAAGAAAACTCGATCAACGGCAAATATTTGCTCCAGTTCCCTTTAAAATCCAAAACACATGCTCGCAACATGTCTTCCAAAGTGTGGATAGTTCGTTCTGACTGTCCATTTGTCTGAGGATGATAAGCTGTACTGAAAGACAACTTAGTCCCCATTGCTTTCTGCAGACTCTTCCAAAAATTTGATAAGAACCGTGAGTCTCGATCGGAAATAATTGATAATGGAATCCCGTGGAGTCGAACAATTTCTTGAATATAAATTTCTGCATATCGCTCCAGGGAAAACATCGAACTTATGGGCAGACAATGAGCAGACTTTGTCAATCGATCGACTATAACCCAAATAGCATCATAACCTTTTACAGTCTTTGGTAAACCGACCACGAAGTCCATTGTAACGTGATACCACTTCCACTCAGGTATTGGCAACGGCTGTAATGTCCCTGCCGGTCGTTGATGTTCCGCCTTTATTCGTTGGCATGTTAGACATTGACTTACAAACGTCGCAATGTCTCTTTTCATTCCCGGCCACCAATAATTTATTCGAAGATCTCGATACATTTTTGTAGCTCCTGGATGTACTGAATATGCCGTCGCATGTGCTTCCGTCATTACTGTTCTTCGAATCTCCGCATCATCAGGTACATATAAACGGTCCTTGTAATATAGACTTCCGTCTTTTTGTATTTTAAAATCAGTTGAAGTTTGCTCCGCCTGTGTGTCTTTGATTTTTAGATATAACTCGTCATTTTCTTGCACCCTTTTGATTTGTTCCAATATCGTAGGTTGTAGAGTTAATACTGCTAACTTTGCTTCAACTTCTCCTAACTGCACTACCTTCACTTCCAATAATTGTAACTCCGCGCTTATCGTTTTTCGGCTTAATGCATCAGCCACGACATTTGCTTTGCCTGGGTGGTAACTAATTACACAATCATAGTTTTTAACAAGTACTAACCACCGTCTCTGCCTCATATTTAATTCCTTCTGAGTGAAGAAATATTTCAGACTCTTGTGGTCCGTGAAAATTTACATCGTTCCCCATATAAATAATGCCTCCAAATTTTTAGAGCAAACACCACTGCGGCTAGCTCCAAGTCGTGAGTCGGATAATTCTTTTCATACTCCTTCAATTGCCGAGAGACATAAGCTATCACATTTCCATGTTGCATTAGTACACATCCCAGACCATTCCTTGATGCATCGCTGTAAAACGAAAATCCTCCAGTCCCTGATGGTATTGTAAGAACTGGAGCTGAAGTGAGTCGCTTCTTTGATTCTTGAAAACTTTGCTCGCACTCCTCGCTCCAATGGAATGGAACATCTTCCTTGTTAACTTCGTCAGTGTTGATGCAATCTTTGAGAAGTCCTTAATGAATTTTCTGTAGTATCCAGCTAAGCCAAGAAAACTTCGTACTTCTGTGACATTGGTTGGTTGAGACCAATTGTTGATAGCTTCAATTTTGCTAGGATCTACAGAAATTCCTTATCCAGAAACAATGTGCCCTAGAAATGCGACTTGACTCAACCAGAACTCGCATTTCTTGAACTTGGCATATAATTTATTTTCTCGTAATATTTCAAGAACAGTCTTCAAATGTTGTTCGTGTTCTTCCTTCGTTTTCGAGTAAATTAGAATGTCATCAATGAACACAATAACAAACTTGTCCAAATATTGCTTGAACACCCGATTCATTAAGTCCATAAATGCTGCAGGTGCATTAGTCACCCCGAAAGGCATAACTAAAAATTCGCAGTGTCCATATCGGGTACTGAACGCCGTCTTCGGAATGTCACCTTCTCGAACCCTCAATTGATGATACCCCGATCGTAAATCTATCTTTGAAAACACCGTTGCGCCTTGTAGTTGATCAAATAAATCATCAATTCTGGGTAATGGATATTTATTCTTGATTGTTATTTTGTTCAGCTCTCTGTAATCGATACATAATCGCATCGATCCATCCTTCTTTCGTACAAATAGAACTGGAGCTCCCCAAGGAGAAAAACTAGGTTGAATAAATCCCTTCTGTAATAGATCGTCCAACTGTTCTCTTAGCTCTTTCAATTCAGTTGGCGCTAACCGATAAGGAGTCTTAGAGATTGGAGCAGAACCTGGTATTAGATCAATCGTAAATTCAATTTCTCGATCCGGTGGTAATCTGGGTAGATCTTCAGGAAATACGTCAGGAAAATTTCGTACCACTGGTACATCCTCTAATTTCGGAGATGAACGTTCTTCTGATTTCATTGCAAAAACTAGATAAGCTTCACATCCCACCTTGATCAAACGTTGTGCCTTTACCGCTGAAATTCTAGAAACATTTCTTTCTTTGGTTGTTCCCACAAAAGTGAAAGGCTCATTCCCTTCAATATTAAACGTAACTGTTTTGCGATTACAGTCGATGACAGCTCCGTATTTCGATAGCCAGTCCATTCCAAGAATCACCTCATAATCATTCATTGGAATGACTATTAAGTCGACGGACAATTCTCTTTCACTAATTAACACCGGAGAATTCCGTAAAACCAAATTGGTTCGCATCGCAACTCCATGTGGGACAGTCACATTATATTCACAATCAGACAGGGTAGGTGTAGTCCCGAGTCTCGCCATGTATTTAGTGGATGCAAATGAATGCGTAGCTTCTGAATCTACTAAAATGCATGTCGGAAGTTTGTGAATAAGTAGAATACCTGCCACCACGGATGGATTAGTTTTTGCTTCCTCAGCAGTCAATGTATACACACGTGCTGGCACAGTTGGTGGTTTCGCCTGAGCCACAGCTTGATTTCCTGTTGTCTTCTCTGAACATGATCTTGCATAATGCCCCGTCTTTCCGCATTTGTAACAGATAGCATTCTGTGAAAAGCAGATACCCGAATGATGTCGTCCACATCTTGGGCAAACTGGCATTGGGGTTGGGGGTCTCCATTGATTAGGATTTTGTTGCTGAGGTGGTCCAGGCCTATTCTGAAAATTTGGCTTCCCACCTTTTGGAAAGAACTGTCGTTTCCGATTACCCCCACTCCACTTTGCTCCTTGTACTAACTTTCGTTTTGCCTCCTGAGCACGAATAATTCGTGTCTCAGCTTGTTCTGCCACCATCGCCCGCTCCGCCACTTGAGCATATGAAGCTCCTTGTAGTCCGACCATATTAACGTCACGATACAACTCCGGCTTTAGACCCTCAAGGAATCGTTCAACCTTCAGAGTATCCGTGCTCACCATATGTGTCGCGAACATTGACAGTTGTTCAAATTTTCTGATGTATTTAGCCACAGTCATCGCCCCTTGTTTGAGATTGATAAACTCATTCATGCGTCGGGCTCGCACAGGTGCAGTAAAGTATTTATTTCGGAACAGTTCCTTGAAACGTTCCCAACTCATGTTGATTGGATCCTCGATCGCCAAAATAGTATCCCACTAGTGCCCTGCACTTCCTCGCAATAGAAATGCAGCACACAAAACTTTCTCATTCTCAGGAATTCTGCTATATTGGAACATACTCTCTAATGTTCTGAGCCAATCTTCAGCAGATGTTGGATCAATAGCATCTTCAAAAGTCGGTGGATTCAGTTTGCGAAATCTTTCCCCCACTGCTTCAACCCGATCAGCCTGAGAGATTTCATTGTTCCTTGTCCCTTCAGAGTTTCGCTGTTGGATCAATTCCTGTATCTGTTGAGACTGCTGACGTACTAACTCGGTGAGCTGAAGGATAGCCGAGTCACGATTCTCAGTCGGGTTTACATTTTCGCCTTCATGATTGTTTCCTCCACTGCCTTCTCCTCTAGTTCTAACCATGTTGTCTCTCTTACCCTATCAGTCCCTAAGGCCAATAAATCATGCAATGCAAGAAATTCATAATATCACATAACTTACAATCAAGGCTGTCTTCCGCGCTTTTGAGTGTGTGTACATGGACAGTCTACAGAAACTGCAACCGAAGCTCTGATACCAACCTGTGACGCCCCGCCATCTACTACTATTTTCTTACACTAACTTTACGTGACTAAAGAACATATACCATATATTACATATGAAAATGCTGATAATTTTTTTTCATTTTACATAACAAACCCCGCACTGCTATTTTACAATGCAAATATTGTTCCAATCTTACATATAGTACAAACTTATTTTACAAAAACATAATTAAACACAACGCCCGCTACACAGGTCGCATTCATGTACACACCATCCTCAAAATACACAATATGATTCGTGCGTGCACATGATCATGCTGCATAAATAATGCGACAAATAATAAATTCCAAGCAGCCGCATATATATAATTCGCATACCACGTATTCATCGAAACAATTAGTCACGTGAGATAACACACATCAAACAATTTATGTGTTGTAGGTGAAATTCCCACCTACCTGATATCCTTAGCTACTTAGCTTATTGTATTGTAAGTCGCCTAACCCTCGAACCTTAAATATAGAAACATTATAAAATTAGTATATTATGCTCTAACTTATAATTAGGGTTTTTTTTTTAAAAAAAATTGTTTTTGAGCTATGACTAGTTTCAAAATTTTAATATTTTGAAAACCCTAGTTTCGATTTTCCTAACTTCTGAAATTCAATAGTTTCGAAAATCTTACCAAGTTATAAAAATGTTACGAACTTTAACCACTAAGAAATTACTATTTACCATCCACACCTAATCTCGAAATTGATTGAGATTAAATTTCGAAATTTTGATATATGTCGAACTTTACGCAACTTATTTCGAAAACTTGTATCAAGATTCTTAAAAATTTCGAAATCACCTCACCCCACATCTCGACATTCTCTTCGAGATCTTCTTTCAACATTCATAAATTTCGAAACTACTCCCCCTAAGCATTTCGAAATCCTTACATCATTATTCATACTTCTCATTCGACTTTCTCAACTCCACAAGACCCATGTCGATATCTTGTTTCACAATTTAATTTCGACATCATGACAAATATCGACTTACAAAACTTATTTTGAAATCTTGTGTCGAGATTCTTAAGAATTTCGAAACACATTTCTTACTCATCTCGACATTCTATCTCAAAATTCCTAAGATTTCGATATAAAATTTCGAACTCCACCAAGTTCATTTCGAGATTCCATTTCAAACTTCATTTCGACATTCTAAGTACTATTCCCATTTCGAGATTTTCAATATTTTGAAATCCTTATAAAAACACTATTTAAATTTCGAAATTAAACAAACCCTAATATTTCGAAATCATAAACACTATTTCTTCCTAACTCTTAAAATCTTTCGATCGAAACCTTAATTGTCTAGAACATAAGAGCTTTTAAAACAAACTCAACCCTTTAAAAGAAAATAAAAAACCTAATAAACTTGATCTCATAAAACGTTTGTGCTTATTATGACATAAAACATGCTTAACCATAATTAAAAACATAAACTCATAGTAAAAATTTATACCTCTCCAAGCTAAATTCGACTTCAGCTTGTTCAAACTTTCATTTCTCTCTCAATTCTAAGTTCTCGTCAACTAACAAAAAAGAATGTTTATCTTTCTATCTTAATTTATCAACTTGAGTGAAATAATAGGTAAATGACAAAGGACTTCAACCTAATCCTCATTTTAATCACGTAATAAGTTCTATTATATTTCTAAAGTGATTTTCCCCTTTGACCTTGTGTTCGACACTTACCTAATCCCTTTAATCAAATGATAGCTCTTAATTAAATATTGTCCTTTTGTTAATCATTTATAATAAAATTTCGACATCTATCTTGAAAATCTCAACATCAATTTCGAATTATATTTCGAGCTGCTTAAGAATTTCAAAACACTATAACAGAATTTTGATAACTAGCTCGAAATCCTTTCACTTAAGTTTTCGAATTTCTCTTACTTTAACATTTCTAAACTTTCGAAATCAACTTGGGAAATTTCGTCCCTCATAAGGAATTTCGAACCCCATCTCGAAATTCAACTAAATTTCGAATTTCTCTTTAGCAAGCTAGTTTCGAACTTTTATCCACAATTTATTCAAACTTCCTTATCCATTAACATTCTAAAATTTCCAAAATTATCCATAAAGAAACCCTAAGTTTCAAAACTATAATATTTCAAAATTCTCTTTTCAACATTTCTCAAGCTCCATATCTAATTTCCAAATAATGTTAGATATCATGTAAACACAAAATTAAATAAATACTAAATATGCAATCATATAGACACATAATATGCATGCAAATTTATTGGCCAACTTACGCACGGGACCCGGGTATTACACCTGAGCAAGGCGTGTCCTAGGGATCATTATCCATTACCCCGAATAAATCAGCTGTGGACACCACCTCTGGGAGTGAGGTCCTCTGCACGACGGACGCCTACCAGGTGATTATGGAGGTCCAGAGGCCCGTAGGGAGGTTAGTGGCTATCGGCCGATTTATCTCCCACTCAGCAAAGAAGAGTCTCCCATTCTTCAAGGTGTTACGAAAGAACAAAGGGCGCGAAGGGACTAAAGAATGCGAACAATCCTTTGAAGAATTGAAGGAATACCTACACGATACACCTCTCTCAACAAAACCTCTTATAGGGGACGAGCTGGTGTTGTATTTCACGTAGAAGTGTTAGCTACGTCTTACTAAAGGAAGAAGGAACCTCTCAAACGCCGGTCTACTATGTGAAGCAAGGTGCTGTTGGAAGATGAAACCCGACGATAAGTCGGCTGGATCTACCCGAGAGGATGCTGAAATGGGCTATTGAGATAGGGGAGTACGACGTAGAATTCGAACCGAACTGCCATCAAAGCTCAGCCCTCTTTGACTTTGCGCTGAAAATTACCCGAGGATAGCAGAAGCAGCGACAGGAGGAGTGCATAGCCGGATCTGCGACTTCTTAAAGATCTGGAGCAGAGGTCCTTAGCCCGGAGAGGAGCTCCACTTCGCCACCACCGTCAAGCTCCAAGCCTCCAACAATGAGTCTGATTACAAGGCCTTAATTCATGACCTGAGGATGAAGGAAAAAGCGGCACGGGATGTCGTTTTGTTCCCAGATTCAGTCCCGAAAAAAAAAAAGCCACAAAGCTGATTACTTGGCTAAAGTGCCGAGCTTGGGTTCGACCATCAGAGAGGATGGCGTTACCTCTTTCATAGAAGAAAGGCAGGAAGTAGGGAAGTTCGCAGGAAACACAGAAGGAGAGGACGATTGGAGGACCCCTACCCCGAAGGTCCCGAAGGACATGGAGCTGGAGGAAAAGAAGATAAATCGCCGCAGGTTCCACTTGATCGATGGCCACCTATTCCAAAAAATCATTTGTGCTCGCATACGCACGATGTTTCTCCAAGAAAAAAGGGAGACGATATTGTTCGGCCAGTTTTTTCCGTTTATCCAAAATTTGACACCCCTACTTGTCCCGATGGTTGGGATCAACTATACTTGCAAAGTCCATGCTCTTTCTTTTTTACGCGTCTATACGGCGTTCGACATCGTTAATATCTAAAAGAGATGTTGAATGATTCAATACATGTAAATAAGGGATCCACATATTGATGTATGTTATGCCAAAGCAAACCAACGCAGTAAGTGAATAAAAAATTATTAAACAGGAGCACTGAGCAGTGACATATAATATCGATTATGATAAAGGATCCTATCTACAAATGGTTCCCATCTTCATTAAACATTATTGTATTAAAATACATTATTTTAATTAACAAACAAAGAAGAATCGTACAAGGAGAAGACGATCTAGTCTGCACCCAAATGAATCTTCACGGAGACTAGACTTGAATGGGACGATAGGATCTTTGGACTAGGTTAGGATTTTTTGTTCTTGGGCCTTCTAATTTAAGTTGTTGGAAAATAAGTCTAGTCTACGCCTTTCTTCAGTCGTCTTCCATGTGGGGACTGCCCCACAGCTCGACACCTTAAAGCGAGACGTCGCCTTGGAGCCTCAAGGCTGCCGCCTCTAAGACTGAACGATTTGTCGCCGCGTCACCTCGTTCACCGCTAAGGCTCGCCCGAGGCGCGTAGGGATGACAATGGGGCAGGTCCGGACCCGGACCCGCCTTGGACCCGCCCTGAAATAACCGGGTTTTACCCGTTGATGCGGGTACGACACCGATCAACAAGATTTATGGTCCGGGAATCAAGGTGAAAGGCCGGTTCGGATGAAATCATGGATGGAATATTAAGAAAGAGGACGGAAAAGTAAAGAGATGATGATTTACGTGGTTCGGATTCGGGTGAATCCTACGTCCACGGGCCGCCGGAGAATATTCACTATTAATCGAGGAAGATTACACACTCAATCTCACCTTCACTCATGTTTACAAGTGATTCCAAGCACTAAAGGGCTAAGAGGAGATAAAGAGAGGGAGAGAGAGTATCTATGTGTGTTCTTGGTGTGTTAGTGTGTGTGGGACGTCTAGAAGATGATGTAAAATGGATAAGAGCCACCTATTTATACTATTCACACATCTAGGGTTTCATACTGCCCTCCTTCGTCAGATCTCCCGGACGCTTCCTTAGCTCTTCTGAGCTCTCTTCTGGCCTTTCCGTATAGCTCCGTAGCTTCCTGGGATATCTCCCTCTTCAGTTCTACTGGACACTTCCTTAGCTCTCTCGATTACTTCCTTTGGTCCCTCCGGATAGCTCCGTAGCTTCCTGGGATATCTCCCTAGCTCCTCCAAATATTAGCTTCGTGCATTGCCTCTGGTCGAACCTCGCACCTAGTCCTTACCTCCTTCAGACCCAACCTCCTACTCTGTTCTTTGTGGGTTGTCAGGTCAGGAGGAATGCTGGATAGGTCACCCCTATCATCCAGTCCCCCTACTCTGAGTTGCAATATGCTACGTATTGCAGCTTAGAGTATTATTAATAAAGCATTCCTCTTCTCGTGTCCTCAAATTTCTTCTGCCATTTTCTCCCATTGCCCGAGAAGTCCCAAACAGCTCAGGACTTCGCATGTCTGCCCAGATATGGGTTCAACAATCTCGACTACTCACTTAGTTACCGATGGGAAGCTGATCTTTGAAATTCTGGTCGGATAGATCAGGTCCCCTCTGTCAGCGGAGAGCTGGCCTTGAAACCTGACAGTATAGATCAGGTCTTTATGGGACGGCGGAGAGCTAACTTCAGACAATCGGACATGATAGATGAAGTTCTGGACATAAAACGTCCTGACGGAGTATATCAGATCTCTTCTTGCCAGCCTGGAGCCAGACTTGGGAACCTCGAACAGATGACGGGGCTTTTTATATGCCAGTCTGGAGCCGGCTCAAAAATCCCAAGTACATGAATCAGGTTTTCTCAGGCTAGAAATCTCGAGGCTCCTGATCAGATAGATCAGGTCTCCGTTCGTCAGCTCGAAGCTGGACACCTGATCGAATAGATCAGGTCTCTTTGTCGAACTCCTGCTGCTGGAGCCAGGTCTCCTTACGCTAGCGTGGGAGTTGTGTTGCAATGCTGTGGACCTCGCCTATCTCCTTAGGTAAGTGGGATGTCCACTCTACTGGCCAACTCCTGGCCGTGGCTTGCCCCCTAAAGCTAGTCGAGCTGCTGAAGCATAGAGATGCCACGATCGGGCGGTTGAAGGATGACTTAGCGAGCTTACAGCAGAACGGGAGCAGCTCATGCGCAAGGCTGCAAATCTATCGGCAAAGAAGCAAAAGGCCGGGCTGGAGCATTCCAACTGATAGCCAGGTAGAAGCGCAAGGACTTTGCTGCGGAGAATTCTGTCTTAGTCGCTCGTATAGTTCTACACCTGTGATCTTGCTATCTTTCTATCGGAGTAGATAGTTTCTCCCAAACATATGACCGAGCCTTCCCCACTAACTACTCCCCTACTCTGAACTGTGCTTAATGTAGTAGCACATCCGAAATACTCGAAATTAGATGGCATCTCCCTCTGCTCGTTTTACACGCCGGACTACTGCTTTGCATCTGGAAGCTCAACTCAAAAACCTTGTGGCGAGCTGTACTCGGATATCCTGAACACCTATTTTGAACCTCCACTCGCTCGCCAGCTCGTGGTTTGACTTGGATATCCCCCGTGAAGTAGGCCAGCCTCGGCGTGCTGACGGAGAGCTGAGCTTAGATATCCTGATGAAGTAGGTCGGGTCCTAAACACCGTAGCAGAATTGAACTTAGATGCCCAAACAGATAAGTCAGGCATTCGTGTGCCAGCAAGGAGCTGGACTTAGATATCCCAATCCAGATAGATTGGGTTTCCGAGTGCCAGCACAGAGCTAAACTGTAGATATCCCGACAGATAGGTTGGGTCTTCTGGTGCCAGCGTGGAGCTGGACTTAGATGGATATCCCAACAGTTAGGTTGGGTTTCCCGTGCCAGCACGAAGCTGAACTTAGATGTCCCAACAGTTAGGTTGGGTCTTTGGGCACCAGGCAGCATTAATGGTACTTGCATCGTGCTAGCTACCCTATTTGCTACCTGTTCTCCTTTTTGCACCCTTCTGTCATGGTGCGAGAGCTGGGAGATCTGTGTCGGTTTCCGGCGACCTGCATTGGTCGTCTGGAGGTCCATGCCAGACAGCTAATCCCGAAACCTTCTGTTTTGTAGTCTTGGGACTTGTCATTGGCAGATCCGTAGATCAGTAGTAAACGCTGAGAAGTTTCCGCCTGGGCTAGACCAGGGCTTATGATATTTGTATCCAGCCGGGGCGACATCCCCTCCTCGTGTACTTTTCTTCTAACATCCTGCTACACTCATATCCAAACATTCACCAGAAAGGTCATTGGCAGATTCGAACGTGTACCTGGAAGATGTCCGTCTAGGCTGGACTTGGCGCTCATCGCTTTCGTTTCCGCGATTTGGGGGCTCGTCTTCACCAGGTCCATAGATCAACCACGGAGGTTCCCACCTCGAGCTAGGCTGGGGTCTACGGGCTTCATTTCCAGCTTGGGTTTGAGCCTGGACTTAGAAGAGCCAAGTGCAGCCGATCTTGCTGCCAAGGAGAATGAGCTTGCGTCCCATATGAACCAGCTCGTGGAGGAGCGACAAGCCTTGATTGAACGTAAGGCTAAGGACTTGTTGGCAGAGAGGGAGAAGGCTGTGAAGGCTGTTCTGGAGCTAGTCGTCGATGTTAAGGTGGCGAAGGAAGTGCATAGTGACTCGAGTCAATTCGCCGAGAAGGGCGTTCCATGGCATGTTCTGGATGCTTATTTACAGGCAGCATTCCCTCCTTACGCACACTCCTCCTAACATCATGCTGCCCTCACATGCTTCCTCTAAAAAGTTAGTGGTGGATTTAAACATGTACCTAAGCGATATCCACCTAAGTCGGACACGACAGCCATCGCTTTCGTTGTCGTGGGTAGGATGTCCGTCATCACAAGGTCCGCAGACCGACGGGGGAGGCTCCAATCTGAAGTAGGCTAGGGCCTTCGGGCCTTGTTTCCAGCCTGGGAGCTGAGTCAAGGCTTGGAGGCTTCGCGGCATGTTTTCTTTGCATTCTGCTCATGCCCTTATCTCCTTTTGGAGGAATTTTTCTTCTTAAGTATTCTGGGCGAGCTTTACTGTTAATGTCCGGACCTGTACTACCACTCTCCTCCGCCTACTTCGAATTTTGCTGATGTTTGTCAGTGCATTCGAAGTAAGTGAAGAGTGTTCCTCCTGGGGGAGCTCACTGGTGTATCAGGTCCAATGCTCATTTCCGTTTTTCGTCAGGTCCGTTGATTACTCGTGGACCTCTCTCCCCTTCAGAGCTGACATTGGCTGATATGGGGACCAGTGATGTCCACTGGTGGTAGCCCAATCTGGACTCATCAAACGTTTATCCAAGATGACCCGAAGGTTGGGCGCCCCTGTACGAGCGCCCTCTGCGTGACCCTATCTGGGCTCACTGGTGTGCTATCCGCGTGGCCGCATCTGGGCCTAGTAATGCGCTATCTGCGCGGCCACGTCTGGGCTTATAAGTGCGCATCTGCGCGGGGCGTGCATGGCACAGCCCTCCTGGATACAACCCAATCTAGGTTCCTCAGGCTTGGGTCCAGAGTAACCTGGAGCCTGGAATTCAAGCGCAATCTGCGCGGGGCGTGTGTGGCACAACCCTCCTGAATATAACCCAATCTAGGTTCATCAGACTTTGATCCAGGATGGCCTGGAGTCTGGAATTTTAAACGCAATCTGCGCGGGGCGTGCGTGGCACAGCCCTCCTGAATATAACCCAATCTAGGTTCATCAGAGTTTGATCCAGCATGACCTGGGGTCTGGAATTTTAAGCGCAATCTGCGCGGGGCGTGCGTGGCACAGCTATCCTGAATGTAACCCAATCTAGGTTCATCAGACTTTGATCCAGGATGGCCTGGAGTCTGGAATTTTAAGCGCAATCTGCGGGGCGTGCGTGGCACAACCCTCCTGAATATAACCCAATCTTGGTTCATCAGACTTTGATCCAGGATGACATGGAGTCTGGAATTTTAAGCGCAATCTGCGCGGGGCGTGCTTGGCACAGCTCTCCTGAATATAACCCAATCTAGGTTCATCAAACTTTGATCCAAGATTGCCGGGAGTCTGGAATTTTAAGCGCAATCTGCGCGGGGCGTGGGTGGCACAACCCTCCTAAATATAACCCAATCTAGGGTCATCAGACTTTGATCCAGGATTGCCTGGAGTTTGGAATTTTAAGCGCAATCTGCGCGGGGCGTGTCTTGCACAGCCCTCCTAGATATAACCCAATCTAGGTTCATCAGGCTTTGATCCAGAGTAACCTGGAGCCTGGGTTGTTTATGTGCCTGGATCTGAGCCAGGGCTTAGAGGCTTCGGTTCCAGCCTAGATTTAAGCCAGGGCTTACGGGTTTCTTTCCCAGCCTGGTTTTAAGCCAGGGCTTACAGGGTTTAAGTTCCAGCCTGGATCTGAGCCAGGGCTTGCGGAGTTTCGCTTCCAGCCTGGATTTAGGCCAGGGCTTACGGTCTCGTGTTTCCAGCCTGGGTCTAAGCCAAGGCTTACTGGCTTCTTTTCCAACTTAAGACTGAAGATAGGGCTTATGGCCTTCTTTTCTATCTGGAGCCAAGTCGAGCTTAGGGGCTTCGTGTCCTGCCTGGATCTATGCCAGGGCTTACAGGCTTCGCTCCCAGCCTGGATCTACGCCAGGGCTTACGGGGCTTTGCTCCCAGCTTGGATCTAAGCCAGGGCTTATGGGGTTTCACTTCCACTCTGGATTTAAGCCAGGGCTTACGGGCTTCTGTTGCCAGCGGAGAGCTGGACCGACATACCTGCCAAAGCTGTAAAGCCACAACCACAGGAAACTCCAATGCACGAGACGCAATGAGAGTCGTGAGATAAAGATGATGATAATATATCACTTAGTAACTGCATAGTGGAGACAATGCGTTATGGCAGGTTAGAAGTGAGCCTAGACAAATACATTTCAGCGCCTAATCCAGTGTAGAGAGCTAAGTAGCTAAGTCGGAAAGCTAAATAGGAGATCTGAAAGCTGAAGGTCGGTAGCTAAGTAGGAAATCTGATTAGGAAAGCCGGAGGTCCGTAGCTAAGTGGGAAAGCTGGAGGTCAAAGGTAGTGTACGGAGGAGGCACATAATCCAGGCCAATCCTGACATCGAGCTGTTAAAAAGGACGAGACACTGTTTATAGCCGACCAAGGGACACACAGAGGGTGTAGACTATGGGACATTATGGTCAGACAGAGGGCATGTCAGTCTGACAATAGTACGCATGTGACTGTCTGTCCTAGGCTGTACCTTTTGGGAGTCCTGAAGGAGGCTAGTGACCCCATGATGATAATTCAAGCAGCCCAAATATAATTCTTACACACTTAATAGGCCCAAGCCCGTTAGAAAACCATAGGTCAAATAACTATATAGTACCCCGAATATTCTCTAAATTCCCTTTGGCCCCCCATATTATAGATTTCACGGTATTTGGCCACAAGAAAAACAACAGAATTGCCCCATCCTTTCTATAATTCAACTTAACCCCCCCAAAAGTTAGAAAACTTACAACCGGGCCCGAAGGTGCCGTTTCCGGCCGAGAAGTTGCTGGAGACCGGAGAAGCAACCACGACGGCTCTACCTCAGGGCATGACGGGCGCGGCTGTGATGGCTTGAGCGCGACGGGGTCTGAAATCCGTGCTCGATGCAAGTGTTTTCCTCTTATCTTCTCCACAACCGTCACCACCGATTCAGCCCCGACGGCGGCGCGTTTTGACCGGAGAGGAAATGAGGCGGAGGCTCAGCCCCTTGGGCATCTTCGATTTTAAGGAGTCGTCGTTGATTTTGCACTTTTCCAGAAATCGCATCGTTAAGGTTTTTGAGTGCCGCCGCAGATTCGACGGTCGATTGTATCCGCCACGGTTGGTCTTTGGCCGCAGGAGGCATGCGTATGGATAGGGCGTTTCCCATCGAGTACGTTGGTGGTCACCGCTTCGTCGGTGGTCGCCGTTGGACCGAGATATACGGCGGCAAAAATGAGCTAATCGATTAGCCGAAGCATTTTCTGCCCCAATGACAGCAGATTTGATTGGGCAGCTATTGTCGCCTCACCGACGGTGCTCTGGTGACGATCTGGTCGTTGATGGTGAGGCCGAGGTGGCCGGTGACCGGGCTTATGGCGAGACAAGCTTGTGCCCGGCAAGTGTTCGATGAAATGCTGTGGAAGAAATCCAAGAACGGCAGCCCAAAAATCTTCCAAAGACCGTCGTTTAATCCAAGCTACGACTCCATATCTCACGTTCCAAGCCCTCATTCCCACAGACGGCGCCATTTGATGCGGGTACGACCCCGATCAACAAGATTTATGGTCCGAGAATCAAGGTGAGGCCCGGTTCGGATGAAATCATAGATGGAATATTAAGAAAGAGGACGAAAAAGTAAAGAGATGATGATTTACGTGGTTCCGATTCGGGTGAATCCTACATCCACGGGCCGCCGGAGAATATTCACTATTAATCGAGGAAGATTACACACTCAATTCTCACCTTCACTCATGTTTACAAGTGATTCCAAGCACTAAAGGGCTAAGAGAAGATAAAGAGAGGGAGAGAGAGTATCTATTTGTGTTCTTGGTCTGTTAGTGTGTGTGGGGCGTCTAGAAGATGATGTAAAATGGATAAGAGCCACCTATTTGTACTATTCACACGTCTAGGGTTTCATACTGCCCTCCTTCGTCAGATCTCCCGGACGCTTTCTTAGCTCTTCCGAGCTCTCTTCTGGCCTTTCCGTATAGCTCTGTAGCTTCCTGGGATATCTCCCTCTTCAGGTCTACTGGACACTTTCTTAACTCTCTCGATTACTTCCTTTGGTCCCTCCGGATAGCTCCGTAGCTTCCTGGGATATCTCCCTAGCTCCTCCAAATATTAGCTTCATGCATTGCCTCTGGTCGAACCTCGCACCTAGTCCTTGCCTCCTTCAGACCCAACCTCCTACTCTGTTCTTTGTGGGTTGTCAGGTCAGGAGGAATGCTGGATAAGTCACCCCTATCACCGATAATCGGGTCTCGAGGCGGGTCTCGGGTCTCAAAAGAAGAACCCCGGTCGGGTCCGGGGCGGGTCCCGGGTCTAGCCAACCCCGCCCCGAGACCCAGCCCGAAACCCGCCCCGGAAATATATATATTATAATTCAATTCGTTTTTATGTATTATATAGAGTTATTGCTAATATTATGAATATAAAATCAGTTGGTCTAATGGTAGAGGTTTGGTATTATAACGGGTTCGAGCCTCCAAGCATTGAATTTCTCAATTTTATCTTTTAAAAATAAAAAGAAAAGAAAAAAACCAAATAAAAAAGAAAAATCAATAGAATCGGGTCTGGGGTCAACCTCACCGGCCATCGTCCGCCCTCCGGTGACTTCTCGATGTCAATCACGTCGACGTCGTCACTTTGGGGTCGCGTTTGCGACACTGTGACCCTAATAAGTCCATAGCTTGTGAAGAAGAAGGTCCCACTTGACCAATTTGGGCGGATCTCCTGGTAAAAGAGACTCCAAGCTGTTATCTTGTGAAGAAGAAGATCTCTGAAAAGGGACAAACTGTATGGCAGGGGGAGATATAACAAGTGAATGAAAAGAAAACCCAAATCGGAATATAGCAGCGCGCCGTTGTCAAGAATATTGGAAAATGGAGACGACGAAGCTCGGAATCGGAGTTGTCTGTAGCTCGATTTCACTGTCTGCCATTGATGAACTGTATGAAAAGATCCAGAAATGAAAGAAGACGATGAAGCTTAGATATGGATTTCTGACGAATTTCATTTTCTATTTCCATTTTTTATTCCACGTATTTGTGTTAAAGTTCAAACAATAAAGACATCTTTATTTTATGAAGGGCAAAAATGCACATATTTAACAAATTTTATACATGATGTGGGGCAATCCCAATCAAAAGAATTTATATGTGTGGGGAAGGGAAATTTATATAGCCGGTAAGTAAGATATCTCAAAGTTTTGGACGTGCGTAAGGTGGTAATTTATAAAGGAACTGAAAGGGACGTATTTGGGATCTTAGGACTTGTTTAGGGCGTGTTTGGGACGTTGGATCATGTTTGGGGATGTGTCTGGGACGTGTCAGACGTGTTTGGGACGTGTAGAGACATGTCGGGACATGTTGGGACGTGTTGGGACGTGTCGGGATGTCTGGGGACGTGTTGGGACGTGTTTGAACGTAAATAGAGGGACACAAGGAATTACGTGGTTCGGATCTTTGCAGATCCTACGTCCACGGGCGCTCTAAAACCTCTTTTCACTATACTTTAACAAATTACACACTCGAATCACTCGCCTTCACTATAATATCTAAGTATCGAGAGGAAAGTGCTTAGCAGACTGAAAAGAGAGAAGTTAGTGAGTATTTTCGTGTGTGGAATGAATGATCTCGTGAAAATGGCTAAGTTCGACTTTTATAGGAGCTTCTGGATATTGCCTGGAGGTACGTCCCTGGCTCCTGGATATTGCCCAGATTCCTACTGATATGACCTCCTGGGACACCGTGATGCTACAGAATGGCAGGCCGTCTGCCAGAGGTCACTCCTGCAGCAGTTACAGCTTCCGTGCTGTCAAGGATGTCAGGCGGCTGGAGATGGGACTTGGCTCTGCGCTGTCAGGTACAACAGGTGGATGGGACAGGTTCTGTCAGAACAGCTTTTCAGTGGTGTTAGACGTCCTTTCAGACTTCAGTAGCTTCCTTATGACGCTTCGACAGGACCTGCTTAGCATATTAGGTCCCAAAACACTTCCCTAATATGGTATTGGGTCCTTAAAACCTGCCGAAGGTCCCTAAAATCCCCATTTCCTGTTGCTATCTCCCTAAAGTCCGTTGGAGGTCCCTAAAAGTTTTACGGAGGTCCTCAAAGTCTTATTTCATGTTTTTATCTCTCTATTTTTCCAGAACTTTAGTTTATATCAAGTCTTTCTAATTATCACCTTAATCTAAATTATTTTCTTAATTTCGCATGCCTAATTTATGTCCGTATCAATACACATCTCAAACCTACATATCAGTTGGCTTCCCTCATCATTAGGTTTTCCGTTTTGAGACTTATTTGAAGCCTTTAGTTGTTTAAAGGTTGACCCCATATTATTGGTCCAGTTTAGTTAAATGTGTTGATCGAACGTTTCCATGTTACTCTGTAATCGGTTAACACTAATTGGTATGTGCAATCGCTCGATTCCTTGGCCTAGTTTCGCCAAGATTCTCTAGACTGTTAACTATATTTCGATGTTATTCAAATTTTCCTAAGTTCAAATGTCATAGTCATCATATAAGTCACTAGTCACGTAACGCACATATAATATAAGACTAAAACATATATCATGTAATCACATAAACATGTAACACGCATATCACGTAAGGCACCCAAAAATATTAGCATGTAAGTCACAAAATAATTGGCGTGTTACAACTGATTCTCTTGTAGTCTTAACCCCTTTTGTTTAATTCACTTAGCAAAATCTCTAATTAGGACGTTATGCCGCTAATTATATCATAAATCCCGTACTTAGATTTTACGGGTATTACAATAAACCTAGTTAGGTAGAGTTTCCTAAAATAATCGCTACTCGTTTGTCTCGCAATAACGATTCTATGCGATAGAGAACCAATCCGTATACGTCTATATGACTCTAGTTTCTACGCACGCATTTAACATTTATGAAATTCCCTGAGTTCAAACGCTTTCGACGCCTAAGGTCTCGGAAACCGCACGGACGAAACTGAATTCCATCTTTGGTCGGTTTTACGTCGTGTTACTCACTATCTATTGTTCTAACCGGTCTAGTCACTTTGTCCGTCTCATAAACCAATCAAAGGTCATACACATGTTGATCAGACATACGCAAGTAGCAAGCACAGATAACGAACACTGGTTCAGGGTTCAGGGTCCAGGTTTAGGGTGGAGATGCCAGTGCCTATTCAAGGCTTTTGCTCTTTCCTTAGGCGGGAGAGAAAAGTGATATTCGGCTTTCAAGCTTAGAAGAAAGAATATCCCTTTTCTACCTTAGCAATTCATCCATGCCTGCCAAAGCCGTTCATCCCAGATTTAACGGAACCTAACTCCTTCGGACCATCGTTTTCGGAGTCATATTAGCAACAATCATAAATCATATAATTAAATAAAATGCAAATAACACCAACACGCAATAATAGTTCGGCCTAATACGCCCTTAACCACACAAGTAATTTAAGCTAACAAGGGGACGATCGTAGTCAACAAAACATACTTGAGAATAAGATATTAAAGGTAAAGAATACGCCCCTTCATGACGCTCGAGTTGTCATGTGTCGCCTCGATTTCTCTCTGTCGTGGAGGAGGCACCTTGGAGACCCTCGGGATCGTGCTCGTAGCTTTCTCGGTTCTTCTTGGTCGTCAATGATACGGCAAGGTCGTGAGTCTCGGCTAGTTCCCAGCTGTTGAAAGATCGCCTCCGTGTTCACTGCTCCTCCTCCCGTACAAGAGCTGGCTGCTTGGAAAATTTCAACCGTGTGGTATGTGCTGCCCGAGAGCAGCTTGCTTGGTGGCTCCCGCTTGCTCCTTGAGGTGTGAGCTTTGATTGGCAGCGAGGTCAGGGAGAAGGTGTGAGAAGTGTGTGCTACAATAATCCTCGGCCCTGTGGATGTTCAGGGAGACGTCAGATGTGTGATGCGAACGAAGAGCAGCGACCTTGATGATTCGCAGTTGCAGCAGCCCGGACTGCGATGCCTGTGTTGGTTGCTCTGCCAATTTTTATTGCAGGTGGCCTTAAGCAATATTTGAGATGATGGAATATGATATGCGTCTGTGTTTTTTCAGCTCTGTGCTCTCTCTCATTTTTTCGTTGTGTCCAAGCTCTCCATAAATAGAAGACGCTCCTTTTCATTACATTCCCAGTTTTCAACGACAACTTAGAAAAAGGAGCCGCCATAACTTCGTGTGATCTATTTTCTTAGATGCAATTGTATCACGCTTGTATCTCTCTGCATCTCTAATTGTTGGTTTTGACCCTCACGCTTGACTTTAGATAACCACTCCAAGCATGTACAGCAATTGCCCCATCATCATCTCATTGTCTTTTCTTTGGCCTCATTCGATTTCTTTAATGGAGATGATAATATTTCTTTGGTCCAGCTCAATCCTCCACCCACGTGGATATGTGTATTGAATAATGATGCCAATGGCCAAGTTGTTTCGGTCACCTATCTTCTAGTGCCACATGTGATTGGTCAAACCATAATTATTAAACACCAAAGGGATGATCCTTCACGGTGGAGGCAGCTTGACGTATGAGCCTTCTCATGTTTGTTTATTTTTCTGCTGTCTCGTTAATTATTACCGTTTTTGGTCCATTTCACTCCGAATCTACACAGTATAATATTCATACGTAAGTCTAGCATATTCGAAGCAATATTGAAAAATAACAAACAGCAGTGCGCTTTTACGAGGTACAAAGTCTAAGTAAAATTGTAACTTATCACATCATACATTTTCTGAAAGGCACGACTGTCAGAGGAGCCGTCTTTTCCTGATTTATTACCTCATATTTCAGATATATGTCCAGTCGTGTCAGAAAATGTCAGAGATATGTCTAGTCGTGACAGAAAAATGTCAGAAAATGTCTCTTACATTTTTAACATCAAACATCTTCCGAAAGGCTTATTTTTTGACGAAATATCCCCAAGTCATGTTACCGAACTCTTAATTAATTTATATGGTACCTATTTGCGAAACGATACTGTACGCTCTATTGTATGTTTATAGTACTTTATTGTCATATATTACAGTACTTTATTGGCATATATTGCAGTACCTTGTTGGCATATATTACTTTACCTTTTTATAACCCTATTGTGTATATTGTAGTACCTTGTTGTCATATATTACAATATCTTGTCGGCTTATGTTACAATACTTTGTTGGCATATATGTCCCAGTAACTTGTTCACATATATTACACTATCTTGTTGGTATAAATTACGGTACCTTGTTGGCATATGTTGCAGTACCTTGTCGGAACATATTACAGTACCTTGTTGGCATAAATTACGGTACCTTGTTGGCATATATTGCAGTACCTTGCCGACATTTATTACAACACCTTGTTGGCATATATTGCAGCACCCTGTTGGCATATATTGCAGTACCTTATTGGCATATATTACAGTACCTTGTTGGCATATATAACGGTGCAAAATTGGCATATATTACAATACCATGTTGATATATATTACAATACCAAATTGACATAAATTACAATACCTTTTTATAACCCTATTGTGTATATTACAGTACCATGTTGACGTTGGCATGTATTACAATACTTAGTTGGCATATATGCCTCAATACCTTATTGGCACATATTACAGTACCTTGTTTGTATATATTAATGTACCTTGTTGGGATATATTACGGTACCTTGTTAGCATATATTACAGTACCTTGTTGGCATATATTACAGTATTGGCATCATTTGGACATAAAGAATGAGCACATCCTATTGACGCATTTGGACAAAAGAATGACCATCTGGCATCATTTTGACAAAAGAATATGCCATTACCATACAAAAGAGCAACAAAAAAGGTTGTTGGGACAAAAGCAGTAACAAAATACATGGAAAATACAGACGCTACGTGGATACGACTTCTCTACATGGCATATAAACAACTGGTACATATGGAACACATCTCTATTTTCTTTCAATGTTGAGTACAAACTTTCGTACGGGATTTGATACTTTATTGAGTCATACCGAGAATTGATATCCGACCACATTCTTTGGAGGGATACATATTATATCGATAACCGTCATCGCTTTATTGATCAATAGTAAGAATGACTCCCTTTTATACTCACACAACGCAAGTAACATCCTGCCACCAAGCGAACTTGTAGACGGCATAGTTTCAGATAATATGGCAATCTGCATAAATGGTACGTCTGCATAGTTTACAAGGTACTACGTACGAGGACATCTTGGTACCGTATAGACACTTATAATGGTACGTAATAAACATAACAAATGGTACGTAATAACAGTTACATAAAGAATCCAAAATCCCGATGGATTAGCCTCAAACCGACATCACACCCGTACATCGAGCTCTTAGATCGCATTCAGCTCCCGGATTTGGTCTCAAGCTTGACCACACGAGTACAATTGATTAACCAAACCCAAAGCAAAATAAAATCTTATCTGAAAAAATCGAGACCCTAAACCGAGACCCCAACGTGGAATAGGCTCGCCGCTCGTCGTCCGACGCCACCACAAGCAAAAGACGGTCGTCAATTGCAGAGATGGAGCTCGAAATTTCGTCAATTGCCAGAGGCGCCCGAGTGGGAAACAAATTCGATGTATTTTGTTGTGGGTTTCATTGTGATTTCATGTTGAGAAGAAGAAACTATAAAGAAACTCTCATTTGATGTGGATTTCATGGTGAATATCAAAGTTTATGAGAGAGAAGATGATGGTGGTGAAGACGAGAACGATGAAGAGAACAAAAAATAATATAAAATCATAACGTAAGGGGTATATTCGTCTTTTCAGTTGAATGGGTACCTTAGAGTAATTTTTTTTCAACTAGGTACTTTAGGATAAAAAATATCTGACATGGGACTGATCTATAAGTTTTTTATACTAAAGGATATTTAAGTGTTGATCTCTCTATTTTAGAAGTGTCCATAAGTATTTAGTCTAACTCTTTTTATTTCTTTCTATTGTATTATTTTTTGTTGTAGGTTGTAATAGTCCAAGTTAGGGCCCAATGGGTTTAATACCCAATTCAAGGTATTAAACCCTAAACCCACACTTTGCAATGCTTTCCATTGTGAATACACACGCACGTCAAACTCTCTAAGCCTCCAATCTACCATTCACCATCTCTATTATGGCTTTATCTTTTGCAAGTATTCAAGTGTTCTTGGATAATCTAGAACTTACAAGTGCTATCAGAGCAAGCGTGTGGGTGAGAAAACTGCATTACAAACAAGGTTGAATCGATTTTGAGCTTTTTTTTTCAGATTCCTGAGCTTTCGAAAATAGAACAAATACCCACTTCAGGCTGTTTTCGTTAGATTTCTTGGGTCATTCAAGCTTACACATAGTTGTTCTATCAGTTCTGATAATTACCCAGGTTGTTTCTGTTGATGTGAGATTTTTCTGGAAAGCTTCGTTCGCGAGACAAGAACTGCTCGCTGTTCTAAGTTCGCGAACTACATCTTACTAGGTTTGTTTCACGGGCTGGAAAGTTGTTTTTGCGAATCCCTGTTTTCACAAGTCAGTTTCGTGAATCAAGTTCCCACTTTCAGTTTTGCAAATCAGGTTCATAGGTCATCAAGTTTTGCGGTTCAGCTAGAGTTTCGCGATTTGAAAGTTCATGGGCCCTTAGAAAGTCAAAGATCAAAATGAACACTCAATTTTGTGAATCACATTTCACGAGTCAAGACTGCCATGAGTTCCAAGAATCAGTGTTAAGGAGAAGAGTTCCGCGAATCAGTGAGAAGAAGCAGAGTTTCAAATCCATATTTGTTCGCGAACCCAGACACCCAGTCTATTTCGCGAATTGAATCCCATGGTGTCGGCTCGAGTCCTGAACGGCTTTGTCCAAGTGTAATTTCAAAACCCTCATCAAAAGTTACATTGACACTTTCGATGATCATCCTCCTCTCACGGAGATATACCCTGTAGGCCTTAGATTGCGCAAAGTAGCCCACAAAAATTCAGTAGCCGTTAGGTCTAGCTTCGATTTGTCTTCTCGATCATCGGCTACAAAGCACTTGCACCCAAAAATCCTAAGGTGGGCGATATTGGGTAATCTTTTGTTCATCAGCTCATAAGGCGTCTTTCCAAATCTGGGATGGATGTTTCCGATTTTGCGTGTAGCACGCAGTGTTCATCGCTTCTGCCCAAAGAAAATAAGGTATGATGATTGTATTAGCATTGTTCAGGCAGCTTCAACAAGCGTCCACTTCCGTCTTTTACGACCCCATTCTATTGAGGAGTGTCGATAGCGAAGAATTGTTGAGTAATTCCTAGTGGTTCGTACAACTCGCTAAGCTGTTGATTCTTGAATTTCGTCCATTGTTAGACCGAATTACTTTAACATTGAGCTGTAGTAAGTTTTGCGTGGTCCTAACTAGATTTGGGACATGTTCGACTATTTCTGATTTTGTCCTCAAGAAGCGGACCTAGGTGTATCGTGAGTAGTCGTCTACGATAACCAGCATATATCTCTTTCCACTAATGTTATTCGTCTGCATTGGGCCACACAGTGCGACATGTAGCAGCTCTAGTGGATGCTGAGTTGATGCTGTGTGTTTTGTAGAGTGAGATGCCATTTTCATTTTGCCTCTCTCACAAGTTGCTATTCGTTTGACAGTTTGTTGAGAGTTTTGCAAGAGGTGGGATAGCCGTTGGTGGCATAGATTTTTTTGTATGAAGTTGCTTTGGACATCAGGCAGATGGTTCTTTTTGGCCTGACTTTCCTAATGACGATGGTGTAAAGATTAGTTTTGAGAGTTCCCATAAAGAGTTCTTCACCATCGCTATTGAGTATTTTGCACGTCCTCTTTAGAAACAGTACCTGGAGTCCTATGTCACTGAATTTTGTCCTATTAAGAGGTAATGTGTCAGACCTTCAACGTTAGAGACTTCCTTGACTGTGAGTCGATTGCATATTAGATCTCCATAACCAAGAATACTAGCTCCACTGCTGTTCCCAAAGCGTACTAATCCACCCGACCTCTCAACGTACTTGCTCAACAGCTCTTTCTTCCCGGTCATGTGTGTGGAGCACCCTGAATCTAAATACCACACATGCAAAGCCTGCAAAATCAAACTAGATGATTTTTGGTACCCATTTGAAAATGACCGACCTCTGTTGTGCTTGTTAGTCCGAATAGACTCTCATCTAGCCTAGAATTAGCATTGTCAGTTATTAGGCTTAGGTTCTCTAATCATTTCTATGGTTTGGATTAAGGTTTCCTCGGCCTTAAGCATTGGAACTCATTGTTGTAATATTGGTAGAAACTCGGGTTGAGTCCTTTCTTGTTTTGCAGGTTCCTTGGTAAACTTTGTCTTTGATCGTTTCCTTTTCTTTGAAAGTGTGGTTTTTTAAATTGTTTTGGGAGTTTGTTTGTAGAAATGATCATGCTTGGGAAAGTGATTGTTGAAATGTAAATATAAGTTTTTCGATACATGAGATAGAAAAGAAATAAAAAAAAAGGTTTTGAAGGAAAACATTCAATAAAAAAAGTCTCCTTAAAATCACGGGTCTCCTTTAAAAGATCTTCCTTTCGAATCCAGACTTCTCCTTTCTATGGTCCTTCTGTGGGTCCTGTGAATTTCAAAGTATGAGTATGAGAAATTTTATCATGTGAAACCGAAATATATGCAGGTGAATTTAATTTTATTTGATCTCTAAGTGTGGAGATTTTCCTCGAGAAGTATCTGCCTTTCAATATCAAAGGACTTTCTCTCTCTTTCGAGAGTGGAATGTAGATCCCTGATTTTCTGTGTGCATTCAGGCATATACCCTGCTGCATGCGTAGTCATCGGTATCTCACTCGTTGATTCTTCTGAGGTATCTCATTCGCAGGACGAGGAATATCTTATTCAAATTCAGTTATTGGAAGAGACTTTCTTTCTTTATAGCTATCATTCAACTTTGTGCATTTAATTGACATTTCAGCTTATTACGTATGTGTGTGTCATCCTCCCCTTGTAAGTTTAGATTCACTGACAAAAGGCATGAGGTTTGACAAACAACCTACCTGCATGTATTTAAGATCATATAGTAGAGGTGCATGATCGAGCGGATCGAGTAATAAAATAAAACGAACACTAACAAAATATCCTACGCTCAACAGGCAAGTGTACCTATCGAAATAGTATAGATGTAGCAAGTATTCGAGTATCGAATCCCAAGAGAACTATATACCTTAGAAAAACACTTTCGATTAAATATCCTAGTACGAATGCTTGATTGTTGAAACGGTAAATAACAACACTTAGAAAATACAACTTAATAAGGTAGTACGGAGAAGAAAACCTCTATGGAAACAAACGTATTTGAGACTTCGAATCCCCCTAGCTCGACCAAGACAAATATCAAGTGTACGTAAGCAACGCTATCATTAGACCGTGGAGATTCCTATTACATGCATACGAGTTATATAGCTGACGAAACTGCGCCTTACCATACAATGATCGCAAGCAACTTATCAACGAATTAAATAGCCGGGCAAGCTTCCCTAACTAGATAACCGAAGATTGCATTAAAAACACGATGAATCCCGCTATTAGATTTGACTCTAATCCGGCGGGGTAGTCCAACCTATCTCTAGTGATGGGTTTATTCCGCTCGTTTACGAGTGGTTTAATCGTCCGCCCCTCTCTCGAGCGTAGCGTACGTTTCCCGGACTATGTTAACTTAATCGCATAGACATGATTGAGCTAACTAGACAATTTCGAATTCCCCATCGGGAATAATACAGAGTTAAACAAGAAAAGAACAAACAACCTAAGGAACTCATCCGTGTTCTACCTCCCAAGCTTTCCTACAAACTCATTCAACAATTCTAAGATTTTTTTACGGGTTACATTGCCATTTTCTTACCAAAAAGCCGTTCAACGGTTTTCGATTTCATTTTCAAATTTAGGTCCACAGGCTGTCCTACGTTATGCAAGGCCATTACATCACTAAATTCCTATGGGGAGAATACCACATTCGTATTCTCCCCCAACCTAAACGTGTTCGCCTCTACACTATAACGCTATCAATGCCATGATTCGAGCAAACGAATGTGACATCTTAGGCATATCTAAAAAAAATGAAACGGGGACCTTCTTATAGCTTCTTTTTGAATGGCACCTGAAAGACAGCTCAAATCCCTTCCGCGGAGGCATTTCTGCAAAAAAAGCAAAACTGTTAACAAGCAGTACCATTTTATTCACACAAGGGGTACCAATTTGGCCAAACAGAGGGTACCAAATGCAGTGAAAATGTAGTACCAAAAAAAATTGACCCCATTTTTGAAAAACCCAATGTTAACAAGCAGTACTATTTTGTTCACACAAGTGGTACCAATTTACCCTAACAGAGGGTACCAAATGCAGTGATAATGTAGTACCAAAAAAAATTGACACCATTTTCGAAAAACCCACTGATAACAAGCAGTACCATTTTATTCACACAAGGAGTATCAGTTTTCCAAGACAGAGGGTACCAAATTCAGTCATAATGTAGTACCAAAACAGATTGACCCCATTCAAGGTAACCACTAACAAGTAGTACCATTTTATTTACAAAAGGGGTACCAATTTGGCCAAACAGAGGGTACCAAATTCAGTGATAATGTAGTACCAAAAAAAATTGACCCCATTTTCGAAAAACCCACTGTTAACAAGCAGTACTATTTTGTTCACACAAGGGGTACCAATTTACCCTAACAGAGGGTACCAAATGCATGGATAATGTAGTACCAAAACAAATTGACACCAGTCGATAAAACCAATGTTAACAAGCAGTACCATTTTACTCACATAAGGGGTATCAATTTGCCTAAACAGAGAGTACCTAATGCAATGATAATGTAGTACCAAAAAAATTGACCCCATTCGAACACTTTTGCCAAGTAGTACCATTTTATTCACACAAGGGGTACTAATATGCCAAAACAGAGGGTACCAAATGGAGTTACAATGTAGTACCACAACAAAGGGACCCCACTCGAAAAAACAAAAATCGACCCATTCCAAAAAAATCCCAAATCAAGCATCCACGACGAAATGCACGCACAAAAAAACCGTAATCGACCAACAAATCACGCACATTCCAAAAACACGCACAAAAAACCCTAGTTGTGACGAAATGCGACCACTTTACGGTAATACTGTGAAAGACTTACCAATCGATTTCAGAAGGGAATACAACGACGAACGACTGGAGTGACGACGTAGAATCTGAAGCCAAAAACACCCGGGTCGATTTCTGCCAAGGAATCGCGCGATTTGGTTTGGGGCTGTGCGGTTTTTTCTTTTTTTTTTTATGAGCGATCGTGAAATAAGAAACAAGGTAAGAGATGTAAAAAACCAGTTCTAGTAGGGGTAAATCCGTCAGTTAGGCACCTATCAGTAAAATAAAATTCAACTAGGGACCTAGGTTAATAATTACACTGACTAGGGACTGATCTGTCTAATTTTTTTGATGCAGGTATTTAAGTGTTGAATCCCCGAATATTAATTAACTAAAAATAATAATTATTATTGTCGGTGGTTTCTTTTTAAATTTCTAGCAGATACGGATCATTTGACGGTTTAAAAAATAAGCTCCAACCTTAAGAGAGTATAGATTGTGTGGACGTGGAGAGTACAATTTCATTATTCGTGATGTATAGTGAATGATATTAATTACAGATTATTATTACTGTTATAAACACCTTTTTAATAACTAATGGGCATTTGGTCTAGTGGTATGATTCTCGCTTAGGGTGCGAGAGGTCCCGAGTTCAATTCTCGGAATGCCCCATTTTTCATATTTGGACTGAGTAACTTTTTATTGGGCCAAATCTCTTTACAAGGCCCAATATTATATTGGGCTTTTTAAACTATGATCTTTTCTTTTTATATCTTTATTTCATTCAATACCTTAAAACACTTGGAAACTCAGATTTCTCCTTCTTACTAAAAAAAAAAAAACTCGAGTAAGAAAAAGGTTTAACAAATGTAGTATGACTCTACGTCATCATAAAGAAGGCGAAAATTTCTCCTTGAGACGATTTATAAGCTTGAAAGTCTCTTCGGCTTCCACTTGACGAGTAAGATCTGATTGCGAGGTTCTGTCTGGGTGATAAGTTAGAAGCGCGCGCTTATAAGCCGTTTGAACCTGAGAATAAAAAAAAAAAATTCGAATTTTATCGTTCTTGTAATAAATCTGAAATCGAATAAAAAAACTCTGTAATAATGAGACAGCCGAGAAAATAATTCTCTTACCGCTTGGGGCGATGGGTTAGGCCATCCGTTTATATTGATTCCCAGCGAATGCAAAAGCGTGGCTAAATTCTGGCAATTGAGTTCTAAATTCTTGATTTTTCCCCTGACCTTGCTTTGAATTGCTGCTTTCAGATTCATATTTTCTTCGTCCTAAAATTAAAACACGGGAATCTTCGTTGAAATATATGTAAACCGAAATATCGAGCAGACTGAACTGATAGATTGATTGATTCTAATGAAACTTACAGAAGGGTTCCAATTATTGTTATACCTTCTTTTGGGTATTTCGAACTTCCTCGACGCGTTCTTTTTGCCTTCTCTCCATATCCAACAATCGCAAGCTCTCAGCTTTTCTCCTCTTCAGCAAACGTCGTTCACGTCTTGCTTCTTCAGCCTACAACCAGAAAAAGAAAAATGGAAAAAAAAAATAGAATTTAGATGCAGGAATGTTGAAGGAAAGAATCAGCCATTAGCATCAACTCATGTTAATAGCTTGTATCCACATTTCTGCATAGAAGAAACTCTTACAACTACTAAAGCGCAAATAAGATATGTGCTTTTGTTAGGT
The DNA here is from genome assembly GCA_027422505.1 of Craterostigma plantagineum. Classification (NCBI taxonomy): domain Eukaryota; kingdom Viridiplantae; phylum Streptophyta; class Magnoliopsida; order Lamiales; family Linderniaceae; genus Craterostigma; species Craterostigma plantagineum. The sequence goes on from JAPQWV010000012.1 coordinate 22,311,558, forward strand.
AAATCAAACCAAGACAGCAATGAAGGGACAGAAGTTCTTGATTAAACGTTAATCAGACCAAAGAACTAAAAACCCATGTCAGATTGCAGTTTTATGTTGTGATTTCTTGACGAAATTGGGTGCTTGTGCAGCTAATTCGATGAAAAAACAATGCTACAAACCTGGATTTCTAGTGCTTGTCGACGTGAAGCCCACTCCTCTTCTAATGCCCTTTTATACTCATCAGTCTCCTTAAGTTTTTCGCGCTCACTAATTACACATTCTTCTGTACACGATAGGCTGGTTTCCTTATCATACCCCAAAGCCAGAGTATTGATTGAAGAAGATAATCCAAGTGTTGAATCTTCACCCACGTTTTTTTCAACACCACTCGTTTTCTGCTCCTCTCCTTCAAAATTCTCCATTTCCCTAACATTACACTCCTCAAAAAACTCAGATTCAAACATATTCTGACGCATGTTTATGGTAGTCTCGTCCTCAGCAAATTCACCGTTAGAGGAACTATGATGCAAATCGGGACAGGGCTCTACTTCAGGAGATGTTTGACGGAATTCAGGTATGGGATGATCGAAGTTTTCAAAAGGCGACTTAGATGAATATTGGTTTTCTCCTCTTTCCTCAAAATGATCTCTCCAATTTCCAGGCTGAAAATCCAACGGATCCTCGTCAATATCAAACACAAACTGAGAAGCGTTAGCTTCAGCACCCATATTATGATGTATGTCATAAAAACGATCCTCATTAAAAGCTCCCCAGGTACTATTATCATTAACCCTAGTGCTAGAAGTTCCACAACACTTACTCGCTCTCTTGGAAAAAGCTCTCTCCCATACCTCCTTTAATTCACCAGAAGAATCTTCCACTATTTCACAGTCAACACCTTCATCATCATCATCATCATCATCGAATGACTCAGCCTCAGATTCAACGTTCAGACCATAAGTGTTACTTGCAGAACCTTTGCCAGAGTAAGTACGCTTGCACTTCGATAGTCTGACGGGATTCATCTTCTCGGGAGTAAATCCACGTTCTTCCTCAGAATCAGAAGCTGATCTCTTACGAGATTGACTGCTAGAAGTGCCAACAAAGGTGGAACGTCCATTTTTACCACCTTCAAGGGCATCATCATCACCGCCAACATCCTCGTCATCATCATCATCATCATCGATGCATATTACATTCTCAAATGACCAGCCATTGTCTTCTTTGAGATTCTTTGAACGCTTATTTTTTCTGGGCACTGAGTCGGGAACATCGATTATTACTACATTATCAGAACTTTCGGGATCGACATCTATCAGAATAATATGATCCCTATCCTCAAAGTTTTCAAACCCTCCGAATGTTTTTCTTCCAGAACATGGTCGGGGATGAGAAGGATTGCCTGCTACACCGCTCATTATACTGCACAAAAATAAAGAAAGACAAAAGCTAAAGAGAGCCCACCATGATTATGCAACTAACTAATGTCTAGACTATTAGAACAAAAAGTTTCAGTATGGCCATACTACCAACAAACTAATTGCTAATAGCCATTACAGTTGTATGATAGAAAGAACCATACAACTGCTTCTTTATCAGAAGATTAGCGGTCAAAAAGCAGGCCAAGTAAAGAAAATTAGCATTCTAACATAAAATCTCTTGTTCCCCTAACATAAGTCTTTTCTTCAAGCCAGTTTCCCACAAATCAACGATTCATTTAGCTACACAAACCTAACGCAGAAACCACAACACATCACGCTCATTTCATTCATTAACGTACCAATATCAAATCAATCACAAACTCATAGTGCAAATGAAAGCAAACCCCATAAAGACAGCTAAAACTCCAGTTACTCCTCAACGAAGAACACGCAACACACAATCGAATAAAGGCGGGGCTTACAACAATTAAAACCCCTGATTTCACAAACCCTATTCGAGAACGCAATCAACTTACCTCCTGCAGATATGATTTGCGAGGCTCGCACGCTTACGCAGAGTGACATGTGACGAATCGATCAGGAACGTAAAAGGGGAATCCTTGGATGGGGAAGGTAATCGACGATTATATCTGTCGACGACGAAGTCACAGGGGTAAATCTGGAAATGCAACTACCATCCTCTGACGTTTTATTTTTTATTTTCCTTTTTGCGAAATTTTAAGCTTCATTTATCTCCCTTACCGTTGTAACATAATAAGTACACAACACAAACTTATAATATATATCAGCTATGCTTATGCTTATGGCATAGTTCAATTATAAATAATTAAACTTGATATTTTCCAAGGTGGAATAGTTTTTAAAAAACTTTGACTTGTCATTCCGTTGGTCAAGTATATATATGCATGTGGTTTGAATCCCTCAATTATCAGTTGATGTTAGAGAAAAATTTCACAAGCTAAATGGATTGAGCTTGTGATGAAATTGGACCTCGAAAAATCTCTACACATTTAAATTTAGTATTGTTCGAATCTGACCCTCGTGGTCGACTATGTGACTATCATCAACTTTCAATGGAATTAGTCCTAATTGATTTCACTATATATGTCTGTTATTATTTCTTCTCAATAAATAGATCATGCTTATTCAACTCTTGTAGTGGTTCATTTTCATTATGGTTTTTTGAAGCTGAACTCGGTCGAAATGCGATGAGAACTTACGGTTACTATGAAAATCTTGATATAGATTTTAGTGTTGATCTCAAGAACGCGGGTTTAACGTGGTTCAGATTCTTATGAGAATTCTACATCCACGACTCAACAGAGTGTATTTTATTGATACTGTGTGTGAAATTACAGAGAAAAAATGAAAAAGATGACTTAAAAATGAATACAAAGCCATATTCACTATTTAACAAATAAAGCCTGCGCTAAACCAAAAAATTGTTATAACTGATCAACCTTCAACCTTCATAGTAGAAGTCGTCGCTCGCAAATGCAATTTAATAAGTTGGGCCTTTAATAAGGAGAAACACGATTTCTGACTGGTTCCACGTTTCTTCCATTTCCTTCGAACTGAGTTGCTTGGTACAGCTTCCTTTGCTGTAATTCTTCCATGTGATCTTGCAAGACTGGTTTTCGATCATGTTTCAATACCCCCGCAAGATGGATGGTATAAGTTCGTTACATTCATCTTGACCAGGAAATGCTGTAATAAATGACCAGTGAGGGGCTTAGTAAACAGATCAGCTAACTGATATTTTGTTCTGACTGGTAGCAGTTTCATGTGGCCTTTAGTTACGTGGTCTTGAACAAAGTGACAATCAATTTCGATATGCTTCGACTGTTCATGGAACCTGGGATTAGAAGCTAACTTCAGAGCTGATAGGTTGTCACAATAGATAACTGGAGGTTGATTCAACTTAATTCCAAGCTCACCTAAAAGAGTTCTAAGCTAGAGAAGCTCAGCTGCAGTTGATCCCAATGCCCTATATTCAGCCTCAGTGGAAGATCGTGAAGCAGTTGCCTGCCGTGTTGCTTTCTATGTCAGCAGAGAATCACCAAGAAAAGAACAGTAACTTGTTACTGATTTCCTTATATCAGTACACGTGCCCTAATCTGCATCAGAAAAACCTTTCAGCTGTAAGTTTGGAGAAGAACTCAAAAAGATCCCCTGCCCAGGAGAAGCCTTGAGGTATCTTAACAGATGATGTGCATAGCTTATGCATGTGACCTGTTCTCGGGGCTGAAATTAATTAGCTGAGCTTATGCATAGCACATGTGATATCTGGCCTGGTAAAGGTCAAGTAAAGAAATCTACCAACCAACCTTCTATACTTGAATGTGTCTGCCAGGAATTCCCCATCTGTCATTGTCAGTTTACCAAATGGATTCATAGGAGTTGACAGGGGCTTTGATCCCAGATAACTTGTATCCTCAAGGAGCTGAAGTGAATAATGCCTTTGAGTAATGTACAACCCAGCCTGGCTTGGAGCTACTTCAACTCCCAAGAAAAACTTCAGTGCTCCTAAGTCTTTGATTTTAAAGCAGTCCTTCAGAAAGGTCTTCACTTCCTCAATTTCCTTGCTTGACGGTCCGGCCAAAATGATGTCATCTACATAGACAAGCAGTACCACTAAAGCATCACAGTGGCCTTTAATGAATAATCTGCTTGAGTATCGGAGAATCCAAAGGTCTTAACAGCCTAAGTAAACTTCTATTCCATTGCCTGGAAGCTTGTTTGAGCCCATAAATAGATTTGTGCAGTCTACAAACCATTTTACTTGGTCCCTTTCTGTCACAATCCTTGTAGTCCCTGGGGTAGGTCCATATGGACTTCTTCCATTAATTCTTGTCGATCGAAGGGCAACGTTGAGACCACAATTCAATGGTCTTTAAGTGTATGCAAATTTCTCTCAGTGATTCGAGCTATTGGAAGCTCAATAAGCTCGACAATGCACTCGAAACACACACACACTTAACAGATTATTTAACGTGGTTTGGCTATGTTTAGCCTACGTCCACGGATTAACCGAGCTTCGCCTTGTATTACTCACAACACAAAAAATACAGACCTCACAGCTCTCTACAACTTTTGTTTTTTGATCCCTCAGAGATACTCACTCTACAAGACGCTACGACACAAAGATGATGAATTACACCTGAAACTCGAACTTATATAAGCTAAATTTTCTAAGTGTCGAATGATTCCATCCTTAGATTTAATCTTGATCGGACGTCCCACATGCAGCCACGTCGCACATGCTTTAAGCGTGACCCAACGTAAATCGCGTGACACTTTTATAAGTGATTTCCCGCGTTCGTCCTCAGCCGTTCGATCTCGATCCGATGTTCCTGATTACTTGTTCGATTAATTAGACCAAACAGCATCCTGCCCATCCATCAGCTTCGCGAGCCATCCGAATCCAACTTCACGTTTGCCCGAATCTGCTCAAACATGCACGCAATCCTCGCCTGAAAACATACCAGAAACCAACCATCATCTTCTTCCCTTTATCTGAGTATCTCAAATCTGAGCTTCGATCTCCCATCAAAGCTCCACCTCAAGTAATACTTCTTTGCTCGGTTGATCAACCAGCTCCCTCAGGAGCTGCGTGCCACAATTGAGAACTTCCCAACTCCAAGTAGGATTGAAATTTTCCACTTGGAGTTATCTCGGCCATTTGAGCTCATGATATTCATTTCTTCTGAGAATCCCTTGGTTCTAGTTCCTTTAGCTGCTTTCCTAGCTTTCCTTGAGCTAGCCAGCATCTTCTCCATTGCCTCATCCGCGTGGAGACCGCATCAGCACCTATAGAACCAACATCAGAATAAACAGAATCAGTTTCATTTTGCATTTCAGAGCAAGTTTCACTCGAGATTTTTCTCTTATCCTCAGCTTCTTCTAAGCTCTCCTCCACCTCAGATGTCACCCTCTCATGTGTCTTTGAGGTGCGTTCGCCATATGGAGTAAACAGCTCCACCTCAGACTCAGAATCTCCACCAACAGAGCCGAGTCTGTCACAGCTTTCAGCAGTTTTTTGGTTTTCTGCTTCAACCTTCAGTTTTGGTCCGTCTGCTTCTCCCTCATCATGAGTATCCTGTTGTCGCGTTTGCACACCATTCTCACCACCACACTTCCTAGCTTCGGAATGTATGCCACTCACCACAGAACACCCATCGAGCACGTAGATACCATGCTTCAAACTTTCTGTTAGCACCAGCGTTCCCTGTTTCAGCACCTTTGCTTTTCCAGTTGCTAGTTGGGTGTTGTAGCCCCTTTTGTCCAAAGCTCCAATGGACATTAAGTTTCTCCTTAACTCAGGGACATACCTAACATCTGTTAGAAGTCCCACAGCTCCATTAGCCAGCCTCATTTGGACAGAACCGCATCCAATCACCTCACAGCTTTTTCATTCCCAAGCTGAACAGATTTGCCCTTCAACTCCTTGTAATCTTGCAACTAGGCCTTGTTGAAGGTGATGTGTGTGCTAGAGCCTGAATCTAGTATCCACTCTTCACTCTCATTACCCCTAGAGACTGTCTGACACGCTCAAATACTAGCAAGTGTACTAGGTCGTGCAAGTAGTAAAACGGACAAAGTCCGAGTATCGATCCACGAAGATAACTTGATTAATTCAAAGATATTAAACCTAATTGTAATTTAGACTAAGAGAATTTTTTTTTTATAGTTTTGATGATTTAATTAAAAGAGATAAAGCGCAAATAATAAAATAGACGCAAATAAAATCAATGAGATAAAACAATTGACGGCGAACGTGATCAAGGCACATACTCTGCACGGATTAATCCTACGTATTCATGCAATCAATATTTATTTAATCAATATAAACTAGTCAAGGTAGAAATTCCTAATATACGCGCTACCCGTTATTCACGTAACTAGCGACCCTATGCGATAATGACCAATCTCTATATTTCTATAAGATTGCAATCACTTCACACGCCTTCCGCTTTATGAATTTCCCCGAGTTTAGACGCTTTCGGCGCCTAAGGTCTCGAAAACCACAAGTACGAAACCGAATTCCATCTCTGGTCGGTTTTACGTCGTGGTGTCCTATATTTATTATTCTAACCGGTCTAATCACTTTTTCAGTCTCATAAACCAATCAAAATCATGCACATGGTGATCAAGCATACGCAAGCATTAAACTCAAATATAGAACGCGTAACTAAATTCATACGATTAAATAAAATACGAATAGCGTTACTACGAATTCATAATCCGGCCTAATACGGCCTCAATCACAAGAAAACTTAAGCTAGCATATTAATAAAATAAAAGCACAAAATATTCAAAGATATAATAGAGAGATATAAAGCTTCGCTTATCACGGAAGGAACGCCTCGCAAGCGTTGATCGTCTCCTTTGTCGCAGCTCCTTTTAATTTCAGCCGTGAGGTTCTCGTATTATTTTTCTTCTTTGCTGTCAAGGCTCGTATATGATTCGCTGCCTTCAAGAACTGTCCGATGCCCTCAAAGCTTCTCCCTTAAATAGAAGAATAATCACCGACTAAAGGTGATTAATTTAAGTAATCGAATCTTCACACGTAAGGATCATATTTGACTTTCTCTTCCCTTTGTATATGCGCATATCTTGGTGGAGTTTTTGAATATTCTTCTTTGTCCAAGCATAAATCGTTGTGGGCTTAAGTTAATCCATATGCTTAAATTAAACTAAAAGCCCACAATTCAATTCTTGTGATGGTTTATTGCCCAATTGCCATAAACGTGCTTATGATGGCCCGACTTTGGTTCTTTTTCCTCGATATCTGTCAATCAATAAATATGCACGTAGCGGTAGGATATTCAATTTTATTCGAATAAATAACGGCCAAAAATACGCTTTTCGAGGTACAAAAATAGCGTAAAATCATAACATATCAACAACCCCCAAACTAGCTTCGATCGTCCTCGATCATAAAAGCGGAATAAAACCAAATCAAGTTAGGATTTTAAAATATCAATCAATGAAATTCTCCTGTTTCATCTCAGAAAACGTAAAATCATATAAGGTCAAGATAATCATCGACTAATGAACGATCTAGTCAAGACACGAGGCATGAAGTAATAGGTAGCAATCTTATCATAGCATGAGAGACATTTCTAGAATTATACCACGTATCAATCCACAACTCTCACAAGGATCGCTCAAGTCGCTCGGGGTGTTTTCAAAGGGATCTGTATAAAAACGCTCAATTCACGACATGAAAAGAATTTACTCTATGCTTGCAAATATATCATATCATAGACACAAAGTAGAAGTCATGCACGAATCAAAGGGTCTTTCATCAAGGGTTGTAATGGGGCTCGGGTTTTGAAAGGTGCGTCATATAGGAAAGTGAACTAAAATATCAAACGTGTCAATCATCGAATCGCTCTTCTGACCACTTATTTCGCTCTTCCAACGCTGTGCCTACTTTTCACTCGACTCGTCCTTTTTTCCTTTTCTAGCTCTTCTCGCTCATTTTTCTTTTTTTTTTCGCTTTTTTTTCTCTCTCTTTTTTTTTCTTTTTTTTTTTCGAACCAGCCCCTCCTATCTTTTTTTGTACGTCTCATTTGAAGGGAGAGGTTTCTAGTCCGCTGCAATATTACGACGAGAGATCTATATCATAGGACGAGTTCATAACTAACATGCATCGACGATTAGCTCCTTCTCAACCAACAAGCCACTATTCACGATATCGATAAATTAACACTTTGATACGGGTCGTATAGGCTAAATTTGAGGCAATTAGGCTAAATATCTGGGCTCCAAATAAACAAATAAGTCAAATAAGGCTCAAAGGGGCTCACTAAGTGGTAAATACATAAGGTAGGGAAATATTTAGGCCAATGACTCATTCCTAGTGCCCTTCTCATTTTCGCACACAAAAATCCACATAGTACCCATTGACATGCATAACAAAGCAAGTTCGAAAATATTCAGTCCATGTGTGTCACACAAGAATAAACACCGAGCATAATGAGTTGCTCTGGATTAATCTCTGAAGGCTCAAAAACTCACATATATAACTGAGTTGGTGCTTCATGATACGCAATACTCTCCTAAAGCAGTCAATATAGCCAAATAATCATGCTAATATCACGACAATGCAACATGTAAGACTATCTCACTCATAATCGAATCATATCACGACACGGTAAAATTTTAAAATTTTTCATCAGTGACAGGAGATTCCACAGATGACATTCAAATCGCAACCTTTATCAGTTATACCCACTAAAAGACCGAAGTGCATCGATACCTATATAAGCATATTAAATCTAGCATGTGTCACATCCCACCCCCAAACTAAATAGCACATTGTCCTCAATGTGTAAACTAAATGCAAAGACAGAGTAGAAGTAACACTGCCCTGAATTTTCCGTTGATCGATGTAGAAGACTTTGTTGATTCGCAGTAAGCAAGCAACCATCGCGAACGGGCAACCCCCAAACTAGTTATGAGCCTGCGAAACAAACATGACTAGGCACACCGTGAAAGCAAGTTTTATTAGACAAAAAATAAACAATACTTAGAATAATAGGACTAAATATAAAATATATGCATTGATAAAACTTGGGTTGCCTCCCAAGAAGCGCTGTTTTTAAAGTCGTTAGCTCGACTCTTGAGACGATCAGGGTGGCTTGGCGTCTAGGCTTGCTTTGGTGTTCTGGAGGTCCTTCAGCTCCCTGGTATTCTCTCCAGACGAGGTTTTCCTGAAAGGCACAGAACAACTAGAAGCAGAAAAATCAGAAATTATGGGTTCCACGAGATATACCGATGTTGTTTCGCCAATTTTTCCTTCGTCATACAGCTTTAGCCGTTGCCCGTTGACTTTGAGAGAGTCTTTTCCGTTGATAAGAATTTGTACGGCTCCAGATGGGAAGACTTTCTCGACTATATAAGGTCCGCACCATTTACTCTTTAATTTACCTGAAAATAGGCGTAGCCTTGAATTGAATAGAAGGACACGATCGTCGACTTTGAACTCCCTTTTAATGATTTTCTTGACATGCCACTTCTTTGTTCGCTCCTTATACAACTTAGCATTCTCATAAGCATTCTGGCGAAATTCCTCCATTTTGTTCAGCTGAAGCAACCTATTTTTACCTGCTTCAGAACAATCAAAGTTAAGTTTTTTAATAGCCCAATATGCACGATGTTCTAACTCAACAGGTAAATGACATGCTTTTCCATAGACTAGACGAAAAGGCGAAGTCCCTATAGGGGTTTTATATGCGGTGCGGTACGCCCATAGTGCGTCATCTAGCTTCAACGACCAATCTTTCCTTGAGGCGTTCACCGTCTTTTCCAATATCTACTTAAGCTCCCTGTTGGAAACCTCCACCTGTCCACTAGTCTGAGAATGATATGGGGTAGACACTTTATGCTTAACACCATACTTAGATAGCAAATTATCAAATAATTTATTACAAAAATGAGTACCCCCATCACTAATTATTGCCCGTGGTGTACCAAAACGACTAAATACATGCTTCTTAAGAAAACGAATGACAACCCGAGCATCATTAGTTCGACATGCTTCAGCTTCTACCCACTTAGACACATAATCGACCGCAACTAGAATATACTTATTAGAGCATGAAGTAGGAAAAGGACCCATAAAATCAATACCCCAAACATCAAATAACTCTACTTATAACATGACATTTAAAGGCATCTCATGTCTCCTAGATATAGTACCAGTACGCTGACAACGATCGCATGAAGCTACGTATGCATGGGCATCCTTAAAAAGAGTGGGCCAGAATAAACCTGATTGAAGTACCTTAAACGCTGTTTTCGTTGGTCCGTGGTGTCCACCCGTCAAACCAGAATGACAATGAAATAAAACGGAACTTACCTCATCGACGGGAATACATCGTCGGATTACCTGATCAGAGCAAATTTTATATAGGAATGGATCATCCCACAGGTAGTGTTTCGCATCAGAGAGAAATTTCTTCTTCTGATGAAAACTCAAGCCTGTGGGAATCTCACCTGTTGCAGCATAATTTGCAAAATCCGCGAACCAAGGCAATGATGTATCAATCAAAGCAAATAATTGTTCGTCAGGAAAATATTCATCAATAGGTAACTCCTTATCGTGCTCATGCGAGTTATCTAACCTAGATAAATGATCAGCTATCACATTCTCAACACCTTTTTTATCACGAATCTCTAAGTCATACTCTTGAAGTAGTAAAATCCAGCGAATCAACCTAGGCTTAGCATCTTTCTTAGCAAATAAGTATCTAAGTGCAGCATGATCAGTGTAGATGATTACCTTATTCAACACTAGATAGGAATGAAATTTATCTACTGCAAATACCACGGCTAGTAGCTCTTTCTCAGTAGTAGCATAATTCCTCTGTTCATCGTCCAGAGTTTTACTAGCGTAGTAAATGACCTGAAATACCTTATCCTTGCGTTGTCCTAAAACTGCACCTATCGCACCATCGCTAGCATCGCACATCAGTATAAATGAGAGTGTTCAGTCAGGTGCGACCATCACTGGGGCGGTGGTGAGTTTCTCTTTTAAGGTTCGAAAAGCCTGCAGACAATCATCAGTGAAGTTAAAAATAGCATCTTTAACAAGTAAATTAGATAATGGCTTAGCTATTTTTGAAAAATCCTTTATGAAGCGTCGGTAGAATCCTGCGTGTCCCAAGAAGCTTCGAACTCCCTTCACTGACGTGGGTGGTGGCAACTGCTCAATCGCGTCAACCTTGGCTCGATCCACTTCAATTCCTTTGTGCGATACCTTGTGCCCAAGAACTATACCTTCCTGTACCATAAAATGACACTTCTCCCAATTTAAGACAAGGTTAGTCTCTTCACATCGTGATAAAACGGATGCTAAATTATCAAGGCATGTATCAAACGTAGACCCAAATATAGAAAAATCATCCATGAATATCTCCATAAACTTCTCAACCATGTCATGAAAAATAGCAAGCATGCATATCTGAAAAGTAGCTGGTGCATTACATAATCCGAATGGCATACGTCTATATGCAAAAATACCATAAGGACAAGCAAACGTCGTCTTTTCCTGATCCTCAAGTGCTATGGAAATCTGATTATAACCCGAATAGCCATCTAGAAAGCAATAAAACTCATGTACAGCTAGTCTTTCTAACATTTGATCTATAAAGGGGAGGGGAAAATGATCTTTACGGGTGGCATCATTCAATTTCCTGTAATCTATGCATACACGCCACCCCGTAACAGTCCTCGTGGGAATCAACTCATTGGAAGCATTCTTTATAACAGTCATACCTCCCTTTTTAGGAACAACTTGGGTCGGACTAACCCATGCGCTATCAGAGATAGGGTAGATAATACATGCATCCAAAAGCTTAATTACCTCCTTTTTCACCACTTCTTGCATTGCTGGGTTTAGGCGTCTATGTGGTTGCGCGACCGGCTTGTAAGAATCTTCCATCAAAATCTTGTGCATGCAGATGGTCGGGCTTACTCCCTTGATGTCAGCAACCTTCCATGCGAATGCTCGTTTGTGTTCTCTGAGCACCCTCACTAGCTTTTCTTCCATTAGATCTGTCAAAGTGGAAGAAATAATCACGGGTAAAGTATCAAGAGCGCCAAGGTAAACATATTTAAGGTGACTAGGTAAAGGTTTAAGTTCTAAAATCGGAGGATCCTCTATTGATGGTCGAGGTTGTGTGGCTAATGATCAATCGAGACGCTCTATTTTTGGCTTGGCCGACCTCCGGTGAGGTGGGTTCGCTTCTAAGCTTGCTACGGTATCGGCCATCTCCTCGGACTCGTCTCCGACTAGGCATGCTTCCAAGTTTTCCTTATTCCTGAAAGTTTTAAAATACTCCAAAGCGTCAATACTGTCAATAAAGGAACAAGAATCATCATCTGGAGGGTGTTTCATTGCCTTATAAACATCGAATATAACTTTCTCATCCCCAACCTATAGGATGAGCTTACCATTACCAACATCAATAAGAGCTCTTGCCGTATTCAAAAACGGTCTTCCTAAAATAAGAGGCTCATGTGACGCCCGGGGCCGAAGAGGGCGGGGAGTGATCGCCGGTGCCAGGGTGCACGGACAAGGAGCGGCTCCTGGCAAGGCTTCTAGGCGAAGGGGTACATGAACGAACCGATCCGACACCCGAATGAGAGGGGATCCTGAGACTGACAATGTATGGGCGTGTCAGGCTAAGAATCGTATAATAGAATTGATAGTACTACTCATATCACCAAGGTCGACCTACCTTTTCGGGAGTCCATCTATAGAAACTCCGAAGTTAAGCGTGCTTGACTTGGGGCAATCTAGGGATGGGTGACCCCCTGGGAAGTTTCTCAGGGTGCGTGTGAGCGAGTGCACGAAGCATGCTAAAAGGTTAAATGGTGGTACAGTGGGGCCAGACTATCAGTCGGAGTGTGGTGGGCCCAACCCCACTAGTCCCGGTAGGGACCGAAGCTTTAGTGACACCCGGTATGGGACGGGTCGTTACAGGTGGTATCAGAGCACAACCTCTCGCAGTACGGTGCTGGTTCGGGGACGAACCAGGCGGAAGCTGGTGGGCATGTGACGCCCGGGGCCGAAGAGGGCGGGGAGTGATCGCCGGTGCCAGGGTGCACGGACAAGGAGCGGCTCCTGGCAAGGCTTCTAGGCGAAGGGGTACATGAACGAACCGATCCGACACCCGAATGAGAGGGGATCCTGAGACTGACAATGTATGGGCGTGTCAGGCTAAGAATCGTATAATAGAATTGATAGTACTACTCATATCACCAAGGTCGACCTACCTTTTCGGGAGTCCATCTATAGAAACTCCGAAGTTAAGCGTGCTTGACTTGGGGCAATCTAGGGATGGGTGACCCCCTGGGAAGTTTCTCAGGGTGCGTGTGAGCGAGTGCACGAAGCATGCTAAAAGGTTAAATGGTGGTACAGTGGGGCCAGACTATCAGTCGGAGTGTGGTGGGCCCAACCCCACTAGTCCCGGTAGGGACCGAAGCTTTAGTGACACCCGGTATGGGACGGGTCGTTACAGGATATATACGGCTGGGAAGTAGTGCTCTCCAACCTTCACTAACACGTCCTCCAATACTCCTCGTGGGTATGTGATCGATCTATCCGCTAGTTGGAGGACCGTAGATGTAGGCTTTGGCTCACCAATTCCTAGCTTTTTCACAAGTGAAAAAGGTAACAAGTTAATACTCGCTCCTAAATCACAAAGAACATTAGTAAATGATAATGAGCCTATGGAACAAGGAATAGAAAAACTCCCCCTATCTTTGAGCTTTGGTGGTAGCTTCCTTTGTAACACCGCAGAGCATTCTTCGTTAAGGGCTATCGTGCCATATTGCTCTAGCTTGTTCCTGTTTGATAGCAACTCCTTGAAAAATTTGGCGTACTTCGGAATCTGCAAGAGAGCTTCGCAAAAAGGAATGTTAATTTCTAACTTCCTAAAAATATTAATAAAGCGCTCGAAGTGCTTATCCGGCTTTCCCCTTCGTAATGCCGCGGGATATGGAGGTCGAATTTTGACTGGTGGGAGTGGGTCGACCTTCTTTTCCACCGCGAGAGGATCCGGCTCGTCCTCGACTTCTTCGGCTCGCTGGTCCTTCCTTTGGCCGTGATGAGCTGTGTCAGTGACCGTGATGTTGCTCCCATCGTCATTTCCCGTCTCTTTTGCTTCCTCCACTTCCTCAGCCTCCTGAGTTGATTCTAGCGTCTTCCCATTCCTCAGCTTAATGGCCTTGACGTACTCTCGAGGGTTCTTTTCGGTGTCGCTTGGGAGTGTGCCTGGCTTGCGCTCGGACATTGAACTTGTTAGATGCTCTATTGTAGTCGCCAAACTTTGTATTGTGTCCTCTATCTTGTTGAATCGTTCGTCTGTCTTACGACTCTGATCGCCTTGATAGCCCGCCAATTTCTCAAATGCTATCTCCCAATCGGCTTTTTGTTTTGTTGGTGGCCCACTCTGTTGATTTTGAGCTTCTGGAGGCTTTAAGGTGCGAGTTTCCATACGACAGATCCGGATGGCCTCGCCAGCTTGGGTCGTATGTGTTGGAGTACGCATTCTTTTGCCTATTGTGGATGTAATTCACCGCCTCACGGTCCCTGGAGTGTATATGGTCTAACCTTTTATGTATGGCTTCGAATTGCGCCTCCAACGAGCTACTTATCTCATGTACTCCAGCCGCCCGTCGGTCCAGATCATGCTCACTATGTCTTGCTGGGTAGGCTGCAACTCGCTCGATGGCCTGGAGTGCTTCCTCGTCGCCTAACTCCATAAAGTTTCATGTGCATCCACCGTCGACGATCCTTTTATTTTGTGTGCTCAGCCCTAAGAAAAATGACTGCATCTGGACGCTCAGGGGTATGCTGTGGTTCGGGCATTGTCGCAGAAGGCTCTTGTACCTACTCCATGCATCGCTCAGAGATTCGCCACCTTCTTGTTTGAAGTTTACTAGCTGGCTCATAATTTCGCTGGTCCTTGACAGTGGATAATATTTGCCTAGAAAGCACTCCACTAGTTGCTCCCAACTAGTGATAGATGCATGTGGCAATGATGAGAACCATTCAGAAGCCTTACCTGTCAAAGAAAAGGGAAAAAATGTCAGTTTTATCACTTCCGTAGAGACGCCTGGATACTTAATAGTTCTGCAGATTTGAGTAAATTTCGAAATATGTGAATTTGCGTCCTCATTTGTAAGCCCGTGAAACTGTGCTGAACCCGTCACCATCTGTATAGTAACGGGTTTAATCTCGAAATGATTATTTGGTCCAGGAGGGATGGCAATCGGGTCGCTATCATCGAAAATTCCTGGAAGTGCTCGACTTAGTAAGGTGGGCCGTGGCAGAACCATCTGTTCTTCCTCGTGCTCTTGATTGTCCATTCTCAGTCTACGATTTCGATTGTTACGCCGACACGTTGCTTCAATTTCTGCGTCAAATAGCAATGGTACGTTCCTCGAGCTTCGTGTCATGCACTAATAGGAATTATCTGCAAAAGATGAAAAATCAGCGTAAGCGAATTGGCAAAAAAAAATTAAAATAAAATAGTAATAAAAAATAATAATAATAAAATTAATAATAATAATAATAATAATCGGGAAATAAAACGTCTAAACTAAAACTCAGAATAAATCCTAAAATTAATAATATAGCTATCCCCGGCAACGGCGCCAAAAACTTGACACGCTCAAATACTAGCAAGTGTACTAGGTCGTGCAAGTAGTAAAACGGACGAAGTCCGAGTATCGATCCACGAAGATAGCTTGATTAATTCTAAGATATTAAACCTAATTTTAATTTAGACTAAGAGAATTTTTTTTTTATAGTTTTGATGATTTAATTAAAAGAGATAAAGCGCAAACAATAAAATAGACGCAAATAAAATCAATGAGATAAAACAATTGACGGCGAACGTGATCAAGGCACATACTCGGCACGGATTAATCCTACGTATTCATGCAATCAATATTTATTTAATCAATATAAACTAGTCAAGGTAGAAATTCCTAATATACGCGCTACCCGTTATTCACGTAACTAGCGACCCTATGCGATAATGACCAATCTCTATATTTCTATAAGATTGCAATCACTTCACACGCCTTCCGCTTTATGAATTTCCCCGAGTTTAGACCCTTTCGGCGCCTAAGGTCTCGAAAACCACAAGTACGAAACCGAATTCCATCTCTGGTCGGTTTTACGTCGTGGTGTCCTATATTTATTATTCTAACCGGTCTAATCACTTTTTCAGTCTCATAAACCAATCAAAAATCATGCACATGGTGATCAAGCATACGCAAGCATTAAACTCAAATATAGAACGCGTAACTAAATTCATACGATTAAATAAAATACGAATAGCGTTACTACGAATTCATAATCCGGCCTAATACGGCCTCAATCACAAGAAAACTTAAGCTAGCATATTAATAAAATAAAAGCACAAAATATTCAAAGATATAATAGAGAGATATAAAGCTTCGCTTATCACGGAAGGAACGCCTCGCAAGCGTTGATCGTCTCCTTTGTCGCAGCTCCTTTTAATTTCAGCCGTGAGGTTCTCGTATTATTTTTCTTCTTTGCTGTCAAGGCTCGTATATGATTCGCTGCCTTCAAGAACTGTCCGATGCCCTCAAAGCTTCTCCCTTAAATAGAAGAATAATCACCGACTAAAGGTGATTAATTTAAGTAATCGAATCTTCACACGTAAGGATCATATTTGACTTTCTCTTCCCTTTGTATATGCGCATATCTTGGTTGAGTTTTTGAATATTCTTCTTTGTCCAAGCATAAATCGTTCATGTGGGCTTAAGTTAATCCATATGTAAACTAACAGCCCACAATTCAATTCTTGTGATGGTTTATTGCCCAATTCCCATAAACGTGCTTACGATGACCCGACTTTGGTTCTTTTTCCTCGATATCTGTCAATCAAGAAATATGCACGTAGCGGTAGGATATTCAATTTTATTCGAATAAATAACGGCCAAAAATACGCTTTTCGAGGTACAAAAATAGCGTAAAATCATAACATATCACTGTCAAAACCTCAGCATACTCGAAATTCCCATCATCAATGACATTCGAGCTCACATTTGCTTGTTTTGAGTTCTCCCTTGATCTCTTTGGGCAAAACCTTCTGATGTGACCTACCTCATCACAGTGGAAGCACCTCCTAGCCTCAGCCTTCCCCTTCTCCTTGCCTTTCTTCTTCCATGAGCTCGTTTTCTTCTGCACATACAACATATCACCTGCAGAAATTTCAGTAGCAGTTTTAGGTGAAGATAGTGAGTTTAATTGCTTCGAGCTGAGTGCTGAGAGCACATCCTCCATTGTTATATTCTCTATGCCATACAATAGAGCCTCCTTGAAGTGTTCATGGCTTGAGGGCAGTGCACATAAAAGGAGAAGAGCTTGATCTTCATCCTTAAACTCTTTTCCGATATTCAGCAAATCTGAAATCAGTTTTTGAAAATGATCAACCTGCTTTTCTAGGTGCTCTTCTTCCACCATTTTGAACTTGTACAAGGCCTGCTTGAGATACAGCCTTCGAGCCAGGGACTTGATCAAGTACAGAGAGTCCAGCTTCTTCCATAAAGCCTCCGTTGAAGCCTCCGTTGCCAGTGACGGACGCAGGATCTTATGGTCGGGGGGCTCAAAAACTATTTTTTCCTATACATGCGAGAGAAGAGTTAAACATCATATAGATAATATACAATGCATTCTTGATTAAATTATTTATTTCTCTTGTTTCTCTTGAAATTGGTTCACTGTTAATTTCTACACACGTCTTTTTTCGGAGGTATAGATAATATACAATGCATTTCAAAACCAATGTTAGAATAAGACGTAATATAATATAGTGTACAAAAAAATATTTTAGTTTGGAAAATCTAACATGGCGGTAACGGACGTTTACATGGCAATTGAACTCTACGTTTCACCATCCGCTGAAATTCTTGCAATATAACTGCAGTGTCAAGCTTCACGAATATTTCTTTCTCAATGTAGCACATCAAACAGTCTTGATGAAACTTATCTCCCATCTTGTTACGCAAATCCGTCTTGATAATTTTCATCGCTGAAAATGATCTGTCGACACTTGCTGTTGCAACTGGTAAAACCAATGCCAACTTGACAAGCTTGTATACCAACGGAAAAGCATAATTGCACTTCATCTCAACATCTTCTTTGAAAGATCTCGAATGTAATTGAGTTTAGAGAAAACCGAGTTCGATCGCATGAAAGATATATAGGACCAGAGTTGATGTCTTAATCCCAATATATCGCTGCAAGGAAAATCTTCTGAATATAACTCGGCAAGACGAAGTAGGCTCTCTTGATCAAAATTAGCAAATTCATTTTGAGGATCGAGACAAGCTATACACATAAGCAACTCCGAATTTGATTCAGTAAAGCGGTTGTTCATCTCATGAGAAATAAGATCAACCACCTATCATTTAAAAATATATATATATATTTATATATATACATATTTTGTTAGTGGAATATTATTAATATAAAATAAAGTACATGTAGAAATATGTCAACTCGGTAATAATGGAAGTATGTCTTCCGTTGGCCATCAACGGTCTTTCTAGCTCTTCCTGTAACGTAGTTATCCATATTAGGCACTTCGATCTCATTTGTTGAGCAGAATTCAGTGACTTCCCTCAACAAATCACCCCATCCGTCATTCCTAAATCTTTTTAAATCTTCTTTCAACGTTTTAATAAATTCAACAGCAGTAGCAATATTCCGAGTCTTCTGTTGTAGGACTTGAGACAACGGATTCGTTATTCCCAATATATATTGCATCAAATGACCAATGAAAACAAACTCGAAGCTTTCCATTTCATCAAGTAAACTTCCAGCCTGACCTCGAGTTTTTTCCTTCAAGTCCGTCCTCCATTACAATTGCAAGCACTTCTTTCACCGAATTCCATAAGGAAAACACTCGCGTCTTGAAGTGAGAACCCCAACGAGTATCGCCCAGCTCTAGCTAAACTTGCTTCTTGATTCTTTCCCTTTCCTGTCTTAATTTCACCACTTTCGATATTTTTCAAAATATCGTCGTACTGTTTCTGTCGAAAGATGTCCTTTCTTTTACACGAAGCCCCAACAACATTCACAATCAGAGAGAGATATTCAAAAAATCCAGAAACCATTACATGATTTGTCGCAGTACTAACAACAACCAACTGAAGT
This sequence comes from Craterostigma plantagineum, assembly GCA_027422505.1. Taxonomy (NCBI): domain Eukaryota; kingdom Viridiplantae; phylum Streptophyta; class Magnoliopsida; order Lamiales; family Linderniaceae; genus Craterostigma; species Craterostigma plantagineum. The sequence goes on from JAPQWV010000012.1 coordinate 22,330,695, forward strand.
TGATGAGCAAAACAATGAATATAATATGCGTGCTTATTTTCTTTTAGAATAAGAGCTTTTAGTCCGTTAAACTCCCCACGCATATTTGAAGCCACATCATAACCCTGACCTCTAAGGCGTGATAGTGATAATCCTTTCTTTGCGAATAAATTATCAATTTCATATTTCAAAGTGTGTGTTGAAGTATCAATGACATTAACTAGACCAAGAAATCGTTCAACCACTTCGCCGTCATCATTCACAAATCTAATAATCATAGAAATTTGCTCTTTCACTAAACAATCTCTAGCCTCATCAACCAAAACTGAAAAAAAGTTATCACCAATCTCTTGACGAATTACTTTTTCAACCTCTGATGCACAGGCATTAACAATATGTCTTTGGATATTTGGGGAAGTCAATCGATTATTTGCAGGAGCATTCAAAATGAGCTTACTTATTTCTTCATTACGTGCACAGTACCATCTCACAAGTTCAAGAAAATTACCTCGATTCAGCGGTTGTATAGACTCGTCATTTCCTCGGAAAGCCAAACACTGTCGTAGAAGAAATCGAATCACATCTACAATAAAAGTCAGCCTGGTGTGATAAGCAACCTCCTCATCGTCACTCTTTTTCATCATCACATAATCAATATTATATCTTTGATCTTTGTATCCACAAAACAGAATTCTAGCATAATTATGACAGCTAGTTTCGCTCCCCTCGTCATCAATAAATTTTTCTCCAGCTTTTTTCCAATTTTTAAACCCAGTTTGCGTGAAAGCCTCGTCTCCGTGCTTTTGACTTTTGGCAAACAAATAGCACCAAAAACAAAATGCTCTTTAGATACACTGTATTCTAACCACTTATATTTCTCAAATGATGTCTTCTGAAATTTTCTCCAAACTCCACTAAAATTACTTGCTGGAAAAATATGATCAGTTGGTTGAGAAGGACCTTTTGCTAGATATCGTCTTCTTAACTCATCTCTAATTTCTACGGGGTAGCTATTAATCGGCTTACGGAAAGCTGGATCCCCGACAATATAACTTTCTAATAATTCTACCTCAGTTTGACATCTCTTACTAGGTTGAGTGATTAGAATCTGGACTTGGAGCACCGAACGAAGAGTTATCATAAATCGGTCTGTGGCCCTTTGGTGTTCTAACAACCCATTTATCCATATTAAAAGCCCCAATATTGTCTATTGCTTCCTATAGATATACAACGAATAAAAGCTCAAGTTGTAACGAACAATCAATAATTTTGTTTTTCAGAAAGTATGAAATAGAGAAAGATAGATTACCTAATTTCAAAAGAACACGTTCGACAATCGACAGTGAGTGGATTTTGTTTCGAAGGAAAAAAGAAGATCGTGAGTCAATGAGTGGAGTTTTAATTGATTTAATTCTTTATTAAATGTTAGTGGGCTTTATTTAATATATTATATATTGGGCCAAATGAGATGTTTTATTAAAATAGCCCAGGAGATCGTTTTCCTCAATTCAATAGACGACTTGCAAAAATCCCCAATTCTTCCATGGTCAGCGCAAGCTTGGGGGGCTGATCGAAACCTAGTATGGAAAAATCCGGCAGCTCGGGGGGTCAATTGCCCCCCCCCCCCCCCCCCCCGAGGTCCCCTGCGTCCGTCCCTATCCGTTGCAACCCTGCGAAGTACACAGTCACTCAGGCATAGAATAAGAGCAGAGTAAGCTATCTCTCCGACTTTCTTTTTCTGAGCTGGGGTTAGAGTGGCTCGCTCCATCTCTGCTTCAGGTTTCAGACCTTCCTCAAGCCCCTTCTCCATGAGCATGGCCTTCATTTTGAGCTTCCATAGCCCAAAATCGTTGGAACCATTCAAAACTTCCATCCCAAACCTCGTTACGTCCATCCCAAACCTCGTTACTTCCATTCATGCTCACCGCACCAATGGTCGATCGAAGGACACCGTTGAGACCGCAATTCAATGGTTTTTAAGTGTATGCAAATTGCACTCAGTGATTCAAGCTATCGGAAGCTCAATCAGCTCGACAATGCACTCGAAACATACACACACACATACTTAACAGATTATTTAACGTGGTTCAGCTATGTTTAGCCTATGTCCACGGATCAACCGAGCTTCGCCTTGTATTACTCACACCACGAAAAATACAGACCTCAAAGCCCTCTACAACTTTCGTGTTTTGACCCCTCAGAGATACTCACTCTACAAGACGCTACGAGCTCACAAAATGATGAATCACACCTGAAACTCGAACTTATATAAGCTGAGTGTCAAATGATTCCATCCGTTGATTTAATCTTGATCGGACGTCCCACATGAAGCCACGTCGCACATGCTTTAAGCGTGACCCAACGTAAATTGCGTGACACTTTTATAAGTGATTTCCTGTGTTCGTCCTCAGCCGTTCGATCTCGATCTGATGTTCCTGATTACTCGTTCGCTTAATTAGATCAAACAGCATCTTGGTCGTCCATCAGCTTCACGTGCCATCCGACGTCTCGCATTTATAACCCCAGCTTCAAATTCCATCCATCAGATCAGGCGCGCATATAGATCGGACGGTCCCTGTAGCCCGCGACATTTCTTCATCAGAACCTCAGCTCCTTCAGCTCAGTTCGACCGACCATTTTCTCCTGCCATTTCCGGTGGCTCTGGTGAGGTCCAGGCTTGAATTCCTCAACAATTCTCCATTTAGAAAAGCATTGTTAACATCTAGCTGGTTAAGTGCCATCCAAGCTTAGCTGCCAGAGATAATATGACCTTGATGGTGTTGGGTTTTGCTACAGGGGCAAAATTGTCTATGTAATCCACCCCTTCTCTTTGATCTTAACCTTTAGCCACCAACCTAGCTTGTATTTTTCTATCTGTCCCTCTGAGTTAAATTCGGCTACCAATGGATCTCTTTCCCACTGGTAGTGAAACTATTGACCATGTGCCATTGCATTCTAAAGCCTCAAATTCCTCATCCATGGCTTGTTTCCACAGTTCTGATTTTGATGCCTGAGCGTAAGTTTTTGGTTCTTCTGTCATAGTGTGTTGTTGATGAAATTCTGGTATGATGTTGAGAAGTTTCTGAAATGAGAGGACCCTGGAGAGTGCATATAAAGTCTTCATTTATGAGAGATTATTGCAATGATAATCCTGTAAGTAGTTTGGCTTTCGTGTTTCCTCCCTGAGCACCTGAGATCAACCTCTGAATCATGATGTTCATCCAAGGTTGCATGAGAATCTGATGAAGTACTTTCTAGTTGTGGACCCTGGTGAGACATCCTCAATTGCCTCAAATGGATCAGTTTCCTCCTTAGGAATTGGTTGCAGGACATAAGGCCCTGGAAGAACACACCTGGCAAATGGATCTTCTGTAGGATAAGCAGACCGATTTCTGAATGGGGAGTTTTCATTCTGAACTTAACATCCCTCGAACTAAAAATTTCTCTCATCTTCAAATCCATCACCTTGTACCCCTTAACTCCATTTGGATAGACAAGAAACACACACTCCCTTGCCCTTGCATCAAACTTCCTCCTACATGCAGCTAAAATAGAACAGAAACACAAAGAGCCAAACACTCGAAGAATGCTATAATCAAAGGGTCTATGGTAGAGTAACACATAAGGACTCTTGTTATCTAACTTCACTGATGGAGTCCTATTGATTAAAAAGGCATCTGTAAGCACATATCCTGACGAAAATCTAATAGGGACATTTGGAAATAAAGAGATCTAGCTACATTAAGTAAATGTTGATGCTTTCTCTCTACTATAGAGTTCTCTTGTGCAGTTTGGACACAAGATAGGTGCTGTAATATTCCTCTTTCTCTAAATAAATCGGTTAGATTGAATTCATTTGCATTGTCGGATCTTATAGTCTTAACTTTGCAGCTGAATTGTGTCTCTATCATGGTTAAATAATAAGTAAGAACAACGTTAACCTTAGATTTAAACTTGATCATAAAGAGCCGTGTGAATCTAGTGTGATCATCCATATGAATGTACTAGGTGTGAGGGGTCATGAAAGGGTCCCCACGCATCGCAGTGAATCTAAAAAGCAGAACAAGTCATTTTATTGTTGTCAGGAAATGCATCATTTTTCTGTTTTGCAATGGGACAAATTTTACAGAAAGTACTTGCTAGATCAATATCATGCTCAACTGAAGACTTAAGGATGTCTAAAACTCGACTAGATGGATGTCCTAGCCTTCTATGCCAAAGATCTAGTAACAATTCAGTAAGACTAACAGATACAGTGTTGACAGGTAATTGAAAAACAGAGTCACTCTGAAACAAGTACAGTCCTCCCAGTTGTTTACCCCTGCCAATCAGTTGTTGAGATGAATCATGTACCACAAAACCATCAGTTTCAAAAGAAAACATGCAATTTAGCTGACTGGTTAACATGCTTACAGATAGTAAATGAAAATGAAACTGTGGGACAACCAATACATCAGTCAAAAGAATGAACTTATTTAATCTGAATGAACCACCCTTTTTAACTTTGATGATTGAGTTATCTGGTAAGACAACATTAGACTCTTGTATATCATGCAAGTCATAAAGTAAACCTTCATTACCACATACGTGCCTCGCCCCTGAATCAATCAGCCAGATTTTTGGATCTATTAATCTAGCATATTGAAGGATAGGCACATACCTGTGTTTCTTTCTGCTGGCTGACCTGATTCTCTATTGTCTTGTGGCATGCTGGTAGCTGATTGTGCAAATAGTGCTTTCAGACTCTCAAGCTAAAACGGGGTCATCTGAAGCTAACAACATCCTTAGAAGTGGTGATGTCTGACTGCTGCTGTCCAGCCTTGGCAGTGGTTTCTGCTGAGAGTTGATTAACTTGTGTCCCCTTGAACCTTTGATTCTGTCTGAATCCATGAACTTGATAGCAAGTTTCAATGGTGTGCCCTTTCTTGTTGCAGTGGGTGCACACTGGTCTGACTACATCTTTCCTTTGGCCATAAGCTCCTTTCTTCCCTAATCTTGAGCATTCTTGATTGCCAACATGGCCATATTATTCACATGCTCTTCTCCACTCCGTGTGAAGCCAGGCACCATAGTTCTTTGTTTTTCTTCCTGAACTAACAATGAGAACACCTTGTTAATCTAGGGGATGGGATCCATTAAAAGAATCTGGCCCCGAATCCGTGAAAAAGAATCATTATGTCCCACCAGAAAGGTTAGAACATAATCCTCACCTAAATATGCTTTGAGTTCCTTCACCCCTCCACAGGTGCAGTTAAAACCAGGTCTGTAGTTGATCAGCTCGTCCCATAAAATTTTCAGTTTCGTGGAGTACACGGATATGCTGATCGAGCCCTGTTCGAGGTTGATCAGATCCCTTTTGAGCTGAAAGATTCTGGACTTGTTTGTCTGCCCAAACCTCTCTTGTAATCGACCCAAACTTCTCTAGCTGATGGATTGTACAGAATTCTCGCAAAGATATCCTTTAACAATCGAGTTTAGAATCCAAGAAATCACAACGTTGTTATTTCTTTTCCATGCAGTCAGCTGATTCTTTGAGCTTATTGAATTGGTAGGATCTGCAACAGGCGGTTTAATGTCTCCGTTTACGAACCCCTCCTTGTGCGTGCCTATGAGAGCAATCATCATAGTTCGGCTCCATGTCATGTAATTGTCACCATTGAGTTGTTCATGAACAAGAAGTTGACCAGAGGTATCATTGTTGTTCAAGAAGAAAGGGTCATTGATCAAGACTGTGGCGCTTGAGTTTGAAGAAGAGGACGCTGGAATATCTGCCATGAATGTTGATGAGCAAGGAATTGACTTGAGAAGAAGCTTCGTTATTGGAAGAGCGGCTAACCTCTGATACCATATGAAAATCTTGATGTAGATCTTAGTGTTGATCTCAAGAATGCAGATATAACGTGGTTAGATTCTTATAAGAATCCTACATCCACGACTCAACTGAGTGTATTTTATTGATACTGTGTATGAAATTACAGAGAGGAAATGAAGAAGATGACTTAAAAATGAATACACAGCCATATTCACTATTTAACTAATAAAGCCTGCGCTAAACCAAAAAATTGTTATAACTGATCTTCGGCCTTCAACCTTCGTAGTAGAAGTCGTCGTTGGCAAATGCAATTTAATAAGTTGGGCCTTTAATAGGGAGAAACGCGATTTCTGATTGGTTTCACGTTTCTTTCATTTCCTTCGAACTGAGTTGCTTGGGACAGCTTCCTTTGCTGTAATTCTTCCATGTGACCTTGCAAGACTGGTTTTCGATCATGCTTCAATAGTTACGGAACACTTCATCAAGAATAAAAATAAGAAAGTCAAAATTCCCCAAAACAACCCCTAAAAAATCAAAATTTGTAGGGCACTGCACACATCTATCTAATTAATAATGTAGAGACATCCTATATTCAACTTTGGAAAATAGTAGCACGTGTAACAAATCAAATGATGGAGAAAATTTATGCTTGGTATGAATTAGAAACGCGTCACCAAATGGCAGTCGAAGAGAAAGGAGATTAAATACAAAATTAATCCTATCGTACCCGAAAAGAGAAAGGGTTGACAATTCACCATTATTCCCATTTCCTTGCTATAAATAGGCCAATGCTTGTGTTGTATCTTCAATAATTCAAACTTGAAAGAAAATATTGCATGATGTACTTTATTACCAATATGGAGTCATATGCATTTTTGTTCACTTTAATGAGTTTGTGTACTTGCTATGTTCATGCAACTTTTGTATGTCCTATACAATATTTGTACCAATTTGGAGCTTCAACTGCTGATACCGGTAACTTGATCCGTATCCCGCCCCTGGGCCCAGTTGCGCCCGCGGCCCGCCCGCCCTATGGTGAGACATTCCCAGGTAAGCCAACGGGCCGATGGTCAGATGGGCGGGTAATCACCGATTTCACAGGTAATAATTTAGTTATCTTATATTACTAAAGAAATGTAGCTTTCCTCATATGCTGTCACGTGTCCCATAATAACTAATTATAATAGATTAAAAATATAATAAAAACATGAAAACCTACCCACTATTCATTATAAATAGTTATATATTAATCTAAAATAATTATAGATAGTTAACCCGTGCAATGCACGGGTAATAAACTAGTATCTTTCTATTTTATTGTTAGAGCCTCTTAGTAACTATCTCTTAATTAATTTGAACATGCATAGATGTGCTTAAATACAAGTGTATAATAGGCTTATACTTGTTTTTTGGTAATGTATATTAGGGTGGTGACGTTATAGATACACCTAAACTATAGGGTTGCAATTTTGGGATATTGAGTTTCAACTTGAAGTAGTTTGAGAACAAATAAATTGAAGGTTGCAATTTTAGGACAATAAGTTTCAAAAGCGAAGTAATTTGAGGAAAATTAGCCCCATACTTTTGAAACTTATTGTCATCAAATTCTCCAATTTTGAAACTTTAAGTGCTTATCTTTCTTCATTTTCGAAAATTGTCGTCCTAAAATATCACCTCCTGGTTTAGATGTACTTAAAATTCTACTCCTTAAATATACAGGACTTACTGCGCAATATTTGATGTTTATGGTTTGCCAAGCGAAACCCTTTTTTGATGTTATATACACAAAATTGAGTTTCACCAAGTGTCTTCACATATGCTGCATTAGTTCAATTTTATTATTACAATGAAATCATTGAACTAGGAAATTATATCATTTATCTATCAAACTGTTTTCATTTTCCAGCAATCCTCCTCCTCACAGAATTTTGCCATTTCTAATTTTCACGTTCTTATTACATATACCACGTGTATATATTTAAGTTTAGTAATATTCATGACAGCCATGGCTTTGGGTCTACCACTGCTAAACCCTTACTTGGACACATTTGCTTCTTTCGAAAACGGCGTTAACTTTGCAGTCGCCGGAAGTACAGCGTTGGACCCAGTTTTCTTGGCTTCGAAGGGCGTAATCGCCATACCAAATATCCCGCCATTGTCCGAACAAGTATCATGGTTTACCACATACTTGTCTTCAGTTTGTTACACCCCACTAGGTTCAATTTTGATTACGTCCTATTTTTTCAGAAACATTATTCAAAAATATTGATTTTTAAATGATTATAATTAACTATGCATAAATATCATTTCATTGTGATTAGGTTGTGCTAACAGATTGAGGAGGTCCCTGATTTTCCTGGGTAGGATTGGAGGAAATGACATAAACTATGCAATCACTAACAGAAATCTATCACTTCAGCAGATCAGAGATTTGGTTCCTTTTATTAATCACGCCATTGCAAATGCCACTAGGGTTTGTATAATTTCAACACATTGGTTATCATATTTGATTTATTTATTAGAAATTGAGGGCTTCAACTTAAAAACCAACCAGTGATAGGTGCAGTTGCCTCTTTGATATACTAGTTAAGTATGTTGAGATAGAAATAGATCTCAACATATTCATCATTCTGATTATGTCACATTTCCTTGTGTTTCTTGATTTTAGGAAATAATCAATCTTGGCGCAACGCAAATAGTGGTTCCTGGGAATTTACCAATTGGGTGCGCGCCATTCGCAATTTACGCTCGTCCAAGTAATGATAGTACGGCGTACGATGATTTGGGATGCTTAAGGAGCTTGAACGATATCGTAATTTACCAAAATAACGATTTACAATCGACTTTGAGGTCCCTTAGGCTTGAATTTCCCTTTGTTAAGATCGTCTACTCGGACTATTACAACGCCTACTTATCGGTTTTGCGCAACGCTTCTTTGCTTGGTAAGTTCATTTTTATATATTATTTTTAACGTTTCGAGGGATGTTCGAATTTGATCAAATTGACTACGTTGAAGTAATTTGATTAACTTTTTTCTACAGGTTTTAACTCAAGTGCTTTATTACAAGCATGTTGTGGAGAACCTCCTTACGCTTTGCAAAGCCCAGGGTTTTGTGGAAACCCTGGAGTTCCACTTTGCCCTAATCCAAATACATATATATTTTGGGATGGAATTCATGCAACAGAAAATGCCTATCGTAGAATCACTGAAATTCTTAACAAAGACCTTTCCTCGAACATTAGTTGTATTCCATAAATTAATGGCCTTTTGATTTTGATGGCCTGCATATGATGTTTAATGATAAATAATGTAACTTTATAATAATAGAAATCCTTTGTCCCCATAAATAGAAAGCATGATGATGTTCGTGTCAAGTGAAATTATGTGATGAAACTTTATTCTGCTTGACTAATATAAAGATGACGTTATGGTACTTTGGGACGATGGTAAAAAAAAGGAATGAGAAGATTCGCTTAAAGTATTTAGGTATATATTTGTTGTTTCTTTCAGCTGGAAACTTTTATAATTATCCAAGTATATCTCAAAATTACGGAAACGTCCTCTTGATCAACACTAGTCATGAAAGCATTGTAGGAATTACGTCAGATATAATTTTTTTCCCCGAGAGAAATTTTGAAACAGTTGATTGAAAGTCAAGAAATCAAAGCGATGTAAAATTTTATTTATTACGAGACACCTATTTGAGGGTTTGAAACAAATAATGTTCCATTCTTAGCAGCCATCCAAATCCAAGCAAGAAATAAAAATTTCGTAGCGTTATAACAATAATGCAGAATATTAAATGAATGGAATAATGCAGAAACGTTTGGCACACCCTAGCAACTCTCGTCAAGTTGACTACGATCTCTACCTAAAAGGGAATATTACATAGTAATAAATTTTTCGTACTTGAAAATGAGAAAGGGTTGACAATCCCCCAATCCCCCATTCGTACTTCCTAAATATATATATAAATAGCCAATGGAAGAATGTGTCCTGAACATCCATTCTTGAATAAATTGCATGATGCATTTTCTTTCCAATATGGAAATATATGCATTATTGTTCTCTTTAATGAGTTTGTATACTTATGTTCACGCAACGTTTTATAGGTGCCCTATACAATATTTGTACCAAATTGGAGATTCACTTTCGGACACGGGCAACTTGATCCGTATCCCGCCCGCGGGCCCATTTTTGCCCGCGGCCCGCCTGCCCTATGGCGAGACATTTCCCGGTCAGCCCACGGGTCGATGGTCAGACGGCAGATTAATCATCGATTTCACAGGTTATAATTTTACTTATATGTATTTCGAATTAATAAATGTAGAGTAAAAGTTATACATTAACCGAGCATAAACCCTATTGATGGGCGTGTACATATATATGAATTAAATTCCAGAAAAGAGCTCGTTTTTCTTGTACGGCTCTTTTATATTTTTACTAATCAAAAGGAACAGAGAAGGATAAATAAAACATGTAATGTGTTTCGGTTTGAACTTACTCAATATTATTTTTCTCTATTGCTTCTGTGAGTTTTACCAGTTTTCGGTTTGAAATCACAATCAAATGAAGACGACCCTCGTTTGATAAAAAAAAAAGAGCTGTCTAAAATCCGAAAAGCAATTAGCTTCGTTCATTATTACAATGAAAGATTGTTGAACCAGAAAATTGTATAATTTTTTATACACCTATGTCTATTTCAAACAACCCCCTTTTAGCTTACCCTAAACGTCTCAAAAAGAGTGTTGTTATATGTTACCTTCAACAGAAAATTCTTACATGGAACATATGTATGCATCTAAATTTATTGCATTTATTGACAGCAATTGCGTTTGGTCTACCACTCTTAAACCCTTACCTAAACACAAACGCTTCATTCGAGGACGGGGTAAACTTCGCCGTGGCGGGAAGTACAGCGCTGAGCCCTATTTTCTTGGCTTCGAAGGGCGTAATCGCCCCACCAAATATTCCTTCACTTTCCGATCAAATATCATGGTTTACGACATACTTGGCGTCAAGTTTTAACACTCCACTAGGTAAAATTTCGCTAAGTACTTGTTGGGCTTAATTATTATTTTCGTCTTGTAATATTGTAGGGACAGTGAATTGATGGTTGGTATTATACGAAAAATAACTTTTGAATAGAGATAAGGACATGATTTTGCCCCAAATTTTACGGTTCCGGCTTATACTATAGCTATAGGGCGGCGAATTTATCTGATGATGTTATGCGGACGTTAACAAAAAGTTCGCAGTTTTGGGGTTCTGGCGTAAATTGTCCATAACTTACTTAAATTTTAAAGTTATTTCCGTATAATGTCATGATCCCTAATTTTTTTGTCCTTATAATCCCACCTCCCCTAAATTAACAGGATAAAATAATAATTTACAATTCTATTTTCGGTGTAAATCTTATTCGAATTTTTTTTGATTTTGAAATGATGGATATTCGAAAAAATATGTATGACCAGGTTATGCTAATAGACTGAGAAGGTCCCTAATTTTCTTGGGAGAAATTGGAGGGGACGACATAAACTATGCAATCACCACTCAAAACCTATCACTTCAACAGATCAGAGATTTGGTCCCTTGTATAAATCAAGCCATTGCAAATGCTACTAGGGTAATTTTTCAGCAATAATATACTGCTTCTTGTTATGTTTAATTTATTTATTTTTCATTCTAATAATATGTAGACATTAATCAACCTTGGTGCTAAGCAAATAGTGGTGCCCGGGAATTTCCCAATTGGATGCGTGCCATTTTCGATTTACGCTCGTCCAAGTAACGATTCTACCGCGTATGACGAATTTGGATGCTTAAGGAGTTTGAACGATATAGCAATTTACCAAAATAGTGATCTACAGTCAACTTTGAGATCTCTTAGGGTTGAATTTCCTTTCGTTAAGATCATATATTCGGATTATTACAATGCCTTCTTATCGGTTTTGCGAAATGCGGCATTCCTTGGTAAGTTCAGCGGATTAATATTTCGAATTCCGATCAAATTAACTACTTTCAAGTTATATTAAAATTTGAAGTTACTAATGTGTTTTTTTATTTTTTATTTTTAGGTTTTGATTCAAGTACTTTATTACAAGCATGCTGTGGACAACCTCCTTACAGTTTACAAGGCCCAGGGTTTTGTGGGAACCCTGGAGTTCCACTTTGCCCTAATCCAAATACTTATATATTTTGGGATGGGATACATTTGACAGAAAATGCATATCGTAGAATCTCACAAATTCTTAACAAAGACCTTCTCAACAAGATCGATTGCTGAAAAATAAACAAAATCTTGTGACTATGGTGTGTTGTATAATAAAAAGATGATGATGATCATCATCATACTAATAATAAGAATCATAATCTGTGATTACGTTGCTTTAGAAACTGAGATAATAAAAATCCATTGTCATCACCAAAGATTACTAGTTTATCTTATACGTGATACTCCCTCTATTCCTACTTAAATGTCGTTTAAGGAATTTACACATATTAAGAAATAAAGTAAAATTTCAATTATACGTTTAATTAATTATAGTACCTTATTTAATTTAACAATTTCTATTTAAGATAAGGGGTAAAACTGGAAATAAACAATATTTTTATCTTGAAAGCTGTATAGCGACTTGTATTTAAAACAAAATAAATTCTAAACGACTTGTTTTTAAGAATGGAGGAATTATTTCTTTTACCGGTGATCACGAAGAATTTTGGGACCATAACCTCTTGAGCTCCCTCAAAGATATGTAACAATTTTAAACAACGCATTAAATGTGGACATTTCTGATATTTATTTTTGATGGTTGAGCTAAATAGGTAATGGATTCTCAAAAATACGTGTTTTGTTTATAAATACATGACATAGGATGCAATGCCAAAAAGTAGAAGTTGATAATAATGGGATAGAGAAGCTATTATTATGCACAAATCTTTTAAACCTTTCAATAAATTCTGTTAGCCCATTAACAAGAGCTGCAATCTCGAAATATCAAAATCACGTATGATTTCTACATAACCATGTCATCACTTGTCCAAACTCTCAATTTTCGACTCGAGAAACATATCAAAAGAGAAAATGGAGAAGATTTCTACACTTGTTTATCTCCTTCTACTTCTCTTCATGGGTAAGCCATATAACTTCCATAAACTATGACTAATATGTCACATATAATTATACGAAATTTACAGAAATTAATACATATGCAGATGGTTATTATTTCGTGGTAGTAAAACAAATCGAGGCACGAACGTGTTACTCAAAGAGCAAGTATTTTCGAGGGATATGTTTGTTAGGCTATCATTTGAACAACTGCAAAACTATTTGCAAGAACGAAAATTTCATGTGTAGGACTTGTTCGCATAGGGTTTGCATATGTGCTGGCAAATGTGGTGGCGCAATTAATAATGTTAATGTCGAAGATTTCGAGAAGATTTTGTCTTCCTTCCCCTAAATAAGTGGAGCACCTACATGCCAAAAATAGAAGATTGCAACTATCAAATATGGAAGATATGAGATCAACCAATAAGGAGAGAAGATCGAATCAAATATTTACTATATTTGGAGAGATCTTCAAGGAGATATTTTGGAAGATATTCAAGGGATCTTTTACCAATTCAAGGAGGAGCCAAGGCCTATAAATGACGGATATTTCGAGTTGCCATAGGTGTGCTTTTGGACGAGAAATTTGAGAGCTTTCATGGAGTCTCTTTTGAGCGACATATTGAGCGAAAATCATGAGCGAAGCACATATCGAGTTTGAGCGAGTTTGATATATTACAAGAGTTGTTTTTAGCCTAGTATTAATTTTTCAGAAGTCTAAGTACTTCGTAAGTTTTTTCAGAATCGTTTAGATTCGTAGTTTTTCTAGGCCTGTTTTTACTATCTTCGGATAGTTATTTTGCCATCCATTGCTGTAGTGGAATTTTGCCTTGAGGCACGCAGTAAGTTTTTATAACTTGCTGCACAATTTACATCTTGTGTTCACCATCTTTCTTTACTAAGTTTGTTAAATATTCCGCTGTGCGTTCTGTGTTGGCGTCAGTGTTGACCCAACATTTGTTCCAACATTTAGTCACCAGTTTTAGAACTTAGTATTTTACATCCATATCTTACCGGGACCACTTCAAAGTGGTATCAGAGCCTGCGCTTGACGTGACTAAGCGTTTTTTTTGATCCTTTATAATGGATGTTACAAGCTCAAACCATCTCGACAAAGTCCCTGTGTTAGACGAGTCCAATTATGCCTATCGGAAGGTTCGTGTGCGCCAATGCATCAAGTCCATAGATGTGCGAGCGTGGGAATCTGTTCTCAACGGATACACTCCACCTCGATCTCCTCCAGATGCTGATGGCGAAGTCGTTGACAAGCCGATTGAAGAGTGGTCTATTGCTGAAACGAATGCGGCCGAGTATAACGACAAAGCTCTTAATGCCATCTTCTCTTCGGTAGACGTCTTCATGTTCAAGATCATTCAGAACTGTTCGACGACAAATAACGCTTGGGATCTACTTCAGAGGTACTGCGAAGGCGATGCGAGCGTGACGGAAGCTGGTGGGCATGTGACGCCCGGGGCCGATGAGGGCGGGGAGTGATCGCCGGTGCCAGAGAGGTGCACGGACAAGGAGCGGCTCCTGGCAGGCTTCTAGGCGAAGGGGTACGTGAACGAACCGATCCGACACCCGAATGAGAGGGGATCCTGAGACTGACAATGTATGGGCGTGTCAGGCTAAGAATCGTATAAGGGAATTGATAGTACTACTCATATCACCAAGGTCGACCTACCTTTTCGGGAGTCCATCTATAGAAACTCCGAAGTTAAGCGAGTGCACGAAGCACGCTTAAAGGTTAAATGGTGGTACAGTGGGGCCAGACTATCAGTCGGAGTGTGGTGGGCCCAACCCCACTGGTCCCAGTGTTTGAAAACCTCAGAATGAAGGAAGACGAGGACATCACCACGTACTTCGGGAAGATTCTGACGATTTTGAGCGAGTGTGTGATAAACGTATTTTAATACATTTATTGTTACGTTTATCTGGGTTATAATAGGATATTTTTGGTTATTCCATACATTTCTTGGCTCTATTTACACCCATTTAAATATTGTAGGACCTTCGAATGCTTATCGAGCAAAGAGGAACGAAAACGAGGCGAAAACGACGAAAAAATGATGAAGAATGAAGCTTCCAGCAAGCGTTCACGGCCGTGAATATCCATGCAAATGGCCGTGAACATCGACAGAATGGCATGAAGCTAATCTGCTCAGTGTCACGGCCGTGACATCGCATGCGAGTGACCGTGAACTACGGCAGAGAGTTGAAGAAGGTGAAGTCATGGCCGTGACTTATCATGTTCGAGGCCGTGACATCGGGCAGAAGCTTAGACGATTGGCACTGTCTATTGTCACGGCCGTGACGGAATATGTAACAAGCCGTGACCGTGGGCAGTAGACGAAGTTCTGGAACAAGTGCTTTGTCACGGCCGTGAATACTCTCGTACGAAGCCGTGATCTCGGCAGTAGCTCAAGATCTTGAAGTCACGGCCGTGATTCAAGATGCACGTGGCCGTGACATGTGCCAGAGAAGTCAATATTTAGGGTTTTCGCCGCCTTCACGGCCGTGAAGCCTATTGTAAGAGGCCGTGACTCATGGCAGAAAGTCAAGAAATAGGGTTTAAGCCGCCGTCACGGCCGTGAAGGCCCGACACGAGACCGTGAACGCGCAAAAATTCAGTGTTAAGGCCCATTTTCGAAGCATAAAAAGGGTGTTCTTCTCAGAACTCAGGGACAACTATATAGGGACGAAAACTTAGAGAAAAGGAAGGAGGAAGAACACTAGAAGCAGCCTCGTGATTCGGAGAAGCTCAAGGGACGATCCAACAACGAAGCTACGCTCATACGATCGAGGAACGAGAGCTCCACCTCAGAAACGCCATATTCACTTCTTAGGGAAGTTTTTATGAGTTCTCTATCCTCGTTTCCTTTAAATCTTGTTGTTGTGACGTCCAATATGAGTAGCTAATCCTCTTGTGTGTTTGAGAATAGATGAACGTTGGGTTATGTCGTAGTTAAGGCGTAGGATAATCGTGAACACGTGTATTCGACTATTTATCGTTCTATGATATTGCTTCTTTGTCTCAATATGTCTATGTGTTGATACGAATGTGTGGTACATCGTTTAGGGCGACAGCTAAATAACGATTAGGCCGTTCATAGACGTTAGGATTCGAGTATAGGGCGACAACAAATACTCGATCCTCGCCGTTTGGTAATTAACGATCTTAGATTCCCACGAACGTTTAGGGCGACAGCAAATCCGTGAGTGGGTAGAAAGTTACCTCGATTTAGTCGATTTTCACGTAGGAACGATATTCCGTAGCTTTAGGCGACAGCGCCCAGCGGGATTCGAATCACAAACACATATTTGTCATCTTAAATCACTCGTATTATTTTTAGTTGTACTTCCTTACTCGTCAAATCCTTAAGTTGCGCTGTTAAATTAGTTCGTAGTATAAACAAATCCTGCTATTTTATTTAGGCTAAATATCGATTTGATAGGTTAATACTAGTATTCATTTTATTCCTCGTGTTCGATACTCGGATATTCACTATAGCTATATTACAAATGATAGGTACACTGTCTATCGCGCGTGATTCTAGTTATAATATATTCGTTTTAATTATTACTTGACGTACTCGCACGATCTTTTATTTAAACATACACGCACGCGATCAAGTTTTTGGCGCCGTTGCCGGGGAATAGATTGATATTACGAACACCCTAGTTCGGTAATTTAGCCATTTTATTTTACATTTTTCAGTTTTACGTTAATTGAGTTATTTGTTTTAATTGCGTTATTTGTTTCCTACATCTTTATTAGTCTCGTTACCTTTTCGACGTATTTATCTAGTTCTTCGCTAAATTTCGCTTTCACTCATTGACGGTACTGTTTGACAGTGAATGACCCGAAGCCACCCATCAGGTCCCATTGTTGAAGGAGATCCAGATTTCGAGCGGAAGTTACGAAGGCAGCTCAGATACAATTCAGAAGGCACGGCTAGTAATTATCAGGAAGCGCTGGTAGGCTATTCAGAGGACAACTCTCAGGAGTCAGCAGACAATTCTCGAATAGAGATGTCCAAAGACAATCGAGAGACAGAAGTTGAAATGGCAGACCGCAGAGTACGGACCCACCAAGACCAAGAAGAGGAACAATCTTTACAAGATCTACTCAAGAACGCCTCTCTAGGCGGCACCGAATCAGCTATCGTTATTCCACCTGTCGAAAACAATAATTTCGAGCTGTAGCATGCTTGGCTTCAGATGATCTTTCAGACGGCCCAGCTTGAGGGGAATCCTGATGATGATCCATACTCCCACCTGAAGGCCTTTCTGACAGTAACAGACACCATCAAGATTAATGGGGTCCCGAGCGATGCTATCAAACTAATGTTGTTTCCTTTCTCACTCAAGTACAGGGCGAAGGATTGGTTGGAGATGCTACCGCCCAGATCAATCACTACGTGGGAAGAACTACGAGCAGCATTTATCGGCCATTACTTCCCATTAGCAAAGGTGTTGAGGTTGAAGACAGAGATCTCCCTTTTTCACCAAAAGGATTCCGAGAATCTTTACGAGGTGTGGGAGAGGTACAAGTCGCTGTTGAAGAAATGCCCACAACACGGAATGTCGAAGGCCGCCATGATCAATCGATTTCACGAGGGCCTCAATGATCAAACCGTTCATATGCTAGACGGAGCCGCGGGAGGAGGGCTCGTGAAGCTCAATGCCACAGACGCCTGGAATCTAATCGAAGACTACTCGTGAAACAGCTTCATGAGAGGCAACACGAGGATAAAGACTCCAGGAGTGTTTGGGGTGAGCGAGGAGACTGCTTCAAATGCCAAGTTCGAGGCGCTGCAACAACAGATTGCGACTACCAATTCCCAGCTCCAAACGGTGATCAACACACTACTTCCAAAGGCCGGGCAAACACAGCTAGTACATGCCATGATGACAAGCTCATCACCTCAGAAGCCGTACACACCACAATGCGAGATTTGTGGCGCAGCTCATGAGACCTCAGAGTGCCAATTAGGGCAGTCATTAGAGCACGTGGACTATGTGGGGAATTACCAAGGCCAGCGGAGTTTTCAACCTCGAGCACATCCAAATCTGGAGGGTATCCGATGATATGCTGGAGATGAAGGATATGATGAAGACGCTTCTCACAAACTTCAGCAGCACCACTCAAGCCCACGAGAGTCGGATGAATAAGATGGAGGAGTACATAGAAGTACGTGCCCAGAACACCGACGCCTCTATCAAGAAATTGGAGCAACAAGTGGGCCAGATGGCGAAGCAGTTGGCTAAGCAAACTCAGGGATCACTCCCAAGTTATACCGAACCGAACCCTAAGGAGTATTGCAAGGCGGTTACCCTGAGAAACGGAAGAGAGTTGCAAGAGGTACCTCCCAAGAAGAAATCAAATGATAAAGCTGAGGTCGAGATCCACGACGAGTCAGAAGTAGAGGTAAACAAAGGCGACGATGTTGAGAAGGCCGAATCTGAGAAGGAGAAGGACGAGCCTGAAAAAGGGAAGGCAAAGGAGATCCAGCGACCACCGGTGAAGCCGTACCAGCCGAAGATTCCCTACCGAGCTCGGCTGAAGAAAGACAGAGACGAGGTGCAATTCGGTAAATTTATGAACACGTGTAAAGAATTACATATTAACTTATCGTTTGTTGAGGCTATTACGCAGATGCCTAGTTTTGCTAAGTTCCTGAAGGACTTATTGACGAACCGACGGAAACTCGAACACGTGTCCACAGTATGCCTACGAGGAGAATGCTCGGCGATACTCCAGAACAAGATGCCGAAGAAGCTCAAAGACCCAGGGAGTTTTACGATTCCCTGCCTTATAGGAGATTTAGTTGTTGAACGTGCTTTAGCTGATCTAGGAGCTAGCATAAACTTAATGCCGTATTCTATGTTTAAGCGCTTAGGACTAGGTGAACCACGACCCACTAGGATGAGCCTTCAATTAGCTGATCGATCGTTAAAATACCCTAGAGGTGTGATTGAGGATGTCCTAGTTAAGGTAGGTAAATTCGTGATTCCTGCCGATTTTGTTATCTTAGATATGGAGGAGGATGATAACGTCCCATTGATCCTAGGTAGACCATTCTTAGCTACAGGGGAAACTATGATAGATGTTAGGAATGGGACGTTGACTCTGACGGTAGATGGCGAGAAAGTTACGTTCAATATGTCTGAATCGATGAAGAAAAGTAATGAGCATGATGATAAATGTTATTACTTAGATGCCTTCGAGCACGATTTTCTCTTTTCTGTGCAAGGTCTATCACAGGTGTTGAGCGATGAGGACACCAGAATGATTATGGCAATCGATGAGTGTGGGGAGGAAGTTGACGAGCCCATCATAGCTATCGACGAGAGTAGCGAAGAAGACAAGGAAAGAGCTCGGTCGAGGAGCCACCGGTCCTAGAGTTGAAGCCGCTGCTCGACCACCTCGAGTATGCATTCCTTGGCAGCAACGGAGGGCTACCAGTCATCATCTCATCGAGCCTCGACGACGTACAGAAGGACCAGCTCTTGGACGTGTTGAGAGCCCATAAGAAGGCGATAGCGTGGAAGATATCCGACATCAGAGGAATTAGTCCAAGCTATTGTACGCACAAGATCCTGATGGAGGAGGAGTTCAAACCGGTCGCCCAACGTCAAAGGCGACTTAATCCCAACATGAAGGACGTCGTGAAGAAGGAGGTGATTAAGCTACTAGACGCGTGGATGATCTACCATATCTCAGATAGCGCTTGGGTAAGTCCAGTCCAAGTGGTCCCCAAAAAGGGAGGAATGACGGTCGTCACTAACGATAGGAATGAATTGATTCCAACGAGTACTGTGACCGGGTGGCGTGTTTGCATCGACTACAGAAAGTTGAACGACGCCACGAGAAAGGACCATTCCCTTTACCGTTCATTGACCAAATGTTAGAAAAATTATCTGGTCACTCATTTTATTGCTTTCTTGATGGTTTATCAGGATACTTGCAAATCCCTATTGCACCTGAGGACCAGGAGAAGACCACATTCACATGCCCCTTCGGTACATTTGCGTATCGAAGGATGCCATTCGGTCTGTGCAACGCTCAACCACCTTCCATCGATGTATGATGGCAATTTTCGACGAGTTGGTAGGTGAGGTAATGGAGGTGTTTATGGATGATTTTTCAGTGTTTGGGTCGTTATTTGATGTGTGCCTAGCTAATCTGAAGCTCGTACTCGCACGATGCGAGAATACGAACTTGGCACTTAATTGGGAAAAGTGCCATTTCATGGTTCGAGAGGGTATAGTTCTGGGCCATAAGATTTCTTCTAAAGGAATCGAAGTGGACCGGGCAAAATTAGAGACGATCGAAAAATTACCTGTCCCCTCGAACGTGAGATCCATTAGGAGTTTTCTAGGACATGTTGGGTTCTACCGTAGGTTCATTAAGGATTTTTCAAAAATTGCTCGACCCATGTCTAGATTACTTGAGAAAGATGCTCCGTTTGATTTTAACGATGAATGCTTGCATGCCTTTAACTTGCTTAAGGAGCGACTAATCGCAGCACCTATTATGGTTGCCCCCGATTGGGGAATGCCCTTTGAACTAATGTGCGATGCTAGTGATTATGCAGTGGGAGCCGTGCTAGGGCAGCGCAAAGAACAGTAAGACGTTAGACGCAGCCCAAGCCACTACACGACCACGGAAAAGGAGCTCTTAGCTGTCGTGTTCGCCTTCGATAAATTCAGGTCATTTCTTATTTTATCGAAAGTGATTGTTTTCACTGACCACTCTGCCCTTATGTAGTTATTAGCAAAGCCGGACGCCAAGCCTCGGCTAATCAGATGGATCCTGCTCCTTCAAGAGTTCGATATAGAGATCCGTGACAAGAAAGGTGCAGAGAATCTGGCGGCGGATCACCTCTCCCGACTAGAGGAGTCCGAAATCCACAACAAGGACGACAAAGCGACTCAGGACACATTCCCAGACGAGCATTTGTACTCAATACAAGTGGTAAGTGATGATACTCCTTGGTTTGCAGATTTCGCTAATTATCTTGTTGCGAGGATTCTACCAAAGGGGTACACAAGTCAGCAAAAGAAGAAATTCTTTTATGACTTGAAGTACTACTTTTGGGAAGATCCTTATCTTTTCAGGCGATGTGCAGACCAGGTGATACGACGATGTGTTGCTTCCCCCGAGACGACGAAGATTCTAGGACATTGCCATAGCGGACCAACTGGAGGGCATTATGCTTCCAATCGAACAGCTCAGAAGGTACTGGAAAGCGGTTTTTATTGGCCTACGATTTTTAGGGACGCCCAACGGTACGTTGACATTTGTGATCAATGCCAGCGCGCAGGTAATATCTCTAAACGCGATGAAATGCCTCAAAACTTTATTTTAGTTTGTGAGATTTTGATGTTTGGGGTATAGACTTCATGGGTCCGTTTCCTAGCTCGTATAATAATAAGTACATTCTGGTGGCTGTAGACTATGTGTCTAAGTGGGCCGAGGCGCAAGCTTTACCCACGAACGATGCTAGGGTTGTTGTTCAATTTTTACGAGCATTATTTTCACGATTTGGCGCACCTAGATGCATCATTAGTGATCGAGGCACTCATTTATGCAACACCCAATTTGCACGTACATTAGAGCGTTATGGTGTTAGACACAGCTTATCCACCCCATATCACCCTCAGGCTAGCGGTCAGGTAGAGGTAGTGAACCGCGAATTAAAACGTATTCTTGAGAAAACTATAGACGGGAACCGTAAGGAGTGGGCGAATAAGCTTAATGACGCACTTTGGGCGTACAGGACTGCGTATAAGACACCAATAGGCACTACACGGTATAGATTGGTCTACGGGAAGGCATGCCACCTCCCCGTAGAAATCGAACATAAAGCTTATTGGGCAATCAAGTCATTGGACATGGATTTGGAGAAAGCCGGCGGAAAGCGGCAACTCCAAATTAATGAGCTAGACGAGTGGCGTTTATCGGCTTATGATAACGCTAGAATGTATAAGGAGCGCTCAAAAGCCTACCATGATAGCAAAATTAGGCACAGACGAGAGTTTCAAGAAGGGGACCAAGTCCTCCTCTTTAATTCTCGACTTAGGCTTTTTCCAGGCAAGCTTAGATCACGTTGGTCAGGACCGTTCACTGTCACTCGTGTTTTTCCGTATGGTACTGTTGAGATTTCAGGTATGGGACAGGGCGTTTTCAAGGTGAACGGACATCGTTTGAAGCATTACCATGGAGGCGAGGAAGACTTGAGCGACAAGGAGGTATTATACCTCGATTTTCAGCCAGCATAAGGCATGTGAGGTACGTCAGGCTGAGACATTAAAAGAAGCGCTTCTTGGGAGGCAACCCATGTATTTTTAATTATGTTTTAGGCATTATATAAAAAAAAATAATATTTTAATAACCTCAAACTATATATTAAATTAAACAACAATAATAATAATAATAACATTAAAAAAAATTTAAATAGTTAATTTATTGCGAATATTGAGGATGGTTACAACGCAGGGTTTAGAGACGAGATAGAAACGACAGTTTTACTTCATAAACGATGGTTACAATACCATTACAACGTGTGAAAAACCAACACAAAAGCAAATTAAAACTGCGAATAACTCAAAAGACAGAACGATAGTTTATTTTGCTTCATAAGGGCGGGTTACACACAAGTGCACCTTGTGATAACCCAACACACAAAAGCGAGTAAAACTCCAAACAAACCCAAAAGAAGAACAAGGTAGAGTGATAGCATATCTAAATTACGACGAAACCTTGCATATTCTTCACTCTCGTTCTCACGACCTTGCTGCTGTCCCCAATTCATAGTGGTTAGAAAACCCAGAAATTTGAAAATAAGATTGTTGAAGACGTGGGATTTATGGTAAATGATGCTATTGTGTTGTTCTATCAATGTCTATTTATAGGCATGAATGACACAAAAATATCATTATCATACCCGGCAAATCCATTAAATGAGACAGACGAATTTTTGACTTGGGAGATTTGACGCCGCATGAGAAAGGGATGTTTCCCTTGTCGATTATCAGATCTTTCCTCACGCAAATCATTCTCGAAAAAATTCGTCGATTGCGTGTCAATCATAATTAAAATATATTATAATTATAATAATTTAAAAAAAAAACTGAAGTCACGGCCAATGGCTCTATAGTCACGGCCGCGACTTGGCATCACAACATACACTGCCAGCGTTCACGGCCTGTAGGCTTACCACTCACGGCCGTGAACGGGAAAACAAGAGGCCACTGCCAAGCTTCACGGCCATTTGCTTAACTACTCACGGCCGTGAGGTATTGAACAACAATCATATCGCTCACTGTCCCAAGTAACGGCCAGAGGCGTATACCTCACGGCCGTGACTCGGGCGGGAAATTTAAAAAATAAATAAAAATAAAAAAATAAATAAAAATAAATTGTATATAGTCACGGCCGTGAAGTGGGCGGGCTTAACTCACTGCCCGTTGTCACGGCCCAAGACCCATTAGTCACGGCCGTGACTGCAAACAAAAATGGCTCACTGCTTTAATTCACGGCCTGTGAATTGACATTCACGGCCGTGAATTGTGCGTTTTAAGCCCTTTTAACTCTCAATTCAATCACAACCTCGTCCCCTTCACACTCTCTTCACGACCTAAATTACTCAAACCAATCGAACGAACGTCCACTTCCGACCAATCCAGCCGCCGCGCCACCGTCTACCGTCGAATATATCCCGGCGACACCAACAAACAACACCGATTCGCACTTTTAATTCGGTAAAATCAAAAGGTATGTTTTATCGCTACCCCACCTTTCGATTTACAGGCAACCTTCGAGATTAAGGTTGATTTTCGTGTTTACATTGCTCTAGCATGAATAGATTTATGATATAAACGTGTTGGGGTTGACGGATTTGTAGCTTTCGTGTGTTAATTTCGATTTTGGAAGATGAACCCTAATTTTTGAAATTGGGGCTTTTACAATTTGGGTCTAATTTGGTGTTTGTATTGCTCGTTATGGTTAAATTTATGCTATAAACACGATGGGTTTGCTCAATTCGTTCATTTCGTTTGTCAATTTTCAATTGGGGACCATAAACCCTAATTGCATAATTTGGGGATTTTCGAAAATTGTTGACGAAATTGGTTGCGTTTAATGGATTATTTGCTGTTGATTCATGGAATGAAGTTCAAAAATGTGCTTGGATAATCGACTATTGAACTTAGAATGCATGTTCTAGCTCGTCTATATTGTGTTCGACAAAATGTCACTTTGCATTTCTATATGTTCTTAGTTTGGAATTTTCGTTTTTGTCGCTACGTTTGTCGAGTCGAGCTGTGTTGATTATCGTTTTCCCGCCGACTAACATTTGGACTTCTAGGTACTATGGGTAAAAGCCGCTCATCTGCATCAACAAGTCGTCCACGTCGAGGCCAAGGCACGAGCCGCACGATGTCACTACTAGAAGCTATGGGGCAGTTTGAGGACGAGACGCACCAAGCCCGTTACAACCGGCTCAGGATACGCAGTTCATCCCAACCGACCAAATTGACCACGACACGCTGGAAAAGTATCACATCGAGCCGCAGGTGGCCGGCTACGCATCCCTCAGCGGATGGCTCGACTTCTTCCACATTGACGAGCCGGCCTATAAGGAGCTAACCTTGGAGTTCTTATCCACCTACTCTTTCGATGAAAACGGGCGAGACAGAATTAAGTTCAGGGCTTTTAATACGGAGCACACCGTCGATGAGGACGATATTTGCAAGGCGCTGGGATTGAGGGTACCATACTTTGGAGGCCAGGGCCGATTCCCAGACGCATATTACAAGGAGTACCTTAAGTATCCGACGGAGCGCCAGACCTGTTGGGCGGAACTCGCGCGACCCGGCGAACCTGCCTTTAGTGTGAAGACCTCGAAGGCATCTTCGCTCAGGAGCCCTGGTTTGCGCTACATCCACCGGTTGCTTTCGACCTCGCTCGCACCAAGGGGCGACTCGCACGGCGCGATTGGACTTCGCGATCTGTTCTACTTGGCCAAGATGCAGCGTGGTCAACTGGTGCACTTAGGATTGGGTATGGCCTACGCCTTCAGTGCCCAGGCTGATGTTCGTAGTCACTGGAAGATCGCTGTTGGGCCGTTTATTACGAAGGTTATCAAGGGACTCAACTACTGGCCAGCAAATCCACCAGAGATGGAGATTGTGGGTGGGCGTAATCCGGTCAACGAGGAGAAAATGCTGAAGATGAAGATGTTGATCAAAGCCCCCACCTGGTCCCGCTCGAACAAGATCTACGTCTGGCACGAGGTCTATCGTGGGCAGACAGACCTGGGCCCCGAACACCCCGAGCCACTAGCTATCGAGGGATGGGACCAGTCCCAGTTCATCCAAACATGGCCGGCACTTCCCATTCGTCCGGCTATCACGAGGGCGAGTCGTCAGGGGTCGCTCCTTTTGCCTCAGCCGCCGACCTTCACACATTGCACGAGGACATGCTACGATACCATGAGAAGGCCATTCGACGCGACGAGGAGACACGGCGCCGCCAGGACGAGTACGAGCGTCGAAATGATGAAGCCCACCTACGCTACCGCGAGGAGCAACGGCGATACGAGCAGGCCCTTAAAGCCATGGACGATGCAGTCAGGCAATCGCAGGAGTCACTGGCGTTCCTTCGCCCTCGGCTGCGATCACCACCACCACCTTAGTTCCGATTTCATTTGGGATGTTTCTTTTGTAGAACACTTTGTGTGTTTGGTCTAGTCATCCAGACACTTTTGATGATTACGACTCGTTTTGCTGTCTACTTTTTATTTCCATCGTCCGTTTAATTTTCTTTTGTGTTTCAGGAAACGTGATACGAATTCAAACTACGACTCATAATATTTCAAAATCAGGTGCAACAACCGTGCTCAACTACATCAAATGTTCCAGGCCGGACCACGCCATTTTTTTTCAGGGGAGTCACGTTATTTTCCAAATTCTTTTACCTTCCTTTTATTTATTTTACACGTTGAGGACAACGTGCATCTTAAGTGTGGGGAAGGGGATTTTTGTTGGAAATCTACGTGACAATTTTTATGATGCGCTGTGGTTTTCGAATTTAAAGAAATTTGGCATAATTGTTTGCGTTCATCTCGAAGTGGATTGCATATTAGGGAGTCTAGTGAGCGATAAAGACATGCATCAGTGTTTTAATCTTTTCAGCATGAATAGATATAGTGTTACTTTGAGAGATTCACACACATAACCCATGTTCCGTTGTGAGAGTTTGAGCTGACAAGCTTTTGCTCATTTTTCTTGGTTGTGTGAGTAGTGCATAATTTACGTCTCTCTAGAACTTGCTTGTTTGACACACATTGAAATTGCTTATAGTATGTTTTGTATGAATATGACGAAGGCATTAGTAAATAAGTCCACGGCCAAAGTTTCCGACCACGACTGATCACCGTAGTTAGCCACTTTGTGCCTAAGCCTATTTATTTCTTACACCTCGTATATCATAACCCTCTGACCTAAATAAGCCTCCAGAGATCATCCGAACCCGAGTTAAGCGGAAGTGAAGGTCAAATGTCAAAGTCGAAAAGCGCAGAGATGACGGCCCGCCAGAAGCGAACAGTTTGAAAAAAAAGAAGAAGAAGAAAAAAAAATTTCTGTGGAAGTGAAGCATGAGGAGAATAAGCTGCTGTGATGACAAGAAAAGAACCTTTCCTTCGATAATCTTCCAGTCTCGTGAATTCCACATCATTTCTCATTTGACGTGGAAGAAGAAAGGCTTAGTGGGACGCAGCAGAAATAAGAGGAAATGAAGACGGCGTAATCAGAAAGGCTAATTGTTGGCGCGCTTTAGACAATGACATGAAGACCGACACGACTGCTACTCATATGTGATTCCACTATCACCTCATTACTATTTGAACCCATTTAACCCGAAAAAGACCTTCTGATTCATGCTAACTGCTTTAAGTAGTAGACGTGCGATTGACTTGCAAGCATATGGTTTAGACTAGATTATTGCATGAATTGAGTGATTTACTGATTGATTAGCCTAAACACTGAGTGATTTGAGTGAATCCCTGTGAGGTGTGGATCTCGATTAGTAGTGCTAAGGAAATTCGTGTCGATAAGTGCTGATTATTGTTGCAGTGTCCATAATTGCTTGCTTGATTCCATTTTGTGTTTTTCATCTGCGTTGGAGAATTGTGAATGGTCATGCCACAATGTTGTTACCCTTTTCTTGCTTCTAACTTGCTTGAGGACAAGCAAAAGCTTAAGTGTGGGGAGGTTTGATAAACGTATTTTAATACGTTTATTGTTACGTTTATCTGGGTTATAATAGGATATTTTTGGTTATTCCATGCATTTCTTGGCTCTATTTACACCCATTTACATGTTGTAGGACCTTCGAATGGTTATCGAGCAAAGAGGAACGAAAACGACGAAAAAATGATGAAGAATGAAGCTTCCAGCAAGCGTTCACGGCCGTGAATATCCATGCAAATGGCCGTGAACATCGACAGAATGGCATGAAGCTAATCTGCTCAGTGTCACGGCCGTGACATCGCATGCGAGTGACCGAGAACTACGGCAGAGAGTTGAAGAAGGTGAAGTCATGGCCGTGACTTATCATGTTCGAGGCCGTGACATCGGGCAGAAGCTTAGACGATTGGCACTGTCTATTGTCACGGCCGTGACGGAATATGTAACAACCGTGACCGTGGGCAGTAGACGAAGTTCTGGAACAAGTGCTTTGTCACGGCCGTGAATACTCTCGTACGGAGCCGTGAATCTCGGCAGTAGCTCAAGATCTTGACGTCACGGCCGTGATTCAAGATGCACGTGGCCGTGACCTGTGCCAGAGAAGTCAATATTTAGGGTTTTCGCCGCCTTCACGCAAGGACACGAGGCCGTGAACGCGCAAACATTCAATGTTAAGGCCCATTTTCGAAGCATAAAAAGGGAGTTCTTCTCAGAACTCAGGGACAACTATATAGGGACGAAAACTTAGAGAAAAGGAAGGAGGAAGAACACTAGAAGCAGCCTCGTGATTCGGAGAAGCTCAAGGGACGATCCAACAACGAAGCTACGCTCATACGATCGAGGAACGAGAGCTCCACCTCAGAAACGCCATATTCACTTCTTAGGGAAGTTTTTATGAGTTCTCTATCCTCGTTTTCTTTAAATCTTGTTGTTGTGACGTCCAATATGAGTAGCTAATCCTCTTGTGTGTTTGGGAATAGATGAACGTTGGGTTATGTCGTAGTTAAGGCGTAGGATAATCGTGAACACGTGTATTCGACTATTTATCGTTCAATGATATTGCTTCTTTGTCTCAATATGTCTATGTGTTGATACGAATGTGTGGTACATCATTTAGGGCGACAGCTAAATAACGATTAAGCCGTTCATAGACGTTAGGATTCGAGTATAGGGCGACAGCAAATACTCGATCCTCGCCGTTTGGTAATTAACGATCTTAGATTCCCACGAACGTTTAGGGCGACAGCAAATCCGTGAGTGGGTAGAAAGTTACCTCGATTTAGTCGATTTTCACGTTGGAACGATATTCCGTAGCTTTAGGCGACAGCGCCCAGCGGGATTCGAATCCCAAACACATATTTGTCATCTTAAATCACTCGTATCATTTTTAGTTGTACTTCCTTACTCGTCAAATCCTTAAGTTGCGCTGTTAAATTAGTTCGTTGTATAAACAAATCCTCCTATTTTATTTAGGCTAAATATCGATTCGATAGGTTATTACTAGTATTCATTTTATTCCTCGTGTTCGATACTCGGATATTCACTATAGCTATATTACAAACGATAGGTACACTGTCTATCGCGCGTGATTCTAGTTATAATATATTCGTTTTAATTATTACTTGACGTACTCGCACGATCTTTTATTTAAACATACACGCACGCGATCAGTGTGCTAGCCTCGGAGATTCGATTTCTAATAAGGTACTCATTTCTAAAGCTTTACGTACTCTAACTGAAATGTTTAATGTGAAGGTAGCGGCCGTCGAGGAAGCACATAATCTGGGCACGATGGAATTCAACACATTGATGAACATCATGAAGAACTATGAGACCAACCTCAAAGTCCAAAAGAGAGTATCTGATAAACGTATTGTAGGACATTTATCGTAGTAGTTAATTGGCTCATAATAGAGTTTTCGAAGTCATTTTATGCACTTATTAACCCCATTTCTACTTATTTTGGTATTATAAGGCTCTAGGACTAGTTTCGGGCGAAAAGGAGCGAAAACGAGGCAAAACGGCGCGAAGACGATGAAAACTGGTGAAGGTCACCGCCGTGACACATGGTCCACTAGGCCGTGACGTTGGGCAGAGAGTTGGAATGAAGATGGTCACAGCCGTGACACTTATTGCACCAGGCCGTGACCCATAGCAGCAGCAACATTAGAAAATTCATATCTCTCAATCTAGACCTCGGATTGAGAATCCCTTTAGTCAGAATGAAGATTGGCAAGTCTTCTATCTCTGTTTAAAATTTCAGGTCAATCGGACATCGTTTACCCCTCCATCCGAGAGAAATACGAAACTGCCGCAAAGCTGTTGAGAGGGTCACGGCCGTGATGGTACTGCACCAGGCCGTGACGAGCGGCAGTGATCTCAATTCTTGCCCAGAGAGCGTCACGTCCGTGACCTATCTTGTCCTAGGCCGTGACAGTGTCGAATTTCACTATAAAAAGCCCAAATTCGACCCAGAAAGAGAAAAAAACTTACCAGAGATCAACCCTAATCCCTCTAGAGACGAAAAATAGCACAAAAGAACACAGATTCGCGTCCCGGAGAGCAAGAGACGGATCATCGACGAATTCACGCCCAATTTAGCGAAGAACGAAGAATCATCAACGCTTTCATCACAGATCATCCGTATATCAAGACAATGAATTCTTCACCTTTATTCCTTATTTCTTTCGCTGTTTTCCCGTCGATTATGCGTAGCTAATTCCCCTTTGTGTTTGGGATTAGATGAATGCTATGATGTTTCGTAGTTAAGACTTATGATTATCGTGACTATGTGTTTGACTATTTATCGATCTATGAATTTGTTTCGTTACTTTAATATGTCTATGTGTTAAAGTAATCGTATGGAAAAACATTTAGGGCGACAGCTAAACAACGTTTAGGCCGTTCGTAGAAGATAGGAATCGAGTATAGGGCGAAAGCAAATACTCGATCCTCGCCGTTAGTAATTACTAAATTTTAGATCCCCGCGAGCGTTTAGGGCGACAGCAAACTCGCGAGCGGGTAGGAAAATTACTTCGATCTAGTCAAAATCACGTAGGAACGATTTAGTGTCTTAGCCGATAGCACCTAGCGGGATTCGAACCCCAAGCACATCTTTATTATCTGAAGCTTCGTATCAGTTTAAGCGTCTTTGAATCTCTAGTTGAGTTAGATATAATCTGTTAGGTTAAGTCATAAAACAATCTGCGTATTTTATTAGGCTAAATATCGAGTCGATAGGTCACTACTAGTACTTGATTTATTCCTTGTGTTCGATACTCGTTTACTCACTTTACTGCACTACAAACGATAGGTCCACTGCCTATCGCACGTCGGTGATAGTAATTAGGTATTCGTTTTAATTATTACTTATCGCACTTTTCATTCACACACCACGTGTCGATCAAGTTTTGGCGCCGTTGCCGGGGAATAAATTTATATTAGGAACACCGTAGTTCGGTAATTTAGCCACTTTTATTTGACGTTTTCTTTTTCTTTACTATTTGCGTTATTAGTTTTAATTTCGTTAGTTGTTTACTTCTTTGCTAATTTCGTTTTCACTCATTGAAGGTACCACTCAGCGGTGAATGACCCGAAGCCATCCATCGGGTCCCATCGTTGACGCAGACCCTGATTTTGAGAGAAAGTTGCGAAGGAAGCTTAATAACGATACTGAAGGAGCTTCCATTAGCTCTCAGGATCCATTAGTGTGCTATTCAGAGGATAGTTCACAGGAATCTACCCAAAACTCTCGTGTAGAGGCAGCCGTAGATAGTCCCTACACAGAAGTAGACATGGCGGACCATAGAGTGCCCGTCCACGAGGAGGAGCCATCATTCAGGACCTCCTCAAGAATGCCGCGCTAGGCAGTACGGAGTCGGCAATTGTCATCCCGCCGATCGAGAACAACAACTTTGAGCTGAAGCACTCTTGACTTCAGATGATATTCCAGACAGCCCAGTTTGAGGGTAACCTCGACGACGACCCTTACTCCCATCTGAAGGCGTTTCTGACGGTGACCGACACCATCAAAATCAACGGGGTCCCGGGCGACGAGATCAAGCTGATGCTATTCCCGTTCTCGCTCAAGTTCAGGGCGAAGGACTGGTTAGATATGTTGCCGCCCAGGTCGATCACTACCTGGGAGGAGATGCGAGCCGCCTTCATCAACCACTATTTCCCACTGTCGAAGGTGCTCAGACTAAAAACGGAGATCTCTCTGTTTCATCAGAAGGATTCAGAAAACCTCTACGAGGTTTGGGAACGATACAGGCGCTATTGAAGAGATGCCCACAGCACGGGATGTCGAAGGCAGCCCAGATCAACCGGTTCCACGAGGGGCTCAACAACCAGACTGTCCATATGCTAGACGGAGCTGCAGGAGGAGGACTCGTGAAGCTCAACGCGATCGACGCTTGGAACCTGATTGAGGATTACTCGAGGAATAGTTTCATGAGGGGCAATACGAGGATGAAAACAATAGGAGTATTTGGTGTGAGCGAGGAGACGGCCACAAATGCAAAATTCGAGGCGTTTCAGCAACAGATCGCTGCGACGAACTCTCAGCTGCAGACAGTCATTGGCGCACTACTCCCGAAGTCCGGGCAGACTCAGCCCGTGAACGCCGTGACGACCGCCGCACCGACGCAGCACACCCCATACGTGCCATTGTGCGGGATCTGTGGCGCAGCCCACGAGACATCGGAATGCCAACTTGGGCAATCATTGGAGCACGTAGACTATATGGAAAATTACCAAGGTGGCCAGCGAAGTTACCAGTCCCGAGCGCACCTGATCGCGTGCGTGTATGTTTAAATAAATGTTTGTGTGAGTACGTCAAGTAATAATTAAAACGAATATATTATAACTAGAATCACGCGCGATAGGCAGTGTACCTATCGTTTGTAATATAGCTATAGTGAATATCCGAGTATCGATCACGAGGAATAAATTGATTACTAGTATTGACCTATCGATTCGATATTTAACCTAAATAAAATAGCAGGATTTGTTTATATTATGAACTAATTTAACAAAGCAACTTAAAGGATTGGAAGACGAGGAGGCCCAACTAGAAATAGTAAGAGTGACTTAAGGTGACAAAAATGTGTTCGGGGTTCGAATCCCGAAGAGTGTTGTCGGCTAAGGCTACGGAATATCGCTCCGACGTGATTATCGACTAAATCGCAGTAATTACCTACACACTCACGGATTTGCTGTCGCCCTAAACGTTCGTGGGGATCTAAATTTAGCGATTACTAGACGGCGAGGATCGAGTATTTGCTGTCGCCCTATACTCGAATCCTAACGTCTATGAACGGCCTAATCGTTATCTAGCTGTCGCCCTAAACGATGTACCATACATTCATATCAACACATAGACATATTGATACGAAGAAACAATATCATTGAACGATAAATAGTCGAATACACGTGTTCAAGATAATCCTACGCCTTAACTACGACATAACCCAACGTTCATCTACTCCCGAACACACAAGAGGATTAGCTACTCATATTAAGCATAACAACAACGAGATTTAAGGGAAACGAGGATAGAGAACTCATAAAAACTTCCCTAAGAAGTGAATATGGCGTTTCCGAGGTGGAGCTCTCGTCCCTTGATCGACCGGGCGTGACTACGTTGTTGGATCGTCCCTTGAGCTTCTCCGAATCACGGGGGTGCTTCTAGTGTTCTTCCTTCCCTTCTTTACTCTAAGTTTTCGTCCCTATATATTGTTCTTTGAGTTCTGAGTAGAGCCACCCTTTTATGCTTCGAAAATGGGCTAAAACCCTGCATTTTGGCAC
Source organism: Craterostigma plantagineum (assembly GCA_027422505.1). Taxonomy (NCBI): domain Eukaryota; kingdom Viridiplantae; phylum Streptophyta; class Magnoliopsida; order Lamiales; family Linderniaceae; genus Craterostigma; species Craterostigma plantagineum. The sequence goes on from JAPQWV010000012.1 coordinate 22,363,659, forward strand.
GTTCACGGCCTCTTAACGGGCCTTCACGGCCGTGAAGGCGGCTGAAAACCCTATTTCTTGACTTTCTGGCATGAGTCACGGCCTCGTGCAACATGCTTCACGGCCGTGACGGCGGCTTAAACCCTAATATTGACTCTCTGGTGCCAGTCACGGCCACTCGCATCGGAAGTCACGGCCGTGAATCAGTGGTTTTTTTCTTCGTTGAGCACTCTGCCTTGATTCACGGCTTGTTGCATAAGCCATCACGGCCGTGACACTTGAGGTCTATTCTTTACTTAAGCCTCTGCCAGCATTCACGGCTTGTTGCATGATGATTCACGGCCGTGAATGTAGCTTCTTCAAGTTTCTGCCGTGGTTCACGGCCTCTTGCATAAGGCCTCACGGCCGTGACACCTAAGGGTCTTCTCATCTTAACCTCACTGCCCGCATTCACGGCCTCATGCGAGGTGCTTCACGGCCGTGAACGTTGCCTGGCAGCTTCATACTTGGTCCTTTTCGCGTCGTTTTCACCTCGTTTTCGTTCCTTTTCGCTCGATAATCATTCCAAGGTCCTACAATATTTAAATGGGTGTAAATAGAGTCAAGAAATACATGAATAACCAAAAATATCCTATTATAACCCAAATAAATACAATAATAAACGTATTAAAATACGTTTATCAAACCTCCCCACACTTAAGCTTTTGCTTGTCCTCAAGCAAATTAAAAGCAAGAAAAGGGTAACAAGATAACGGCACGCCGTTCACAATTCACCAACGCAGATGGAAAACACAAATAGGAATCAAACAAGCAATTATGGACACTGCAACAATAATAAGCACTTATCGACACGAATTTCCTTAGCACTACTAATCGAGATCCACACCTCACAGGGATTCACTCAAATCACTCAGTGTATAGGCTAATAAATCGGTGAATCGCTCAATTCATGCAATAATCTAGTCTATACCATATGCTTGCAAGTCAATCACACGTCTACTACTTAAAGCAGTTAGCATGAATCAGAAGGTCTTTTCGGGTTAAATGGGATCAGATAGTGATGAGGTGGTAGTGGGATCACATATGAGTAGCAGTCGTGTCGGTCTTCATGTCATTGTCTAAAGCGCGCCAGGATCAACCCTTTTGATTACGCCGTCTTCATATTCTCTTATTTCTGCTGCGTTCCACTAAGCCTTTCTTCTTCCAAGTCTCGAAATGAGGGAACGATGTGGAATTCACGAGACCGGAAGATTATCAAAGGAAAGGTTCTCTTTTTTTTTTTCTTCTTTTCGCAACAGCTTATCCTCGTTCCACTTCGCTTTTACTCTCTTTTTCTCATTTTTTTTTTTCACTCTTCTTCTTCTTTTTTTTTTTCACATTGAGGCATTCTCCACTGCTTTCGGCGTTGTCTCGGAGTTGTCGGGTCATCCGACTCGCTTTTCGACTTTGACATTCAACCTTCACTTCCTGCTTAACTCGGGTTCAAATGATCTCTGGAGGCTTATTTAGGTCAGAGGGTTATGATATACGAGGTTTAAGAAATAAAAAGGCTTAGGCACAAAGTGGTTAACTACGGTGATCAGTCGTGGTTGGGAACTTTAGCCATGGACTTATTTCCTAATGCCTTCGTCATATTCATACAAGACATACTATAAGCAATTTCATTGCGTATCAAACAAGCAAGTTCTAGAGAGACGTAAATTATGCACTACTCACACAACCAAGAAAAATGAGCAAAAGCTCGTCAGCTCAAACTCTCACAACGGAACATGGGTTATGCGTGTGAATCTCTCAAAGTAACACTATATCTATTCATGCTGAAAAGATTAAATCACCGATGCATGTCTTTATCGCTCACTAGACTCCCTAATATGCAATCCACATTGAGATGAACGCAAACAATCATGCCAGACTTTTATAGATTTAATAACCACAGCACCTAAAAAAATTTTCACGTAACTTTACAACAAAATTCCCAACACAATTCCCCCTCCCCACACTTAAGATTCACGTTGTCCTCAACGTGTAAAATAAATAACAGGAAGGTAAAAGAAGTTGAAAAGAACGTGACTCCCCTGAAAAATTGGCGTGGCCCTGCCTCCATCATTTGATATAGTTTGAATATGGTTGCTTCACTGATTGTGAAAATTTTGGGTTGTAGTGGCGTAAATTGTGACACGTTTCCTGAAAACACTGAAAAGAAAATTAAACGCACGATGAAAATAAGAAGTAAACAGCAAAACGAGTCATAATCATCAAAAGTGTCTGGATGACTAGACCAAACAGACAAAGTGTTTTACAAAAGAAAAATCCCAACTGCAGTTGGAACTAAGGTGGTGGTGGTGGTGATGACTGCCGAGGGCGAAGGAACGCCAGTGACTCCTGTGATCGCCGGACCGCGTCATCCATGGCTTTAAGGGCCTGCTCATAGCGCTGTTGCTCCTCGTGGTAGCGTCGGTGGGCTTCCTCATTTCGACGCTCATACTCTTCCTGGCGCCGTCGTGTCTCCTCATCGCGTCGAATGGCATCCTCGTTGTAGCGTAGCATTTCTTGGCGCAATGATTGAAAGTCTGCGACTGACGCGTAATGACCGACCCCTGATGACTCGCCCTCGTGATAGCCGGAGGAATGGGAAGGACCGGCAGTGTCTGAGTGAACCGGATCTGGCCCCACACCCTCAATTTCTAGTGGCTCGGGGAATTCTTCGCCCAGGTCCGTCTGCCCACGATAAACCTCGTGCCAGACGTAAACCTTGTTCGAGCGGGACCAATTTGGCGCTTTGATCAGCATCTTCATTTTCAGCATCATCTCCTCGTTCACCAGATTTCGGCCACCCACTATCGCCATCTCTGGTGGATCCTCTGGCCACAGGTTGAGTCCCCTGACAACCTTCGTAACAAAAGGGCCCTACAGCGAGCTTCCCGTGACTACGAACATCAGCTTGGGTGCTGAAGGCGTAGGCCATCCCCAACCCTAGATGCACCAGTTGACCACGTTGCATCTTGGCCAAATAGAACAAATCACGCAGGCCAATTGCGCCGTGCGAGTCGCCCCTAGGGGTGAGCGAGGTCGATAGTAATCGGTGGATGTAGCGCAGGCCAGGGCTCCTAAGTGAAGACGCCTTCGAGGTCTTCACACTGAAGGCAGGTTCGCCGGGTCTCGCAAGTTCAGCCCAACAGTTCTGGCGCTCTGCCGGATGCTGAAGATACTCCTTGTAATATCCGTCTGGAAACGGCCCCTGGCGCCCAAAATATGGTACCCTCAATCCAAGCGCCCGGCAAATATCGTCGATATCTACGGCATGCTCCTCATTAAACGCCCGGAACTTAACTCCATTGCGCCCGTCCTCGAAGGAGAAGGTGGAGAGGAACTCTAGGGTCAGCTCCTTGTATGCTGGCTCGTCGATTTGAAAGAATTCGAGCCAGCCGCTCAGGGACGTGTACCCCGCCACTTGCTGGTCAATATGATGTTTCGCCAGCGTCTCTTGATCAATCTGATCAGTCAGAATGAATTCCGTGCCCTTTAGCCGGTTGTAACGGGCTTGGTGCGTCTCGTCGTCAAACTGCCCCATAGATTCTAGCAGTGACATCGTGCGGCTCGTGCTTTGGCCTCGACGTTGATGACTCGTTGATGCAGATGAACGGCTTCGACCCATAGTACCTAGAAGTCCAAATGTTAGTTGGCGAGAAAAAGATAATCAACACAACTCGACTCGACCAACGTAGCGACAAAATTGACAAGCTAAAGCAAGAATATATGAACATTCAAAGCGGCATTTTGTCGAACACATAATAGACATGCTAAAATACTACTTCCAATTGCAATAATCCATCAACTAATCAAATTCAACGGCTTCAAACAAGTAACCAACGCAAAATGAACCAATAACAGTACCCAATTCCGTCCAAATTTCCCAAAATCCCTATATTCGGCATTAGGATTACTCATACGAAAAATCGAAATTTAACGCATGAAATCAACGAAGTAAACATTCCCAAGATGATATTATCACGTGTCCAACCAAAAATGCACAAGATGTAGACCCAAATTGGAAAAGCCCCAATTTCGAAAATTAGGGTTCATCGTCAAAAATTCACAATTAACAAAGTAAATCAACAAATCCCCCAGTCCCAACGTGTTTATAGTATAAATCGAATAAAGAAAGAGCAATGTAAACACGAAATCGATCCAATCATAATCGAAGGGAAGGGTGACGAATTCATACCTGTTGAGTTTCGAATTTAAAATGTGAGTATGTGTTTGTTAATTGGTGTCGCCGGAGTGTGTTCGACGGTGGTGTTCGGTGGTCGGATGTGGCCGCCGGTTGCTTGGTGGGTGGATTTTAGGTTGTGAAGGAGAGGAGAGAAAGAAAGAGACGGGATTGTGTATGAAATGAAGTTTATAAGCTGAAAACGCAACCTTCACGGCCGTGAATAATAATTCACAAGCCGTGAACAGAAGCAGTGGGCTGATTAAGTACTCGGTCACGGCCGTGACTCGCGGGTCTCGGGCCGTGACTTCGGGCAGTGACTTTAGCCCGCTTGCGTCACGGCCGTGACTTCGATGACACGGGCCGTGACAACCTATTTTGTACTAATTTATTTTTTTTTTTTTTTTTATTTTTATTTTTATTTTTATTATATATATATTTTTTATTTATTATTATTTTTAAAATTTTATGATTATTTTTATTTATTATTTTTTTTATTTTTTATATTATTTTATTTTTTTATTTTTTTTTATTTTTTATTTTTTATTTTTTTTTTATTTTTTATTTTTTTTTATTTTTTTATTTTTTTTTATTTTTTATTATTATTACTCGTCCGGGTCACGGCCGTGAATGAGGATCCACAAGCCGTGACTCCGGGCAGTGTTTGAGTAAAGTATCATTCACGGCCGCGACACAGTAAGCAACAGGCCGTGAATGCAGGCAGTGTGCGACATATCACACTCTCACGGCCGTGAATGTCTAAGCAATTGGCCGTGAGGCGCGGCAGTGGCCATTTTTTTTTTTTTGATTATTTTTATTTAATATAAATTGAAATATGATTGATACGCAATTGACGAATTTTTTCGAGGACGATTTGAGCGAGGAAAAATCTTGGAATCGACAAGAGAAAAATCACTTTCTTACGCGGCGTCAAATCTTCCAAGTCAAAAATTCGTCTGTATCATTTAATGGATTGTCGGGTATGATAATGATATTTTTGTGCCATTTGTGCCTATAAATAGACATTGGTGGAACAACACAATATCATCATCTACCCTAAATCTCACGTCTTTAACAATCTTATTTTCGATATTCAGAGTTAGCTAGTCACAATGAATTGGGGACAGCAGCAAGGTCGTGAGGATGAGAGTGAGGAATATGCAAGGATTCGTCGTAATTTAGATATGGTATCACTCTACCTTGCTCTTCTTTTGGGCTTGTTTGGAGTTTTACTTGCTTTTGTGTGTTGGGTTATCACAAGGTGCACTTGTGTGTAATCCGCCCTTATGAAGCAAAATAAACTATTGCTCTATCTTTTGTGTTATTTGCAGTTTTAATTTGCTTTTGTGTTGGTCTTTCACACGTTGTAATGGTATTGTAACCATCTCTTATGAAGTAAGACTATCATTCCTATCTCGTCTCTAGACTCTGCGTTGTAACCATCCTCAATATTCGAAATAAATTTATTATAATTTAAAATTTTAATGTTTTTATTATTATTATTTGATTTAATTTAATATATAGTTGTAGATTATTAAATGCTTTTTTTTTTTAAATGCCTAAAACGTAAATAAAAATACCTGGGTTGCCTCCCAAGAAGCGCTTCTTTAACGTCGTGAGCCGGACGTACCTCATATGCTCTTATGCTGGCTGGAAGTCGAGGTATAATACCTCCTTGTCGCTCAAGTCTTCCTCGCCTCCATGGTAATGCTTCAAACGATGTCCGTTCACCTTGAAAGCGCCCTGTCCCATACCTGAAATCTCAACAGTACCGTACGGAACAACACGAGTGACAGATCTAAGCTTGCCAGGAAAAAGCCTAAGTCGAGAATTAAAGAGGAGGACTTGGTCCCCTTCTTGAAATTCTCTTCTGTGCTTAATTTTGCTGTCATGGTAGGCTTTTGAACGCTCCTTATACATTCTAGCGTTATCATAAGCTGATAAACGCCATTCGTCAAGCTCATTAATTTGGAGCTGCCGCTTTCCGCCGGCTTTCCCCAAATCCATGTCCAATGACTTGATTGCCCAATAGGCTTTATGTTCGATTTCTACGGGGAGGTGGCATGCCTTCCCGTAGACCAGTCTATACGGTGTAGTGCCTATTGGTGTCTTCTACGCAGTCCTATACGCCCAAAGTGCGTCATTAAGCTTATTCGCCCACTCCTTACGGTTCCCATCTATAGTTTTCTCTAAGATACGTTTTAACTCGCGGTTCACGACTTCTACCTGACCGCTAGCCTGAGGGTGATAAGGGGTGGATAAGCTGTGTCTAACACCATAACGTTCTAACGTGCGTGCAAACTGGGTGTTACAGAAATGTGTACCCCTATCACTAATAATGCACCTAGGCGCCCCAAAACGTGAAAACAATGCTCGAAGAAACCTAACGACTACCCTAGCGTCGTTCGTGGGTAAGGCTTGCGCCTCGGCCCATTTAAACACATAATCGACCGCAACTAGGATGTACTTATTATTGTACGAGCTAGGGAATGGTCCCATAAAATCTATACCCCAAACGTCAAAAATCTCACATACCAAAATAAAGTTTTGGGGCATTTCATCACGTCTCGATATATTACCTGCGCGCTAACACTGATCACAAGTGTCAACGTACCTTTGGGCGTCCTTGAATATCGTGGGCCAGTAGAATCCGCTTTCCAACACCTTCTGGGCAGTTCTGCTGGCTGCGTAGTGCCCTCCGGTCGGTCCATTGTGGCAGTGCCTCAGGATCTGTGTCGTCTCTGGAGTGGCAACGCATCGTCGTATCACCTGGTCTGCACATCGCCTGAAGAGATATGGGTCTTCCCAAAAGTAGTACCTCAAATCAGAAAAGAATTTCTTCTTTTGCTGACTGGTGTACTCCTTTGGTAGGACCCTCGCAACAAGATAGTTAGCGTAATCTGCAAACCAGGGACTGTCGTCACTTACCACCTGTATCGAGTAAAGATGCTCGTCTGGGAACCTATCTTGTATCGGCCTTCCGTCCTTGTGGTATATTTCGGACTCCTCCAGTCGAGAGAGGTGATCCGCCGCTAGGTTCTCCGCACCCTTCTTGTCCCGGATCTCTATATCGAACTCTTGCAGTAGTAGGATCCATCTGATTAGCCGTGGCTTGGCGTCGGGCTTTGCTAACAAGTACTTAAGAGCAGAATGGTCAGTAAAAACAATAACTTTGGATAGGATAAGATATGACCTGAACTTGTCGAAAGCAAACACGACGGCCAACAGCTCCTTTTCGGTGGTCGTGTAATTGGCTTGGGCTGTGTCTAGCGTTTTACTCGCGTAATATATCGGCCTGAAATGGTTGTCCTTACGCTGCCCTAGCACGGCCCCAACTGCATAGTCACTAGCATCGCACATTAGTTCAAAGGGCAGCCCCCAGTCAGGGGCGACCATAATAGGTGCTGCGATAAGTCGTTCCTTAAGTAAATTGAAAGCATGCAAGCACTCGTCATTAAAATCAAACGGGGCATCTTTTTCTAGCAACCTAGACATGGGTCTTGCGATCTTAGAAAAATCTTTGATAAACCTACGATAAAACCCCGCATGTCCTAGAAAGCTCCTAATGGACTTCACGTTCGAGGGAACGGGCAATTTTTCTATCGTCTCTAATTTAGCTCGGTCCACTTCGATTCCCTTAGAGGAGATCTTATGACCGAGAACTATACCCTCTCGAACCATGAAGTGGCACTTTTCCCAATTAAGTGCCAAGTTTGTTTCCTCGCATCGTGCGAGTACGAGTTTCAGATTTGACAAACATGCATCAAACGAGGAACCGAACACAGAAAAGTCGTCCATAAATACCTCCATTACCTCACCTACCAGTTCGTCGAATATGGCCATCATGCATCGCTGGAAGGTGGCTGGGGCATTGCATAAGCCAAATGGCATCCTTCGGTACGCGAACGTTCCGAACGGGCACGTAAACGTCGTCTTTTCCTGGTCCTCGGGTGCTATGGGGATCTGCAGATAACCTGACAAACCATCAAGGAAACAATAAAATGAATGACCGGCGAGTTTTTCTAACATCTGATCAATAAACGGTAAAGGAAAATGATCCTTTCTCGTCGCGTCGTTCAACTTCCTGTAGTCAATGCAGACGCGCCATCCAGTCACCGTCCTCGTCGGAATTAGCTCGTTCTTGTCATTGGTGACGACCGTCATGCCTCCCTTCTTTGGGACTACTTGGACCGGGCTGACCCATGCGCTGTCTGAAATGGGATAGATCATCCCTGCGTCTAGCAGTTTGATCACTTCCTTCTTTACCACGTCCTTCATATTGGGAAAAGCCGCCTTTGGCGTTGAGCGACCGGCTTGAAATCGTCCTCCATGAGGATCTTATGCGTGCAGTAGCTCGGGTTGATACCCCTTATGTCGGATATCTTCCATGCCAAGGCCTTCTTGTGCGCTCTCAACACATCCAAGAGCTGGCCCTTCTGTCCGTTGTCTAGGCTCGACGAGATGATGACTGGTAGCCCTCCATTTCTGCTAAGGAATGCGTACTCGAGGTGGTCGGGAAGCGGCTTTAACTCTAGGACTGGTGGCTCCTCGACCGAGCTCTTTTCTTTGTCCTCTTCGCTGCTCTCGTCGATGGCTATGATAGGCTCGTCGACCTCCTCCCCACACTCGTCGATTGCCATAAGTGTATGCATGTCCTGCTCGCCGACCTGTGACAGACCTTGCACGGAAAAAAGAAAGTCGTGCTCAAATACGTCTAAGAAATAGCATTTATCATCTTGCTCGCCGCTCTTTTTCATCGAGTCGGCCATATTAAAAGTAACTTTCTCGCCGTCTACTGTCAAGGTTAAAGTCCCATTCCTAACGTCTATCATGGTCTCCCCCGTTGCTAGGAACGGTCTACCCAATATCAAGGGAACATTCTCGTCTTCCTCCATATCTAAAATAACGAAATCTGCGGGAATCACAAACTTATCGACTTTAACTAAGACATCCTCGATAACACCTCGAGGATACTTCAACGATCTATCGGCTAACTGCAAGCTCATCCTAGTGGGTCGTGGTTCACCTAATCCTAAGCGCTTAAACATTGAATATGGCATTAAATTAATGCTAGCACCTAGGTCAGCTAACGCACGCTCAACAACTAAGTCTCCTATAAGACAGGGAATAGTAAAACTCCCTGGGTCCTTAAGTTTCTTAGGGATCTTGCTTTGGAGTATCGCCGAGCACTCTCCTCGCAGACATACAGTGGAGACGTGTTCGAGCTTCCTTCTGTTCGTCAGTATGTCCTTCAAGAACTTGGCGAAGCTGGGCATCTGCGTAATAGCTTCAAGAAAAGGTAGGTTAATATGCAATTCCTTACACATACCCATAAATTTACCAAATTGTGCCTCGTCTTTGTCCTTCTTTAGTCGAGCCGGGTAAGGAATCTTCGGCTGATATGGCTTCACCGGTGGCCGCTCGATCTCCTTCGCCTTTTCTTTCTCAGGCTCGACCTTCTCCTTCTCAGCTTCGGCCTTTTCGATATCATCGCCTCTGATCTCCTCCACTTCGGGGTCATCATGGCTCTCGAAGTTGGCGTTCTCCTTGGCCTTCTTCTTGGCGGGCACTTCTTGCAGTTCTCGCCCGTTCCTCAGCATCACCGCTTTGCAGTACTCTTTAGGGTTCGGTTCGGTATAACTTGGGAGTGATCCTTGAGTTCGCTCAGCCAACTGTTTCGCCATCTGGCCCACTTGTTGCTCCAATTTCTTGATAGATGCGTCCGTGTTCTGGGCACGTACTTCTATGTACTCCTCCATCTTATTCATTCGACTCTCGTGGGCTTGAGTGGTGTTGCTGAAATTTGTAAGGAGCGTCTTCATCATGTCCTTCATCTCCCTCATGTCATCGGATCCTCCTGCGGGTGCATTCTGGTACTGTCATGGCGGCCCGTTTTGGAATCCGGATGGTCTGGGCTGAAATCCTGGCGGTCCTTGGCCCTGATGGTTCTGATTTCCGTATGCCAAGTTTGGATGTGCCCGAGGCTGGAAACTTCGCTGGCCACCTTGGTAATTGCCCATATAGTCTACGTGCTCCAGCGGCTGCCCAAGTTGGCATTCTGAGGTCTCGTGGGCTGCGCCACAAATCCCGCACAAGGGTATGTATGTATGCTGCGTCGGTGTGGTGGTCGCTACGGCGTTCACGGGCTGTATCTGCCCGGACTTGGGAAGTAATGCACCTATCACCGTCTGCAACTGGGAGTTCGTCGAGGCGATTTGTTGCTGGAGCGCCTCGATCTTGGCACTAGTGGCCGTCTCCTCGCTGACTCCGAACACACCGGGTGTCTTCATCCTGGTATTGCCCCTCATGAAACTGTTCCTCGAGTAATCCTCAATCAAATTCCACGCGTCCGTGGCATTGAGCTTCACGAGTCCTCCTCCTGCGGCTCCGTCTAGCATATGGACAGTCTGATCATTGAGGCCCTCGTGGAATCGGTTGATCATAGCAGCTTTCGACATCCCGTGTTGTGGGCATTTCTTCAATAAGGATTTATATCGCTCCCACACTTCGTAAAGATTCTCTGAATCCTTCTGGTGAAAAAGGGAAATCTCCGTCTTCAACCGTAATACCTTTTGCAGTGGGAAGTAATGGCCGATGAATGCTGCTCGTAGTTCTTCCCACGTAGTGATCGATCTGGGCGGTAACATCTCCAACCAATCCTTCGCCCTGTACTTGAGTGAGAATGGAAACAACATTAGTTTAATCGCATCACTCGGGACCCCATTAATCTTAATGGTGTCTGTTACTGTAAGAAAAGTCTTCAGGTGGGAGTACGGATCATCATCGGGATTTCCTTCAAACTGGGCCGTCTGAAAGATCATCTGAAGCCAGGCGTGCTTCAGCTCGAAATTGTTGTTCTCGATTGGCGGAATAACGATTGCCGATTCAGTTCCGCCGAGGGAGGCACTCTTGAGTAGGTCTTGTAGAGATTGTTCCTATTCTTGGTCCTGGTGGACCGGTACTCTGCGTTCAGCCATCTCGACTTCTGTCTCTCGACCGTCTACAGATGCCTCTGTTCGAGAATTCTCTGCCGACTCCTGAGAGTTGTCCTCTGAGTAGCTTACTAACGCTTCTTGATAGTTACTAGCCGTGCCCTCTGAATTGTATCTGAGCTGCCTTCGCAATTTCCGCTCGAAATCTGGATCTCCGTCAACAATTGGACCTGATGGGTGGCTTCGGGTCATCCACCGTCAAACAGTACCTTCAATGAGTGAAAACGAAATTTAGCGAAGAACTAGACAAATACGTTGAAAAGGTAACGAGACTAATAATGATGTAGAAACAAATAACGCAATTAACCAAAAACTGGGAAAATAACTAAATTACCGAACTAGGGTGTTCCTAATATCAATCTATTCCCCGGCAACGGCGCCAAAAACTTGATCGCGTGCGTGTATGTTTAAATAAATGTTTGTGTGAGTACGTCAAGTAATAATTAAAACGAATATATTATAACTAGAATCACGCGCGATAGGCAGTGTACCTATCGTTTGTAATATAGCTATAGTGAATATCCGAGTATCGATCACGAGGAATAAATTGATTACTAGTATTGACCTATCGATTCGATATTTAACCTAAATAAAATAGCAGGATTTGTTTATATTATGAACTAATTTAACAAAGCAACTTAAAGGATTGGAAGACGAGGAGGCCCAACTAGAAATAGTAAGAGTGACTTAAGGTGACAAAAATGTGTTCGGGGTTCGAATCCCGAAGAGTGTTGTCGGCTAAGGCTACGGAATATCGCTCCGACGTGATTATCGACTAAATCGCAGTAATTACCTACACACTCACGGATTTGCTGTCGCCCTAAACGTTCGTGGGGATCTAAATTTAGCGATTACTAGACGGCGAGGATCGAGTATTTGCTGTCGCCCTATACTCGAATCCTAACGTCTATGAACGGCCTAATCGTTATCTAGCTGTCGCCCTAAACGATGTACCATACATTCATATCAACACATAGACATATTGATACGAAGAAACAATATCATAGAACGATAAATAGTCGAATACACGTGTTCACGATAATCCTACGCCTTAACTACGACATAACCCAACGTTCATCTACTCCCGAACACACAAGAGGATTAGCTACTCATATTAAGCATAACAACAACGAGATTTAAGGGAAACGAGGATAGAGAACTCATAAAAACTTCCCTAAGAAGTGAATATGGCGTTTCCGAGGTGGAGCTCTCGTCCCTCGATCGACCGGGCGTGACTACGTTGTTGGATCGTCCCTTGAGCTTCTCCGAATCACGGGGGTGCTTCTAGTGTTCTTCCTTCCCTTCTTTACTCTAAGTTTTCGTCCCTATATATTTTTCTTTGAGTTCTGAGTAGAGCCACCCTTTTATGCTTCGAAAATGGGCTAAACCCTGCATTTTGGCACGTTCACGGCCTCTTAACGGGCCTTCACGGCCGTGAAGGCGGCTGAAAACCCTATTTCTTGACTTTCTGGCATGAGTCACGGCCTCGTGCAACATGCTTCACGGCCGTGACGGCGGATTAAACCCTAATATTGACTCTCTGGTGCCAGTCACGGCCACTCGCATCGGAAGTCACGGCCGTGAATCAGTGGTTTTTTTCTTCGTTGAGCACTCTGCCTTGATTCACGGCTTGTTGCATAAGCCATCACGGCCGTGACACTTGAGGTCTATTCTTTACTTAAGCCTCTGCCAGCATTCACGGCTTGTTGCATGATGATTCACGGCCGTGAATGTAGCTTCTTCAAGTTTCTGCCGTGGTTCACGGCCTCTTGCATAAGGCCTCACAGCCGTGACACCTAAGGGTCTTCTCATCTTAACCTCACTGCCCACATTCACGGCCTCATGCGAGGTGCTTCACGGCCGTGAACGTTGCCTGGCAGCTTCATACTTGGTCCTTTTCGCGTCGTTTTCACCTCGTTTTCGTTCCTTTTCGCTCGATAATCATTCCAAGGTCCTACAATATTTAAATGGGTGTAAATAGAGTCAAGAAATACATGAATAACCAAAAATATCCTATTATAACCTAAATAAATACAATAATAAACGTATTAAAATACGTTTATCAGCACCCCAATCTGGCGTACGGGATTCAGAACAACCAGGGGCAAGGACCGTCGTGATTTTAGCCGAGGTCGTCCGGATTCCAAAACGGGCCGCCACGACAGTACCAGAACGCGCCCGCAGGAGGATCCGATGATATGAAGGAAATGAAGGATGTGATGAAGACACTCCTCACGAATTTCAGCAGCACCACCGCAGCCCATGAAAGCTGAATGACAAAGATGGAGGAGTACATGGAGGCGAATGACATCCGTGCTCAGAATACAGACGCCTCGATCAAGAGGTTGGAGCAGCAAGTGGGGCAATTAGCAAAGCAAATGGCGGGACGAAATCGAGGATCACTCCCGAGCTACACCGAGACAAACCCCAAGGAGTATTGCAATGCGGTAACCCTGAGGAGCGGGAGAGGATTACAAGAAGCTCCCACCAAGCAGAATTTAAAGGAGAAAGTCGATTTCGACGTCCACGACGAGCCAGAAGTGGAGGAAAGCAAGAGCGACGGAGTCGAGAAGGTCAAGGATGACGAGAGAAAGACGCGACCATTCGTGAAGCCGTATCAACCAAAGATCCCGTACCCAGCTCGGTTGAGGGAAGTTGCACCTGAAAAGAGAAGGTTCAACCTAAAAAGGAGGAGGCTGCACCCGAAATAGAAAAAGCGAGGGAGAACGAGCGGCCACCAGTGATGCTTTACCATCCGAAGATTTCATATCCAGTACGGTTGAAGAAGGACAAAGACGAGGCGTTAATTGGCAGATTCATGGGTATGTGCAAAAAATTACATATTACTTACCGTTTTTGAAGCTATTGCGCAGATGCCCAGTTTCGTTAAGTTCCTGAAGGACTTGCTGACGAACCGACGGAAGCTCGAACACGTCTCCACGGTATACCTACGAGGAGAGTGCTCGGTGATACTCCAGAGCAAGATACCTAAAAAGCTCAAGGACCCAGGGAGTTTTACTATTCCTTGTAGTATAGGTGATTTAGTTGTTGAGCATGCTTTAGCTGATCTAGGCGCTAGAATAAATTTAATGCCGTACTCCATGTTTAAGCGCTTGGGATTAGGTGAACCACAACCCACTAGAATGAATATTCAACTGGCCGATAGATCGTTAAAATACCCTCTAGGTGTTATCGAGGATGTTCTAGTTAAGGTCGATAAGTTCGTTATCCCTGCTGATTTTGTGATCTTAGACATGGACGAGGATGAAAATGTTCCATTAATTCTAGGTAGACCATTCTTAGCTACAGGCGAGACCATGATAGATGTTAGGAATGGAACATTAACCTTGATAGTAGACGGTGAAAAAGTTACGTTCAATATGGCTGACTCGATGAAAAAGAGCAACGAGCAAGATGATAAATGCTATTTTTTAGATGTATTTGAGCACTATTTTCTCTTTTCCGTGCAAGGTCTGTCACAGGTCAGCAAGCATGATAGGCACACGATTATGGCAATTGATAAGTGTGGGGAGGAGATCGACGAACCCATCATGGCCATCGACGAGAGCATCGAAGAAGTTAAGGACAAGAGCCCAGTCGAGGAGCGACCGCCACTAGAGTTGAAACCGCTGCCCGGCGAAAGGCGACACCTCCAAGGTATGGATGCAGGCGAGGGAAACTTAAGCAAAAAAGAGATGCTGTACCTCGACTTCCAGCCACCCTAAGCGAACGAAAGCACGTCCGGCTAAAGACGGTAAATGAAGCGCTTCTTGGGAGGCAACCCACGTTTTATCTATCTAGTATTTTTTTTATTATGTCTATTATTATTATCATTCATGTTTTTTTTCTGTTACGTTTCGTTTTCCTTTTAGTCATGTCAGGCATCACGAGTCACGATACGACAACCATCACGCGTTTAGTCACGACCACGTCAACATTTTTCGTCAGGGAAGTTTCGTTCTCTTACACCTACTTTTCCATTTCGTTTATTCAAATTTTACGTTAAGGACAACATACGAAGTGTGGGGAGGGGAATTTAGGTTGAAAACTTACGTGAAAATTTTTTATTTTTTATGACGTGTCTATGAGCTATAAATTTCGTTGAAAGGCATGAATTTATTGAATTCAGGCACGATTTTTGCGCATTATCTCGAGTTAGTCTGCATTATTATGAATTCTTGTGAGCAATTAGGATATGCATGACTGATCGAATCATGTCTGCCTGAATAGATATAGCACTGTTTTAAGAGATTCGTACACATAACCCTGTTTCGTTGTGAGAGTTTGAGCCTGACGAGCTTATGCTCATTTTTCTTGATTGTGTGACGTGCCTAGTCTATATCTCTCTAGAACTTGCATGTCTGATGCGTGTTGAAACTGTTTTGGTGTGTTAGTGTGAAAATGATGAGGGCATTATGAATTAAGTCCAGGGCCAGATTTTCCCACCATGACTAACCCCATTAGTTAGCCACTTTGAACCTGAGCCTATTCGTTTGTTTACCTCGTAAATTATAAGAGCCACTGACCCTGACTCGAATAAGCCTCCAGAGATTATCTGAACCTGAGTTGATTAGAATAGAGCAGAAGTCGAACTTGAGAGTTACTGTTTTAGTGTATGATTTGATGTTCTTCTCTGCTATTCATGAAATGACTCGTGCCTTACTTGACCATTTTCTGAAATGACCCGATCCCTTGCATAAGCCTGCCCATAACCCTTTGGCAAGATATAGGTTTCGGTAATAAGTATCCTTAGGTACACGGCATTCGCTGTGACGATGTATTCTATGCGACAAAAGCCGAACCTTGATGTTTTTAGGGAATAAGGGCAGTGCACAAAAGTAGAGCGTAACTAAGGTGAAAGGGCAGAAAATGAAAGGGAACTGAGTCGAGAGGGTCGGGCAGAAAAGTCTAGGATTTCAGAGCGAGAACGTTGAGTCTTATGTTGGGATGTGTGATTGTCTGTTTGATCATGCTGTGTTTTTTGATAATTTTTGCTTAAGTGTCCTAGCTCTAAGATTAAGTGTTCATTATATATGCTTGTCGCTTCATGATTGTTCGACCCGTTTCCCCAAAAAGACCCTCAGATTTATGCTTGCCACATTAAGTAGTAGAGATGCTATTAGCTTGAAAGTTTATGGTAGGGGCGGGACTAGTGCACGAATTGAGCGATTCACTATATGCTAGCCTATACACTGAGTGATTTTGAGCGAATCCCATGTGAGATATGAGTCTCGATTGGCAGTACGAAGGAAGTTTAGGTAGACATGCAAGTCATTAGTGTGATGTCCATAATTGTTAGCATGATTCCGTTTCATGTTTTCTAGCTTTGATGATAAATTGCGAACAATCGTGCCGTTATCTTGATTGGATACCTTTTCTGACTTCTAATTTACTTGAGGACAAGCAAATGCTTAAGTGTGGGGAGGTTTGATAAACGTATTGTAGGACGTTTATCGTAGTAGTTAATTGGCTCATAATAGAGTTTTCGAAATTATTTTATGCACTTATTAACCCCATTTCTACTTATTTTGGTATTATAAGGCTCTAGGATGAGTTTCGGGCGAAAAGGAGCGAAACGAGGCAAAACGGCGCGAAGACGATGAAAACAGGTGAAGGTCACGGCCGTGACACATGGTCCACTAGGCCGTGACGTTGGGCAGAGAGTTGGAATGAAGATGGTCACAGCCGTGACACTTATTGCACCAGGCCGTGACCCATAGCAGCAGCAACATTAGAAAATTCATATCTCTCAATCTAAACCTCGGATTGAGAATCCCTTTAGTCAGAACGAAGATTGGCAAGTCTTATATCTGTGGTTAAAATTTCAGGTCAATCGGACATCGTTTACCCCTCCATCCGAGAGAAATACGAAACTGCCGCAAAGCTGTTGAGAGGGTCACGGCCGTGACGGTACTGCACCAGGCCGTGACGAGCGGCAGTGATCTCAATTCTTGCCCAGAGAGTGTCACGGCCGTGACCTATCTTGTTCTAGGCCGTGACAGTGTCGAATTTCACTATAAAAAGCCCAAATTCGACCCAGAAAGAGAAAAAAACTTACCAGAGATCAACTCTAATCCCTCTTGTCTGTTTGGGAATAGATGAACGTTGGGTTATGTCGTAGTTAAGGCGTAGGATAATCGTGAACACGTGTATTCGACTATTTATCGTTCTATGATATTGCTTCTTTGTCTCAATATGTCTATGTGTTGATACGAATGTGTGGTACATCGTTTAGGGCGACAGCTAAATAACGATTAGGCCGTTCATAGACGTTAGGATTCGAGTATAGGGCGACAGCAAATACTCAATCCTCGCCGTTTGGTAACTAACGATCTTAGATTCCCACGAACGTTTAGGGCGACAGCAAATCCGTGAGTGGGTAGAAAGTTACCTCGATTTAGTCGATTTTCACGTTGGAACGATATTCCGTAGCTTTAGGCGACAGCGCCCAGCGGGATTCGAATCCCAAACACATATTTGTCATCTTAAATCACTCGTATCATTTTTAGTTGTACTTCCTTACTCGTCAAATCCTTAAGTTGCGCTGTTAAATTAGTTCGTTGTATAAACAAATCCTTCTATTTTATTTAGGCTAAATATCGATTTGATAGGTTAATACTAGTATTCATTTTATTCCTCGTGTTCGATACTCGGATATTCACTATAGCTATATTACAAACGATAGGTACACTGTCTATCGCGCGTGATTCTAGTTATAATATATTCGTTTTAATTATTACTTGACGTACTCGCACGATCTTTTATTTAAACATACACGCACGCGATCACTGTGCTAGCCTCGGAGATTCGATTTCTAATAAGGTACTCATTTCTAAAGCTTTACGTACTCTAACTGAAATGTTTAATGTGAAGGTAGCGGCCGTCGAGGAAGCACATAATCTGGGCATGATGGAATTCAACACATTGATGAACATCATGAAGAACTATGAGACCAACCTCAAAGTCCAAAAGAGAGTATCTGATAAACGTATTGTAGGACGTTTATCGTAGTAGTTAATTGGCTCATAATAGAGTTTTCGAAGTCATTTTATGCACTTATTAACCCCATTTCTACTTATTTTGGTATTATAAGGCTCTAGGACTAGTTTCGGGCGAAAAGGAGCAAAAACGAGGCAAAACGGCGCGAAGACGATGGAAACTGGTGAAGGTCACCGCCGTGACACATGGTCCACTAGGCCGTGACGTTGGGCAGAGAGTTGGAATGAAGATGGTCACAGCCGTGACACTTATTGCACCAGGCCGTGACCCATAGCAGCAGCAACATTAGAAAATTCATATCTCTCAATCTAGACCTCGGATTGAGAATCCCTTTAGTCAGAATGAAGATTGGCAAGTCTTCTATCTCTGTTTAAATTTCAGGTCAATCGGACATCGTTTACCCCTCCATCCGAGAGAAATACGAAACTGCCGCAAAGCTGTTGAGAGGGTCACGGCCGTGATGGTACTGCACCAGGCCGTGACGAGCGGCAGTGATCTCAATTCTTGCCCAGAGAGCGTCACGGCCGTGACCTATCTTGTCCTAGGCCGTGACAGTGTCGAATTTCACTATAAAAAGCCCAAATTCGACCCAGAAAGAGAAAAAAACTTACCAGAGATCAACCTTAATCCCTATAGAGACGAAAAATAGCACAAACGAACACAGATTCGCGTCCCGGAGAGCAAGAGACGGATCATCGACGAATTCACGCCCAATTTAGCGAAGAACGAAGAATCATCAACGCTTTCATCACAGATCATCCGTATATCAAGATAATGAATTCTTCACCTTTATTCCTTATTTCTTTCGCTGTTTCCCGTCGATTATGCGTAGCTAATTCCCCTTTGTGTTTGGGATTAGATGAACGCTATGATGTTTCGTAGTTAAGACTTATGATTATCGTGACTATGTATTTGACTATTTATCGATCTATGAATTTGTTTCGTTACTTTAATATGTCTATGTGTTAAAGTAATCGTATGGAAAAACATTTAGGGCGACAGCTAAACAACGTTTAGGCCGTTCGTAGAAGATAGGAATCGAGTATAGGGCGAAAGCAAATACTCGATCCTCGCCGTTAGTAATTACTAAATTTTAGATCCCCGCGAGCGTTTAGGGCGACAGCAAACTCGCGAGCGGGTAGGAAAATTACTGCGATCTAGTCAAAATCACGTAGGAACGATTTTAGTGTCTTAGCCGATAGCACCTAGCGGGATTCGAACCCCAAGCACATCTTTATTATCTGAAGCTTCGTATCAGTTTAAGCGTCTTTGAATCTCTAGTTGAGTTAGATATAATCTGTTAGGTTAAGTCATAAAACAATCTGCGTATTTTATTAGGCTAAATATCGAGTCGATAGGTCACTACTAGTACTTGATTGATTCCTTGTGTTCGATACTCATTTACTCACTTTACTGCACTACAAACGATAGGTCCACTGCCTATCGCACGTCGGTGATAGTAATTAGGTATTCGTTTTAATTATTACTTATCGCACTTTTCATTCACACACCACGTGTCGATCAGTATCACGCGGCAAATGAATTGCTCTAGTCAGTCAGTCATCCAAGGTGTAAACTGAAGTTGACCCTGACAATGATGAGGATATGGCTATACCAGTGAAGAAATTCGCAAAGTTCCTTCAGAAGAAGAATGTTGAGCAGAATGTAGGCCCAACATTTAGGAAGGGCTAGGATTCCAAATCAGAACCTTCGTCTGCTTCTCCATACTTCAAACACAATAATGATGGAAAAAAGAAGATGGACTGAGATTCGGTGAGATGCCATGCGTGCACGGACTGGGGTCATTTTGCCAATGAATGTGCGAACACCCTTCGCAAGCACGGAAAAGCTATGTGGATCGATCTTTCCGACGATGAAGGTGAAGACCCTAAGGAGTCCAAGCAATCATCCGTGAACATACAATCTTTCTCAGATAACGAAGAAGAAGATCATCAAATCGGCTTTACGGTGGTAACTGAGGTTGAGCCAACATTTGACCCATCTGAAAAACATATCATTTTTTATTATGATGACTCAGACTGTTTTGATGGGTATTTGAGTTTTGATGATGCAGATATAGAAACAGATTGTTGCGAAGAAGTTCAGATGAACGAAGCCTTTAAGCTGATGGCCGCACATACGAAATAGAGAAGGCAAAAAATTTGCAACTCAAAGCCGCAGTGAAAGTACTGTCCGAGGAGAATGAAAAGAATGAAAATTTGATCGAAAGCTTGGTGAAAGGTATGAATAAAATGGAGGCCGTACTAACACGAAAGGACAAGGAGATCGACAAGCTCCAAAAGCGAGTAGACAAGGCCGATGAAACTTTTACGAAGTTGAACAAGGGTAAATCGACCCTTGATGAGGTATTGGTATTTTTGATAAGCAAGGTCTAGGATTTAACTCTCAGCCCATACGTGATGATCCTAAACCCATGACCAATGTGAAGCCTAACATTGTTTTTGTGAAAGAAAAGTCACATGCCATGAGTGATGAAACAGTAATTGTTAAGCCTAGTCATAAGCATGATATTAGTAAACTTAAGGATGTGTCGTTTAAATGTCATCATTGCAAGCAGCCAGGTCATATTAAGCCATACTGCTGGAAATTGAAGGGGAGATTTCTGCGAAGAAATCGATGTCGGGTGAAATGCCATCTAACATCCCGCTCAACATTGAGGAATCAGCGTTGAAACGTGTGTCTGGAGAAAGTTCAAATGGATCACCTTAAAATTCTGGTAAGCCAAATGTTGTTTCATCATCTAAGAAAGTTTGGGTAGAGAAGTTCGTGTATAAGTGCAATGTTGTGTATACCTCTTTGCGAGCTAACGTGACAAGTTCTTGGTACTTCGATAGCGGGTGTTTCAGACATATGACGGGTACCAAAGAATATCTTAGTGAGTACATGCCCTTAAAGAGTGGATTTGTGACGTTCGGAGGAGGTGCTAAAGGACAGATTCTTGGTAGAGGCAGATTGAATGTGCCCGATTTCCCTAAGCTAAGCAGCGTACTCCATGTCGACAGGCTTGTAGCTAACTTGATTAGCATAAGCCAACTTTATGACGATGACCTGGAGGTTTTAATAAGGGATGTTGTGAGGTTTTTAACAGCAATGGTGTTCGAGTTATGGCAGGAAAATGATCGAGCGATAACTGCTACTTAGTCGAAGACAAATCCAGTCGAAGGACGTGTGCCAACTATCGAAGGCCGAAGACGATGTCATTCTTTGGCATTACAAACTGGGCCATGTCAACTACCGAATGCTGGAGCAACTTATCAAACACGACGCGATCAGATGCATTCCAAAGCTTAAAGAGTTTGGTAAGGTTGTTTGTGAGTCATGTTTGAAGGGTAAGCAAGTGCATGCTAACCATAATGTTGACCAACAATCTGCCCAACATTTTAAAACTGCTCACTTTTCAATTAATTCACATGGATTTGATGGGTCCGATGGAAGTTGATAGCATAGGTGGTAGAAAATATGCTTATGTGCTCGTGGATGATTTCTCTATTTATGCATGGATATTCTTTCTTAAGGAAAAATCTGAGTCGTTCGATTCTTTCAAAAAAAATTATGCTATGGTTAAGAATAATTTCAGTGCTTCTATATTTCGTATTAGGTCTGATCATGGTAGGGAATTTGAGAATCAATTGTTCGATGAATTCTGTGATAGGAAAGGCATTATGCATGAGTATTCATCTCCTAAGACGCCCCAACAAAATGGGGTGGTGGCCGAAAGAAAGAATAGGACATTGCAAGAAATGGCACGCGTTATGCTGCATTCTAAGAGTATTTCTAAGCGTTTTTGTGACGACCCTCGTTTTCTAAGTAAGGTTAGTGGCGGATTTTCGCAACGTAAGTCGCGGAAGACCCGTCTAAAAAAAACCTTTTCCTAAATATAATATAATATAATAAAATATTATTTTACATAGTAGTATCTGTACAACGTGCGTAGCCCCAAAACTGTCAAAAGAGCAAAAACCCTATTATCGCTCCACAGGTCTTCATCCATGTACCGCACTGCCCTCAAAAGTCCGTGGAGCACCGCCACCAGCCACCTCAGTCTTGACGCGCATCGGCGTCAGACTCAGTACCTACAACACGTAAACACTGAGCGATTTGCCCAGTAGGTGAATAGAAATGCATGTATGCACGTGAACGCTCATTCCCGGTCCCAATATCTCACATGCAATGTTCACTCTTTCTTTTCCCACAATCCTATCTCAAATCACACAATACAGGGCCCTAGGTCAGACTCGACACCTCGCGCGCCTATAACATAACGGAAGCTTACACTAGCAGCGTTTTGACGTTCACGCAACTGCCCTGCTAGGTCGCTCTTCCGTAAGCGGTAGCCTACGCCGACAGCGTTTTGACGTTCACGCAACTGCCCTGTCAGGTCGCTCCTTCCGCTAAAAATACAATCACGACGGTTTTGCACCTCGGGACGTTCACGCCCGAGTAGACAGATCGATCACGCCTGTCTGCCGTCAGGTGTCATATGAGTACCAACTTCGACTCCTCAACGAGTCAACAATAAAAATCACAAACATCTCATTCTACCCCCGCTCGACAATATCTCAAATCAACCGTCTCAATACGGTGTAAATATCTCACCCCTGTGATATGATATGCATATGCCATGCATATAAACGTGATACATATGAATTCGTGATTTTACATGAAATATACGTAAAGCACATAAATCACGTAAATCATTGAAGCACATAAAAACACATAATTCAAATAAGTGTTTACGCATTGTAGATGAATAATTCACCTACCTGTCCTCCTGGGATAATCGGTCCAGAAATCTGGTAATTTTCCTAACATGTCGAACCTCTGAACATGTAGATATTATCACATCAGTATTTCTGGCTAAGTCACGACATTCTAAAGTTTTTCCCAAACCCTAAATATGGAAAACCCTAAAATAATGAAAACACTAAAATAAGAAAACCATTTGTTATGTCTCTACCCGAATTTACACACTAGCTTGCCCCAAATTCATTCTAAAACACACGCCAACGAAACCCTTATGTACGGTAAACCTCAAAATACCCTTTATTATTCATATATCATCGAGTTCAGTTTCAACAATTAATTCTAACCCACAAAAGGCTAAACTCTAAATTCGTACTTCATTAATCATTTCACATTTTGGAAATCTCTCAAATAACCTCATATTCTAAGTATCAATAAGGTATTGCCACCAAAAGTATTTAAAGACTATCTTAGTCTATCGAAAATATTACAAACACTCGTGAATCTTCTATTCAAAATTCAGCAAGACCTGGTATACATCGTTGCCTAACCTTCAGGAACGTGAGTTGACAT
The DNA here is from genome assembly GCA_027422505.1 of Craterostigma plantagineum. Lineage (NCBI taxonomy): Eukaryota > Viridiplantae > Streptophyta > Magnoliopsida > Lamiales > Linderniaceae > Craterostigma > Craterostigma plantagineum. Next base: position 22,387,176 of record JAPQWV010000012.1, read on the forward strand.
TTGAAAATCCAAACTCTACACCACAACTAATATCGCCACGACTTCTTATTAGGTACCTAATTACTTAAAACCTTAAAACACATAATCGCATGGTACACATAAGATAATAGTACACATATTAGGGTAGATTTTCATCTTCCTTACCTCAAAATCTGATTTTCGATTTGTTACAACACTTGTGGGTTGGATTTCTTATTTGCTCTGGAGCTCACTTCTCGTATCATAACGCATATTATATCTATATGTTATACATATTGGTGCTTTATAATAGATGAATATCGATTGCCTTAAGATTAAGAAACCTATCCTTAGTCATGCTTATCAACAAACTAATTGATCACCACGTGTTCTTTCATTTTGGGGTTGATGTTATTATATATACCTATATATACGTATATAAATTATGTGTAGATATATCTAATCTATTTGTATACAATGTGTATGTATCCCACGAAAATTATCCTATGCTGAATAATTAAATTATACTTATGTCCACTCAACAATAAGAAACTATTTAGTGCCCAAAACTCTACGATCTATATGCATTTAATACCGAAGACTTAGTTTACTTACTCCCATTAGACCACCACATGTAAAGTTACTTTAAGTTCTTTTATATACTATTGTAATCATTACGTAAAATATATAATTATAATATGAGGCATCGAAAACTTTGGATCTAAATCTCTATGAAAACACCTATGCCAAATATTTAAATTTTTATTATATTTAAATAATTGAATTCTTAGTTCATTATTTCGATTCACCTTAGATTCCTAAGTTAAATATTCATCCTACTAGTTACGTCTAATACCTGCATTAAATTTTACGGGTATTACATTCTCCCCCCGTTAAAAAGAATTTCGTCCCCGAAATTCAGTGGTAGGGGACTCGAGTTCGGCTCTACAATTATTTTTATTCTTACCACGCTTCCACTGCGCACTCTAAGCGTACTTGAGTTAAAATACAGTTTTATACATAAATAATTCGATTCCTCAAATATTCCAGCTCTACCCGAAAATTATGTTTGCCCTAAGATAGTACGAAAATCCAAATTCTAATTCGCAGCTAAGATTAGGACGGGGCCCAAAATTTAGTCACTACCCAAATATTACTAAGCCCGGCGAAATTCTTACTACCCAAAAATATTAAACCAAATTTCATCACCCGAAATTTAGTTACCCGAATTTCCTACCTTAATAAATCCATTGACCCGAAAACTAAATCAAAGTCAGTGCCCGAATATTCATACTACGGAATTCAAGGACTAGTAAAAATCAAAAGTAGTTTAAACGTCCCACATCAAAACTCTTATCTAGCTCGAAAACTCTCACATGATCAAACTCAAACCCTAAGTGCCAACGCCTAATATTTCCCCAAATCTTTTGAGATTTCCAAGTACTTAATATTCTAAATTATTTCCCATGTCTAAAATACATATACACACCGATAACTTTTCCAAGATAAATCCCTGATGTTTATATTCGAAACTCACAAGATGTTAACATAATAATACTAGACACATTTCGCATGCCAGAAATTTCTCATGTTTAGTCTAAGCATGCCAATATGACATCTTTTAATGCCTATTATTATTCCTATAACGAAGACTTTTTATACTAAATTTTGGAAAAAAAACACTCTTCTACAGAAAAGCATTTCCAAAGGGTCAAAACCCTAATCTGGCGAAACCTCAATAACTAATTAGATGTTCTTATTAAAAAAAATTCGAAATCTTTTAAGTATTAATCTATTCTAGTATCGAAAACTTCCCATCACATATGGGGACATATAAACACTTGACGTGGGAATAAAGACATCTATTTAACTCCAAAAATCTGAATTCCCACACTCCATATCACACTTAGGAATTTACAACATTGTTCTAATATCACATTGACACATAATTCATTTTAATCACATATTAAAGGCACATAAGTTACATAATATCACGGTCACATATATCATGTGGTTCACGTAAAACTTTTCGAAATTGCACATAATTAATTTCTATAACCTTATCATATTAAACACATTAGTTTAAGCAACCAATTACATTGAATCGTAAAACTTACAGGCAAGGCTGGCTCTCCAGGCTTTTGAGCGGCAGTACATGAACAGTCTTCAGAATCTATATCCTAAGCTCTGATACCACCTGTGACGACCCTCGTTTTCTAAGTAAGGTTAGTGGCGGATTTTCGCAACGTAAGTCGCGGAAGACCCGTCTAAAAAAAAACCTTTTCCTAAATATAATATAATATAATAAAATATTATTTTACATAGTAGTATCTGTACAACGTGCGTAGCCCCAAAACTGTCAAAAGAGCAAAAACCCTATTATCGCTCCACAGGTCTTCATCCATGTACCGCACTGCCCACAAAAGTCCGTGGAGCACCGCCACCAGCCGCCTCAGTCTTGACGCGCATCGGCGTCAGACTCAGTACCTACAACACGTAAACACTGAGCGATTTGCCCAGTAGGTGAATAGAAATGCATGTATGCACGTGAACGCTCATTCCCGGTCCCAATATCTCACATGCAATGTTCACTCTTTCTTTTCCCACAATCCTATCTCAAATCACACAATACAGGGCCCTAGGTCAGACTCGACACCTCGCGCGCCTATAACATAACGGAAGCTTACACTAGCAGCGTTTTGACGTTCACGCAACTGCCCTGCTAGGTCGCTCTTCCGTAAGCGGTAGCCTACGCCGACAGCGTTTTGACGTTCACGCAACTGCCCTGTCAGGTCGCTCCTTCCGCTAAAAATACAATCACGACGGTTTTGCACCTCGGGACGTTCACGCCCGAGTAGACAGATCGATCACGCCTGTCTGCCGTCAGGTGTCATATGAGTACCAACTTCGACTCCTCAACGAGTCAACAATAAAAATCACAAACATCTCATTCTACCCCGCTCGACAATATCTCAAATCAACCGTCTCAATACAGTGTAAATATCTCACCCCTGTGATATGATATGCATATGCCATGCATATAAACGTGATACATATGAATTCGTGATTTTACATGAAATATACGTAAAGCACATAAATCACGTAAATCATTGAAGCACATAAAAACACATAATTCAAATAAGTGTTTACGCATTGTAGATGAATAATTCACCTACCTGTCCTCCTGGGATAATCGGTCCAGAAATCTGGTAATTTTCCTAACATGTCGAACCTCTGAACATGTAGATATTATCACATCAGTATTTCTGGCTAAGTCACGACATTCTAAAGTTTTTCCCAAACCCTAAATATGGAAAACCCTAAAATAATGAAAACACTAAAATAAGAAAACCATTTGTTATGTCTCTACCCGAATTTACACACTAGCTTGCCCCAAATTCATTCTAAAACACACGCCAACGAAACCCTTATGTACGGTAAACCTCAAAATACCCTTTATTATTCATATATCATCGAGTTCAGTTTCAACAATTAATTCTAACCCACAAAAGGCTAAACTCTAAATTCGTACTTCATTAATCATTTCACATTTTGGAAATCTCTCAAATAACCTCATATTCTAAGTATCAATAAGGTATTGCCACCAAAAGTATTTAAAGACTATCTTAGTCTATCGAAAATATTACAAACACTCGTGAATCTTCTATTCAAAATTCAGCAAGACCTGGTATACATCGTTGCCTAACCTTCAGGAACATGAGTTGACATTTGAAAATCCAAACTCTACACCACAACTAATATCGCCACGACTTCTTATTAGGTACCTAATTACTTAAAACCTTAAAACACATAATCGCATGGTACACATAAGATAATAGTACACATATTAGGGTAGATTTTCATCTTCCTTACCTCAAAATCTGATTTTCGATTTGTTACAACACTTGTGGGTTGGATTTCTTATTTGCTCTGGAGCTCACTTCTCGTATCATAACGCATATTATATCTATATGTTATACATATTGGTGCTTTATAATAGATGAATATCGATTGCCTTAAGATTAAGAAACCTATCCTTAGTCATGCTTATCAACAAACTAATTGATCACCACGTGTTCTTTCATTTTGGGGTTGATGTTATTATATATACCTATATATACGTATATAAATTATGTGTAGATATATCTAATCTATTTGTATACAATGTGTATGTATCCCACGAAAATTATCCTATGCTGAATAATTAAATTATACTTATGTCCACTCAACAATAAGAAACTATTTAGTGCCCAAAACTCTACGATCTATATGCATTTAATACCGAAGACTTAGTTTACTTACTCCCATTAGACCACCACATGTAAAGTTACTTTAAGTTCTTTTATATACTATTGTAATCATTACGTAAAATATATAATTATAATATGAGGCATCGAAAACTTTGGATCTAAATCTCTATGAAAACACCTATGCCAAATATTTAAATTTTTATTATATTTAAATAATTGAATTCTTAGTTCATTATTTCGATTCACCTTAGATTCCTAAGTTAAATATTCATCCTACTAGTTACGTCTAATACCTGCATTAAATTTTACGGGTATTACAGTTTTTGGGCTGAAGCTTTGCATACTGCATGTCATATATCTAATCGTGTTTCTTTTCGTCATGGTACTAAAATGACTTCATATGAATTGTTGAATGGAAAAAAGCCGACTGTCAAGTATTTCCATGTTTTTGGGTGTTATTGCTACATGTTGAATGATCATGAATACTTGGCTAAGTTCGATTCCAAAAGTGATAAGTGCATCTTTGTAGGTTACTCTTCGAATAGTCGTGCTTATCGAGTATACAACTCGCGATTGAAATCTGTTCAAGAATCTATTAATATAGTTTTTGATGATGCTACTGACCTAAGCAAAAATGCTCCACAAGTTGATATTTCAGATGTTATTCAAGCTGCCAGTGAGACAGAGGTTAATGTGGAGGAAAATGTTGAGCCAACATCTGACTCAACATCTTCACCTAAACAGATTGATGAGGCTGGACCTAGTGAAGTTCGAAGAGACCCCCCACCTAAGATAAAGAAGGACCATCCCATTGACCCAATCATTGAAGATCTGAACGAAGGAAGGAAAACCAGAGACAAGCCACGAAAGGACTGCAAGTCAATGGTAAGAAATGTATGCATGAACTCCGTATACAACGAGGTACGCTTTAACTGTTTTGTATCTGAAATTGAGCCAAAAAACGTTCTTGAAGCTCTCAAGGACAGTTTTTGGATCAATGCCATGCAAGAAGAATTGTTGCAATTCGAGAAACATCAAGTATGGATCTTAGTTCCATGGCCGAAAGACATTAATGTCATAGGCACTAAGTGGATTTTTAAGAATAAGTCTAATGAGCATGGTAGAGTAGTTAGGAATAAAGCGCGTCTAGTTGCCCAAGGCTATACACAAGTCGAGGGAATTGATTTCGATGAGACATTTGCCCCTGTTGCTAAGCTTGAATTGATTAGGTTATTGCTTGCTATTGCATGTAGGCTCAACATTACCTTACATCAAATGGATGTTAAGGGTGCGTTCTTGAATGGTTATACTGATAAAGAAATTTATGTTGAGCAGCCTAAAGGATTTGAAGATCCACATTTTCCTAATCATGTTTGTAAGTTGCAGAAAGTGCTTTATGGACTTAAGCAAGCGCCTAGAGCTTGGTATGGTAGGTTGACGACGTTCCTACTTGAGTTTGGGTTCGTGCGAGGTGAAGCTGATCGCACACTTTTTGTAAAAAGAGTTGGTGCAGATATTTTGATAGCCCAGATTTTATGTAGATGATGTTGTTTTTGGCTCTAGTTCTCAAACCATTTTAGACCAATTCGTACATGCACTGACTTTACTTTCGAAATGAGTATGATTGGTGTGCTAACATTTTTCTTAGGCCTGCAGATTAAGCAAAGCAACGACGGTAGTTTCTTGTCCCAGGAAAAGTATGCGAAGAACACAATGAAGAAAATTCGGACTAGATACTGCCAAGGTAATGAAAACACCAATGGGTTCGACACAGAAGGTAAGTAAAGATAATGTTGGACAGAATGTTGACCCCATATTGTATCCTTCCATGATAGGCAGTCTTTTATATGTTTCAGCGAGTAGACCTGATATTATGTTTAGTGTTTGTGTTTGCGCTAGATATCAGGCTGAGCCAAAAATTTCCCATTTAAATGCTGTGAAGAGAATATTAAGATATGTGAGTGGTTCATGTAGTTTAGGGTTATGGTTCTCGAAAGATACTAACACGAATCTTGTAGGATATAGCGATGCTGGTTGGGCAGGTGACGAAGATGACCGCAAGAGCACAAGTGGCGGCTGTTTCTTTTTAGGTAATAATCTTGTGTCTTGGTATAGTAAGAAACAAAATTGCGTATCACTATCTCCGGCTGAGTCTGAATATGTAGCTGCGGGTAGTTGTTGTACTCAGCTTATTTGGTTGAATAGCATGTTAAGTGATTATGGCTTAGAGAGTCAGCCCATGCTCATGTATTGTGATAATCTAAGCGCCACCAATATTTCTAATAATCCTATTCAACATTCACGTACCAAGCATATAGATATTAGGCATCATTTTCTTAGATATATGGTAGAGAAAGAATAAGTGCGCATTGAGCATATAGACACGAAACATCAGTTAGCTGACATTTTCACGAAAGCATTGGATTTGGAAAGGTTTTCGGACCTGAAAAAGTCCATTGGTTTGCATCAGTCTGTCTGAATGTTGGTCCAACATTTGGATCAACATAGCATAAGTCGAACTTGATGGTTACTGTTTTCGATGTTGGATTTAATATTCTCTCTGTTATTCTGTGAAATGATTTGACTCATCTAGACCGTTCCCTGAAATGACCCTCTTCCTTGAAAAAAAAAAGAAAATATATTTATATATATATATATTGCTCATGATTCTTTTTCAAGATACAGGTTCAGGTAATAAGTTTCCCAAGGTACACGACATTCGCGGTGACGATGTACTCGTTGCGACAAAAATCCTAACCTTGATGATAAGGATCTTATAAGAGATGTACATAATACTACTAGTCTATAACTAAGGTAAGTAGGGCAGAAAGTGAAAGGGAATTGAGTTTAGGGTGTTGAACAGAAAAGTCAAAAATTTCAGAGTAGAATGTTGAGTCTTATGTTGGGGCAACATATGTGACTGTCAGTTTGATCATGCTATATTTTGTGCTTTCGTTTATTTGCATTAGCTTTTAGGTCAGCATTTGTTAGTTTCATGTGTCTAGTTTAGATATCTCTCAGTATTGTATTAGAATTCCTCGAAGAACAGCTTGCTACGCTTGTCTCATGTGCTCATCAAAGTTGCCAAATCGGTTAGTATCGCTCGCTCCTATGTTGATTTTTGACTTGGATATTCTTCGCTGAACTATGACTTGCTCCTGGTTTTTCGCGTGCGAGTATTCTCTTGGATTGTTAAGATTTTTTTTTTGCTTGACTCAATAACTTCCACTTTCGCAAATCCTATTTCATAATATAGGCAATCTCTGCATATTCGACAAGTTACTTTTTCAGACCTTTATAGGCTTCAAGACTTATACTGCTCTGCTTTGATACTATTAATCTTGAATATCTATTGCACTCACCTAATTTCGAGTCTGAGAATGTTGAACAAGATGTTGGATCCACATCTTCCTCAACGTTACACCTGGAGAGATTCTCCGAGGTTTACCTTTTCTTCTCTTTGATGAGTTTGTATACTTATGTTCACGCAACTTTTTATAGGTGCCTTATACAATATTTGTACCAAATTGGAGATTCACTTTCGGACACGGGCAACTTGATCCGTATCCCGCCCAGTTAATTGAAAGTCAAAAAATCAAAACGACGAAAAGTTTTATTTATACTACGAGACACCTAGCGAGGGTTTGAAACAATAATGTTCCATTCTTATTAGCCATCCAATCCAAGCATGAAATCAAAATTTTTAGCGTTCTAACAGTAATGCAGCATATTAAATGAAGGTGAATCTACTGAAAAATACACATTTATATAAAAAAATTTAGAAGTTAGTACGTCAAAAAAAATTACCCGTTTGACTGTGAGTACCATTTTTTCAGTCTTGATATACCTTTTTATTTCTGTATTACGTACCATGTCACACGTTTATATGGTACTTATATCGTCTCTATATGCCATCTTAATGTGTTATATGATGTACCATTTCTCATTGTATTATGAACCACAATACGTTTCTCTATGGTACCTAAATATTTTATATGACGCGTACCTTGTGGCGGACGGGTACCAATGTGCAAAAAAATTCTTCTAATAGGTACCTACATAAAAAATCAATGTCAGGGTACTGACTTGCAACTTTTTATATGATTGAGTATTTTTTTTTGTAAATTCCCCTTAAATGAATGGATAATGCAAAAATGTTTGGCACACCTATCAACTCTGTCAAGTTGACTACCTAATTGGGATATTTTCGTAAGTAATAAATTTCTCGAACTTGAAAATGAGACAGAGTTGACAATCCACCATTCGTACTTCCTAAATATATGCATATATAGCCAATGGAAAGTATGTGGCTTCAACATTCATTCTTGAATAAATTGCATGATGTATTTCCTTTCCAATATGGGAATATATGCATTTTTCTTCTCTTTGATGAGTTTGTATACTTACGTTCACGCAACTTCTTATAGGTGCCCTATACAATATTTGTACCAAATTGGAGATTCACTTTCGGACACGGGCAACTCGATCCGTATCCCGTCCGTGGGCCCATTTTTGCCCGCGGCCCACCCGCCCTATGGCGAGACATTTCCCGGTCAGCCCACGGGTCGATGGTCCGATGGCAGACTAATCATCGATTTCACAGGTTACAATTTTACTTTATACGTATATCGAATTAATAATATCGAGTAAAACTTATACATTTTAACCGAGCAAAAACCATATTTGATGATATTGATGTATCAAATATATGGTTAATTCCAGCAAAGAGCTCCTTTTTTTTTCTTGTCGGCTCTTTTTTGTTTTTCCAAAACGAACACAAATGGATAAATAAAACATTACGGCTTGAACTTATACTCAAGATTATTTTTCTCTATTGCTTTTGTGAGTTTTACAGGTTTCTGTTCAACAATTCGATCCCAATCAATTCAAGACGATTATTAATCATTGCGCAGTTTGTATTAAAAATAAAAAATAAATTATGGAACCAGTTGTATCATTTTTATGTCTACATACTTTATTTCAAAAACCCGCTTTTAGATTTACCCAATACGTCTCAAAAGAGTTCTGTTGTTATATGTTACTTTCAAGAAAAAATTCTTACATGGAAAATATGTATGCATCTAAACTTATTGCATTTATTGACAGCAACTGCTTTTGGACTACCACTCTTAAACCCTTACCTAAACACAAACGCTTCATTCGAGGACGGCGTGAACTTCGCCGTGGCAGGAAGTACAGCGCTGAGCTCTACTTTCTTGGCTTCGAAGGGCGTAATCATCCCACCAAATATTCGTACACCTGGCGAACCACTATCATGGATGGCGACCCGCTTCATCTCGATGTTGAAGGAATCTGATCCTCGGATTATAGGTAAAATTTTTGCTATGTAATTTCTATTTTGGCTTAATTATTTGTTTCGTCATGTAATTCACGGACTGTAATTGTAGGGACAATGAATTGAGGGTTGGTATTATACATATAATAACTTATTAATAAAGATAGGGACATTATACGCAAGAACCCTTGATTTTTGCCCCAAATTCTACGGTTCCGGCGTATACTCTAGGGCGGCGAATTTATGTGATGATATTATACGGATATTAACTTTCAAAAGTTTGCAACTTTGGGATAAAATCTAGGGTTCTGGCGTCCATAAATTACTTAAATTTTAAAGTTATTTCCGTATAATGTCATGACCCCTAAACTTGTCCCTATAATGCCACCTCCCCTAAATAATTAACCATTCTATTTTCGGTGTAATCTTATTCAATTTTTTTTTATTTTGAAATGGTGAATATTCGACGAAATGTATGACCAGGTTACCCTAATAGAGTGAGGAGGTCCCTACTTTTAATGGGAGAAATTGGACGGGAGGACATAAACTATGCAATCACTAGTCAAAACCTATCACTTCAACAGATCAGAGATTTGGTCCCTTTTATAAATGAAGCCATTGCAAATGCTACTAGGGTAATTTTTCAGCAATAATATACTGTTTCTTGTTATATTTAATTTATTTATTTTTCCATTCTAATCATTTGTAGACATTAATCAACCTTGGTGCTGAGCAAATAGTGGTGCCTGGGAATTTCCCAATTGGATGCATACCATTTTCAATTTACGCTCGTCCAAGTAACGATTCTACCGCGTACGACGAATTCGGATGCTTAAGGAGTTTGAACGATGTAGCAATTTACCAGAATAGTGATCTACAGTCAACTTTGAGATCTCTTAGGGTTGAATTTCCTTTTGCTAAGATCATATATTCGGATTATTACAATGCCTTCTTATCGGTTTTGCGAAATGCAGCTTTCGTTGGTAAGTTCAGCGGAATAATATTCGAGTTTTGATCAAATTAACTACTTTGAAGTTCTATTAATTCGAGGTTACTAATGTGTTTTTATTTTCAGGTTTTAATTCAAGTACTTTATTACAAGCATGCTGTGGACAACCTCCTTACAGTTTACAAGGCCCAGGGTTTTGTGGAAACCCTGGAGTTCCACTTTGCCCTAATCCAAATAATTATATATTTTGGGATGGGATACATTTGACAGAAAATGCAAATCGTAGAATATCTCAAATTCTTAACGAAGACCTTCTCAAGCAGATCGATTGCTGAAAAATAAGACAATCTTGTGACTATGGTGTGTTGTATGATAATAAGATGATCATCATCATACTAATAATAATAATCATAATCATCTTGTGATTATGTTGCTTTAGAAACTGAGGTAATAAAAATTCCATTGTCATCACCATATATTACTAGGTTATCTTAGTGATACCCCTCTATTCCTAATTACATGTGGTTCAAGAAATTTAAACATATTAAGAAATAAAGTAAAATCTCAATTATACGTTTAATTAGTTATATTATCTTATTCAATTTAACAATTTCTATTTAAGATAAGGGGCGAAATAAACAATATTTTTATCTTGAAAACTGTATAGCGACTTGTATTTAAAAAAAAAAAAAAAATTTCTAAAACGGCTTGTTTTTAAGAATGGAGGAATTATTTCTTTTACGGGTGATCATGAAGAATTTTGGGACCATAACCTCTTGGTGTCCGTCTAGTTTGGTGGATAAGGCCACATAAAGCCCTTTTTATCTAACACAATCTTGTTTAGTTTGAAAAAGTCGATCTGTATGAAGCCCGGCATAAAATTCCAGCCCGCTGCTATAATCTATCAAGCCCACTATAAGTCATCCAATGGGTCCGGCCTAGATAAGTAATCCAACCGTTATTAATTGCAAAAAGACCAAAATATCCTTATTCCACCCAATCATAATATTGCTTTTATTTCATATAGTTTATATGGTAAAAATAAAATAAACAACACTAATTTATTCCTTGTTTCATGGCGATCAAATTGACATCCATCTTATATTTTTCGATATTCATAAGGATAATTTTTTGTAAACTATTATTGATGAATAAAGGCTACGTTTGTAAATTTACAAATAATGGAGATAAAATTTTTATATTGTTGGAAACTAAACAAGATATAATGATTCCTGTACAAGATTATTATCTCACATTTTAACTTGGGCTTTTTTATACTTCGTTTTCTCGTATGGTAAAGTAAACACAGCCTTGAGCTCCTATTATCAAGATAAATAATATTTTACTTGCCTCAAAGATACGTAACAATTTTCAATAACGCATTAAATGTGGATATTTCTGACATTTATTTTTGATTTGTTCCTTTATCTAAAGAAAAGATGGTTGAGCTAGTAATGGATTCTCAAAAATACATGATTTATAAATACATGACATAGTATGTTGATGTGACCTTTGGCAAAAGAGGTCGACCAATCAACAAAATTGGCTAGGAAAGGAAACGTGGGCAAAGAAAAAAAGAAAGGGTAAATTCCTTATCAGTCCCACTTGAAGTTTAAACTTCCTCTTAAATACCCCTCGAATTATTTCTTCCTGTTCAGTATCCTTCTGTTAAAAGTTTCCTATTTAATACCCAAAACGCTTGAAAAGACGAAAATAACCCTTCCTTAAGGATTTAAAAAACTTTCAGATTAGTACATCACATGTAGCAAGTATTATACCATGAAAACAACTAATTATACCCAAAATTGAACATATAATTCTACCAATAAAAATAGATATTATACCAATTGTTTCAATTTTTATACCAAGTCAAATTTAAAATTATTATACCAATTGTTATTATTATTATACCAACAAAGTGTTATTATAATTTTTATATATGAAATAATCTTTGCAATCATACCACGAACGACAGATATTATACCAACAAAAAGGAATATTATACCAACAAATATTCAAATAATTATACCAGTAAATTTAATTATTATACCAATAAACTCATTTTATATTATTATTTTTCCATTCAATTTCTGACTATTATACCAACAAAAGATCGCATTATACCAACTGTTTTAGCTATTCTACCGGAATTACATTGTATAACATCGTACCAAAAAACTTGTTTATTATACCACCACATATTTGACTAAATGTGCATATAAATATATCAACACATGATACGATTATACCAACAGTTTTGGTTATTATACCAACAAATACTGAATGATTTTAACAATTATTATACCAATAAAAGATCTAATTATACTAATACAATTTGTTATCCTACTGACACGCTCGAATACTAGCAAGTA